>CAMAPE010000006.1:13130000-13730000 GCA_945859875.1 Cuscuta europaea
TCCTAAGAACTGTCTACTAGAAAAGGAGGTCTAAGTGGAGAGGCCTCCTAGATCCAAAATCAATAGAGAGGAAGATCAGGTGCTCAATTAAACAAAGCGCTCTATGGAATCAAGCAAACTCCAAGAGCATGGTATGACACTCTCCCTCTAAACATTTAGTGAAATATGGGTTCACTAAAGACAAAGTAGAAAACATGCTATTCAATGTGAAAAAAGCCCTCTCATACTGCTTGTATTTGAAAACTCAAAACAAACGTTATGTAAGAAATTTTCAACTCTCAAGCAAAATTGAAATAAGCCTAATAAGAGAGTTGAACTATTTCTTGGGACTACAAATGAAGCATGACTCCACAAAGGTTCGACATACTCACCAAGCCACTAAATGAAGCAAGATTCAATGCACTAAGGCAATGGCTTGGTATGTTAGATGATGTTGATCAAAGGCAAGAATACCCATGCACCTATTTAGGGGGAACTAATTCCAAAATCAAGGGGGAATTCCTAGCCACCTGCTGAGGGGGAACTCTCAAGGTAGCAATCTGCTAAAGGTAAGCTACTCAAAACCAACAAGGAATGCAACACCAAGGTCCAAGAAAGACTATCTGAGACTTTCAAAAATGAAGAAATCAAAATTCAAGCAATAGGCTCAGCAGGTGACTGCATTCCAGCAACAGTAGGCTCAACAGGCGACTGACTACTAGTCCACTGCTACTTGCATAATGAAAGAACTTGAATCAATAAGTTCTTAAAATGGAGGACAATCCTGGAATAGGGAATGAACATTGGAGGTAAAGACACTGATTCACAAGTTCGTGCAGGTGCTTGCCAGCAGGTGACTGCCTCATGAGCAGGTCACTACTTCAGGCCAGCAGTTGGCTCAATTTCTGACAAATGTACATGGAATCGCAGCACATGACTTATATCATCTTGATCACCTCATATCAAGGATTCCAAAAAGGTACCTCTTGTTCTCAGAAATCATCAAAAATCTACTCAAAAATGAGCCCCCTGCTACCAGTGTGAACGCAGTTAATGCTAAAAGGAACCAACTTTATTCTCCAACGACTATATTCCAACGGCTAGTTCCCGATAGCCTATAAATACTCCCTCCGTACAAATTCTTCACACTTTCACTTTCAATCTCTCTCTTGTTAATTCTAAAGCTCTCAAACGCTCTTGAATAACCACCCCAATTTTTACAACCCATAACATCAAATGGCTTCCCTCATCCAAATTTCAAAATCCATTTTTACTGGCTCCATCCTAAACACTTCCAAAGCACTTGAGAGAGCAAACAACACTGATCTTATGAGGGAGCTCATAAGGAAGCTCGATACAACAGGGCTCTTGAAAATGGCCACTTACACATACTCCCACTTCTATCCTGAAGTAGTAACAGAGTTCTACCTCAACTCAACCCCAGAGACTTTGAAATCAGTAGTTCTGGGAATTGAGGTAGATATACAAGAAGAAGATATCAGGGAGCTGCTCTCTCTTCCGAGTAACGAAGCCCAAATGTAGAAGACATCACCCTTGATGAGGCAGATTTCAAAGAAAAGGTCTTCCTGCCAAGAGCTCAAAACCTACACACTCTCAAGATAAAGAAAAAGCTGATGGTTCAAGAATATGATGTGCTGATGGATATCCTCTACGAATGCATTGACACACGAACCACAACACTTGACGAGATCAATGCACAAAGAGCAAAACCACTGGCCACAATAATCTCAGGGTCCCCATACAATTGGACCAAGTACGTGTACCATGAGCTAAGAAGATATGTAGACAAATCTCACACAGGAAGAAAGGAGGATGGTACTCTGCCATTACTAAGGTACGGGTTTCTCATTGGAGAACTACTCAAGAAGAAAGGGATACTGGGGGCAACAAAGGAAGCAACAAATTGGAGGAAGTTCCTATTCCAAACCTCCAAGGCAGGAGCCCCAGAAATACCAAAGGGAGATGACTCTTTCATATCCAATGATCTCCTTCTGGTTTCCTTCAAAGTGGACACCAAGACTGCCAAAAGACTTAGATCCGGTTGCCAAGCAGTCCAATCAAAGAAGAAGTCAAGGTCGACCTAAAGGAGCTTCGCAACACTGTCATGGCTTTGTCAATCGAATTCAATGACCTACACACAAGACGGAGGCCTCTAGAAGAAGCTGGCTTAGGCCCTGAACTTGAAGAACTCTTCCAGAATATCAAGACCCCTGCTGATGCCAAAAAAGGGGAAAAGTCAACACAAGCAGGCCTCTCCTCCAGCAGGTCCCTAGCAGCCAAGAAAGAAGCTGAAACCAGAAAGAAGAACAAGCGCTTGCAAGAAGAAATGGAGATAAGAAGAAGAAAAGCTGAAGAAGCAAAAGCCAAAGAAGAGGCCAAGAAGAAAGAGGAAAACAAGTAGATTAGATCTAAAGTCCGAAAATGACTAAAAACTATTGTACCTTAGAAGCTAGAACAATGTACAAAAATTCAATGAAAATCAATAAAAATATTTGGTTCTTGTGTTGTATAGTTTTGGCATCATCAAAAAGGGGAAATTGTTAGTACCCAATTTTGATAGATTTTGATGATGCCACTATACTTTGCACGTGTACATTGTGTCTCATATAATAGCATTTAAATTTAAGTGACAAAAATAAATGTACAATTTTTGAGACTACATCACAACTATAAGGTCTATTCCATTATACTTCAGGAAATCTTACTTAAGGCATAACAGTTGCCTCAGCAGTCCCCTGGTAATTACCCAACTGCTGAGCCCACTGCTCACACAAAAGTATTTCCTTTGAACATCTCAAGTTCACCAGACCTTCACAACTCTATCTCCAAGAATTCTGTTCAAACTGATCTCTGTAATTCAAAGTGGTAACCCAACAGGTGCCTCAGCAGTTCCCTCACTATCACCCAACCGCCGAGACCACTGCTCCATTAAAACTCCCACTTGCTTGGACTAATGCACATCTTCAGAAAGCCCACATCATCCTGAGCAACACCATATAATCAATCTTCTCATACCTCCACTTTTACTTAAACAGGTGCCTCAGCAGTTTCCTAGTTACCACCCAACTGCTGAGACCACTGCTCTCATTAAGAGTGATTATCAATCTACCTTGTTATATCATCAGAAAGCTCTTACCACTCTAAGAAAGATTCTGAGTGCACTATCATCATACACTGAGTATTTCGCTAACACTTGCCTCAACAGTTTCCTACTTTCTAGCCAACTGCCAAGCCAACTGCTCACCTAATAAAGCCCAAACTTCATCCATCATAGAAAGTTGTTTTACACAATTTATCTAAGAGGTCAAAGACTTCCGTTGTGCATCTATAAATCTCCCAAAAGATTATAGATCAACTCATCTAGAAGGAAAAAGTTTTTAAAGTTGAAAAAGCTTTAAAAGTCTATTCACCCCCCCTCTAGACTTTTACCTCTATCTGGGATCATCAAATGTTCATTGGCTCGTTAATGCCCTTTAACATCTCTTCCACGTGCCCATAAAAGCCACATCTCATGCACATGTTTTCGAGGCTTTCATAGACAATCTTATGTTCCTTTCTGTCCCAATTGAATTTGCCCAACATAGGTTGGGTGAGATCGAGTTCCTCACAAGCTTGTGCGTACTTGGTACGCTCTCCATTAGAGGTCACCACGTCCACTCGGATTGGCTTTCCATCTTGTTCAACAATAATGCATGTAACTGCCCTTTTTATTGAAATAATTGAGAGAAACTTCTGGCAATAAGATCGAAGTTAGTAGACGCCTAAATGGTAGATGAACATCGAAATCCGGTGTGTAGAACGATACTTTGATGCAGTAGTCAAAAATTTTGAATAGTCCACCATATGCTACCTTGAGGTAGTTCGTCTTTGATTCAAACCAAACAACATAGCAATATTTGGACGTCTGAGACTTGAATTGTGCCGGTGACCGCCAATGGGGATTCAAGTCTTTGCTTGAAGCCAAAAAAGAGAAAGTTTTCTCAAGAACACACAGAACAAAGCCTTTGACCATGGTTTGAAGAAATCACGCATCTCTTCCTTAGAAACGTAACCTTAGGGCTGCGGGGATTCTTCTCCTTGGCCCGATTACAACCAATCAACAATTGAAGTTGGGAGATCTCCTCTTATGGTGCCGTTAACCATTCGGATTGGCCAAGGACTGCCGCACGGAAAGACTTCAGTGGGTTGGGATCATTGCTGTCAAGGGGGTTCAATTTTAGCTGTTGTGGCCTCTCAAGGTCTACCAACACGATATTCTCGGGCAGGCGGCTGTGTTTCCTTGAAATCAGGGGCAATCTGGTAACCAAGGCATTTGCGTCATCGACGAACAGCGATGACTCGAAGATTGCGACGGGGATAACTCGTTGGGCTCCCTTCGCCCTGCTCATCTTCTTTGTTCGAGGAAGGCGAGGTAGTGAATACTGCGATAGAGCAAGGCTGCGAGAACAAAGGCGTGGACCCAATTCCTGGAGGTGATGCGTTGTGGCAGCATCACGCGGCGGATGCAAGCTAGGCTCTGGCAGTGGTCCTAGGGTTTAGGAGCGAAGGACTCCAACTCTGGTGCGCAACTCTCAGTTTAGCATCGACGAACTCCAACTTTGGTGCACAACTCTCCTACAATTCTGGGCTCCTAGAGTAACCGTATTGCGTGATTTCTTCAAACCATGATCGAAGGCTTACTCACGTAGGCGAGTGAACGTATTACCGACTCCTTACCCGCCAAATAGCTTATTTGTTTGACTTTTAACGCTTCATAATTTTGATTCACATTTTTTCATAAAGTACAAGAACCTATTTAACAATTTTCCTTTTTATAATACTCGAACTTATATCATAACTTATTTTTAATTCAGGGTTACTAGAGTTTCATAAAACAGATCAATTGAATAATTTTCTTATAGTACTGGAATTTATGTCATAGCTTAATTTTAATTCACGGCTACTAGAGTTTTATATAACTGATCAATTGAATAGTAAATAAAATCACTAAATTCAAACCTCGTATTTGTATCTGTACATAGATATCAAAGAATAGGATAAATCACAATCTCAAACGAGGAAAAATGAAAAAATAAAGAATGGATTCAAACAAAATAATTGGAGCTCCCAAATAATGGACTGGCGGCGTTCTCAGACATATCATGTTGTTGATGATGATGGTACAGCTTCGTGTTGGACCGTCGATTATTCTGTCGGTACAGATCATACGGCTCCCACAGATAATCCAACGGACACGGTTTCTTCTCATCAAGCCTCTCCCATGGCTTCCCTTTCCCGCTCCAATGCAGCAGGCTCACCGGACCGGGGTGCAGACTCCGGCAAGACCCTCTCACGTTGTCGCCGCCGAGCCCGTGCTGGTTCCACCGGTGGTCGATCGGCTCCACGTTCCCGCCAAAAACCAGCAAGAACGGCGGCAGAGAGCCCAGCTCGTACACCCTTCTCTTCTTCTGAAGCTCCATCCATCCCTCTATCTTGTCTCTGTAATTCCCCTTCCGCCATTCCCGGAGATCCATCACCATCACGCCGGTGTTGAAGTAGCAGGGCTTTCTTGATTCGAATACCCGGGGGAGAACCGGGTCGGACCAGAACGAGTCCGTGAAGTATTGGGTAAAGTTCGCGTGGCAGTATTCCGGCGCCCCGATGACCCGGGACTGGGTGAGGCGGACTTCCCAGAGCTTCTGAATGTCGTCGATGAGGATCACGTCGGAATCCAGATAGATGACCCGGTCAACGCACGGGTCGAGCAGGTCGCCCAGATAGTTACGGGCGTAGTTTAACGGGTTCTCCAGCGCTTGTCGGATCGAGGAGGAGATCAGGTTTTTGACCGTGTCTTCCTTGAAGACGTAGACCTTGAAATTGAGCGAAGGGAAAACGGACTGTACGAGACGGGTCAGGACCCGGGGATTCGCCGGGTCAAACTCGGCGGCCAAGAAGTGGAAGAAGACGTTCTCCGGGCACGAGGCGTGACGGAGGACAGAGTGGACCGCCGCCAGGGACCCGCGGAGGTACTGGGAGTCGAGGGTCATTGCCACATGGATAAGCGACGGGGAGCAGTACGTCATCGTTTTGCCCCTCTCCGGAGCCGGACAGTTCACCCCATTCCGGTAGGCCGGCGCCTCTGAGAATCCAAATCCAGCATCTCCCCGGCCAATACTCTGCACCGGAAGGATCCGAATCCCAACACAGCAAGACGGCGAGAACCCAAGAATGAAGACGAATAAAACGGATGCCCAGATGATTGAATCAACTCCAGGATACTTGATCATCATCATCATCATCATCCCTGGAATTCGGATGAATTGAATTTCCAAGAATGCTCTGGGTCTCTTTCCTTCTTCTCAGAACTTGTGAATAAAAGTTCAAGAACATAAATATATATGATGAAATACAAGTTAAGCTAACATTCTGCGGTAGAGTTGTAGTGGGATTGGGGAAGAAGTAAAGAAGAAAAGGGATACTTCTGGAGAAGGGGAAGAGTCAAAACACACATGATGAACACGTATTTTGCGGGTAATGCTTGAAAAGTTTTATTCTAATAAAAGCATTACAGAGTCTTATTACTCCGTATTACCTAATTCAACGCGTTTTGGGATATTAGTTGGTCCGTGTCTCGGGCAACCTTTATGCTATCTGGGCACAACCTGACCGTCCTAACAGTTCTAAATGATTGGACCATCGGTTAATGCATCCCAATCCGACTAAAGTTGATCAAAACATAGTAACGAAATAATATAATCTCTCCGTTTTTTTGATTATCCAGATGTCGTGTCTTACGCTCTCATAATTTTAGAGTCTATGAACTACCCTCCAAAGCCCCTAGACAGTTAAATCCGGATCTGATCACAGTCAGCCTCGTCAGTACTGGCTCCAAAGGACGAATCCAGTAGGACTTACATCACCTTTCATGCTGCTCCTCCCACCACATGAATCTGCTACCTTCATTATCATCCTTTCCCTTTTCAGCCGCTGAGCAACTCCGTGAAGGTAGGAAGAATCATTGGAAGCAAGACCTGCAAGACCTCCCTCATCTCCTCTTGATGGGAATTGAACCCAAGACCTCTCACAAAGGAGAGACTTGTGGGTGGATGGTCATCCAATGGACTACACCCACCTTCCCTAATCTCTCCGTTCTTATTATAACTTTCAACTTTCCTTTTTCGTTTGTTCCAATTAAAACTTTCACTTTCCCATTTTGATAAAGAATTTGTGATTCACAACATTTCTTACACATTTTTCTCTCATCTGCACAACTCTTGTTGGGAAAAAACTCCTGACTTTCCCGCTTCGTGAAGTTAAGATAGGCACTTAGGGATTAAGTAGTAATGGGAGCACACGATTTAAATTCTCCAATATGGAGATTCTTCCACTATACAAAAGAATAGTAGGATTTACAAGGATGTTACAAAATTGTCTCACTCAATGGTGGTTCACTCAAGCTTGAGGATAAGAACTTCCCAAGCTAACTCTCTTCTCTCTCTCAAAGAGGCTCTCTAACTCTCTAGCTTTCTCACTCTTGGAAATGGTTTTTCTCTTGCTAGGATTGCTAGGATTAGGATTGGGATTGGGATGGTTAGGAATGGAGGCTCCTACTCCTATTTATACTACTCCACCTCCATAATGAGTGGTGGAGAATATTTCTCTAGAATGATCTACATGACTACCTATTCTAGAGAATTCCAAGGAATCTCTACACCTCTCCATTCTCTTCCATATGCTTCCATACTCTTCCATAAGCTTCCGGAAGGTTCCACACATCTCTAGAATATTCCATAGGATTCCACATTATTCCGCAAGCTTCTAGAGAGTTCTAGACTTCTCTAGGATTCTCCACAACGTTCTAGAAAATTCTATACTTCTCTAGAAAGCTCTAGAATTTTCTAGAACCTCTCCAATTAAGGAGGGATCCCAACAAATCTCCCCCTCCCGACTTAATTGGGGGGTTGTAGCAAACCTGCACCTTGACAGCAATCTTCGAACTTCTTTGTCGGTATAACCTTTGTCATTATGTCTGACCAGTTCTCGTCTGTGTGAACCTTGTCAAGATGCAATTTCTTTTCTTCGAGAACTTCTCGGATCCAATGATACCTTGTATCAATGTGCTTCGTGCGGGAATGAAATGTTGAGTTCTTCGCCAAGTAAATTTCACTTTGATTGTCGCACTTCAACACGTACCTTTCTTGATCTATTCCCAGCTCGAGCAACATGTTCTTCATCCACAGCATCTCCTTGCAAGCTTCAGTAGCTGCGATGTACTCTGCCTCTGTGGTGGATAATGCAACACACTTTTGCAGCTTTGATTGCCAGGAAACAGCTCCCCCTGCAAAAGTAGTTAGGTATCCCGATGTTGATTTTCTTGAATCAATATCACCGGCCAAGTCTGCATCTGTGTATCCTTCTAACACAGGTTTTCCTTTTCCAAAGCATAAACATCTTTTGGAAGTTCCACGTAAATACCGGAGGATCCATTTGACCGCTACCCAATGTTCACTCCCAGGGTTGGCCAAGAAACGACTAACGACTCCAACTGCATAGGCGATATCTGGTCTTGTGCATATCATTGCATACATGAGGCTGCCTACTACAGATGAGTATGGAATCGTCTTCATTTCCTCCCTTTCTTTCTCACTTGTGGGACTTTGCTTCGAACTCAACCTGAAGTGTCCAGCAAGTGGTGTGTTTACCGGCTTTGATTTGTTCATGTTGAACCGTTCCAACACTTTCTCAGTGTACCTCTCTTGGGATAGCCACAAAAGTCTCTTCGATCTATCACGAGTTATTCTCATCCCAAGGATTTGTTTAGCCGGTCCCAAATCTTTCATGGCGAAGCTCTTGTTTAGATCTTTCTTCAAAGCATCTATCTTTACGCGATCTTGTCCAACAATCAACATATCATCAACATAGAGTAGAAGTATGAGAAAGTCGCCACTTGCATACCTCTTTATGAAGACGCAATGATCGCTCTTTGTCTTTGTAAAATCATGCTCTGCCATGAAGGACTCAAACTTCTTGTACCACTGTCTCGGTGCTTGTTTGAGGCCATATAGACTCTTCATGAGGCGACATACTAGGTTTTCCTTGCCCGGAACTTTGAACCCTTCGGGCTGCTCCATGTAGATCTCTTCCTCTAGGTCGCCGTGAAGGAACGCTGTCTTGACATCGAGTTGTTCAATCTCCAAATCTTGCGCCGCTGCTAGGCCAAGAACAACTCGGATGGATGCCATCTTTACCACAGGAGAGAATATTTCCTCAAAGTCGATGCCTTTTTCTTGACTGAATCCTTTGACAACCAATCGAGCTTTGTAACGAGGCTTTGAGCTATTGTCTTCGGTCTTGATTCGATACACCCATTTATTTTTCAAGGCTCTTCTCCCTTTTGGCAGCTCCACAAGTTCATAAGTGCGATTCTCATGCAAGGATTGCATCTCTTCTTGCATGGCTCTTCTCCACTCTTCCTTATGAACATCACAGATTGCTTCTTTATAGCTTTGTGGCTCCCCCTCATCCGTGAGCATCACGTACTCCTCGGTGTTGTACCGAGTGGATGGTCTTCTCTCCCTTGAGGATCGCCTCGGCTCTGGTGCTGGCAGAGAACTAGATTGAGGATCTTCCTGAGTTGGTTCATCATGAGTCTCCTGGTTTCTTTGCTCTAACACAGGCTCATGGTCTTCAACATTATTGTCTTGATGTGGATCAGTATCCTCACATCGAACTTGCGTAGGTCCGGTGCTCCTGCTGCTTCTCAATCTTGGCTTCTCCGAGTTTTTAATGTCTTCAATTGTTTGGTCTTTGAAGAACACCACATCTCTGCTACGAACAACCTTCTTGTTGATTGGATCCCATAGCCGATAGCCGAATTCATCCTTGGGTGAGCGAAGGTATATGCACTCCTTCGTCTTTGCGTCGAGCTTAGCTCGCTCGTCTTTGGGGATGTGAACAAATGCTCTGCACCCGAACACCTTAAGATGATTGTATGAAGCCTTTTTGCCCGTCCATACTTCCTCTGGGATGGCGCCGTTCAAAGGAACCGATGGTGTGAGGTTGACGATGTCAACTACGGCCATTATAGCTTCTCCCCAAAAGAATTTGGGTAACTTAGCCTGAGAGAGCACACAACGGACTCTTTCTTCAATAGTTCTATTCATTCTCTCAGCTAGCCCATTCAATTGTGGTGTCTTGGATGGAGTCTTCTCTAGCCTAATGCCATATTTCTTGCAATAGGCTTCAAAGGGACCTCTATACTCACCTCCATTGTCAGATCGTACACACTTGATCTTTCGTCCAGTCTCACGTTCTACTAGAGCGTGGAATTCCTTGAAAGCGTCAAGCACTTGATCCTTGGATTTTAACAGGTGCAACCATACCTTTCTTGAATGATCATCAATAAAGGTCACAAAATACAATGCACCGCCAATGGATTTCTCGGACATTGAGCACACATCGGTGTGTACAAGGCTGAGAATATTCTTTCTCCTAGTAGGTGGAGAAGATCTTTGGAAAGCAACCCTGTGTTGTTTTCCAGCTAAACAATGTGCACAAGGATCAAGTGACTTACCTTTCACGTCCGGGAGGAGTTGCTTCCGAGCAAGTATGTGAAGGCCCTTCTCACTGATGTGGCCAAGTCGTTTATGCCATACCTCCATGTCATCAGTGGTTATATTTACCTCTCCTTTGCAGAGCTTAGCTTGCATCACATACAACGATCCTTCCTTCTTCCCTCGAGCCATGACCAGACTTCCTTTGGTGAGCTTCCATTTTCCTTCACCAAAGTAATTCATCAGACCAGCATCATCTAGCTTCCCAGCAGATATAAGATTGAGGCGCATGGCCGATACATGCCTCACATCTTTAAGAACAAGCTTGCATCTGGTGCTAGTTGTCAGGACGATATCTCCTATCCCAACGATCTTGCTCATATCTTGGTTTCCCATTTGAACCGTACCGAAGTCACCACTTTGGTAGGATGAGAAGAAACTTCCATGGGGAGTGACATGGAACGAAGCACCAGAATCGATAATCCAGGAACTATCATCACAAGCAATGTTTAGGATATTACCTTCTCCAACGAGATATAGCAGATCTTCTTTTGCGACTACGACAGTGGTACTCTTCTCTTCTTGCTTCTTCGTTGGGGTGACTTGGTCTGGTTTGACGTTACCGGCCTTCTGGTCTCTCTTGAAGGATCGACACTCCATTTTCCTGTGGCCCATTCTTCCACAGTAGTAGCATGTGATCTTCGAGCGTGACTTAGACCTACCTCGAGATTGTTGCGGATCTCGGCTTTTACTGCGTCCACGAGTCTCATTCCTACCCCGGTTCTCGATAACATTAACCTCAGGATGCATAGACTCACCTCGTTCCATTCTCCTTGATTCTTCGCCAAGAAGACTATCATTGACGGTGTCCATGGTTAGCTTTTCTTCCGGAGCTGAGTTACTAAGTGTAACCACGAGTGTGTCCCAACTTTCTGACAAGGAACTAAGGAGTAGAAGGGCTTGCAACTCGTCATCAATCTTCATCTCGATTTTTGTTAGTTGATTTACGAGCCCCTTGAAGTTATTCAAGTGTTCAATCATACTTTGACCATCCTTATACTCCAATTTCACCAACCGTCGAACTAAATTGGCTTTATTACGAGGTGTCTTCTTTTGAATCATGGACTCAAGTTTTGTCCATAATTCATAAGCATTCGTGTAAGTGGACACATGCTCGAAGAGGGATTTGTCGATGTACTTACGGATCATAGCAACGGCTTTCCGATTCAGTAGCTCCCATTGAGCGTCACTCTTGCCTTCCACCTTCTCTTTGTAGATGATGGGCTCATGCAAATCCTTGCAGTATAAATGGTCTTCCATCATTGGCTTCCAATATGAGTAGTTGTTGGCAGTTAGCTTGAACATGTCTCCATCATGGGCGACGCTATCCTCCATCTTGAACTACACGAGCTGATGACAACCTCAAATGAACCTGGCTCTGATACCACTGTTGGGAAAAAACTCCTGACTTTCCCGCTTCGTGAAGTTAAGATAGGCACTTAGGGATTAAGTAGTAATGGGAGCACACGATTTAAATTCTCCAATATGGAGATTCTTCCACTATACAAAAGAATAGTAGGATTTACAAGGATGTTACAAAATTGTCTCACTCAATGGTGGTTCACTCAAGCTTGAGGATAGGAACTTCCCAAGCTAACTCTCTTCTCTCTCTCAAAGAGGCTCTCTAACTCTCTAGCTTTCTCACTCTTGGAAATGGTTTTTCTCTTACTAGGATTGCTAGGATTAGGATTGGGATTGGGATGGTTAGGAATGGAGGCTCCTACTCCTATTTATACTACTCCACCTCCATAATGAGTGGTGGAGAATATTTCTCTAGAATGATCTACATGACTACCTATTCTAGAGAATTCCAAGGAATCTCTACACCTCTCCATTCTCTTCCATATGCTTCCATACTCTTCCATAAGCTTCCGGAAGGTTCCACACATCTCTAGAATATTCCATAGGATTCCACATTATTCCGCAAGCTTCTAGAGAGTTCTAGACTTCTCTAGGATTCTCCACAACGTTCTAGAAAATTCTATACTTCTCTAGAAAGCTCTAGAATTTTCTAGAACCTCTCCAATTAAGGAGGGATCCCAACAACTCTCCACCACACAATATCTACTATCTTAAATTGTGTGAAAAACCTATTTGGAAGTTATAATAGGAACGAAGTTAGTAATTGTCAACAAGGGTAAAGCATAGATAAAAAAGAAATGATAACACCCTCAATTATATACTCTCTCCGTCTCATTTAAAGGTTTTCACGCGTTTTACGATGTTTGACTGAATATAGAGTTAATTGATCATGTCATTAATAAGCTTATTTTTAGTAAATAAAATTTGCATATTTAGAAACTACGTTAAAAGTTTTATAGTACTTGAATTAAGAAAAATTAAATTTCTTAAAAGTTGGATATATAAATTAAAAACTTAAGAACAGTTCACGTTGACCGGGGTATAGTGAACGAGAACCTTTAAATGAGACGGGAAGAATACTTCATTTGCCTAACATTATACGTAATATTACCCTCAAATTATTTTGTCTAATTAAGAGTTGATAACACTGAAATCGGCTGAATGGATTAAATCTGTTGAAGTTGATAAAATAATGATTGGATCGACTCAATTTGATGAATTGTGTAGAAATTATATTTAAAATTTATTTTGTTGAATAAAGTTAAGAAAACGTTATATAAAAATTGTTGAAATGATCATCTATAGTAATTTCAATTAATTCAATCAGAAAAATAACTTCAACTTTATTACATTTGATTATTATGCGACTCAGCGCGCGAGATCAAAATTTATCGAATTGAGTAAAAAATTGACCGATAAGGTCCATACATTGAAAATATGAGTTACCACGGGCTTTAAATTGTACTCTGTATGATGTTACACCATCCCTATTGAAAGGTAAAAGATCATGATTCAAGTCATAATCAAGGATTAGTTTACACATTCCTAATAAAGTGATCGATCTCATTTCATCTTTGTATGATATGTGTGTGTGTGTGTATATATCAGGTTATATATAAAGTGTGGAAGGCTGTTATGTTGGGCAATTTGCCATTGATATAGCACCTGTTTAATACCCAACGCCGCCAAAAGTTGACTAACCGAATTGTTCTGTTTTCTTCCTCCTGTTTAGGCCAACAACACCTTATTCAACCCGCGGATGACTCCACGTGCGTCGCCCTCAGTGACTCCAGGCTCTGTGATTGTGCTGGGAAATTTCTTTGCAGCTGGTTGTTATATTCCTATAAGGTCATTGCATTCATTTCGTTCCTTCTATAGTCGTTCGCTTTGTTTCTTCCGTTGTGCTTACCTGACTGTCCAACTGTGTCTTCTGCACCTGTGAGTTTCTTCACTGCGCTGTATTCGTTTGCTGCGTGCTTTGTTATTTTTTTTTGCGCCCCCATTAATCCTGTCTATTTTTTTATGTTTGGGGTGATGGCAATTCAATTTGTTTTCTTCCAACCCTTTTCCAATTGCAAAAGAGTGGAAACGAACTCGTGAATTGTGTGGTTGCTTGGGCTTTGTGATTGCAGTTCAATATGTTTTCTTTCAAGCCTTTTGCAATTGAATGTTGACTTTGGTTTCAAAAGTTAATTGGAAAAGGATGTAAGGAAGATTTTAATTTGTATAGTGACTCTAATGATAAAGCTTGTGTTGTATGTATTCATAAAGAGCCCTTACCATTGATATCATGTTATGTTACAGTACCTTGCGTTGTATGTGTTTGTTTAAGTGTCGAGAAGGGATGGTATCATGTTGTGCATTTTTTTTTGTATTGTATGTATCCATAAAGAATCTTGAAACGTATTCGTTGGTGTGTACGTAGAGTTGGGTTGTTTTTTAGCACCTGTTTTTCTGCAGCTTTGCCTTTTTGTTTTGGTTTTTTTTTCTCTCCATTCCTTCTTTGTTTGACTCTCAGATTACCTCTCTTTTTTTCACCTTTGGTTGGGGTCATGACATTTCAATATGTTTTCTTTCAACCCTTTTGCAATTGCAAAAGGGTGCAAGGTAGATTTTGATTTCTATGGTCACTTTAAGAGTGTGATGGGATGACTTACCTTTGGGGCTTTTGGTTTTGATTTCTTCAGACCTGTGTTGGCTTTTCTTCTTTCTCTCTTTCAATGTTGTTGTGATGGTATACTGGTGTGTTCCAATCTTTCGCATAGGGGTGGGTTGAGAGTGGTTAAACAACGTCATACTGGTGTGGCTTTCTCCTCCTAGAGTGGTATTGTCTTATTTGTGAGGTGGTATTTCATATTTGGTTTTGAAGTGTTTTGTTTGGAAGTGTGGATGTTACTTTTCACTACGGATGAATATTTGTTTTTCACATTTGTTTGGTATTAGGTGCTCCACTGCTCTTCTTTTTCCCACTTAAATTGTACTATGTAAGTCATTTATGATCCTCTCCATATAAGTCATTTATAATCCTCTCCATAGGTTATTTATAAGCTTTTCTGTTGCTTATGTTTGTAGCTATTGTTGAATCACCCTGCTTGATGGTGTGTGTGCTTGTACTTGCCATGCTTGTGCCCAACTTTATATGTCTCTTGCTACGACTTCCTTTAATTTGTGTGTCCCTTTAAACTGTCGTGTCAATATTTGTCTTTAAGGATACAAATGACATCAAGTCTTATATTGGATGTTGCTTTGATAGAGTGCACAGTTGGGTTATGGTGCGGGCAGGTGGTTTAGCCTGTCAATTATCTCAAGCAGAGAAACATGACCGACATTTGAAACGCCGCCGATTGACATACAGTCAGCGGACTGCTGTCAGTCGCAATCGTACTGCTTCTGTTGCTTCCAGTACCCATCAGACCTGTGACACCTCCATTCCTTCAGGTTCATCCCCTGTATGCGTGATTATTGAAATGACATCTGTTACAACGCCTGTTGGCGATCCATTCTAACTTGTTATCCTTTTCTGTTTTCCAAATGCCCTTCCCACACAACTCAAATAATCTGCCAAACATATATTGCCCTATGCTTCTTCATATTCATATTGCCTTTTAAATACCCTCTCTTTACCTCGATCGAATGTACATTGGGTATCGTTTGTTTTTTTGAAATAATTTTCCTCAAATCTTTGGCTATCTGCCTTCTGTTGTCCTTCTTTACCCACCCTTTATTGACATACCATGCGTTCATATTTGTTCCTATACATGCTTCTAACCTCTGTGGACATTTTGGTTTCCACACACACAACTTCCAAACTACTTATCTTCCCACTAGTGTTTTCCATGTGGTCTTCCTTGGCTTTGCTTGGTGTCATTTTCATTTGTCTGTGTATACCGACATCAATTGCAGCACACACATCCGTGGACGAGTGTAGCAGGTCAGCTCCTATTACCGTTGACGAGTATCGCCTTCAAAGTGTTCCTGATTGTTTTTCTGCGGCGCTCAACATCTGCAATATGAGCCTGCAAGTATGTGCTGCAATAAGGGTGAGATCGTTCTGATGTCAACTGAAATGCCAGAGCAACTGGTTCGCTTATTCACGTCGCTCGACCCTTTATCAAAACACTTTCGCTCCTGCGTGCGGACTTACAACAATACTTTTGCTTTCACATCTATTGGGATCTACAACTATGACAAGACTCTTTGTCAGCGTAATCATGGGATATATACATTTAGGGTTTAAGGTCAAATATACCACTTCGTAAATGACTTGCTCCCTGATGGCTGTCCACCGCGAAATCTGCAACTATATTTCTACGACACAGATCACGCCCTTAACAGCAGGCTAGACTCAATGGAGCGGCTAAATAAAGATATGCTTCACATATTGATGGAAGTGATGTGTGCGAACCCGTATGTGCAGTTCTTTAAGTCACTTAGTAATCTGGACCAGGCGGACGAATTTTCCATTATCCTTAATGGGAACCCTCAGCTTGATCAACATGTTTACAACCGCCCAACATCTTCTGAGGTTGTTGGTGTCTGGGTTGAGGATGGGTATGAAGGAATTGCCTCGACCAGACACATATGTGTTTATGCGCACAACGGAAGGTCTCAGAACATCCATTATTACTACGGCTGCTACGACCCTCTACAATACCCGTTTTTATTTCCACAGGGAGACGTGGGCTGGCACGAAGGCATTCCCAAGGGTCCTGTTGACCTACAACACAACAGTTCATGCCCTGTGAATTCAATTTCCCTCAATTGCAACCGCTTTGAAACAGATGAATCACTGATAGCTGGGGAAGCATGCTTACTTGGTGGGGGAAAATGCATTATGTTTCCTGCCGCCAGTATTACACTTACAAATTGCAATTACGTCATGGAAACACGTCATTTGTCATGCATTCTGGCCGTCTCTTTCAACAGTACATAATTGACTTCTATATTAAGATAGAGACACAACAACTTGATTATTATCGAAGCAAGCAGCGCGAATACCGGGGTGACACCTACCAGGGATTAGTTGACAGCATTGATGCGGGTATTCACAACACTAATGAGGTAGGTCGTCGCATTATGCTGCATGGGTCATTCATTGGTGGGCAACGCGATATGCGCGGTCGTTACATAGATGCAATGGTGCTTGTCCAAAATTATGGTAAACCAGATTTGTTCATTACTATCACCTGCAACCCTAATTGGCCTGAAATCAAAGACCACCTAGCCTTCACTGATGAAACCCAAAATCGCCCTGACCTTGTTTCCCGTGTCTTTAGAGCCCGTCTAGAAGAGTTCAAAAAAGATATAATCTCCAAAGCTTTATTCGGCAAAGTAGTTGCACACACATATGTCATTAAATTTCAGAAAAGAGGTCTTCCCCATGCTAAGTTCTTACTCATCGTGTCTAGGGAATGTAAAATTTCAATTGCATCCCGTTGTGATCAACTCATTACCGCTGAACTACCAGATCCGACTGTAGATTCTCACATGCATAATCTTGTGAAAAAACATATGATCCATGGCCCTTGTGGCGGCATAAATCCACAATGTCCTTGCATGATTGTAGCACACGGTTCCAAATCCCCATCATGCAGAAGTAAATTTTCGCACAAATTCTCCCCTCTCACGGTTTTTGATAAAAATTGTTTCCCAACATATAGATGTCGTGACTCAGGAATTACTGTCCATGTAAGGAAACATTCCCTTGACAACCGCTGGGTTGTCCTTTATAATGCTCACTTGTTACGCAAATACGATTGTCACATCAATGTTGAAGCTTGTGCGAGTGAAAAATCAGTTAAATTCATATACAAATATGTATACAAAGGGCACAACAGAATTAGCATGTCGTTATCAAAAAGGAGAGAAGATGAGGTGGTCGATGAAATTACTGATTTCCAGAAAGCCCGATGGGTTTATGCTTCTGAAGCTGCGTGGCGTATATTCAGCTTTCCAATGTCAGAAATGTGCCCCGCTGTGCTTCAATTGCAAGTCCATTTGGAAAACTCTCAGTACATTACCTTTTATGGCAACCAACACATAACTTATATCACACAGGCTGCTGATTCTATGAAAACAATGTTGACACAATTCTTTGCAATGAAAATGTTCGATCAGGTTGCAAGATCCCTGCAGCTTCTTTATGTGGAATTTCCACATTACTTTGTTTGGAATAGTCAACGTAAAAAATGGACTCATCCCAAACGAAGGGAAGTCATAGGAAGACTTGTCTCTGTAAATCCCGTAGAAGGAGAGCGATATTATCTGTGACTCTTACTCGCCAATGTACGGGGCCCAACCTCATTTGCTAATCTAAAAAACATTGGAACTGACCAAATGCCCACGTATAGGGCTGCAGCTGAACGTCTAGGCCTTTTATCGGGTGATTTTGTGATACGAGCCTCCCTTGATGAGGCAGTTTTATTCCAACTGCCATCCAGCCTCCAAAAATTATGTGCCACACATTTGTGCTTTTCAGATGTACCAAACCCTCGTGACCTGTGGGTAGAATACAAAACAAATTTGTGCGAGGACTTGGCTAGGTTTCAGCCATCCACACTTGTTGAAAAGGCTGCACTAGTTTTGTTGCGCGATCTCTTCGCTGAAATGGGAAAAGATATAGATTCTTTTGATATGGTGGATGATGAACTGCGTCAAACTTACACTGAGGACACCACGCGTGAGGTATTAGCAGAACGTAATATCCTTGTGAGTGATGCAGACCTGAATGGTATTTCAACATTGAATGCTGAAAAATGAACAACATTCGATTCAATAATGGCACCTGTACACGCTTGCGGGGGGGGGGGGGGGGGGGGGGGGTCTTATTCGTTGACGGTCCTGGGGGCACTGCGAAAAACTTCTTGTACAGGTGTTTACTTGCGGCAACGAGAACAAACAAGTGGATAGCTCTCGCAACAGCAAGTTCAGGTATTGCTGCGTCTATTCTTCCTAGAGGCCGCACTGCCCACTCACGATTTAAATTGCCCCTTGATTGAGAATCAAAGTACATCTGCAATATTGGCAAACAATCTTCTGAAGCAAGGATTCTTAAACAAGCACGACTTATTTTATGGGATGAGGCATCTATGACGAATCGCTTGATCGTTGAAAGTTTAGACACGATCTTGAGAGACATACTAGATACTGACACTATTTTTGGGGGACGGGTTATGGTGTTTGGGGGTGATTTTAGACAAACATTGCCTGTTGTGCGCTCCGGCACAAGGCATGACTTTGTTGATGCCTACTTATTGAGATCAATAATAATATGGCCACATGTTCAGAGATTGCGCCTTGTTGTAAATATGCGCGCCCATGAAGATCCTGCTTTTAGTGACTACCTATTACGGATTGGCAACGCAACTGAACCGCATACAACTCCAGGAAGAATTAAAATCTCTTCCAATTTTTTACTTCCATGGGTTAACGAAACTGTGTCCCTAGATTTGCTCTTTGCCTCTGTGTACCCAGATCTTCAGGTATTCGAAAATGACCCTTATTCTCTGATGGCATGTGCAATTCTGACAACAAAAAATGACATAGTTGATTTTTATCAATACATCCCTAATGAATAAGTTCCCTGGAGAAGCACACGTGTTTCTTAGCCATGATATTCCTATTGACTCAAAAAAAACACTGTCAGGATTATTTGCACACCCTGTCCCCTACCGGCTTACCCCCACATAAATTGAATTTGAAGCATAATTGCCCAATTATGTTGCTTCGCAATCTTAATCCATGTGAAGGCTTATGCAATGGGACTCGCTTAGTTTATGATTCCTTCGGGGATCATATTCTAAGCTGTTACATCGCTTTTGGTGACCACACCGGTAAGCATGTCTTTATACCTAAAATCCCCCTAGATGTTTCTAAGGATGAGAATTGCCCTGTGCCATTCAAACGAACACAATTTCCTGTTAAAGTTTGCTTCACAATGACAATTAACAAGTCACAAGGACAGACACTTGACTTTGTTGGCATATATTTAAAGGAACCTGTTTTTTCACTCGGTCAACTTTATGTTGCAATGTCAAGGGCTCGCAACGCAGATTCAATTAAAATTCTCATTTGCCATGATGAACCAAATCCATCGCTCGCTAATACAACACCCAACATTGTGCTTGAAGAGCTGTTGCCTTTCATTAACTAGGTCTTATTTGCTGACTATATGTGTGCATTAATTTCACATTCCTATTTTACTTTAATTTATATCCTAATTTGACGTATTTTTCATTAGCGCAGTTAGCAGACTATTATGCCAGCTGAAGTACCGATTGTGTCGGTCAAACCTGAGACTAGGCCATGGACCTGTCGAGTGACAGTCATTGAAAAACAGAATGTGCGCACCGCAAAGGCCGGACCCATGCGATTTATGCCTATGATACTTAGAGATTCTGCTGTACACTTCTGTTATTCTAATAGTGGTTGTCAATTTTCATATTTACATTTCTCTAACTTGACCAATATGCTCTTTATAGGGGAACAGAGTACAAACAACTGCATTTCAAGGTGACATTCAAGGAATAGATCAACGTCTTACACCGTACTCAACCTACCTTGTCTCAAATGCCTACGTGAAGCCAATAACCGACATGCGCTTCTGTGTTGATGTGGAATACCCATATGTCTGGTCATTTACACGCCGCACTTTCATCCAGGACGTTGCCGCAGAGGCGGGGCAGAACTTCCGCCAGCTGGCTGAGGCAGACACCATCCCCTTCAGTGACATATATGATTCCTATTTGCGTGAAACTCGTATCAGTACACCTCAACTATCTGTTTATGCATTTGTAACATATCCTCTTGCTATATATTTTATGCATTCTTATCTCATCAAAAAAATGTAGATGTTATGGCTGCGATTGTAAAGAAATTGCCACGCACCTTTGTCTTCTCCAATGACACTCAAAAACCAGCATGGGATGTTGTCCTCATTGATGCACAGTACATCCTAAATCATTAATTTACATTTAATTTATTACAAAACTGTCTGCCCACTTCTCATTTTCCCATATACGTTCATAGGTGTATCCCAATCCCATTCACTATGTGGGAGGAATTTGTCACCCGTCATGGTTGCGAGTTCGAAAAGTTCCTTCACGCAGGTGATTTCCCCCTTGCGCTGATAAACAGGGCTGTCATCAACCTTTTCCAAGGTTATATAAAGTAAAATCTATGTTATCATTTTGTTGTGAAAACTCTATGTTATCATTTTGCGCATATAGTTACTACGCACATATACATGCGGGGTACACATACCATTTTACACATAGTTTACAACCTCATCTGCCAGACACCTACATTGATAAACATCACATTCCTTTTGGTGCTCATTTATTCTTAACTGCATTTGTGTTTCATAGGTTTGACTCTTGCAACTCGTTTTGACTCCCACGTTGAACTCAATCTTGACGGGGAACGCGCATTACAACTTAAAAAATGGTGACTACCTTTTTCTATATCCATACATTTATTTACTTGCCAGGTAGATTAGGTAGGTATAAAATATCTTCTCTGTCTTTGTATGTTCTCACAGGGTTGCTGAAAACAAGCCCAAGATCATTTATGCACTACATCGTAAGGAATACGATGACGCACTTACATATATCGCCAAACCTCTTTTGCAGCCGCAAACTACCGTAGCAAATTTGGAAAGTGCACTGATTGAGGTTTAAGCCACTCAAAATTTCCAACTTCTCACTTCGAAGTTATTCTGACATGTTAGTAAACAATGTTTTCTCTATTCTTAAATAAACAGATTCTGGTTGTATGGGTGTACGGTAAGTTTCACTTGGCAGATACTTCTGAAGAAGGGTACTACATTGGTTGCGACTACTGCAACCGCAGAGTTTATGGAATCAAAGGTGCCAACTTCGAATGCTTATTCTGTGGGCAAAGAAATGGGACTACTGTTAAAAGGTATGTGCACAGCTTGACATGCAACACACTTCTTCACATCTTGTCTGGTACTAACTTTTGATTTATACAGATTCAGACTTAACGCTTCACTCACCGATGAAACCAGCACCATCCATGTCACCCTTTTCACCAGTGATGTGCTGCAGCTATTTCAATTCGTACGCATGGATCCAACTGCTGACATGAATCTCGAATTGTTCAATGCCAAAATACAGAAGATAAGTGTTCTTGCTGGGGTCAAGCAAACCAAGCCCAACGAAGAAGGGCTGCAGGGCAATCCGTACACCATTGTATGTGTCTCCAAACAGCCCGAACCCCTCACTGAACTCAATTCGCCACAGGTTGTAACCCCCCGGTTGTTGACCTTGCACCAATTGAAACTGCTACTGATCCATCGACCCTTTCAAAGAGGAAGTTGAGCTTGAAGCCCCTTACTCAAATGCTGGCTGCAAAACCTTCCTCATCTGTGAAGACTTTTGCACACAAGGACAATGTTGCGGAATAGCCCCTTGCAAACCTGCGCCCCAAAAAGCACAAGCCCAACACTACTTAGTGTGCAGGATGCACACATTTTTTGCTATGGTGGAGTCACGAGTGCATTCTTCCTGTGCCACCTCTTTTGTTGTCCATCACAATGTATGATTAGCGGGATGTAGTCATACGCACGTCATTTTACTTACCGCTTGATTATTCATTCACATGTAAACGCTCCCTGTTTGCTGTTTTCAACTACTTTTGCATGTACATTAATATTAATAAGCAACACATCTTGTAAATGTTAACCACCTTGACTTGCCAGTTGTTGGGAATGTATATATGCCTGTGTTTGTATTCCATTAACATATATATATATGTATATTATTTTTCTTCCTAATGTTTTATACAGTATAGGGCATTACATGCGATCAAATCATTTCACATTCATTCCACTACACCATCATGTTTCGCCTATACAATGTAGGACTTATATTGTTCAATGGTTACTCAAATAAAGTTGTCAAGTTTTTCCCATTATTTATTCTCACATACATCTGAAAAAATATGTTCCACATTAGATTTATTCCAGGTTTTTCTGCTACTCATATCATTTGAGCTTCCAATTTCCTTATATTTTACTCTTCCTTTTATTTTTCTTTGCCTCTTATTAGCAAAACTAACGACCAAGCTCAACAGGTCAGGAGCTTCTTTATTTATTTGCTGCATTTTCCCCTTGATAATCAAATATGTTGTTGTTTTTATAACTACATCATTTCTTATTTATTTTCCTTTCTTAAAAAAAAATTGGGCACATGTATTTTCATCCCCACAAATATATTTATATGTTCATCTTTTTTAAAAAACATCTGGCATAAATGTACTACAGCCATTTCCAATTCCAATATACACACTGCCCATTTAATCCCAATATAAAATACACTTACGCGAGTATTTGACCAGTTTAATGCATTTAAGTCTAGGCTGACCCAAATCTAGCCACACTACGTCTATAAATAATGCATCAAATGCCTAATCTTATATTATCCTCTGTATCACATTAGTTACAACATTGGAATATATATACTATTCATGTATTTTACTTTGACTACATTTTATTTATTTATTATTATAAGTGAACTATTTTTTTTAAAAAAATTATTAAATTCGTCTCGGTACTAAATTTTATAATCTGATTTTTATTTTGTTGTTACTAATACAGAATTAAATATAATGACGGCCAAAATTGTGCATTGGCAAAAATGAAATATTGACCGTTGTAACTAAAAAAACAAATGAAGTTTAAAAAAAAAATAACTCATTCTTATTTATTACTGAATACAAATCACAATAACTTTTTTAACTCCTTAATCGCTCACATGCATGAACCGCCAATCACAAAATTGCTGCCGCCCCTTCCTATCCTCAGCTTCATCCAAAACGTCCCCCCTCAAACACGACTCCTATTACGCTTCTTCTTCTCCGCATCTTCTCCGCATCATCTCACGCTCAAGGAAGCCCAACCACAAGCGCATGTAATTTCTCCAACCCATATTCCTCTGTCTCACTTGTCTGAGCGTGCAGACTTCTTGTTAAACTCTGCTACCTTCGAACAGGGTAAGGCCTTGTTAGTTTCTGTTCCTTTTGAAGTTTTGTTGTAGCTATTCTACTTGTTGTGCTCTACCTTAGGAGGTATAATTTTAACAGTACTTCTCATTTCCTTTGTGCATGTTGTAATTTCGGATATATATTTACCTCATCATTTTGCTGATAGTGTTCTGTTCCCTGTGCTTTGAGGTCTCATAGTTTCAATTACTTTGCATGTGTGTATGGGTACAACCACACAAATGAATTAACTATATCTTTATATGTCATGATTTTTTCGAATATATTCAAGCATATTAAAACAAAAAAAACTACCCATCATTTCAAACTTTTGTGATCCATACCCGCACCCTGAATTGTGACATATTCCACTTCTTCCACAACTGTTCAACCCTCAGGGCAATTATATACCCAACTACTTGTGATAGATGAATAGAAAGTGGTGAACAAATTGAATAGTGTGTGAATAGAAATACGTCACTGGTAATGTGATCTGTTGCACCTGAATCTAGAAGCCAGATATGTGGATGAAGTTTAATGGCAGAAGAAACTCAAACATGGTTGTTATGTATACCATAGATACCTTGTTTGGGAAAAGAAGAAATGTCTAGCAGATTACCAGATGAGACCACATTATTTGAAGAAGCCACATTAATACCTCCTTTGATAAGAGAACAGAACTGTTGATACTCCTCCTGACTCAAACTCACATGTCCTTTGTCTACTTCATCATTTTGCTCCTCATGTAATACAACATTCGCATTACACTTAAGCCATTCATTTACTTATTCATACTATACCGTTTCCATTCGGCAGACCATGGATTTGTTCAACAGATGTACTGTGGAATCTGGCAAAGACACTGCAGGTGCTAAAACCTTCACATACTACCTACACACTGTTCATGGCAGAAAAATATCTGTTGCCAGACTCATTGAAACAGGCAGCAACACATATGACTGTGAGACCAGCATGGCGTGGCAACACTTCTTAATTGCCTCAGGATTCAACAGACTGTTACCAACACGGTTTAGAAACACGACAAAACTTGAGCATAAACTAAATCATTTTATGCGCCGTGCTCTTATTCTGCCCGCCCCCTTGCAGGTCAGTTGATTGTAGTTCCTTCCAGTTCATGTACTTGTTCCCCGTTTTATTTACATTTTCATTACACAACTACTCTCATTTAATGTACTTTCACCTTTGTTATTCACCCTGCCCAACATGTCTGAAGGCAAGCACAATTCATTTCCCTGACGTTCTCCAATTCTCTCTGGTTTGGTGTCTCCTCGATATCCCAGACATTGACACAGCGGTATACTTAATAATATTTCATTCAATACATTTATATTAAAGTTCACTTTGAATGTTTTCATGGTTATTCACAACTTTACCGCATTGATTATTATTTTTGTCTTCTTGCATCTAGATAATACCTCCTTGCATGTACCGCCACTTATTTGAGCACACCAAGCAGCAAGCTGTACTAAGGTATGGAGCTACCTCTACGACAACGCATGTTGAAGCATACACTTTCAAAGATGAGTTCACCCATTTCATGGTGGAAAATGATATCCCCTCTGGCACGCACATGCTGCTCCGCCACACCGGAAATTTCATGTTTGATATCCTGACATTTGATGCAGAAGGTTTTGCATTAAACTTGGGCCCATCCCCCAATGGTATCTGTGATGACCCACTAACTGAAGGTATATCCCGTGCACATTCAGAAAACCTTTTTATATGGAACACCCCCTAAACTCCCAGCCCTTGCAAGTACTGGGGGTGTATCATTTGGCCTTTCTTTGTGTTTACCTTTACGATTCCTTCGTTAATGTTGCTTACATTATTCCTTTCTATGATTGTTCACTCTTGCTTACATTTGGCCTTCATATGATTGTTCACTCTTGCTTACACCACAAATCATTTCCTTGTGTTTTGTGGAATCCGCATTCCCTTCATGCTCATACCGGCAACTATTTAGTACTACATCATTCCTTTATCTGCCCACTCATATTGCAGAGGTATGTAGTATTTTATTTTCCTTCACATTTCAGATTGTCTTCTTCAAATCACACTTCACTCTGATTATTTAATGCAGGAAACCTGTGAAGCATATTTAAAAACATGTTGTGATAAACGTGGGCGCGTACAGATATGGCACGACACTGAAGACGAGTACTTTATGGGCGCCGACCCTGATATTCTGCAGGACATTCAACAGACTTTCCAACTCAATGAAGATTGTCGTATGGTCTTTTTGAGATATGGTCGAGGCAGACTTAGGCTCCTTACCATTTCCGCATGTGGTGTGGAAGAGCCGCCTCGCCATAAACACACATATGAGATCGGTACCTTGACATGCAGTGACATAACTGCACATGTTTGACACTCTACAACATTGGCAACCCTTTAATGTCCTAGTGATTTGTGTTTTTCCCTGAAATATTCTTCTTTTCAAGGGGCCAAGTACTTAAGACTGTATTCTTGCCAAATTTGGCACTTTGGACCTTTTGTTTGGAAAACTTATTCGGCACTCTACAACATTAACAACCCTTTACCGTACTACTACTTTAACTATTATAATTTTCTCGTACTGAATCTTTTACACTGTTGTTTATAAATTTCGACATTTTTAACCTGTTATTTCTCAAACTTGATTATCATTACTCTCGCTGATTTTTCACATCCCGTTTACACCATTGGGCACTGTCCCTTGCGCAAAACGCGACTCACTGCTAGTATATATATAGGGAGTTGATCAGGTGAGAAGTGCCCTTAGGCTGAGAACTGTGAAGTTTAACTTATAGACTAAAAACACGAACTCTTAACCAATAAATCATAACTTATAGACCCTGTCGAAAATAATTACGAAAATTCCACCGCCAAAAAAATAATCCTGGAAACCTTGAAATTTTTTGGACGTGGTGGCATTTTCGTAATTATGATGGAGAGCTTTATAATTTATGATTTATTGGTTATATGTTACTATATTCAGTCTATAAGTTTACTGCGTTGGAAGATCACATGCAAATCTAAGGGCTGAGATTACTTCTCACTTCTCATTTTAAGGGCACTTCTCAGCTGATCCGCTCCCTATATATATATATATATATATATATATATATATATATATATAGAGAGAGAGAGAGAGAGAGAGAGAGGATCAGCTGAGAAGTGCCCTTAGGTTGAGAAGCTGAGAAGTCTAACTTATAAGCAAAAAACACGAACTTTTAACCAATAAATCATAACTTATAGACCCCCTCCAAAAAACTACGAAAATGCCACCGCGTCAAAATAACTTCAGAAACCTGGAATTTTTTTTTGCAGAAAGTTCGTGTTTTTGAGGGGGTCTATAAGTTATGATTTTTTGGTTAAAAGTTCGTGTTTTGAGCTTCTCAGCTTCTCAGCCTAAGAGGGACTTCTCACATGATCTTTTCTCTCTCTCTCTCTCTCTCTCCATATATATATATATATATATATATATATATATATATATATATATATATATATATATATATATATATGTATGTATGTATATATATATATATATATATATATATATATATATATATACTAGCCTGGCGCGCGCTTTGCGCGACCGTTGGTGCCCAAGCTTTGGTAATACCGGGAAATTTGAAGTGCACAAGAACATATGCAAACACATTACGAAAGGTAGGTGGTAAAACAGAGCTAATGATGTCCATTACAGTAACAAGGGGAATAAAAAGTTTAGTTGAAATGTTTGGGCGAGCAAGATGCAACAAAATGTTATAGCAGTAGGAAGATTAGACAAAATATCACACAGGATAATGCTGAGGTCGAGGGCCGTTCATAATATGTGGAGAGTAGCCCCGAAAACTCGAGGGCCGTCTTTGATATGAGGGTGGTGATTGGGCGGCTATAAATACTTGAGGCCTGACCTCGTTCTCCTTTATGCGTTCTTGTTGTAGCGAAGCTCTGGCAAAAGTTTTCTAGAGAGAGAAACTTCCTTTTGATCAAACCCCGGCCCCTGAGGTCAGTTCTTCTTTGTTCTTGGTACTTTCTTGCATATTTTGCTTCCTGAGCCTTCGATTCAGTGTTAGAGCCCTAGAATCCTTTAGGAATCCTCTTCTGCCTCAACCCTTCTCCTACTTAATCTTTCAAAAATGTCGTCGCAAAGTGATTTTCAAGATATCTCGAGGGAGCCCTCGGCTGAGGCAGAAAGCATCTCCGATGTGTAGTCTTCGAGCGAGCAGTCCTCGGTTGGAAACGATTCAGAAGTTTCCGCTGAAGTCCAGAACCAACGCTTAGCCAAGGCCGAAGCCGAGGAGTTTGAGCAAGTGATAGAGGACGAGGAGATGGCCATTGCGGTCCAAGCTGCCGAGGAAGAAGAGGAGAAAGAGCGACAGAAGGTCACCGTCTCTGTCCTTCCCCCACGTAACGCTGGTGAGGCCAGTAGCTCCCGGCCACTCAACTCGGAGCCTCTCAGGGTGGCCCCAGGGAAGAAGAACAAAAAGAAGACGGGGGCCCCCAAGAAGAAGGGGAGCGTTGTAGACCTTGGGAAACCCGTCGGGATTCCTGAGGGGTATTCTTTCTTGAACACCGCCGCTCTTGAGTTGAGGTCGAGGGCTGATAGGGCGGAATGCTACGTCACCTAGCTGCATGTTGGGCCTTAGGCAACCGTGGTGGAGCCGGGGCCCGATGATCTACTCTCCCAGGCAACGACCTGGACAACTGGTGGGAAATGTACACTGATGGGGCAGCAAGTGCGAAGGGATGCGGAGGGGGGGGTGCGGTCATCACTTCCCCCGAGGGATTCAAGGCTTATTACTCCATGGATTTCATGTTCAAAGTCACCAACAACGAGGCCGAGTACGAGGCGCTAATCGTAGGATTGAGATATGCGAGGGCCCTCGGAGCAGCTCATCTGAAGGTGCGGATGGATAGCCAGTTGGTCGTTACACAGATGAACGGTACTGCTGAGACTCGGGAGGAACGGATGAAAGCGTACAAGGAACTGGCAGAGGAGCAGACTGTGCAGTTTGAGCAAGTGATCATAGACCTGGTACCTCGGGTGGAGAACGCCGAAGCTGATATCCTTTCCAAGCTAGGCAACCCCCTACCCGAGGATCAGATGTCGGCCGTCCCGAAACACATCCGGAATTTCGCTACACAGGAGGCGCTACTCCGACTGGCGACGGAGACGATCCAGGTAAATGCTGTTTCTTATGCAGATCCCAACTGGGTGAAGGAGGTGGCAGATTATCTCAGGGATGGAACCCTCCCCTCGAGAAAGATGGACGCACCTCCGGAAGGGCCCCATGGATAAAAAGACGGGCGGCGAGCTTTGAGATCATCGGGGGTGAACTGTACAAAAAATCGTTCGGCGGACCATACCTCAGGTGCTTACCGCCAGACTTAGCGGCGTCAGTCATGGAAGAAATCCATGAGGGCATATGTTCCAGTCACCAGGGACCCCGAACGCTGGCGAGAAAGATCATCCTGAAGGGGTACTACTGGCCAACCATCCAGAGGGACTGCTTCAACCACACTCAGAGGTGTGGAGTATGCCAACAGTACGCGCCTATGCCGGGAAGGCCGACCAGCTTCTACACCCCGATGACCGTCGCCCTACCATTTTCGAGATGGGGGCTAGACCTGCTGGGGCCCCTTCCCAGGACGACCAGCGGCAATAAGTTCATAATAGTAGCCATTGACTATTTCACCAAGTGGGTGGAGGCCGAGCCATTGAAGAACATCACTGAGTTCCAATGCCAACGATTCGTATGGCAGAACGTATTATGCCGGTTCGGCATCCCAGAACAGATCATTACGGACAACGGTCGGCAGTTCGTTGGCAAGGGGTTCGGGGCATATCTGGCCAAGTGGGGCATCCATCATTCCAGGGCTTCAGTCGCGTACCCACAGGCAAACGGCCAGGTGGAAAATATGAACCGAACCATCATGGATGGCTTAAAGAAAAAATTGGAAGATTACTCCTCAACCTGGCCGGAGCAGCTGAATTATGTCCTGTGGACATACAGGACAACTCCAAGAACGGCGACCGGGGAAACGCCGTTCGCACTAGCATACGGGTTTCAGGCCAAGGTCCCCACCGAGGTACTCGTGCCGACACACCGGACTCTGCACTTTGACCCAGGACAGAACGAGGAAAATCTAAGGGCAGAGTTGCACTTTATCGGGGAGAGAAGGGACCTAGCCGCACGGCGCATAGAAGAATATCATTGGGCAACCGAAAGGTATTTCAATAAGGCGGTGAAAATCAGAGAAATCAAAGTCGGAGACCTGGTACTACGAAGGCGGGAGAAGAGTAAGCCGCTTGAGGGCGGCAAGATGGCCAAAAACTGGGAGGGGCCATACAGGGTATACGAGAAGAGATTGGCGGTGGGGACGTTCCTCCTACAAACTATGGAAGGACGTTCCGGTGACATATGGAACGTGGAGCACCTGAAGAGATTCTACCAGTAGGACCCCCCATAAAAAAAAGAAAAAAAAGAGGGGGGGGGGGAGACAAGAAGGAAATTTTCAGTTCATACAATGTAACAGCAGGAATTAATGAAAACAAGAAGGCTTGGACATTAGCCCAAAAAGTCCCATGGTTTTTCCATTTCCGGGTTTCCACGATAAAATCATGGTGTACATCATCGCCACAAGAACACTACGAGCCTCCCGGAGGAAATTAACGTCCCCCGCTGAGCGGTACCAATCATCCAAACGGTACAACCACCGTACCAAAGACCTCTGCAAAAAAAAAAGAGAGAGAGGCATCGGGGAATCCCTCAAAGGGGATAAACTCGTTCTGCATCACAATCGCGACCGAGCCTAGCTCAGGATCCACAGGACCGGGCCAAATGGGCAGGTAAGACGAACGGATGACGGGACGAAGACCGAGGAATCCCCAAAGGGGATAAACCCGTTCCGCGTCACAATCGCGACCGAGCTCAGCTCAAGATCCAAAGGACCGGGCCAAATGGGTAGGTAAGACGAGCGGACGACGGAGCGAAGCCAAAGACCTCTCCATAAAAGAGGAGAGAGGCACCGGGGAATCCCCCAAAGGGGATAAACCCGTTCCGCATCACAATCGCGGCCGAGCCCAGCTTAGGATCCACAGGAGCGGTCCAAATGGGCAGGTAAGACGAACGGATGACGGGACGAAGACCGGGGAATCCCCAAGGGGATAAACACATTCCGTGTCACATTCGCGGCCGAGCCCAGCTCAGGATCCAAAGGACCGGGCCAAATGGGCAGGTAAGACGAGCGGACGACGGAGCGAAGCCAAAGACCTCTCCCCAAAAGAGAGAGAGAGAGGCACCGGGGAATCCCCCAAAGGGGATAAACCCGTTCCGCATCACAATCGTGGCCGAGCCCAGCTCAGGATCCGCAGGACCGGGCCAAATGGGCAGGTAAGACGAACAGATGATGGGACGAAGACCGGGGAATCCCCAAAGGGGATAAACCCATTCCGCGTCACAATCACGGCCGAGCTCAGCTCAGGATCCAAAGGACCGGGCCAAATGGGCATGTAAGACGAGCGGACGACGGAGCGAAGCCAAAGACCTCTCCAAAAAAAGAGAAGAGAGGCATTTGGCCAAATAGGCAAGTAAGACGAGCGGATGACAAAGTTAAAAGACGATCGCAGCAAGCAAGCAATACACTTTATTCATCGGCTCTACCGGCCGGAAAGTACACAACATACACGAGTTCGGAGTGAAATCAAGAGTACAAAACAACCGAAGCCGTCACGCCTCGGGGAGCTATCCTTGAATATAGATGTGCCTGCAAGAGCTTTCTATGAACCCAAAGACGTGAGGGGTGAAGTAAGCCATCTTCAAAACATTAGCCTCTTTGGGAAGAACGGCCTGCTAGCCAGGAGGTGCGGCCGACAAGCAGAATTTGACAAACTCACTCAGCTACAAGAGGGGCCGTCCTTAGCCTGAGACCTCTCCTTCGAAGCCTCCTCATAAGCCTCAGCAAACGAAGCATTGAAACCAGCAACCTCAGGGTCAAACGGAGTGGAGAGATAACGTTCGAGAGCCGGGAGGTTTCCGACCAAAAGGCCGATCACCCCTTTAGCAAAAGCATCGTCAGCAAGCTCTGCAAGGAACTCCTGGCCGGTGGAGGTCCCCGATACCAGCTCGATGCTGTCCTTCAGCATGTCAGAACTCTTGGCCAGGAACTCCCCGAAGCTCTAGGCAAGACGCTCCTTCACACGGACATTCACGGCATCGACGTAGGCTCAGGACTTCTGGAACTCAATGGAGCCAGCTTCCTTGATTTTGGAAACATTAGCCTCAAAAACAGGAACGACCCCCTCCGTACCAACCTGGCGAAGTTGCACGTCGGACTTCTCCACGACGGCAATTTTGGCACGAAGTAGCTGCAGCTCCTCGGCTTTTTTCTTAACCGTCTCCTGAAGAGACGTACTCCCCTTAGCGAGCCCAAGAGCAGCGTTCAAATCCTGCTGCATCTTGTGCAGACGCTCTTTGGCCTTCTTCACCAGATCATCGGCTTCACAACGCACCTGGGCGGAAGCACGCTCCTGAGCTTCATAGGCAAATCGCGCCTTGCAGAAATAAATGGCGGCCTTGTTGAGTGTGCTAAGGCCGCACTCATGAAGATCCACCGTGCTATCACGAGCAGCAAAGTCACGAGGGAGTTTTAACCCCAAAGAGCACCAAATGGAAGAGGCTATCTGCCCAAACAACCTTTACGACTCCGCACGGGGGCCCAACCCGAAGGACTCAATGATGTCAGAAAATGAATCCTCTGAACCGAGCGGAGGAGGGTCGCTTGAACCTTTGCCTAACGAAGTAACGGGGGGCGGTTTGGGAGGAGAGGCGGCCTCAGTATCTGACCCATCAAGGATCACCACGGCCTTGGAAGATCCTTCCCCATGACGGGACTTCTTGGGGGGCCGTTCATCCCCAGCAGATTCGGCTTTAGGCCTCTTTTGGCCCTGATCCTCACCAACGATCTGTTTTCCCTTGCTAGCATCAACCCGACCAGAGGAGGGAGTGGCGCGGGGGTGGGGAACCATGGCAGAAGACCTGGGGTAAAGTCCTTCGCAAAGGAGATGAAAAATTAGAACAATGTTTGGAATTCACAGAAAAGAGAGTCCAAAACCCGGGCCACAGCGAGGACGTACCTATGCCGGCCTTGCCCAAGTTGGTGTCATTCATTAGCGAATGTAGGTTCTGGACCCCCTCACCGGCAATGCATTCAGCCTGTTCCAGCTCGGCCGAATGGAGAACCGGAGGCTCAAACTTAACAGGGAAAGCATTCCACCGGTCGGAGAAGGGGGGAGGGGAATCAACCCCGGCAAGGAAGAATCTCTCCTCCCAGCCGTTCGGATTGGGGGGGTTGTTGGAGAAAAGAACCCTCCACGAACGGGCCACTATGCTGAGATAACCTGTCTGTCCGTACGGGGAGAGTCGGAAGAAATGCAAAAACAATTTCACAGACGGCTCGACCCCCACATTGTGGCACCGGATTATGAAACCAGCAAGAATTCGGTGGGAATTCGGAACGAGTTGAGCCGGGGCGATACCAATGCCCCTGAAAAGAGAAATGTGAAAAGGCAACAGCGGGAAAAGGAAGCCCGCTGCCACAGAGTCCTGGTGAACGACCACATACCCGGGTAGATGCCGCATAGGGTGGTAGAGGAACCGTGCATCCCAACCCCGTGGGGGGGAAGCAACTGGGGAATCAGATTCTTGTCGCTGAGGAGCAGGCGTTGGTGCCGATGCCGAACGAGATGAAAGTTAAGGGAGAAACGAGGAGGCTGGGGGGCATCCCACGCTTATAGACCGAAAGGTCATCCCCTGAATTACAACCGTCATCGGACGAGCTTCCAGGACGGCTAGGGACAATGGAAGACATAGCAAGTACGGAAGAGAAAATACGGGACTTACAAGAAAGAGATGGAGATCTAGAGAGAGAGAATAGACTGGAAGAGTAACAGGGTAATCCCCCCCTTTGGCAATAGGGTATTTATAGGCAAAAACCACCATGGCTCCCGAATTGGGGGAAGACACATGGCGGACCATGTTTGGTGTATCCTACGGCGGAGTGACCCTTCGAGATCCACGCCGCCAGTGGCACGTGCCAAAATCACCCCCCCACAACGAGACGCACGTAAAGAAAAAGAAAAGAGAGAGAAAAAGAGTTTATGACAGGAAGGAGCAGGAGTTGTTCCTCGTCAGAAGAAGAGGAAAAGAGCCCATGAGAGAAAGAAGTAGGGGTTGTTCCTCGTCAGAAGAAGGGGAAAAGAGCCCATGAGAAAAAGAAGCAAGGGTTGTTCCTCGTCAGAAGGAAAGGAAAAGAGCCATGAGAAAAAGGAGCAGGGGCCGTTCCTCGTCAGGAGAAGAGGAAAAGAGCCCATGAGAAAAGGAGGAGGAGCCGTCCCTCGTCAAAAAAAGAGGGGGACAGAGGGAATTATGAATGAGTAAACAGACCGCAAGTCATAAAGGGCAAAAGCAAGTTTTATTCTTCGGCTCTACCGGCCAGAACATACAACTGAGCAGGAGGGAATTAATGAAATCATGCAAGGAAACCATGGGGAGGGGAGCGTGGGGAGGCCGGCGGCTCTTCCGACTCGACAAAGAGAAGCTCAGGAGTAGGGGGATCAGGGATTTCACCTCTCTGAATGGCCGCGCCGCGCCGCTCATCTCGGCCGAGTTTCCCCATGACCCGCCGAAGCTCAGCCCCATCCGTATAGTCTTCCACATTGAAGGGGGGACAGTCGGCCAGAGGAAGCACACTCGTGAGGGCCTTGACACCTTCAAAGTACCCCTTGGCAAAGGCATCATCCGCAAGCTTTGCAAGCCATTCACCACCAAGTGCGGTTTTCTCCAAAAGCCGCACCCCATGGACCAAGCGATCTTTCTCCGGCATGGGCTGCAGCTCGGCCTCAAAAACTTCCCCAGCAGCTCCCCGATAATACTCATGGGCGGCCTGGAGGAACTGAGTGGTCATCTTAAATTCCTCCACATTGAGGACCAGAGTCAGAATGTCGTTGGGAGGGGATCCGCCCTCAGGACGCGGGGTATGGTCTGCGGCAGGAACAAAGGAAATATCATGCTTCTCAGCCAGGGCCACCTTGGCAAGCAGGCCCTTTATTCCTGCTGGCTCTGAGCCCGAACGGCCTGGAGCTCCTGTTGAGCCTGATCCAGGGCAGCCTGAACCTTCTTCATCTCCGTCTGAGCAGCCTCCCGCAGCAGCATGACTTCCTGCTCTTTCTTTAAAGCCGCATCAGCTTTTCTCTTGAGCTCGGCGAGATCCTTCTCCCGAGCGGCCCTCACCTGTAACAAGCTTAGCCCAGTCTACAAGGAAGAAAAGTGGGTTAGGTGGGGACGAAGGGCAGTTCAAATGACAGGGGGAATGTGAGAAACATACCTCAAGGTTCAAAAGCATAGCATTATCAACAGAATCGCCCGAAGAACGACCTGACAACTCCAGCCCCGCCTGAAGGGCCATGTCCTTCCAGATCACAGAGATCAGACGAACGGCGGAAAGCACCACGACGCTCGTGGATTTAGGAACAGAGGGCTCAAGACGCGGCCTCTTCGGCTTCTTCCCCTTGTCCTTTTCCCCACCAGCGGGGATACTAACGCCGAGCGGGTCCACATTCAGGACCCGGTTATCTTGAGGGTGTTGGGCCTCAGAAGTTTGCCCAGTCACCTCAGCGACCAGAAGCTGCTCCGCTTCAGCAACACGCTGACTCGCCTGGGACGCGACAGACGAAGTGGCCCCAGAGGATTGGGCGGCCGCACGAGCTTTGGCCAATGCCGCTCGTTCCTTGTTGGCCTTGGCCTCGCGACGAGCCACCATAGCAGCGCTATCCATTTGTTCTTGAGAAGGAGGAGGACCTGAAACAAAGAAATAACGTTAGTACCGGGCGGTGCGAGTCACAAAGGCACTCACCTCAGGGAATGGACTGGGCGGGCCCACAAGATGAACACGAGAGAATGCCAGCCCAGGGATCACGGGCGGTACCTATCCCTGCATCAGAGAGTGCCTCGATGGTCAGAAGGTCCTTTAGCTTTCTAATGCCGCCCAGCGTTAGCTTATCCACGACATCTTCCAACCCCTGGGTTAGCTCCGGTGCCTTAACCTTCGGAAGATATCCGTTCCATCTCACAGGAAGCCGCTCGTCCGCATAGCGGAGGAAGAAAAAACGATTCTTCCAATCGTGGATGTAAGTGGGAGCCCCCTCGAACAGCTTTCTTTTTGGACGAGCGGCCACGCTCAGAAACCCATCGGCATTTTGGGGAGTGACTTGGAAGAAGTAGTGAAAAAGCTCCAGATTGGAGGTGAGCCCTAGCGATTTGCAACGAACGAGAAAGGCGGAGATCAGGCGGTAGGAGTTTGGCATGAATTGGGCCGGAACAACACTATAGAATTCGAAGAAATCGAGATAAAACGGGTGGAGTGGGAAGCGCAATCCGGCCTTTATAGAATCCATGTGCACCATCACCATGCCCGGACGTCTCATGAGGAGGTTATCCGCACCCCGGAGGCTGTAGTAAGCGGGCGGAAGAAGAATAATCTGTAGTTCCCTCAGAGCCCTCCTGGAGAAGACCTGTTCAATCACGGCGACATTGGGGATGAGCACTATGTGCCGGTGCTGATCCATGGGGATGCCGCGCTTGCATATCCGGAGGTCGTCCCCTTCCTCGGCCTCATCACCCGAATCGTGATCGACTGAATGCCCCACCCCCGCGGCAGGTTGCGCCACCATCGCAATGGCATTATCGGGAACGACGTCCATATCAACATGTTGCCCTGCATCTGGGATCGCGACATCAACTGTTGCATCAGGGACCGCCATCGAAGAAGCGTTGGAACGGCCAGAACCGCTCGCTTCCGCCGAGAAACGGGATCTGAGTTCTTTTGCGGAAGAGGAACCGACTGAAGAGCCGGTAGAGGAGCTAGAACCAGTCTCCGATTTGGAAGAAATCTCCATGGAGCAGGCCATGGGGAGGCTTACGAAAAGAAAGGTAGAGGGTTGGGATTGAAGAATTACATTGCGAAACCTTGGGAGAGGGATGAACGCGGAAACTCGAAACACTCGCTGGACGACACTGGGAAGGTAAGAGGAAGCAAAGGATGAAAAGCCTTAACCATTCCCGTAATCCCAGTATTCATAAGGGGAGGCACCGGACAAGTGGCCAACCCGCAGGCGACACGTGGCAAGGAGCGTACCCAGGGACGCGTGTCACAAAGAGACGGGCTGGTACGAAATGATTACTTTTGCATCGGAAGTTGAACCGGCCTGATAGCTGGCACCTAGAGCCCCGCGAACAACGACGGGAAGCAACCGTCACTTAGAGGAAAGGGGAGTAACAGCTCGAGGCGGTACGTCGGGGGTGTTTTACTTCTTTATGTCCCGCGCACGCTCGGAACTTCAGAAGTGGGGGACTTGTGTTGGGTTAATGGGACAACCAGGGCCGGCCCATCAACCCCTAGGGACGTACGTAATCTAGCATAACCAGGCTCCAGGGCCCAAGGGCCAGGAGACGTACGTAGCCCAGCATGACCGGGATCCAGGGCCCAAGGACCAGGGGACGTACGTAGCCCAGCATAGCCAGGCTCCAGGGCCCAAGGGCTAGGGGACATACGTAGCCCAGCATAGCTAGGCTTCAGGGCCCAAAGGCATAGGGGCGTGCATAGCCTCGCAGGACCAAGCTCCAGGGCACAAGGGCCAGGGGACGTACGTAGCTCCGCAGGACCAAGCTTTAGGGCCCAAGGGCCAGGGGACGTACGTAGCTCCACAGGACCAAGCTTCAGGGCCCAGGGCCAGGGGACGAGCATCTTGTGGGTTACCACTCAAGGGCCCAGGCTGCCACCAGAGGGCTGAGTCCAGTCTAGAGGACGGACGTCCCCACATCATGGCGGAAAGCCAAGATCTTGGCGGGAAGCGCATTAAATGTGAGAGATTTGGTGGTTAGGATCATTTCGCCCGCAACCGACCACGTCAGCCCCCCAACCACCATGGGATACTATAAATAGCCGCATTTATTTCATTAAAGGGGGTTTGCACTTTGACTCTCTAGCATTGTAATAGCATCAATAGCACGTAGCATAGCTTAGTACGTTCGGCCCTCGGCTTGGAATCGCTGGAGTGAGTGAAATACAAATATTAGCCCACTCCTCGTTGTCTAGTGATCTTATTTGCTCTCCACCCATTCGAAACCCCGAGGTTACGTGTTGGGCCTGCGGGTTGAGGGGAATAAACCTCAACAATATATATATATATATATATATATATATATATATATATATATATATATATATGGTGCGGCTCCAATGAGAATGATGCTTAACGTGAGAACGAGAGAACAATCACATTTAAATCATTGGGATGCACAATGAAGTTCTTCTGTTGCACAATTTCAATTTGCTCGAATTTAGCCTATACAAATAAACACGGTGGCATTTTGGTAAGTATTGTGAAAACGCAAAAAAGTGCAATATACAAGTTTCATTGTGCAACACGTTGGGGTAAATGTTGTGTTCTTACGTTCTCACATTAAGCATTGTTCTTATTTGTTCTTTATTATATATAGGGTGCGGTTCCAGTGAGAACGATGCTTAACGTGAGAACACTCACATTTAAATCAATGGTTGCACAATCGAGCTCTATTGTTGCACATTTTCAATTTGCTCGAATTAAGCCTATATAAATAAACACGGTGGTATTTTCGTAAATATTATGAAAACACGGAAAAGTGTAATATGCAAGCTTCATTGTGCATATATATATGTGGTGTTCTCACGCTCTCACATTAAGCATTGTTCTCATTTGATCTTTAATCTACACACACACACACACACACACACACACACACACACACACACACATATATATATATATATATATATATATATATATATATAGGTGTTGGGATATATCATCCCGGTCTATTACTGTTCAGGAGCCCAAGACTTTACGTAGTACGGAGCCCAATCAGTAAGTCCCATTTTAGCCTATCAGGCCTGTTTCGGCCTTTGGGCCCATTTCTGTCCATTCGACCCACCTAGGCCCAAGAGGCCCGTTTCGGCCCACTCGGCCCGTTAGGGTGGAGCACCCCTCCCCCTTTCCTCTATAAATAGGAGGACCTCCCTCCTAATAAGGGATCCCTCTTTCTTCCCCCCCTTCTCCCTAGCTAGCTTTATACTCCATTAATGGAGCTTCAATATTGTATTATGAAATGGGGAGGAGAGTATTAATAAAAGGAGCGAGCTTGGACATTAGCCTAAACAGTCCCGTGGTTTTCTCCCTTTCCGGGTTTCCACGTAAAAATCATTGTTTATATTTTATTATCACCCCATAACCATGAAACTCTCCCGGAAGGGGTGTTGAACTTCCGGGCTGCGGCGAATTAACCTCAACACTGGCTGTGACACCGCACCCGGATGTACTTGAATTTGAAATTCGATATGTATTTGAATTTTCCTAGCGAATAATTTCGTGTACAAGAGTGATGGATTTAATTAATGAATGATTAATTAAATTATTTATCGGGCCCATAATATTGAGAATGGACTACCAAATATTTAGTTGGGTTGTCATGATAATTATAGAAGTCCAATAAAATGCCAACCGAAGTTGGGAAAAATATTTGGACAACCCAAGTGCTATTTTGACCTAACCTGCCAGAAATAACGGGAATAATTGGGAAGGACTTCCTACACCCACTTGGGGATTTTTCCTACACAATTTGTGATCTCCAAATAATCAATTGGAGACAAACCTTAATGGCATGTGCGGACATATGGATGGAGGGGTGGGAGAAGGCTCTTGTAAACATCCTAAAGGTCCTACACTTCCTATTATTGAGCTAGTTGTTGGGAAGATATTTTCTCCCTTTCATTTGCACCATACGAGAAGATTAGAGAGATAAGGGGGGTCTAGAAGGAGCTCTCAAAAATCAGGAACTCTAGAGGAGGAAGAAGGAATAGCAAACCCAAGAAAAACTAGCAAGAAAGAAAGGAGTTGAAATCGCCGGAAACCGCCACTCCAAAGGAGCTGTTCGTAGTTGCAGACTACGAAAGCCGCCCGACTTTCGTGGAAGCCGCCCGGCTTTTGCCCAGCAGTCCAGTTTTCCACTTTCAATCGGCATAGAACGGGGATTGATCGAGGAGCTTAACAAAGGCAACTATTGTAGCACATCACGAGGTGAGGATGGCTGACTATATTGATTATAATTGTTGGGTTAATTTCATAAGATTACCTAAGGTATTAAATGTGATTTTCATGGATTATTAATGAATAATAATGCCTAAATGAAAATACTATTGCATATGGGTGAATGAAGCATGATATACAAATTTGGAAGAAATTGTGTATGATTATGTGATATGAAAGGAATGACATGAAAACGGAACTAACTATGAAAATATTGTGATAAAATATACTTTTACTTCATGTATGGAATTCATGAATGGATAAAAGTGATATTTTTGATATTGAGGTTAAATCATATTTGGATTGGAAATCAATTGAGATGAATTATTTGGCTATGAATTAAGAACTTGGTTGTTCTAAGGTTATCCGACTAGTATTGAAATACTAGTCGGGAGATTAATATGAATAAATGATGAAAATTAATCCTAAGAGATAGGATTGTGACTAGAGATGCCTTAAGTAGTATTGAGAGATACTTTAGGGTCGAATTTTATGAACACTAAGGTGTGTTAGGGGTAGGCCCAAAGGTTACCCAAGTGAATTGATTCTAGGCATATGATTTGCTTGAGAATTGGACTATGAGAATAAATTAGAGTCGGACTCTAGGATTGCATGGAAATGTAGTTGGGCCGAGCCCTTGCCATGTAATGTGATTAGCATGGAAACGTAATTGGGTCGAGCCCTTGCCATGTATTTGTGATCTTCGTGGAAAGGTAGTTGGGCCGAGCCCTTGCCACAAAATTATGGTTAGTATGGAAACGTAGTTGGGCCGAGCCCTTGCCGTATAATTTTAATGTGTTAATTTGAGGTTAAGGGTTGTATAGATATGCAGTTGGGCTGAGCCTTTGCTATACAATCGGGACTCGAGGGAATCCTATGGGGTTGTCGTGACTTGTAGTCACGGGGAACTAAAATGGTGAATTCTAAATGAATATGTGCCCACGGGCCGACTACTTGACTTTATATAAAGTAAGTACATTATTTTATAAAGGGGTAACCGATGGTTATGGCCTATAATATAATATCACCCTAGATTGAGGGTCTTTGAAATTGAAACATTGATTATACTTAGTATAGTTGTCATTGTACTTATCAAATGCTTCCAAGTACTGACCTCCCCTTCACGAGGGAAGCCACCTCACAGTTTCAGGTAGGAGCTGAGCTTGCTACCATTGCCCGTGGCTTCAGGGAGATTCTAGGAGAGAAGACGTGGTTCGTGCTTCCTCCGTTTCTGTTTTAAAACAATTATAATAATGCTCATGGATACTATTTTTCTGAATAATTATTTTGGGGGCTTGTATGCCTAATTATGCCAAGTGTGGCTTGAACACTTGCAATATTGTTTCCGCTACTTTAATGAATGTTGTTATATTATGTTTATTTATGGATGTACTATGTGTGAATGATATTCCAGACGCCTTGTATAGTATGAATGTGTTGAACTGCGGTTGACTATTCGTACTGTACGGCGGGTTGTTGACGTGTCCGGATAGGTCCGGGGCGTGACACTGGCGCCGTCCGTGGGAACACGTTCGAAAAGATTCATGTGTTCTGGATCTTACAATTTTTAGAAGCAAAGACGAACTGATTTTATTCAATCTCACTACCGGACGATTTTTCCCAATGAAAGAACCTGGAATACCTCCTGGATGCGAGTCACCTTGGGACGTGTCTTAAGATAAGTGGTGCAACTAGCAACCATAGATCCATGCCTAACAGCTATCTTTTCACTCTGGCTGTAACCTGACAGGCTGGTGGTTGAATGGATAGGTGGGACCACGTGTTGACCTACTGGATCCTAAGTACTCCCTCCGTCCCCCTGTTATTGTCCCATTGCGGTTTACGATGCTTGACCGACGATAAAGCAAACAGATCCCTGTCCGCACTCAAATTATTTTTAGAAAAAGAAAATTACATATTCAGAAACTACATTAAAAGATTTACAAAGTCGCAAAAACCAGAATCAAATTTGATAAAAATTTGATACATAAAGTAAGAGATTAAGAGTGATTTGTGTTGACCAAGTGATTAGGAAATGGGACAATAACAGGGGGACGGAGGGAGTATATTACAAAGCCTTTTGGCCCGAGCGGTACTCAACTGTTAGCCCCTGGCACCGCACGGCTAGGCCCGAATCTTATTTGGCAGGGGGCGTTTTTGAATTCTCCAGCAGCAAGTTATCTACCGGGTGGGAATGAGCAGGCCCGTCCGGTCAGAAAAGATAAAGCCCTGCTTCCTCCCCTCAACTGCGTACTCTGCTTTAGTAAAAAGAAACTCCACAATCCCGATGAGAAGTTATCCCGAATGTCCCCAAAAGAGGACATATGCAGTTGATGGGGGAGCAGCAGCCTAACAACCCAACTGAAACATCAATCCATATACAAAAGAAAAAACGAAGGAAAATTCACAGAAGGGCAACTTAACTGGCCGAACAGGGAACTCCAGACCTGGACGCATGACCGACGAACCACTCGGCATGTACCGGCATCGGCCGCCCGGAAGGCATTCTCCCAATCAGAATGAGAAGCCACTGGGCCCACCCCAGCTGCACGGCCGGCGCAACACGACGCCCGACGCACATCGCCGTTTAGGTGGACCAACCTCAAAAACCTTGTAGGCCGGCCGTTTGGCTCTCAAACAAGCCGCTCGATTCTCAACACCACCCGGCCTTTGGCACTGCACCTTGACACTATTGAAACGATGTTCGTCTAGTGCATGTTGGAATAAATCCATGAATACTTTAATCTTCATATTGAAATTATCTAGAGAATTAACTGAGCGGAAGCGTACCTGACTCCATGGGAGATGACCTTTAGAGATCCGGGAGATGGAGGCTAGGGTTTGTGTCTTCTAGTTGATACACACCCTCGAGAATTATCTCTCTAGCGATGGGATGCAGAAAGACGGAATGACGTGTTCAACTAGGGACCATAACCCCTTATTTATAGAGAGTGTTTAACCCTAATCAGCCCATCATTGATTAGGTCAAGCCCATGGGTCTCTACACATTTGGGCCCTATACCTTATTAGATAACTTATTAGCCCACTTAAATTAATATCCATAGGACCACTAATTTTGGGCCTAAATATAAGATAACATATAACATACAATTAAACCCGATAAATAATATATTGTGAATATTACATGCAATATAAGTCCAATAATCTAACAATCTCCCACTTGGACGACATACACAAGTATACACAATCCTCAGAATTGTATGTTTACTTTAGGAGCTCCAAAATATTGCTATCAAACAGTAGTCATCTTTAATCAGTCCGGTCCATTAATTATATCAACATAGGATCAAAGAAGTCTTTGCTATATTTGAATAACTAGACCCATCAATGATCACATATATTAATATAATAAACGACATGGATCAAGTATAGGTGTGTAGCGTGGAAATAACATAAAGTGTGGTCTGGAATAGAATGTCTATTTCCAACTGGTCCACCTTGAGATCAATAATATAACTGTAAGAGTACATAAAACTTTAAACTTTATTTCTGCAGAAAATAACCTTAAAAAACTTGAATCAAGTCAATTAACCAAATATAGAAACATTACAAACTCCCACTAAAACTCATAATCCTCAACTGATTTGACACCCATTTGTGCAACATGCTCATGAAACACTTTGAGTGGTCATCCTTTAGTGAGCGGATCCGCAATCATGGAGTTTGTGCTAATGTGCTCTATAGATAATTTTCCTTCTTGTACTCGTTCCTTAACAGTCTTAAATTTGACCCCAATATGTTTTGCCTTGGTCAAACTACTGTTGTTCTTAGCATAGAGGACTGCTGATCTATTGTCACACAATAGCTTAAGTGGTCTTTCAATGCTGTCCACTATGCGTAGTCCACTAACAAAATCTCGCAGCCATAATGCCTGATTGGATGCCTCATAACATGCTATAAACTCTGCTTCCATGGTGGAAGTAGCTGTAAGAGTCTGCTTGATACTCCTCCAGGAGATAGCTCCTCCAGATAGAATATAGATGTAGCCTGAAGTGGATCTCAAGCTATCTTGACATCCAGCAAAATCAGAGTCGGTATACGCAATGATCTCAAGCTGATCTGGTCTCCGATATGTGAGCATATATTCCTTTGTTCTCTGTAAATACCGCATGACCCTTTTGGCTGCTTTCCAATGGTCCATTCCCGGATTGCTCAAATATCTGCCTAACATCCCAACAATGTATGCCAAATCAGGTCTTGTACAAACCTGGGCATACATCAAGCTTCCTACAGCCGAAGCATAAGGAATGTTCCTCATTTCTTTAGATTCAAAACCATTCTTAGGGCATTGCATGAGACTAAACTTGTCTCCCTTAGAAACTGGGGTATCTCCTGGTTTGCAATCTTGCATACCAAACCTTTTGAGAACCTTATCGATATAGCTCTTTTGTGAGAGTCCAAGAACGCCTTTGGAGCGATCTCGGTGAATTTGAATTCCTAATACAAAAGAAGCCTCACCAAGATCTTTCATTTCAAAATTCTTTGAAAGAAATCTCTTAGTAATAAGCCTATATCGTTAGTAGCAAGCAGTATGTCATCAACATACAAGACCAGGAAAATATGCTTACTCCCACTGAACTTGTGGTATATACAATCATCACTGACGTTTGGTTGAAAACCAAAAGATATAATGACTTTATGAAACTTGTGATACCACTGACGAGAAGCCTGTTTGAGCCCATAGATGGATTTCTTTAATTTGCAAACCATTTTCTTTGAATCTCCCGAAACAAAGTTTTCTGGTTGCTCCATATAGATTGATTCCTCAATGTCACCATTGAGAAATGCAGTTTTTACATCCATCTAATGAAGCTCAAGATCAAAATGTGCCACTAATGCCATTATTGTTCTAAAAGAGTCTTTCGAGGATACCGGAGAGAAAGTCTCTTTATAGTCAATTCCTTTCTTTTGAGTGTAGCCTTTAGCAACAAGTCGAGCTTTAAACCTTGTAACATTGCCCTTTGAATCCCTCTTGATTTTAAATATCCATTTACAACCAATGAGTTTAATACCTTCAGGCAATGAGACTATCTCCCAAACGTCATTGTCACTCATAGACTTCATCTCATCTTTCATGGCATTAATCCATTCTTGAGAGTTAGAACTTTCCATGGCTTGACGGAAGTTGATTGGATCATCTTCCGCAAAACCAACATCTGATTCTTGTTCTTGGAGGAAGACAATTATTTCTTCCACCAATTCCCAATTTTCCTCATGTTCTTGGAGAAATACAATATAATCATCCGGAATTGCGCTTCTCCTCTCTCGAGTGGATCTCCTTAACGGCACCTCAGGTTCTTGAGATTGTTGAGTTTGATCCTCATTCATAAATTCAGGTACTTGATTGGGGATGTTTTCGAGATTGTCATGAACTTGAGTTGTTTCTTGAACATCATTAGGAATAAAAATATCTTGATCATGTTCAATGACAACTGAAGGAAGAGTAACATGCTCTTCCTCAAAGATAAAATCTCTAACCTTATCTCCCCACCCCCCAAACTCAATATCCTCAAAGAACCGGGCATTACCCGTCTAAAAAACAGTCCTGGTAGTGGGATCATAAAACTTATACCCTCTTGACCTCTCAGAGTATCCTACAAAATAGCTACTAACTGTTCTTGAGTCCAATTTCTTTTCATTTGGCTATAAGGCCTTGCCTCAGCTGGACAACCCCAAACATGGAAATGATTTATACTGGGTTTCTTTCCAGTCCAAATTTCATAAGGGGTTTTAGTTGTAGCTTTAGTGGGAACTCTGTTAAGTATGTAAGCTGCAGTTTTCAGTGCCTCTCCCCAGAGTGAATCGGGTAAAGTAGTATGACAAATCATACTCCTAACCATGTCCTTCAATGTACGGTTTCGTCTCTCAGCAACACCATTCATGCTAGGAGTTCCTGGCATGGTGTACTGAGGAACAATTCCACACTCCTCTAGGTATTTAGCAAATGGCCCTGGACGTTGTTCACCGGAACCATCATATCTACCATAGTATTCACCACCACGATCAGATCTAACGGTTTTTATTCTTTTGCCTAATTGATTTTCAACTTCGGCCTTATAAGATTTGAACACGTCTATTGATTGAGACTTTTCATGAATGAGATAAAGGTAACCATAACGAGAGTAATCATCTATGAATGTGATAAAATATGTTTGGCCATTTCTACATGGTGTAGGGAATGGTCCACAAATGTCCGTATATATCAATTCTAATAGATCTGAAGCTCTCTCGGCACCTAATCTCCGTTTGTTCGTTTGTTTTCCCTTAACGCATTCAACACAAATATCAAAATTTGAGGAGTCAAGAGAATCAAGAATTCCATCTGACACAAGTCTCTGAATTCTTTCTCTAGAAATATGTCCTAGACGCTTGTGCCAAAGTGAAAACGAATTCTCATTGGTTAATTTTCTTTTAGTACCACGAGTACTTACATGCAAGGTTTCATTATATGAGGTATTTATATCAAGTGAATATAGATTATCATAAACTGATAAAAGACCAGTGCCAATAAGTTTTGAATCTTGAAATAGACTGAACTGACTATTTCCAAATGAACAAGAATAACCAAATTTGTCCAATGCAGAAATAGAAATTAAATTCCGCCTAAATGACGGCACAACAAATGTCTCTTTCAAATCCAAATAAAAACCAGTCTTTAATAATAATCTAAAAACACCGATAGCCTCAACTTCAACCCGCTTGCCATCACCGACATAGATGTATCTTTCACCATCAATTGGTTTTCGGCAGCTCAGGCAACCCTGCATAGATACACTTATGTGAGTAGTAGCACCGGAATCTACCCACCAAGTGTCTTTTGGTACCGAAATCAAATTAACCTCAGAACAAACAAGAGCAAGAGACATACCCTTTTTCGCACGCCAGGCGTGGTACTTAGTGCAGTTCTTTTTCTTGTGATTAGTCCCTTTGCAAAAGAAGCATCCAGATTCCTTAGTTTCCTTATGATGCTTCCTGGGAGGCCCTGAATTTGCAGCTTCCTTAATTTTCCTTTTCTTGCTGCCCTTAGAGGTAGATGCCAAATGAGCACTTTCTGTCTTATCTTGCTTTATTCTCTCTTCCTCTTGAACACAATGAGAAATGAGCTCATTGAGAGACCATTTCTCCTTAATGCAGTTGTAACTGACTTTAAATTGATTAAATTGAGAAGGAAGAGAGATCAAAACTAAATACACAAGCAATTCCTCAGGTAAAATAAGCTTTAGTGCACTTAGTTTTGAAGCAATATGAGACATTTCCAAAATGTACTCCCTTATGTTCCCTTTGCCTTTGTACTTCATGGAAACAAGAGTGCTCAAAAGAGTATTAGTTTCTGCCTTTTCGTTTTTAGCAAAACGTTTTTCAAGTTCGGCAAGCAACGATTTGGCATCAGCCTCATCAGACATTGTGCCCCTGAATGATTCTGGAATTGCACGTTTCATGATCATTAGACTCATGCGGTTTGAGCGTTCCCACCTCTCCATCTCCCTCTTTTCCTTAAGAGCGGCGGGTTTCTCAGTCCGAAGTGCAAGGTCTAGATCCATGCAACCGAGAACGATCATAACGTTCTCTTTCCATTCCTTAAAATTCGTGCCGTTAAGCACTGAGATGCTATTAAGATTAGCAGATACTGTAGCAGCAGAATTATTGACTGAAAGAGAACAAAAAAAATTAATATAAATGATATGCTTTAGGAACTTAAATTAATTTTATAATTAATTTTAAATTTAAATATTAGCAATCCCCACCACAAGATATCTAGCGCAACATCTAATCTTGTCTTTGGACATAAATTAGACTTGCAAGTGGTACTCTTGGTGTGATAATAAAATTTTGATAATAAAATCATGTCAAATATTAAGCCTTTCTTTGGACCGACTTAATATTCACATGAAAAACTTCATAATCATCACAAATTTTATTATCACAAATGTACTTAAATTTCGGCCAAATAATAACCTTCCTTTGGGCCGATTATTATCTGCATGAAATAAGAAAGTACACAATCATCTTAATATATGAGTTCATTAATTTCAACAAGAGAGGCTACTTTGGCAGCATGTTGTGTCAATTAACCAACCCAAATATTAGACATGCTAATATTAAATCAAAACTGAACAAATAAAATTGGGCGAATTATTCTGAGTCACATGCAAATGTGTTATGTATAACGATAATTTGTAAAACCTGTACCCAATCTTTATGCGATCACAAAATAGAGTTTATACATCCATAACACATAACACATTTTTAAACTGTAAATCATGATCACCAACAAAAGTAATTTAGTTCCAAATATGCAATTCTAATAGAACTGACATTGGTCGTGATCACATATAAGTATTTAATTACCAAAACCGGTAAAAAATAACATATAAGTATTTAACTACTAAAGCCATAGAAAAATTCCAAAAATTGATTCACCGAAAAGAACCGGAAACGAATCATAATAAAAAGTGATAAATTAACATTCACTAAATATATATTCACCAACAAATCAATCGCAAGTTTGACTGACTCAAAATAAAAATAAAAAACCGAATGTTTAATTCCACCATACTAATTGCCGAAATTCAAAAAAAAAAAATATAATCCTTAAGGTAGTTGCTTCACAACAACGTTAAAAATATATATTCACAACAACGTAAAAAAAAATATATACTCCTTAAGGTGTTTAATTCCACCATCCGAATGTTTAAATTACCCAAAAGAACACAACAACGTAGTTGCTTCACATCAACAATTGCATATAGAGTTGAAGTGAAACTCCAGTTGGGACAAAACACGATCACAAAAAAATAACTCCAATATTAAGGTTTCAATTAATCTATCAGCATCGATTCAAGCATGGGAATTACAGGGGAATGAATTACATAAAAGTAAATCACACTACCCTAATTTAAGATCGATCGGCAATTTTCACAAAAAACGAAATAGCAGAAAATTCAATCGTTTCGTTTATTCATTAACTACCGATATGATACGTGAATATATCAGGAATGAATTGCATAAACACAAAATCGCATTACCCTGATTTCAGTGAATCGGTAGGTTAAACTGACTCCAAATAATTCAATATGAAGGTGGCTCTGATACCAATTGTTGGAATAAATCCATGAATACTTTAATCTTCATATTGAAATTATCTAGAGAATTAACTGAGCGGAAGCGTACCTGACTCCATGGGAGATGACCTTTAGAGATCCGGGAGATGGAGGCTAGGGTTTGTGTCTTCTAGTTGATACACACCCTCGGGAATTATCTCTCTAGCGATGAGATGCAGAAAGACGGAATGACGTGTTCAACTAGGGACCATAACCCCTTATTTATAGAGAGTGCTTAACCCTAATCAGCCCATCATTGATTAGGTCAAGCCCATGGGTCTCTACACATTTGGGCCCTATACCTTATTAGATAACTTATTAGCCCACTTAAATTAATATCCATAGGATCACTAATTTTAGGCCTAAATATAAGATAGCATATAACATACAATTAAACCCGATAAATAATATATTGTGAATATTACATGCAATATAAGTCCAATAATCTAACAGTGCAATCGCGGGACGGCGGTCGGGTGGCAAGCGAAGGCCGCCCATGAACCAAGCTAACTGGTTTGGAGCGTTTTTTCTTATGAACGTTACCTTTGTTCCTAAACGGAGGGATCATGCTGTGACAGTTTTGACATAGGGGAGGTACGTCCAATGAGAAGGCAGACCGGCCTGTCAGCACCCCATTCAGTCAGATCGCAGCCCTGCATCACTTACATCGCAGCTTGCCCTCTTTATCGGAATACCAGCTCGTCATTCCATTAGTGGACCCCGCTCCAGGCTTTCATTGCAGATGCCACTCAGCTCTGGCCGCTCGGCCTCATAGCACTAGCTAGGTTGCCAATTCCGGACAGTTCGTCCTCGCCCCACCGCTTGTCTTATTTACGTTGTAGACGGACGGCCCGAGGTCCCACAACGCGGGGGCTACCTCCAATCCCGGAACACCACTGGCGGATTGCCGGGCAGATATTTGCTTACCGCTCGGCCTACGGTTGGTACCGGGCGGACTTTGACGTGGATAATTTTGCAAGAGGTTTATGGCAGGGGGTTTTTTCTCTAATGGAATTTGGGAGGCAGAGCTGAGTGAGGCCAATTAGTGAAAAGCCAATTAGTGAAAAGCCAATTTTGAAGGAGATGAAGACGAGTCAGTGGAATTTGGGAGGCAGGGAGAGGAAGGATTCACTAATTCACTCGCCGCTCGTCTGAAACAAAATCCCATGAACGTCCGCAGGAGTGAGGCCAATTAGTGAAAAGCCAATTTGTTTGAATAAATCTGACCGAGTCAAAATCAATGGGCCGTCCATAAACCAAAGAGGTTGGCTTAGAGGACCAGCCCCACACACCTCACCGGGAAGTACGCCGGGGATCCCTTGCAGCTCCCAGCATCCAGGACTGCTACCCGCTCGGCCCTGAAATCCAGATAGCTTCGGAGCCCCCTGGAAACTCGACGGCCATCCCACAATGCAGCTCTGCCCCCAGACGACTCAGACGCTTAACAAGCTGGATGTCCGGTTCTTAAAACAACGACCGTCTCACCACACGGCCCGGCGGTCCTCTTCAGACCTGGCGACTCGGATTTGAAGGACGTCCAAGATGTTTCAGGCATTCGGCGGCCGATTCCAGCGGAAACAAACACCCTGACTGCTCGAACCGGAAGGGTGCTCGATCCTCGACTTCTCACCGCTTGTCACGCACAGATCCAATAGTGAGACGCACGGCCTGAAGTTGCCGCTCATGGTTTCCAACGCTACCCAGCTATGAATGACCAAAGAAAGAGGTGATGTGGATATAGGCTGCATCAGGAGGTTGGTTGGCCAAATTAAAAAAGGGGTCAGCGGCCTCAAGCCCATATGGTGAATCAAAGACACATCAAGCTAAGTACCTATTCCTGGACTTGTGTTTAAATAAGGCGGAGCAAAGCTCTAGTGATGACCAGTCAAACCAATGTTTCATTAAATACTTAATTTTTTGTGGGCTCGTTCGCCCACTCTCGATAAGCTTAATTAGCGATCCGAGCGTTTCCAGAGGGCCCTGCCCCGATAATGCGTTTTAATTTGGGGGTTACGCATTAGTCCGCACGGCGCCAATGGCCAGAGTGACGATCGTACCCTAGTACCATCTGCGCCACCAGGCGCGAAGTGACTGTTGCCAAACGCGGCCTATGGGGCCCGAGGGCACCAAAGATGCTCAACCTCATTTTCCCGAGGGTAGGGCGGCAACGTGGGTCTGAGTTTTCAAACTCGCGGACCAATAATTTTTCTATGTAACGTTCGGCAGGCTGCTAAGTGACCTCGCCGCCGGGGTGCCATGCCCAATAAACCCGCACGATGAGCCGAGTCGAGGGTCACAATAACCCATAGGCCAGCAATCGCGAGCGTTGAAAAAAGAAGAAAGCCATATGGATGGTTATAATTATATATATATATTGTCGGGCCGAACGGCCCGTTACCATGTTAATTATGCAGTCAAAGTTGCTCAATGCGCACGAGTAGAAAGTTAAATGACGTTCGGCAGGAGTTCAGAAGACGTTCCAAACCGGCTAAAGAAAGGGGCCACGAGACGTTCATACTTCCCCAAGAGGCCGAGGACCAGGAGGAGACCATCACGGGAAATAACCGTAAGACGAACATCTCCACCCCAGGAGCCGATGGCCCATAGGAGACCATCGCGGCCGAGGGCCCTGAGACCATCCTTACATCACGACCGACCTCACGAAACGGCGTATTTACACCTTGAAGACCGGTATCATCCTGCACTGTGCGGGTGAGAGCCGTTGCATGGAAACACTTGATCGGCCCCTCATGACCGACACACGTATATCACGAACGGCCTCTCGGCTCGGCATACATTATCATATTCAAAGACCCCTCAAAAAAAATATCAGAGGGGCACTGGGGAATCCCCAAAGGGGATAAACCCGTTCCTCATCACAATCGCGGTCGAGCCCAGCTCAGGATCCAAAGGACCGGGCCAAATGGGCAGGTAAGGGAACGGATGAAGGAACGAAGATTCCATCCAGCTCAGAAACTAGCTCCCAACACCGACATCATTGCATGGCCACCGACCCCCTAGTACGGTGCCATCATCATACTTGAAGACCGGCCTTGTCCCCGCTCCTCGCGGATGAGGACCATTGATTTATTCTTTCTGATCGGCTCCCAGCGCCGACATCATTCATGGCCACCGACTCCCTGGTACGGTGCCATTATCATATTAGAAGACCGGCCTTGTCCCCACTCCTCACGGATGAGGACCGTTGATTTATTCTTTCAGATCGGCTCCCAGCGCTGACATCATTCATGGCCACCGACTCCTAGTACAGTGCCATCATCATATTTGAAGACTGGCCTTGTCCCCGCTCCTCGCGGATGAGGACCGTTGATTTATTCTTTCAGATCGGCTCCCAGCGCCGACATCATTCATAGCCACCGACCCCCTGGTACGGTGCAATCATTATATTTGAAGATCGGCCTCGTCCCCGCTCCTCGCGGATGAGGACCGTTGACTATTTCAGACCGGCCCCAGCGCCGACGTCATTACATGGCCACTGACCCCCTGGTACGGTGCCATCATCATATTTGAAGACCGGCCTCGTCCCCGCTCCTCGCGGATGAGGACCGTTGACTATTCCAGATCGGCTCCCAGCGCCGACGTCATTGCATGGCCACCGACCCCCTGGTACGGTGCCATCATCATATTTGAAGACCGGCCTCATCCCCGCCCCTCGCGGATGAGAACCATTGACTATTCCAGATCGGCTCCCAGCACCGACATCATTACATGGCCACCGACCCCCTGGTACAGTGCCATCATCATATTTGAAGACCGGTCTCGTCCCCGCTCCTCGCGGATGAGGACCGTTGATCATTTCAGATCGGCCCCAGCGCCAACGTCATTACATGGCCACCGACCCCCTGGTATGGTGCCATCATCACATTTGAAGACCGGTCTCGTCCCCGCTCCTCGCGGATGAGGACCGTTGATTATTTCAGATCGGCCCCAGCGCCGACGTCATTACATGGCAACCGACCCCCTGGTACGGTGTCATCATCATGTTTGAAGATCGGCCTCGTCCCCGCTCCTCGCGGACAAGGACCGTTTGATTATTCTTTCAGATCGGCTCCTACCACTGACACCTTTATTTAGCCACCGACCCCCTGGTATGGTGCCATCATCATATTCAAAGACCCCTCAAAAAAAAAGAAAAAAAAATCGGAGGGGCACTGGGGAATCCCCAAAGGGGATAAACCCGTTCCTCATCACAATCGCGGCCGAGCTCAGCTCAGGTTCCAAAGGACCGGGCCAAATGGGCAGGTAAGCGAACAGATGAAGGAACGAAGAAATGGGGAATCTCCAAAGGAGATAAACCCGTTCCGCATCACAATCGCGGCCGAGCCCAGTCCAGGATCCAAAGGACGGGGCCAAAGGGGCAGGTAAGACGAGCGGATGACGGAACAAAGTTAAGACTCCTAAAGAAACAAAAAAAATAATAATAGAGGAGCAACGGGGAATCTCCAAAGGAAATAAACCCGTTCCGCATCACAACCGCGGCCGAGCCCAGCCCAGGATCCAAAGGACCGGGCCAAATGGGCAGGTAAGACGAGCGGATGACGGAACGAAGAAACGGGGAATCTCCAAAAGAGATAAACCCGTTCCGCATCACAATCACGGCCGTGCCCAGCTCAGGATCCTAAGGACCGGGCCAAATGGGCAGGTAAGATGAGCGGATGATGGAATAAAGCTAAGCCCAATATATATATATATATATATAATATTAAATTAAAAAATAATATTATATATGGGCTGGGGAATCCCCAAAGGGGATAAACCCGTTTCCCCATCACAACCGCGGCCAAGCCCAGCTCAGGATCCAAAGGACCGGGGCAAATGGGCAGGTAAGACGGGCGGATGGCGAGACGAACAAACAAAAGAATCCCAAGATGGATCAAATAAAAGAATCCCAAGATGGATCAAATAAAAGAATCCCAAGATGGATCAAATAAAAGAATCCCAAGATGGATCAAATAAAAGAATCCCAAGATGGATCAAATAAAAGAATTCCCAAAGGGATCAAAACCGTTCCACGCAAAGTACGAGGACTTAGCGCAGCCCAGGATCCGAGGACCGGGATAAAGGGCAAATACGAAGAGTAGATGAGGACCACTCCAGAGGACCCGAGGGCCTGGAGACGAGCATTTCCATTCCAGAGGACCCGAGGGCCTGGAGACGAGCATTTCCACTCCAGAGGCCGAGGCCTGGAGACGAGCATCCCCACCCTCGAAGACCCATAGAGAAAGAGAGAATGAGCTAGGTACAACGAGCAGGTGAGGACGGCCGTCGTATGCAGCACGATCGGCCCCTCAGCGCCGTCGTATCCAATTTGCGGTTCGGCTCACCCATCCCCTCTAGGATGGCGACGACCGTCTTATGCAATACGATCGGCCCCTCAGCACCGACGTGTCTAGCTCACGGTTCGGCTCGCCCATCCCCTCCAGGATGGCGACTACGTTCTTATGCAGTACGATCGGCCCCTCAGCGCCATCGTATCCAATTTGCGGTTCGGCTCGCCCATCCCCTCCAGGATGGCGACGACCGTCTTATGCAGCACGATCGGCTCCTCAGCGCCATCGTGTGCAGTTCACGGTCGGTTCACCCATTCCTTCCAGGATGGTGACCACCGTCTTATGCAGCACGATCGGCTCCTCAACGCCATCGTGTCTAGTTCATGTTTAGCTCGTCCATACCTTCCAGGGTGACGTCCACCATCTTATGCAGCACGATCGGCCCCTCAGCGCCATCGTGTCTAGTTCATGTTTAGCTCGTCCATACCATCCAGGGGAACGACGAACCTCTTATGCAGCACGAACGGCCCCTCCGCGCCATTCGTGTCCGGTTCTTGTTCGACGTAAGACCACTCCATGGCAAAGTAAGACCATATCTCGGCAAAGTAAGACCATACTGTGGCAACGAACGTCTTATGCAGCACGCTCGGCCCCTCAGCGCCGTCGTGCCCGGGTTACCGATGACATTCACCGCTTTGTATCACATCTTACATGCCCTCTCTCATACATGGCACTCATACATCACATGCATTCATACATTCATGCATCATCTCTCATACATCCATACATACATGTACATTATATCGAGCCAGTTCTGCGTCGCCAGCTTATATTGTGCAGGGACCTCTACGCTTCTCCATTGGAAAGCTCGAGTCAGAGTCCTCTACTCCCACCTGATACATCCAGGGGGAGAGTGTCCGGGGAAGAGCATCCCTTGCCCGAACCCGTCGGGAGGGGAGCGCCTCACCAGCAGGGTATATTCAGAGGGGCAGACACCCACTCATATATTATGATTATTCGAAGACACAATTTCCAGCAAGACAGAGGAAGAGCGCATGCAAGAGTATATTTTCTCAAGCAGATTCGCACGCTCACTACTCAAGAAACTGGGGGACTTGTGTTGGGATATATCATCCCGGTCTATTACTGTTCAAGAGCCCAAGACTTTACGTAGTACGGAGCCCAATCAGTAAGGCCCATTTTAGCCTATCAGGCCTGTATCGCCCTTTGGGCCCATTTCTGTCCATTCGGCCCATCTAGGCCCAAGAGGCCCGTTTCGGCCCAAGAGGCCCGTTAGGGTGGAGCACCCCTCCCCCTTTCCTCTATAAATAGGAGGACCTCCCTCCTAATAAGGGATCCCTCTTTCTTCCCCCCTTCTCCCTAGCTAGCTTTATACTCCATTAATGGAGCTTCAATATTGTATTATGAAATGGGGAGGAGAGTATTAATAAAAGGAGCGGACTTGGACATTAGCCTAAACAGTCCCGTGGTTTTCTCCCTTTCCGGGTTTCCACGTAAAAATCATTGTTTATATTTTATTATCACCCCATAACCATGAAACCCTCCCGGAAAAGGTGTTGAACTTCCGGGCTGCGGCGAATTAACCTCAACAATAGGGAGTAGATCTGGTGGGAAGCCTTCTAAGGCTGAAAAGTGAGAAGCCCCCCTGATCGTTAGATTGAATGTAATCCAACGGTTCAATTTAAAATTAAAACAAAAACAGCCACATAAAAAAGTTTTGGAAACCGCGAAAAATTTCTCTGCAACCGTGCAACCGCTCACTAACCGAAACTGAGCAACTTCAGAAAACATTCAATCTCTCTCGCAACACTCAATCTCTCTCGCAATCGCTTCGAATACATTCAATGGTAGTTCTAAGATATTGAATCAATTGGATTCCGCCGAAGTAGTGCTAGAATTCGCCAAACTTCAGCAAACTTGAATCGACCGCACTCCGTTGAAGTCGTGTCAGAGTTGTCGACAAACTTCAATCGATCGGACTCGACGAAGTATTTTCAAGTTGGTCCGAAATTCAATCATCTAGAATCGCAGATTCACACACCTATGAACTTTTAATTCTATCTTCAAAGGTAATTTCAGTGAATTCTATAAACATCGACTCATTTCATTAACTTCTTTTGTTCAATTTGTAAATGCAGATTTAGGTTAACATGTACATTTTCTTGCATTCGAAGTAGCAAATTTAGGTTAACTTATAGATTTTCATATAGATTTGTTGAAATCGATTATAGAAAAAACCTTCGGATTTAATTTGCTATTTAGTAGTACAACAAGTATTTGAATAATTTGTTGATTTTACACATAAAACTTATTTGTTAATTGGTTAAGGTTTCTAAAATGGGGCGAATGAAACTTCCAAGGAGAAAAACTAATAAAAAGTTGGAGTTCGTTGAGGAAGAAAGTGAAGATGTTGCATTACAGAAGCCTGTAGAAGCAAATGTTGTTGTTAAAGAAGGTAATTTGAATTTTTGCTTTTGTAATTTTGATAGGTAAATTTATCTGTAATAAGGAATACTATTTAACTTATTTAAATATTTTAAATCAATAATGAAGGACAATCAAATTGGGGTGTCATCAAGCAAAAGTTTGGTAGAACAAGACTAGGGACACAAAGAGAGAAACAGAAAAATAAAGACGGCAATGAGGAATGTTGAGAATATTTTAATGGTGTCCAATCTGGTTAAATATCTTTGTATTTGTGTAGTTATTAATTAAACGTGTAATATGGGCCACAAATGTGTATCACCCCGTTAGCTTCTTTGTAATCCATAAGTTAGCCAACTTCTCCTATAAAAGGACGCTAACTTATGGAAACCTTAACGATTGAGGAGGCTTTAGAGAATAGAGGCACAGAGATAGAGAGATTAGGGTTTGCCGCTGCTCTCTCTCTCTCTCTCGAGGGAGAGCAGTGGCGTTCTACACGGTATACCAGATTCGTTTGTTCATCTCATATCTTTCTATCTGCTTCTTCTTCTTTATCTGCTATGATTGTGTGATTGTTAGCATATTGGGTCTATCAATTGGTATCAGAGATCAGGCGTGAAACAGGTTGATACTATCTGCGATTTTTTGGATCTAATGAAGAACATCTATGCTTTTCTTCTCTTTTTCTTCAATATAGAGTTTTGCTCCTGTATCTTGTTTGTGAACGAAAATCTGTAAAAATTATACTGTTGGAATTGCCTCTTCAAAACGATTCTACAACATATCTTTGTTTTGATTTCTGCAAATTTTCAATTTCGAAGAACTGTACATGAAATCTCGAGTTTATGCTTTTACATGGCTGCAGAAACGATTTTGACTTGAAACAGATACAGGAGGAATCTCGACCTTCAGGGCTATTCAGAACAGTTTTTAGATTTTCAAAATTCGAAGTTTTCATTTTGCAGGAATTCGACATTTAGGGTCTTGAATTCCTAAACTCGACATTTTGTTTGAAATTACGAGTTTTGAAATTTCGAGTTTTGAAATTTCGAGTTTTGAAATTTCGAGTTTTGAAACTTCGAGTTTTGAAATTTCATGTTTTGAAATTTCGAGTTTTGAAATTTCATGTTTTGAAATTTCGAGTTTTGAAATTTCGAGTTTTGAAATTTTGAGTTTTGAAATTTCGAGTTTTGAAATTTCGAATTTTGAAATTTCGAGTTTTTACATTTCGATTTTTGAAATTTCGAGTTTTGAAATTTCGAGTTTTGAAATTTCGAGTTTTGAAACTTCGAGTTTTGAAATTTCGAGTTTTGGAATTTTTAGTTTTGGAATTTCGAGTTTTGGGAACTCGATGTTTAGGATTTCGACATTCTGAAAGATTTCGAGATTTTTGGAATTTCTCGATGTTTTGAATATTTCAAAGTTTGCAGTTTCTTGAAACTCAAAATTGTTCGAAACTTGACATTCTTCGCAGTTCATCGAAGCTTTACATTATAGGATATCTGATGTTTTCGATGTTCTGATGTTTTTCAAACAACAAGTTTTCGATATTATGAGGTTTTTGAAATTCCAAAGTTTTCGATGTTTCAAACAATTTGAAATTCTGAATATTTCAAAGTCTCGAGGTCTGTTTTGCAGGTGGATTTCGCCATTATTCTTCGAGGCAAACTCGAGATTACAATCTCGAGGTTTTGATTGGTTGCGGGAGAAGTGTAGACATTAGCTTTGTGGTTGAATGGCTGTCTGTTAAGGTGAGATTTAAAAATCTTTTCTTTTGAAAGTCTGTTCGAATGTTTCTTAGAATGAACTTTGAGGGGATATTTTAAATTTGGGAAATTGAAAACTCCCTCAATAGGTCTATTCTTGTTTTCTTTTCTCTGATTGTGCTTTCTCTGTGATTGCACCCTAACAACATTCACATCGCATTCATAGTTATAAGGATCGGGAACAGAATAACCATAAGCAACAGTTGAATTATAAGAAGAAGATTGTTCAAAAGATAACACAGAATTTTTAAGCTTGGGACTCAAGGCTGAATTGCTAACAGAATGTTTGACTGGAATAGAGCTACATTTTTTCTTAGAATAAAAAAAGAACTAGAACAAGAACTGGACTTCTTTTTTTCAAAAATTTTCTTCTTTCCTTCGACAATTTCTTTTCTTTTCTGCTTCCACTCTTCCTTCTTCTCAAATCTCCTACTCACTTCATGTCCTCTGAAGAATGGAGAAGAGGAGTGAGTAGAGATTGCTTTTGAAAACTTGGTTTTGTTTGGAGAGATGTGAGTGTCCTTTTGCTCTGTATTAGTGGATTTGGAAGGTGTTTTTGAATGATACTCCTCACTCAACTGATTAAACTTACTCAAAAGTCCCTCCCAATTACTTTGAAAACTTTTCTGTTTGGTTTCAAACCTTTCTCTCTCATCAACTAGGGTTTTCTGCAAATCCTTGAGTTTTTTAGCCATAGGAAAAATACAGGGTTTCTTTCCAAACTTAGATATACCAATGGTCGGAGGTGGATCTAAGGGATGTCCCAGGTGTGGTACATCCTTCACAATAGCATAAGGATTCACACACTCATCAATAGAAAATTGATGCCCTTCGCCTGTAAGGCTTTTTTCATTTAAAACAGAATAATTGAAAGAAGTTTCAGTTTTTGGGTTCTTTCTCTTTTCTTCTTCTTCTTTAGCATTTTCTTTTTCACCGGTATAATGCATTTTCTAACCATATCCTAGTCTCATGTGGTCTAAGTCATAAAGCTGAATGCAATCAACTTTCTTTAGATAGCATGGATTAGATATGCCAAGCCCAGATCTGGGATTATAATACCGGTCATCACTAATTTGATTTAAGAAGATAGTTTGTTCTGATTGACCTCTCGTAGCAATCAGATCCTCAAGTTCCTTTATTTTACAATAAAGAGTGTTTCTTTGATTATCTAGAACGTTTTTGTCAGCTCTTTCTGTACTTAGCTCTATCTCAGTTTGAAACACTTTATCTGTAGGTCAGCAACCTTGAGTGTTAGCTCATCAATTTCTAATGTCATCATTTTTGCAACTTTCTTTTCATTTTCAAGTTGTATGCTTAAAGAGGCTTTCTGCTCTAGACACTTAACAAATTCTTGGTAGTTATTGTCCAACTTCTCCCTCAGGTCATTAATTAAGTCATCCTTATCTTGTAAGGATTGACTTTGATTAGAACAAGAGCATTGAGACTCGGGAGTACTTACAGTGTTGTTTGAGTTCTCACTTTCGGGGATCGCAACATCACCCTTTTCTTCTTCTTCATCATCCAACAATGCCATCAGCGTATAGTTCTCCTCTTCCTCTTCATCAGATGAGTCCTCAGCCCAATGATCTTTCTCAGCATGCATAATGCATTCTCCTCTTCCTTTTGTGCCAGCAACATCTTTTGCTTGTTCCAGATCATCTTTTGTTTATAGAAGTTGATGTCCCTTTTCTTGGGTAGACGAAAATCTTTCAGAAGATGTCCAGACTTTCCACAATTATAACATTTGGGAGATTCATCAGTTGTGGCTGCTTTTCTCGAGCTGCCTTGATCATTGGTCTTCTGTTTGTAGTTAGAGGAGGTTCTCAGCTTATTTGAGGAATTGTTTTTCTTTCCCGACTTCTTGGTCAAGAGTGCCATTTTCTTCTGCAACTCTGTCATTTCATGCTCAAAGTCCATCTCTTCTTCGCTTTCCTGCTCTTCAAACTCAGAGACAACCTTCTTTTTCTTCTTCAGGACCTTTGCGGACCTTTTTGGTTGTGTCTCCATTACAAGAGCTAACGGATCAGTTGAATACTGTCCTTCTAGTTCTGCAGCATCACTTTCACATGATCTTAGATGGTCTCTTAAGGTACAGAGGTCCTCTTCATCTAGGTCTAGGCCGGTTCTAGCATCTTTCACAGTCTTTCTCCACTCAGGATTTATGGAGATTTCTATGGTACCTCTTCAAATTTGAAGTGTACCATACATTTGTCTTCCTCAGCCAATAGCATTTCAAGTCAATTCATTAATGGCACTATTTCATGTGCCACTATTTCCATGTGTCACTAATATTCATTTCCATATTGGATTTGAATATTTTGATCTTTCTGAGTTCATTGATCAGTGTCATGAATGTTTTGTGGGTTGAAATGAGGGATTATCCAGGTAAGGCTTTAAATGAGTCATAGGCCGTCAGAGTATTGGCCTTCTTAGTTTTTAATCCAATGGTGGTTCCCTGCAGCAGCTTTGCAACTTCATCCCACATTTCCTTCGTAGTCTGCATACTGTCGATCATGATGTAGATATCATTGGGAATGGCCTGCAGCAGATATGTTTTGACAGTGAGATCAGCCTTCAATCTCTTTCTGTCCTCTGCTGTGTATTCAGTGGGAGTTTTGATCCGTCTGACTTGTTTGATTGGCGGATTATTGTTCTCATTTCCTGTGATAGTTATCCACAGTTCTGCTGGTCCTTGTGTGAGAGATTCAAGCAGTGCAGAAGAGTTATTCCGATTTTCAAGAAATTTGAGAAATCGAGTCTTCCACATCTGGTATTCACCATTTTTGAGTACTGGGGGATTGCTACTGTTTCCAAGTGCTGATGAGTCGGTTGTCATTGCTGTTATAAACTGACCGTTCGAGACTTGATCAGAAAAAAAAATTCTAATGCTAAGCTATTACAAGACTTTTGACAAACTTGATACACAATAAAATATTCTGTAACAAGATGAACCTGAATGCTCAATAGTTTTTATATTTGTTCTAAATAAATGTATTATGGTTTATTCTTGTTAATCTTAACTATGCATTGATGTTATGAAACATAAGAGTATATTATATGTATTGATATGAAGTAACTAATGTTGAAATATCATTTGGACACCTGAAGAATAATTCATGTTTTACTCTCCTTAGAGCTAAATATATGCAACTGTGATATACGCATTACATCTAGGGGTTTATATGGTCAATGAAAGTTGAAATATAGATCGTTATCTAGAGTAAAGAACATACGAGTATTGATGATATAAATATACTTGATCTTGTATGACACATGTGTGATATCTTAATATTCGACGAGGTTCTCTCTATATGAATGTGAGCTGTAACAAGACTCACATGTAGCAAAAACCACACTTTCATTGTCTTAACCGGATTCAGCAATGTAATAGCATATCATATTCATAAGAATGGATAAAGTACACAAAATAACCTCTAGTTAACGTTTAGTTGAATCTCACTGCCTTGGTCATTTTATAACATATTGATATATTCAGCCAAATAGTCATGCATTTACATAATTTCATTACTTTAACTCTAAAACCCCAAACTTTATAAAACAATGTTGCATGTGTTTATGGATCGACATAATATTGTTCCGGTATTTATTACTACAATCGACACTTTTATACTTGCATGTTAAGCCCAATAAGAAGCCATGTACAATCTTCTACTATCATGCCTCCATGGTCGCCACGTAGGGTCTTCTGTTGTTTTGTGTGCATGGTCTCCATGTACAATCTTGTGTAGGCTTACGTCCATGGGCGCCAAGTACAGTCTCATAGTCTTATACCGACTTGCGTCCATGGTCTTCATGTACGATCTTTTATTTCCTTGTGTCCATGGTCATCATGTACAATCTTCTATTGACCCACGTCCATAGTCGTCACATACATCCTTCTTCAAGTTTGTTCCCCAGCTTGCGTCCAATGTCACCATGTGCTCATACTCCTTGATCTCCTTTTCTTTATTAGTTATTTGAACATAAATGTAATTTAAATTTATTATTTAATATGATGTTTCTTATGTTATGATAATTTCATTTTTATATTAGTGCCCACAATTATGTTTTGAATAAGGTGTTCACTCAGAGACAAATCTAATTATGGTATTTTAGAACATTTCCTTATTTATGACAACATTAATGTTGGTTTGTAGGCTATACAAATTAAAAATAGTCTGACTTCTTCTGTTTAACAAGGGAAAATAGAATATTCATAAGCATATTTACCTTGTAGCTGTCTAAAATCAGAACAATTGAAACATGTCTCTAATATTTAAAATTAGAGAAATAGAAAACACGTGGTGATAAAGTAACGTGAAACTCCAATATAAAAAGCATTTTCTATCTGTTTATTTTTTATGATAATTATCGCTTTGTCTCCCTTTCTTCGTCTTTTCATGTGATCGAGGCTACTCTGCTACTTACTCACTCTTTGGTACGTCTCGATCATCTCGTAGACAGTTCAAGGTCATAGTGGTCAAGAATTTAAGATCTGCCTCTATCCCGAACTCACTAGTCTTCAGTTGGTTCGTGCTCTCTAAATAATTTAAAGGTAACTTCATCGAACCTGCATCAAATAGTTTTTTGAATCTCTAGATGTGTTTGATTTGAGGCTTGATCTGATTATGAACCAAAGCTCTCAGATTTAAGATTTATTTGATCTGTTTGATTCGAGGCTTGATCTGAATATTAAATTTAAATCTGTCATTTACAATGATGTCCCTTAAAATGTAGATAGTTGAACAAATATAACAAAGATGTGCAATATTATATGATTTAGAATATGAAATATCAAAAAATAGAGAAAATTTGATAAACACGTTAATTATAAATTAGGAATCCATATAACAAGCAGATATGTTCTTGAGACAGAGACACCTTGAATCTAGTATCTGTCTGTGAGGTCCTATCAAAATACAACTTTCATAGAGTGAAAACTTCATATATAAGAATTTCCTCATTGGGTAAAGCACTAAAAAAGTTTGGTATTCATTTTATTAATACTATTCTCACCCGTGCGATGCACAGATGAAAATTTATTAATGTGTGATTAAGAATTATATTATAAAAACGCATAAATAATTGAATTTAGAATAAAGTGGTAAGTAATATAATAAGTGTCCATAGTTAAAGAGAGATTAAAACATCGTCGAAGAAGGAAAATGTAAATATTATAAAAGAAATATAACATTTGAAAGTATAAAGGGGTAAGCAATATAATAAGTGTTCATAGTTGGAAGACTTCTTTGTAAATCAACCACATTTGATCAATTTTATATTCGTAATTATAAGTAATAATTAATTATTAAAAATTAATTAAATAACAATTATTAACAATTATTAATCAAAGAAACCAATGATTAACTTGTTTAAACAATTTCAAATTTTATTAAAATTAAAATATTAACAGCCTAATAATTAGCCCCAATAATTTATTTAAAGCTTCAATTGGACCCAATCCCATCCAAATATCAATTGGACCCTAGTAAACTAACCCAACCCAAAAACCCTTCAACCCAAACATTAAACACCTAAACCCTACCCAACCCATAATATATAATCCCCTTTATGCGAGCCTTACTTATGTAAATCACCATTTGGAGACTCATCGATTACAGAGTTAAACCAATTGTCTCAACAAATTTCTACGACTCCTTTGTCGATATACTCATTTGTCATTACACCTTTTCCGACTATCTGAGAAGCTTTGTCGGCTGTTAAGACGTGAATTAATCACTGACTTACACCATCTGTGGATTCCAAATCTCGTCTGACCAAATCAAATTAGTAGCGGCTGCGTTCCGGTCGTTGTTTGGTATATTATCTTTCCTAAATTTCATCCTCAAAATTTTGTTGAAGTAAATGTTTTACTGAACTGTACATGAGTATTTTCTAATTATTTTCATGCATTCATTTGATCGAGTGTTCCTTTAATTTGTTTGAGCAAATACTATTTTTTTTGAATGCATGACATGTACCAATATGGATATGAGTTTTTTCAAAATACGATTTTGAAACAGTTTACCCAGATCTGTAAATATGTTCATTTTTGTACCATTTTGTACCGTTTGAGGACAAAACAAATCCTATCATATATACCATTATGTGGATCAGATCTGTGTTTGGTGATTGATGAACATAAGAAATACAACCAAAAACTTTCAAGTGATTAAGAGATACCTCATGATCTTTCCATTCCTCCTCTGGAATTTTGAACCCTATGGGAGATGAGGGTCCTCTGTTGATCAAGTATGTTGTGTTTTTTTTATTATTTTTATTATCATCTCTAAACATTGAGATTTAAGGAGTAAATTGTCATACGTGAAGTTGACCTTTTGAAGCCAATTTCCGATGTAGCCTAATTTTCTGAGTTGTCTAAGTTGTTTTTAACTGATCAACATACATCACATGAACAGAGCATTGTTATACTTCCTCCGGTTCTTATTTAAGTTCTCAGTTTGACTTCACACATATTAAGAAAATGAATTTGACTTTACTGTGGAGTGCACTGTTTGGCACTGTTTGACACTGTTTGGACACTGTTTGGCACTGTTTTGTTTCCTAAAATGGAAGTGTGAATTTAAATAAGGGACATCCCAAAAAGGAAAGTGAGAACTTTAATAAGAACCGGAGGGAGTATGTTATATATAATCTCTATATAATCCTTGCAAGATACTGTACTACAATCCGTATGATTTTATAAATATTAGAAGCATATACTACGTACTCCGTACTATATAGACTATGTATGAACATCATATATACAAACTAATATATACTCCGTATTACTTTAATTTAACATTTAGGTTACTAAACGAATATGTGATTCTATATTATTAAACTGTTTTATACCACTTGTTATACTGTATCATTAAACTAAACCATAGTATACTGTAATATATATTATATTATATTTAATAAATGTAATGCTTCTATATGATATTATTAAAACATTTAGATTTTGAATATTTACAGAATTATTTACAGAAATAAAGTTGACAACTACATAACTTGTCAAACTAATATGAAAAGAAATAAACTCAGTAATTTTGATTTGTAGTTGTGAGTTGTCATGTGACACTGTTGTCTAATGAACCCTAAATGCTTTGATTGCATCTTATTACATGTTCCCTGTAGTTTTAGAATGTATTCTATGCTATTTTAATGACACACGCAATAGTCCATATTTTAGTCAAAATTCATTTAACAGATTTAAAAGAAAGCATATGCATATAAATTTTCAAAGGAGCTCAACATTTCATTATACCACAAATTACACTACACAACATGACCTCTCTGACAAGTCACAGTGGTCTGATAAAGTTCATTCTTATTTAATCTTCAAGTCTATTCAGCCACCCTATTAACATCATTGCTTTGTTCTCAATCGGTTAAAACAACGACAAAGTAACTCGATCTCTGTTCATACTCGGATTACTTTTAGTAAATTAAATTTACATATTGAGAAACTACATTAAAACTGCTACAAATGCTGATAAAAAAATATAAATTTGATAAAAATTTGATATATAAAACATAAGATTAAGAGTAATTTAAGTTGACCATGTGAATAGTGATCGTGAAGTTCATTTTGGGACGGAGGGAGTATTTTATTGTGTTCAAATTAATTGTATTTTATTTAATGAGTCTTTGTAATTAATTAGATTAGTTGAAGAGAGAATTAGGTCCAATTATAAGTGCTCTAGAATAGCCCACACGCCTCATAAGCTGCTTCCTAATTGTATTAGGCAGTTCGAGTCTCTCACCTATAAATATAGGTTGAGATGGCCGAATCTGCTCTCTAAGTCTCTATACATTTTGTTTCCGCTTTTTATTCTGGTAGAGCATATTAAATTAGAAATTCTCTCTCTAGCTTGTTCGAGTACTATGTATTGTTATTCATGGTTTCATCATTCTATATACAAAGTATACATTATTGGTGAAATATCTCTTCTACTGTTTTAATTGTTCCAATTATTCTTAGATTATTCGACTGTTGAATCTGAGCTACGTTCACACATAATCTTTTGAGACCCCTATAATTTTCGAGCCCCATAAATTTTCATCGGAAAACCTGAAATATTTTGTACTTTCACATGATGTAGGACAAATGCATACTCATAAATGCATGTACATTACAACTTGCCATATAATATTCCGAAATAATGACATAGATATTATCTATACACTTTTAATGGACAGATATATGACCGGTTTTGAATTTTCCAAATATATGATTTACAAGTAACCGACTGCCCCACCTTACGACTGCATCTACCGGCCAACAATCAATTGACGATGGAGGCATGGAGCAAAGGAGACGATCAACGTCGACTTCTCTCTCCGTCGATCTCTCTGCGCCTTATCTCTTCGCACAACCATCTTTCGCATTGTTCTTGTTCTTCGACGACCTCTTCATTGACGATGGCAGCTAGGGTTCGGCGATGGCGTCTCGAGCCTTGGAGACGACAATCAATACTCACCTAACCTTTCTTCCTCTCCTTTCTACATCATTTTGGTCTCTACATCTGCAATTGCTTCGATTGCGACGGAGATCCGAGAGGTTAGAGCTTCAAATCTGATGTCAGCAAACGACGGCGGTTGCAGGGCTGGGGGTGTGGTTTTTGGGCTGCGATTGTGCAAGGTTGGGGCTAGGGAGGGGCTGGTCAGTTAGGGAGGGGCTGGTGGGCATTCGAGGGGCTGGGAGGGGGGCTGGTGGGCTGGGGAGGGGGGCTGGTTGGATGGGGAAGGGATTGGTGGGTTGGGGAGGGGTTGATGGGTTGGAGAGGGGGGCTGGTTGGCTAGGGAGGGGTCTGGTGGGTTGCGGAGGGGGGCTGGTTGGCAGGGGAGGGACTGGTTGGCTGGGGAGGGGTTGGGGAGGGGGTTGGTTGGCAGGGGAGGGGCTGGTAGGCTAGTTGGTTGGGGAGGGGTTGGGGAGGGGGCTGATTGGCATGGGAGGGGCTGGGAGGGGTGCTGGTTTGCTGGAGAGGAGGCAGTGGGGGCGGGGAGGTGGGCTGGGGAGGGTCCGGCCCCGGTGTGGTTACGATTCAGGTGGCAGTTGTCAAAGGTGGTGTTTTCCGGGTGTGTATGCGGGACGGATCAACCGTGGTGTCGGTGATGGAGGGGAGGGGGCTGGGGTGCTCCGGGGCTAGGGGCTAGGGGTGGGGTGCCTGGGTGACACGACACGGTGGTTGAAGTGACACGGGCGGTGGCTAAAGTGACACGGGCGGTGGCTACAGTAGGGGTGGGCATAACGGTTTGGTTTGACCGAACCGAACCGTACCAAACCGAATTAAACCAAACTGAAACCGAACCATTTGTAATTTGGTTTGAGTTTGATAGTATTCCTCCCAACCCTTATTAAACCGAACCAAACCGAACCAAAATCATAAAACCGAATAAAACCGAATAAAACCGAACTAATATAAAAATGAAATAATTTCTTATTTTTTTAAAATAACAAATCAAAACCAACTTACACCAAACTAAATCAAACTAAAATATAAGATTTCTCTCATTAATTTGATCGATGTTAATCTTTTTGAAGCTTTAATTCTTTAATTTTAGTGTCAAGGACTAGAGTTTACTACAAGACTTACATTCACAACTATAACAATTATAGTGGTTTAAGTAGATAATATTTAACTATAATTTATTATCTACTACTACTATATATTTGGTTCATTACTTACAAGCACCAGTTTTGTTTTTGTTTCGGCTTTATATATAATTTGATTCATTCCCGTTGTTGTTGTTGCTTACAAATGTGTCATGCTTATATATTTTTGGTTCATATGTGTTTTGTTACTGTTTGCAAAATTATATCTAACATTATATTTGGTTCATTACTATCGCTTCTTGGTTCATTATTTTGAGTTAAATTTTTTATTTCAATCCAAACCTTAATACTTTGGTAAATCGAACTCCAAACCGAACCGAACCGTACCAAACTGAAACCAAACCGAAACTTAATCGGTTTGTATTTGGTACATTTTCTATCAAACCGATTAAACCGAAACCGAACCGGAACCGAAGAAAACCGAACCGAAAACCGAAATGCCCACCCCTAGGCTACAGTGACACGGGCGGTGGTTACAGTGACACGGGCGATGACTACAGTGACACGGGCGGTGGTTGTAGTGACACGAGTGGTGACTACAGTGACACAAGCGATGGTTGTAATGACATGGGTGGTGGTTGTAGTTACAAAAAAACGAACACGCAGTGACATAATTTTTTTGCAGTTACATCATGTTTTCTAATTGCACATATATGACCTTCTTGATCACATTTTGCCCCTTTTTAAAAGTGGTCACTGTTTGGGTAATTGGTTCAAAATTAGTAATATCCAAGTAAAAACCCCTAATACTCCATATACTACACATATTCCATAGACGACATTTTCTTTGCCTTTTGACCTAAATATTCCAAGCTTTGGCATTTTGATCAAGGCATGAATCTTGCTTCCATACACATAAATTTATATTTGTCCTACACATAGATTTAGTATGCAATAATCATATACTCCGTAATATTACCTCTGAATCCTGGAGCACCATTTCCAGGTGTTGCCCACCTCTAGATTGTGCTAGATTATGGTGGCGTCTCGTATGACCTCAAAACCTTTACCCTTGAGGCCTAAGAGGTCTTTGCGTGGTCAACTTTCCTGATGAAGAGTACTGGCCTGTTACATTTTCTGTCATTTTTGTGCTCTGAGATACTAAACCTTAAACCTTTACCCATAATGCCTAAGAGGTTTAATGCACCAAATCCTCCCGTGATACAAAAATTCAGCGCATTAGTTCCATGTGATTTGAAAAAACGTCAAACCTCCTTGTGTTTTAATTAATCATGCACATAATCCCTTTTATGAATAAATTTAACAATTTGGAAATCATTTTTCCTAATATTCTGATTGAATATTCAAATAAATATGTCAAAATCTCTAAATCACAGAGGGGAATCACTCTACCTCTTGACAAAAATGTTAATCGTTTTTCTTTTATTTGACAATTGAATTTGTTCATAGAAGAGATTTTATGCATAATTAATAAAAACACAAGAGGGTTTGACGCATTTTTTAAATCATAAAGGGCTAATGCGCCGAATTTTCATATCATAGGGGGTTTGATGCAATAAACCCATTAAATGTATTGTACTTTGAAAATCAATACTAAATTCCTTTGTTAAGCATGAAGATATATGACAGCTACTACGAATCCTCTTAGCCATATTTGACACATTTTTATATGCAACACCTAAATATGCCAAAAGATATAAACATTAAATACAATACTCGATTAAGCTGTCTGCCCAATATATGAAGAGACTCAAATACCTCCTCCACCTCCTCCTCCTTTGCAATGGTTGCAAAGTAGGAAAAAAGATAAAGAAAATCTCAAAAAATAATTAAAAAATAATAAAATATTATAAACTAAAAATTTTAAAAAAATAAATAATAAAAATGGAAAAAAATCACCGCCGCATCTGCCTCCTCTAGCACCATCACCTCCGGTCACCGAAAAAACAATGCCATATTAATGACAATTTCAATGAAAATTTTGGCATTATCAAATATTTTCAGAAAAAATAGGATTTTTTTACACTGGTCAGAGGTGGTGTGGTGCAGGGAGACAATACAAGTGGTGGGAAAAGTATCCATATTTTTTTATTTTTAATTTTTTTATAAATATTTTTATTAATTTTTTATTATTTTTCTATGATTTTTTTATATTTTTTTACGATTTTATTATGAATTAAAACATTTCATTATGATTCTTGACTACCTTTTACTCCTGTCTAAAGGAGGGGTAAGAATGGAATGAAAAATACCCACGTTTTAAAAGAGGAGTAATATGATCCTATTTTGGAATAAAAACGTTAGAAATCCTATTTTTTTTATTTTTAATCTAATTTTACTCCTATTTAGAAAGTGTGTCATTATGTCTCAAAATGTAAGTATCTAACACATATTGGAAAACGTTAATATTGATATACAAAGTGACATCATATATAAGGTGACCATGTTAGTGTGAGTCATATTTTTGACTATAATTTTTATTTTAGTAATCGAGGAGACCAAAAAATTAGAAATAGAGAAAAAACTTTAAGGGTGTTTGTCGGACTATTTTCCATCTCAGAGCGGACAAAATGAAATCAGACTTTCACAGTTATAAGATATATAGAGACCGGATATTTAACTTACTAAACGAGACCAGACAAGTTAAAATCAGATCAGATCAGATCAAACCAAATGATATTAGAAAAGTCCTATCCAATTAAAAACATCCTAGCTAAAAGTTGCAAATACTGAAAATAATACTCCGTACTTTATTTTTTCTCTAATCAGGAACTATTATTGTCCTGTCAAAAAGGCTAATTATGGTATTTAAAAAACTAATTATGGTATTTATACTGTCATGATATTAATGTCCTATGGTACTACTCCCTCCGTCCCGAATTGAATTGCAAACTTTGACCGGCACAAGAATTAAGAAATGACAATAAATGATGCTCGCTTTTTACACTTTTGCTCATCTTTCTAAAAGTAGATGCATTTAAGTTAATGGAGAAAAAGTAAAAGTAAGGGTAAATTTGTCATTTTATTCTTATTTACATATCTAAAATAGAAAGTGGAAAATCATTTTGGAACAACCAAAAAAGTAAATTTTGCAAATCAAATTGGGACGGAGGGAGTATACACTTTGATTGCATGGGAAAATATTGTGCTTCTATTTTAAAATTTCAATCATTTTTGAAAATTTCCATTATTATATTTATATATACGAAGTACTTTAATAGCTCCAAATAATCCATGAGTCTTTGTTTTCCATCCGAGATTACTGTGTGCCTTTCACCTCTTCCAATAACCAAACGGCGTTTCTCCCGGGCATTCTACACTATTCATTCATTTTCAAACCACTTCGAGATTTTCTTCCACGCATGGCCATCTCACCCATGTTTTCCTCTAAAAAACGCTCATCAAACTCTCCTTCTTCCAAGGTTATACATATACGGAGCATATAATATATCCTCCCTTGACCTTTTTCTCGTTGAACTTGAGGGAAAGTCAATTTTAAATTTGTATATTTGTTTCGTTTAGTAGCTAGTCATGTTGTTGAGTTGGTCCTCTAACCTTGTCCAGTTGTTCTGTTTTCATTTTTGGCATGCTAGCAGCTTGAGAAGATGAAGGTCAACAACAAGCAGCTCAAGATGTCATCTTCTTCCAAGAAAAACAAAGGGGCAAATGATAAGGTAAATAAACTGCTACTCCATTCTTTTCAGGTGAAAGTTCTTAGACACTATTGTGTTGTAAGGCTCAACAGAATTTTTTGTATGCTTTCTAAACATAAAAAGGTGGAAGGGTCCCGCCAGTATAGGGACAAGCCTCCCCTGGTACATCTTCAACTTTTATTTCTACTTTCCTGCGAACCTGAGACCAATAAATCCATTTTATGGTCATTTTTTCTCAGACATCATTTGCGAAGAGCCAAAGGCCCGTTAGGAATTGAACATACATTTCAAAGACGACTTTATGCTCAGCAATAAAATGTTTTGAATGTTCTTGCCAACTCTCTGTCTCATTTGACCATTTGGACCTATGCTTCCCTTCAGATTTTCTCAATAAGTAATTATTAATATTTGCTTGAATAAGAAGAGTTGAAAGGGAGTCTTGGCGCACTGGTTAAGTGTGGTGTGTTGTGTGAACTAGAGTTCACGGGTTCAAGCCTAGAGAGCTGTCTTTTGTGAAAATGACAAGCTCTTATGCACCCTTGTGGTGGACGCTTCTCCGGACCCTTGCCTTGCGGGGGTGTCAAGCAGTGTGCACCAGGCTGCCCTTCCTTTAGTTGAATAAGCTGAGGAGCTAACCATAATATCAGCCAAGTAATCGGTATATTTCCCCATGAAATGTTTGAAGGGTTGTTTGGCGCTAATCAGGAAGAAGGCTAAAGGCGGAGGTGTAAAGAGGGAGTATTCCACAGTTGACAAGAATTCGTTGGCGATGAGGAGAGCACAAAAGATTCAAGCACAGCTTGCACCTGGATTTCCTAGTCTCGTCAAGTTTATGCTGCGTTCTCATGTTACTGGAGGGTATTGGCTGGTAAGAAATATTTTTCAGTATGGCATTAAGTCAAGAGCAATTTAAGCATTTTTGTTGTTGTGTGGAATTGTGAGAGTGTGGTTTGTCAAATGATGAATGTGATAGGGCTTGCCAAAATCATTTTGTACTCGTTTGCCAAAGCATGATGCTACTATTATTTTGGTGGATGGGGACGACAAAGAATGGGAGACGAAGTACCTCGTTGTAAAGTCGGGCTTCAGCGGTGGATGGCGAGGCTTCTCGATTGCCCACAATTTGATTCCGGGGGATGTCTTAGTTTTTCAACTTGTAGAGTCTTGCAAGTTTCAGGTCACCCCTCCCCTCTTTGTATTTTTTCCCTATGTATTGTAATGTTAAAGTCTCAAAACTTATTGCCATAAATTCCTGATGAATGAATCCCTCTTGATTCAGAAATTTAATTTTTGTATTACTCCCTCTACCTGTTTCAGGTATACATTGTCAGGGAAAATGACTCAACTGACGATGACTTTGCCGCCATTAATCTTTTGAATCTAAGACATCAACCACTTGCAACAGGTACATCTCTGTTGTCTCTTTAATTGTTATTACGTATATAGTGACTTTTTCTCTTCCATTTAAAGTGACTTCACCTATACTCTCTTCATCCCCCACATTGCTTTTTCTCCTTTTGGGTTCTGTACCAATATTTTTATCCAGTAGCATATTTGGTTACACTTGTGCAGCTAAAAACATTCACACTACAATTTCAATAACATCTCTGGCTAACTTTCTCCAACCATTTTTATTGCACCTTTTGTTAGGTTATAGCTGATGCATTTCCAGATTCCGTGCTAATATTGTCTTTCTAGATCAATTCCCTTAAAAGATTTAACATTGCAGTGCTATGAAGAGAAGCATTAAAATATAGCAACTTCTCAATCTGTCTTTCTCATTTGTAAAACAGTACCATTCACACTCACCTCAACCTAGTTGTGTTTTTTCAAACTGGCTTTTCTCTAAAATGCTGGGTACCACATACAATTCATATTTACTTGAAGAACAGTGTGCACATTGTGCAAAGAATGTGCATATTGTGTGTGTGCAAAGTATGTGCATGTTGTGTGCCTCAGGTCAAGGCAGGTATCTTTGGTATAATAAAAGAAAAATGTTATTTGTACAACTGCAACTAATTTGTACAAGTATTTTGCTCAATGAGACAAGACTTTGTTAGTATGATCTTATGCCCATGAGAACAAAAATATTGCTTGTGTAGTTGTGTGAAGATTTCTTTGCGTTATTTTTGTACTCACAGACATAAATGATATCACCCAGAAGTCTTGTTATGTGAATAAAAAACTTGTACAAATGTATCGTAAACCAGCATGACGTCCAGATAATAAGAACTTGAACTTTTTTATATATTTCTGAAAAGCAGTTCCATTAAACACAGACTAATCGGTTTCATAGAACAAAAACAGGCTAAAAGGATAACCGCCCTGAACATGGCAGTTAGCTAGATCCTTCCATACACATGAGACACAGCAATATGATGATTAAAAGAGACTTCAACTTTTTATACATGATTGATATTGCAGAAAAACAGCAGTCATTTCCAAATGTACAAATGTGTACATTTGTATCATAAACCAGCATGACGTCCAGATGATAAGAACTTGAACATTTTTATACTTTCCCCCTCTGAAAATCAGTTCCATTAAACGCAGACTAATCACTTCATAGAACAAAAACAGGCTAAAAGGATAATGCCCTAAACATGGCAGTTAGCTACATCCTTTTATACACATAAGACACTTCGATATGATGATTAAAAGAGACTTGAACTTTTTTATACATGATTGATATTGCAGAAAAACAGCAGTCATTTCTGGAACTGGCAAGGCAAGGCGAGGCCAAAGTGACAGAGGAGTCATCAATGTCAGAAGATGGCCCTACACCATCACACGTATCTGCTAACGCCTCCGATGAAGATGAAGATGGTAATGGTGGTCTCAGATTGGCAGACTCTGCTCCCGAATTTTCTGAGGTAAAAGATTTCAAGAGCTTCTGCATCTTTGCCAATGGTTTGATAATCGATTCAGAGATCCCACGAGACCTGAGGGCCAAGTACTATCAACTCTGCCGAACCCAAAATGCATATCTTCATCAACACCTCATAGAAGGCCTCAACTATAAGCTCATTGCTGGCATCATCTCAGAGACCGTAAACATAGCAGATGCCATTAGAGTTTCCAAGCTCACAACGACTGCCGGCTGCCAGCATTTGGAAGCATGGGACACTACCCTCAAAGGGTTTGAGTGTTTAGGCATGGGAGTCCAGTTCTTGCGCGAGAGACTACAAAAGCTCATTAGTTTGTCGTATGAGTCGTCAGAGGATGCCGCGTCAAAGAGAAGAGAACGATGCGCTGTTTTAAAAGATGAGCTGAAGGATCTCAGAAGCAAGATGTCAAAGATGAAAGAGGCAATGCAGAGTTTGGATGATGAGATAGAGCTGTACAGCAAGAAAGATAGGGTAGAGATGATGTTTAGAGATGTGGCCACTGCTCCATGGTGATTCTCTGTCTCTCTGTGTTGTATTTCTTGGTAGACTGATAGTGTATACTTTTGGTTAGGAATGGCTTCTCATTTTGATCCCTCCCTTGCAGTATTAGATAGCTGTTAGTTCCTGGGAAGCTTGTGTATGTGTACTGCTGTATCTTATTAGTTTTTGTGTACTTGATGTAGTATATTTTTTGTGTATCCTGTCGCTTGCTCTTTTGCTTTGAGCCTGTTAAGGTATAGGCATGTTCATAAAGATGGTAACTTCATGAACTAACTCCCTTTGAAACTTTGTGGTGTGCTTTTTTTGTAACTTCATGATGATGGGAGTAAAAGTTGTAATTGCAAGAATAGGAGTGCAATGTTCCGTAGGAGTAAAAATGAAGGGGTGGACAAAATTACCCTTTATGCGCAAATTAAGTTATTTTATTAATAATTCAAAATCAAATAATACAAGAACATATGAGAGGCCACATAACAGTCCCCTGGCACAGAACATCCGCCGTTGCCTCAACTGCCATCGTCGGTGGCGGCGCCACCACCACCACCGGCGTCACCGCCATCGCAGCCGCCACCGGCGTTGCTGCCTCCATCACCACATGCACCACAGAAAGCCGAATCAGTGATCCCATCTGTTCTTGCCGTCAGTCGCCGCCATATCCGACGTCTTCACCGCTGCCTCATCCAACACCACCATCTCTCACCTTCGTGAACAGACATCTGGCACCGCCGCCTACACCACCACCGTAGATCTCATATCTGATTTTGAATCTGGTATGACTACCAGTCAATTGCTATCTTACGGTTGTAATGCCATCTTGATGGTATTATTGCCATCCTGACAGAAATAAGATGACATTTTTAATTTAAAAACATGGCATTAATGTATTATCAAATGAGAAGTATTGTCATCTTTGTTACATTAATGCCATACCAACAAAAAACATGACACTAAAGTTCTTGTATTCTATGAGTAATATTGCAATCTTCAAATGATACTAGAAAATTTCTAGAAAAATGTAAAGCCATTATTCCATTCTGAAAGACTAGAAAAAATATTTTTCAATATTTGACGAGATCAATCAAAATAAATAAGTATAAAGTAAAAACAAGATCGAGAATTTTCATATAATGGTTGGAACTTCACAACTTTCCATGACACTAAAAGACTAGAAAATTTCTAGAAAAATGTAAAGCCATTATTCCATTCTGAAAGACTAGAAAAAATATTTTACAATATTTGACGAGATCAATCAAAATAAATAAGTATAGAGTAAAAACAAGATCGAGAATTTTCATATAATGGTTGGAACTTCACAACTTTCCATGACATTAATGCCATACCAACGAAAAACATGACACTAAAGTTCTTGTATTCTATGAGTAATATTGCAATCTTCAAATGATACTAGAAAATTTCTAGAAAAATGTAAAGCCATTATTCCATTCTGAAAGACTAGAAAAAATATTTTTCAATATTTGACGAGATCAATCAAAATAAATAAGTATAGAGTAAAAACAAGATCGAGAATTTTCATATAATGGTTGGAACTTCACAACTTTCCATCCAAAAATTTTAGATCTAAAATAACAATTTTCGGTTTGGATGTAAAAATCAAACAAATAAAACAAAAGAAAATAGTAAAACAAACCACGAGAATAAAAAAGAGGAGCTCGTGGACAAGGAGGGTGTACAGGAGGAGGAGGAGGAGGAGGTGGGAGGAGGAGGAGGAGGAGGAGGAGGGAAGAGGAGGAGGGAGGAGGAGGGAGGAGGAGGAGGGAGGAGGAGGAGGAGGGAGGAGGAGGAGGAGGAGGAGGGAGGAGGAGGAGGAGGAGGAGGAGGATGTGACACTCCAAAAATTTAAATAAAAATGAAAATATTTTTTATTAGTCAGATAAAAAGGTTACGGAAATGACATTTTAATTATTAAAGTGAGATAACAAAAATTCAATAGTCATAACATTCTAATCAGATAAAATTTCAAAATTTATGATCTTTTAGTCAGATAAAAATATTTCAGTAATAGGAACAACATTTTATTAAACAAGTGAACCAGACAAAAATTCAACATTTGTGACATGTTTAATCTAATAAAAATGATCCGATAATAAAAGTAACAGTTTAAGAATATCCTAATACACATTAAAAATATTACTAACATACTATTTGTCTCCTATGCTATTACTACCTAGTACGTACGTTTATAATATACTCATGTACAAATATATGCTAAAGAGAGAGAATTTAGACTAAAAGAGGAAGCTATGTGACGTAGTTATCAAACAGCAGCCGGTGAAAGAACTACTACACGTATAAAACTTCGTTCGAAGTTTGAGATAAGAACGGAGAGGTATGATGAAGCCGATTGAATTTAACTCCAACTCTAACGCAGCCTAAAAACCCTCGACCTACACCTATAAATAATAGTCTAGGACTTGTGTTTTCTTCATCCCGAAACCTGCAACATATATACACAAATACGTATATATATATATATATATATATAAAATTGCGACCCATCGTTTTAGCCAGAACCAAGCCCTGAAAACACCTCTGAAACCTTCCCCTTCGTGAGACGAATCCAACGGAGAAAGAATCGTTGAAAACGAACATCAGAAGAAGAAGAACAAGATCGCCGGAGTAATCGCCGGGCTGATTTTGCGACGGGAAACGGAGCAGGGAAAACAAAGCTGCCATCGCCGCCAGTCCATCACCGACCATCGCCGTCCTAGAAGGAGCCGATAGCACCGCCGTTTCGCTTGTCCGACGAGATAAATTTCCCCCCTGCGTTTTGCTCTCTTCCGGCGTTGCAGCGAAGAAGACAACCCAGCTGAGCTGGGGTCTGTCCTTGGGCCAGCAGTTACTGGGCTTTTTATTTTTATTTTGGGCCAGTCCGGCCCAGTTACAATAAAAATTGAAAATAAAATAGTAAATTAAATAAATAAAATCCGGAAAAATATAAATTAAATACCTAGTATAAATATACGTATTCGGGCCAACCATAATTGAAAGATAATATTTTTAGCTATTTTTAATAAATTTAATTGTAATTGGGCTAATTTGTGCATATTTAGTAAATAATTAACTAAATGATGAAAATAATTATGATATAAATATTGGAGTAAACTAGGATAAATGTATGACTAAGTAGGACCTTAAGGACCATTTATAATTAATAAAAATTAAGACTTAGTATATTTAATTATAATTGAACCGGTTAATAGATATATGAAAGCAAGTAAATAATTAAGGAAAATAATTACAAAATAGATATCTGGACAACCTAGGTCAAATATAGACCCAAAATATAGTTCGGACGGTTATTAATTTATAAAGTCGATTCTTAGGCTATTTAATTTAATTGGGCCATATAAAACTAGTTAAGTAATTAAATAAGGAAACTTTAACATTAATGGTGAATTAAATAAATCACTGAGATTGAAAATAATATTCTGGACTAAAAATGATGTTTGGAATAAAATAAGGAAAATAAAATAAGGTTGGGTTAGCTAGCATAAATAATTGACTATATGTAGACTTAATAAATAACTTATGTAATTAGTGGACTAATTAAATTAATAATTTTTATGATTAATTATTAGGGATTCGGACTTCATATAAATATCTAAAATATTTGAACTCATAAATTAACGGGTTAATATAAATAAAGTAATCAAATAATATTTTATGAGTAGACTAATGGTGATTATTAAAACAATTGGATGTTGTAGTTAATTATATTAAGATTTTTATTTAATACAAATACTATAATTAATGGTTTAATTAATAAAGTAATTTGATTAATAAAAAGTGACTAACCCGAATAAGTAATTAATTATATTAATAAAATTCGGGTAATAAGAAAAGAAAGGGAAAATATCAGATAAATTATTAAAAATAGAATAAGTGACTAATTATATCATTTTAATTAAAAAGGTGAATATTTAGAGACCGGAATCGAGAGAGAGAATTAGGAGCATCGGATTTAAGGTAAGTTTCTCTGCCAATCCAAAAATCGTTTCCTCGTATTATATATGTATTATGTGATACGTGATTTTAGTGTATGCATGTGATCTGAAAATTTCTCAATATGTGATATTTGAGAAGAAGTGCTTTTGTGTATTAAATATTTCATTTAATTATTTTCGAGGCATTTGAGAAATTGGGGAAATATTTTGAGTACACTAATCCAAGATAAAAGAATGTTTTCATGAGATATGCATCTCGGGAGTAATCCGAGGTGTTGGTTTTCCATGTCCCTTAAAACGTGGAGAGTGGTTAGGGTTACTACTAAGAAGAGATTTTTGAGTAACTTTCGGATCGATGATCCCTTTTAAGAAGGAGAGTTGTGGTAATAGTAGTAGTTCCGACGTAAAAGGGCTGCTACTGCTAAGGGTGAGGATAAGTTTTGAGTGATAATTGGATCGATGATCCCTTTTAAGAAGCAGAGTTGTAGTAGTAGTCCCTAATCATTCAGAGATATCTTATTCAGGGGTAGTTGGTAGACTGAGTCCCGATTACTCGTGACGACTTACTACTCGGAGGGCTTGGAATCCCTTTTAGGGGGTGTGCACACTTAAGGTAGTCGTTTCCTTTCCACAAGAGCAGTTGTGGTACCGACACTTGATCGGGGTGGCCGTCCGTAACCACGGTCCACCGGGCTCAGTCGAAAGGTTGAGCACCGCCCTTCTAAATTACTAAGAAGTTAGAGAAGAAGTGATTTTCTTAAAAAGTTTAAAGAGAAGAAATACTAAGAGATTTTCGAAGAGACGTTGATGATTTTAGTAAAGAAGTAATTTTAAGAAAAATCAAAGAGGAAAGATTTTTGGTGGAGTGAGTTCTTTTTATATAAGTATTACTAGTTAATAAACGCGCCATGCGCGTTCGTGCGAATGCCCAAGAAAACATATTATTTTATGATGTTAAGAATGACTATAGACAATTTATTTAGCCCAAAACAATACTCCATGTACTTTACGGAGTATCTCCTATGTTACAAAGTGTACGGTGCACATGTGACATGAGAAAAAAACGACATAAATATTAGTAAATAAATTATTTCTCTGCTTATTTGAATTATTTTATACAATTTCGGTAAGATTTTCTCCACAATCCCAAATTTACATGTGAAAAACTAATACGAACCAATTCTTTTCATTTTCCTAACCTACCATAAGTCATTTGAAGAAGCTATAAGCGTTGATAGCATCTTTTAGGCAGGCGAGCTAGTCCTTTCAATATTTCTATCTTATTTCATTTCAAAAGAAAGTAAGTTAAGTAACCATCCTCTAGTAAATAAATAAAATTAATTAAAGCATAGTTCGTGTCAAGTAATGTTGAAATCACCTACTTTTCTATTCTTCAGAAACTTTTTTACATAATTTTGTATTGACCTATGCTTTAGCTATGTTTAAAAAACCGACCCGGACTGGCCGGCTCAACCCGGAGCCCAGCAATATGGACCAAAATCCGGTTCGGTTAGTTAAAAAACCGAAAGTGATAAAAAACAGAGAAAACCCGGACGACCAGGAAAAATTCGGTAAAGACCCGAACCTGACAAACTCGATAAACCTGGTTTTGGTTGTTTTTTCAAAAAAATAAGTAATTCTTTTTTAAATTTTAATACATTTTTAACTGATAAAATTCCAATTTAAATACTCAAAAAGAAAAAATATGCAATACATTTATATAATAAGGAGTACTTATTTGCTTAAGAATAAATGTCATTTCAAATTGAATGGGTCCCTCAGTTATCCACGAAATTAAAATCTCATATCTATATTTATGAGATTGTAAATGTCACCTCTCAATTGTCCAAAATGCAGTAAATGTGATCCTTTTGAGGGGTGAAATATACAATATGGGCGAGAGTACATTTCACCACCTAAAGGACCACATTTACAACAATTTGGAGAAGTGAGGGGTGACATTTACAATCTCAGAAATACCGGTCTAAAATTTTAATTTCGTGGATAACTGGGGGACCATATATGCGATTTTCCCTTTCAAATTATATCCTACCTCCGTCCCAAATTGATTTGCAAAATTGACTTCTCTTCGTCAAACAGCTTAATTTTATTCACTTAATTAGGATGTCAATTTTTAATGACATTATGATTTGGAATTAGTAACTTTGAAGAAATTTTAATGTAGTTTCAAAACATGTAAAATTTATTTATTTAAAATTGAATTACTTATCAATAAGGAGGAATTAACTTTAACAAATACGAAGCATCATTATATATTTCAATAAGATCAAAATGAAATTTTGGGATATTATGACGTTGTTTTAACTTTTAAATGTTTACTAAGTATTATCATGAGTTGATTATTATGAAATAATTTCTTTTATTTTAATTTTGTATACAATTATATGGTTGACCGGTTTTATGACATTGATCGGGTTGGCCCGACAGGGTCCGGGTTGACCCGTGACCTGGTCACGTTGCCGGGTCACCTCACGGTCTGATTTTTTAAACATAGCTTTTTAGAATAATACGAAGTAATACCCAAGGGGCAACCTAGTCATTACAATATTGTTACACATTAATTCGGGTGGCCTAAACGTAATAAGGATGTTTTTACTTGGACTGTTTTTAGTCACAGACCAGGCCAGACTTCTATAGTTATGTAAAATACACAGAGAACATACATTTATTAGATCAGACCAAACTAAAATAGACCAGACCAGATCAGCAAATTTAAGTCCAAATAAAAACACCCTAAGTAACCCGTTCAATTTTTTGGCAAAAAGCCAACAACCTTAAAATATGTTTTTCTAAATTTAACTACATAAAACAACATTTATGCAAACATCTAGCAATCAAAGTTAAAACAAAAGGCAAAATCATTTAAACAACATTCTTAACTACGACAAATATATGCTTTCATGATTGATATGAAAACAATCAATAGGAAATTAAATCAAAGAAGAAATAAGAACCAAGCAAAGTCGGTGGCAATTCAATCTATGAAGATCATATTTACTTCTAAAACTACAAGATTGTGCGCAAAAAATAGGAAAATAAAAATTAGAAGAGACTGATTAAAAGAGTAAAAGATATCTAAAAACTAAAATCTGTTCAATATGTTATTTATAGTCGGTAAACTCAAGTGTGAGTTTTCAAATGGTGGTTCAGTCCTTAACCGGTGAGTAAATGGAAGGTTAAAGAGCATTAATTGAATTGAAATTAAAAGTGAAGCTATTGGTGCTATTAAACGGCGGTTAGATAACGTTTGGAAGTATCATTCTAGATTAGAAAGAAACTATGCATGAAGTACAAGTGTTTAATGCATAAAGAGATACCAACATTTTTTATATTCTCATTACACTCTTAACATTATTTATGCTTAAAGAGATGTAGAAATATAAAAACTATTTTCACCAAACCTGATTATTTTACGGGGTTGGGTAGTACTTACTTAGCTCTAAAGTTAATTTTTGTTATTTCTCTTGTCTCTCTCTTCTCCCTTAAATTTTATCAGGTGATGAGTTGGATGCCTATGTGGATTGATGGATTGCTCGAGCTTGAGTGCGAATTAGAAGATGCCTTAGTTAAATTTAGTCATGAAATAAACATTTATTTACTATTTCATTAGTTTTAATATTTTTGTTTGGTTTAACTGTGCATTCGGTTAAGAGATAACCGGATGTGGCGGTAACACCCATTTCCCTTTTAGACATCCGCTGTATTTCTTCAACTCTTTGATGAATGAATAAAGTATTTCTTTTAAATATATCATTGTTTTGGGTGGGAAATTTGGGGGTGTTACAAATTGGTATCAGAGCCTTAGGTTTTCCGAAGGGACTAGAACACGAGGTAATAGGTCGTAGGGAGAAATTCTGTCACAAAGACGATAACAGTCTAAGCTGGTTGGTGCATAATTGAGCCTTTGCGCTCGTCCAACTAACTGGGAATTTCTCCTTGTGCTGAAACTTCGTCGTTCGAAATCTTTGACGAAAACTATAGTTTTGATGCGGGGATTTTCAAATTGTTTTTGTAAAATTAGGAGAATGAATATACTAGGGAAAAAGACCTTTTAGGACGTGGTGAGAGGAAGAAACCTTTGCAAAATTATTGAGTTATGAAATGCATGAAATTAGTGCTTATGTGAAGTATGTAGAGAAAGTAAGATCTTCTGTATGTGTTTATTTGTTTTAATAATTTGAAGATAGTAGAGAACTTGTATAACGTAGAAGCCTTATGAATGCCTTAGTACTTAGTACTCGCTTTCTTTATTAAGAATCATGCTGCCAAGGAGAGACCCCTAGGCAACGCCAACTGTCGAGGAGCTGGCCCAAACCGTCCAGCGTATGGCGCAACTCATCGGAGCAGCTCAGCCCCAAAACCCTGGGATCGACTACGCAACAAGGGTAGCCGGGCGGAACCCTCCAAAATACTTGGACGAGGAGGATCACCTTATCTTGGAGGACTGGATTCGAACTTTCGACAAGCTTTTTGACTCACTCAATTGCCCGTTGGAGCAACGAGTGAACATCGCGGTGTATTATCTGCACCAAGAAGCGGACCACTAGTGGGCCGCCAATGGACCAGCACTTCTCGGGCAACCGGGCTTTGATTGGGAGGACTTCATAATAGCGTTGCGGGATCGCTTCTACCCAGATCACGTGAAGGAAGCAAATTATGAAGAATTTGTCAACTTTAAACAAGGTGACGTGACTGTTCAGGAGTACCACACGAAGTTCGTTCAACTGGCCCGTTTTGCCAAGGACCTGGTGTCAACCGAGGCCAGTATGACCCGCAGGTTTGTTAACGGGCTTAACTACGGGGCCCAAAAGTTCGTGACGGTAGCGGAGCCGCGAAATTTGAACGAGGCTTATAGAAAGGCTGGTAAGTACTATCTGGTACACCAGAAAGAAAGAGAGGCGCAGAAGAGAGATCGGAAGAATGCTGATGTGGAGCAACATCAAAAGAAGGCTAGAACCGACTGTCCTGAGCAAAGGCAAAACAATCAAGGCGGGAGACCCTTCCAAGGCCAGGGACAGGGCAGAAACCAGCCAACTCAGAGACGGTACTACAAATGCAAATTGTGCCCAAACAACCATCCTGGGAAGGATTGTGCGGGAAATCCAGTGCAGTGCTATAACTGCAACCGTATGGGGCACATGGCGTATGAATGCTTGGACGAGAAGAAACCCCGGGGCCAGGGGCAGAACCAGGGGAACAACCAAGCCGGGGTTAGGGATAATCACGCCAACAACAATCGTGGTAATCCCGGTAACCGCCCAGCGGAGGCCAACCGTAATCAAGGCCAGGGAGGGCAGAACAACACCCAGGGCCGGATTTACGTCATGAACCAGGCTCAAGCAAACGCCCACGATGTGGTGTCAGGTACCTTCCTTGTAAACTCCACACCTGCTCATATACTATTTGATTCGGGTGCGTCCCACAGTTTTATAGCCTCAAAATTTGTGGAAAAGTTAAAGTTAGAACCTAGATCTAGACTTAATCTTAATGTAAAAACGGCATCCAACAAAGTTGTAGCATGTGGAAATGTTTTCTCCAATATTTCCATAGTCATATCCGATACCGAACTACCCGGAGATCTAATCCAGCTTGACTTGGAGGATATCGACGTGGTGTTGGGTATGGACTGACTAGGGAAATATAAAGCCGAAATCCTATGTGATGAACAAAAGGTGGTCTTAAGAGGACCCAACAAGAAGCGTGTATCCTACAAGGCCGTCACAGCTAAGCCAGGCGTGAAGCTGGCAACCATGCAACAAGTCAAACGATACGTCCGGAAGGGGTATGAGGTTTTCTTGTGCATGATCAAAGACTTGACGTCCGAGAATCCAACCATTGACCAAATCCCTGTGGTCAATGAATTTACGGACGTGTTTCCAGAAGAAATTCCGGGGATGCCGCCGGAGAGGGAAGTTGAGTTTTCAATAGATCTAATGCCAGGCACCGCACCCATTTCAAAAGCACCATACCGAATGGCACCGAAGGAGATGCAAGAGCTAAAAGAACAACTCGAAGACTGTTGGGGAAGGGCTACATCAAACCGAGTGTCTCACCTTGGGGCGCTCCCGTCTTATTTGTGAAGAAGAAGGATGGAAGTCTGAGACTCTGCATCGATTACAGGGAGGTGAACAAAGCGACCATCAAAAACAAGTACATGTTACCTCGCATTGATGACCTGTTCGATCAACTGAAGGGAGCGGGTATATTTTCCAAGATTGATCTTCGATCCGGCTACCATCAGGTAAGGATCGCTGAGAAAGATATACCGAAAACTGCATTTCGTACAAGATATGGGCATTATGAGTTCACCGTGATGCCATTTGGTTTAACCAACGCACCAGCAGTGTTCATGGACCTAATGAACCGTGTATTTCGCCCATACCTTGATACATTTGTGGTGGTGTTCATTGATGATATTTTGGTGTACTCGAAGAACGAGAAAGATCACGAAGAACATCTGAGGCTCGTCCTGCAGACTTTGAGAGAAAATCAGCTTTACACCAAACTCTCAAATTGTGATTTCTGGAAGGACCAGGTCGCATTCTTGGGCCATATCATCACTCAAGAAGGTGTATCCGTTGACCCATCCAAGATCGAAGCGGTGATAGACTGTCCTGCACCCACAACCGTGACGGAGGTCCGGAGCTTTCTAGGCTTGGCGGGCTATTATCGCAGATTCGTGAAGGATTTCTCAAAGATAGCAAAGCCTTTGACTAATCTCACGAAGAAGACCATGAAGTTCATATGGAGTGATGAGTGCAAGAAAGCTTTCCAAGAGCTGAAGCAGAGATTAACAACTGCACCTGTCTTGACCCTACCATCCGGTACTGAGGGGTTCGAGATTTACACCGATGCTTGTTTGAAGGGGTTGGGTTGCGTATTGATGCAACACGACAAAGTGGTGGCCTATGCATCAAGGCAACTGAAGACCCATGAGGTCAACTATCCGACTCATGACTTAGAACTGGCAGCGGTTATCTTTGCTCTAAAGCTGTGGAGGCACTATCTCTATGGGGACACTATAAAGTTTACACCGATCACAAGAGCCTGAAGTACATCTTCACCCAAAAGGAGCTTAACATGAGACAGAGACGCTGGCTAGAACTCGTCAAAGACTACGACTTAGAGATCCAGTACCATGAAGGGAAGGCAAACGTAGTTGCCGACGCGTTGAGCCGAAAATCAACTCACTCCTGCAAAGCAACATGGATACTTCCTGATGAGCTATATCGGGACTTTCAGAAGCTAGACTTGGAAGTTCGGGATTTTGGAGAGGTAGATCAGAAAACGCGGTTACTCACCATGACCATTACCCCATCTATTTTCGACGAAATTCGAGAAGGGCAGCCTGGAGACATAAAGCTAGACAGAATTCAAGCCGGTATGACAAATGGAGTAAACGGACCGTTCAAACTGCACGAAGATGGGAGCATTCGACACAAAGGAAGGTGGTGTGTTCCGATGAAATGCGAAGAGCTTAAGAAGAAAATCATGGAGGAAGGGCACAACACGCCCTACTCGGTGCTCCCTGGAGGCGACAAACTCTACAAAGGCATCAAAAAGAATTTTTGGTGGCCGAACATGAAGAAAGAGGTAGCTGAATTCGTGGCTCAATGCTTGAACTGCCAGAAGGTGAAAGCCGAACGTTGCAAGCCCAAGGGACTCGTGCAATCCTTGGAAGTACCAAAATGGAAGTGGGATTCCATCTCCATGGACTTTGTTGGGGGCTTACTCCTAACCAAGTCTGGCCAAGACAAAAATTGGGTTATAGTCGATCGGTTAACAAAGACCGCTCGCTTTATCCCGATGAACGAGACTTGGAGCATGAAGAAGTTAGCCCGAGCCTACATCAAGCACGTGGTTAAGTACCATGGAGTTAATAAAGTTTTCATACAACAATAGCTACCACGTTAGTATCAAAATGGCCCCGTACGAAGCTCTATATGGTCAAAAGTGTAGAAGCCCACTATGCTGGGGTGACATGGAAGATCAAGTGGTGTTAGGGACGGATTACCTCCAAGACACCATAGAGAAAATGAAGATGATTCAAGCAAGGATGAAAGCTGCACAAGATCGTCAGAAGTCTTATGCAGACTTGGGAAGGAAGCCATCCGAATTCAAAGCGGGAGAGAAAGTCCTACTCAGAGTCTCCCCGACCAAGGGAGTAATGAGATTTGGAAAGAAGGGAAAGCTAAGCCCGAGGTTCATTGGCGCATATGACATCCTCGAGCGAGTGGGAAGAGTGGCATATCGTCTAGCTCTACCCACCGAGTTGGCTAAGGTATAACATACTATAACCGCTCGTTAGTGAATACCTTAGTAAATATCTCTCAAATACTAAAGTGTGTTATGCGTAGGTACACAATGTTTTTCATATCTCCCAATTGAAGAAGTATGTCCGCGACGAATCCCATATTCTTAGCCCCGAGGTACGAATCGTAACCTTATGATAGTTGGATCAAAGTATCACATCTAACCTCGACTTTCTTAGGTGGTCGAGTTGGATGAATCGTTGACTTACGAGGAGAGGCCGATCCAGATTTTGGATACTAAGACTCGTGAGACTAGAAGAAAAGCGGTTAAGATGGTGAAGGTGTTGTGGTCTAACCACTTGGCCGAAAATGCCACATGGGAGACTGAGGAGCATATGCACAAACGCTACCCAGAGTTATTTGATTAAGGTAAAATTTTAGTTACGAGGGCGTAACCTCTCTTTAAGGAGAGTAGAATGTAATACTTAAGAATTTGGTCAATTATTTTAGTCAATGTTTTGGGACGAAACATCTTTTAAGGAGGGCAGAATGTGACACTCCAAAAATTTAAATAAAAATGAAAATAATTTTTATTAGTTAGATAAAAATGTTACGGAAATGACATTTTAATTATTAAACTGAGATAACAAAAATTCAACAGTTGTAACATTCTAATCAGATAAAATTTCAAAATTTATGATCTTTTAGTCAGATAAAAATATTTCAGTAATAGGAACAACATTTTATAAAACAAGTGAACCAGACAAAAATTCAACATTTGTGACATGTTTAATCTAATAAAAATGATCCGATAATAAAAGTAACAGTTTAAGAATATGCTAATAACATTAAAAATATTACTAACATATTATTTAACTCCTATGCTATTACTACCTAGTACGTACGTTTACAATATACTCATGTACAAATATATGCTAAAGAGATATAATTTAGACTAAAAGAGGAAGCTATGTGACGTAGTTATCAAATAGCAGCCGGTGAAAAAACTACTACACGTATAAAACTTCGTTCGAAGTTTGAGATAAGAACGGAGAGGTATGATGAAGCCGATTGAATTTAACTCCAACTCTAACGTAACCTAAAAACCCTTGACCTACACCTATAAATAATAGCCTAGGACTTGTGTTTTCTTCATCCCGAAACCTGCAACATATATACACATATACGTATATATATATATATATATATATATATATATATATATATATATATATATATATATATATATATATATATATATATATATAATTGCGACCCATCGTTTTAGCCAGAACCAAGCCCTGAAAACACCTCTGAAACCTTCCCCTTCGTGAGATGAATCCAACGGAGAAAGAATCGTTGAAAACGAACGTCAGAAGAAGGAGAACAAGATCGCCGGAGTAATCGCCGGGCTGATTTTGCGACGGGAAACGGAGCAGGGAAAACAAAGCTGCCATCGCCACCAGTCCATCACCGACCACCGCCGTCCCAGAAGGAGCCGATAGCACCGCCGTTTCGCTTGTCCGACGAGGTAAATTTCCCCCTGCGTTTTGCTCTCTTCCGGCGTTGCAGCGAAGAAGATAACCCAGCTGAGCTGGGGTCTGTCCTTGGGCCAGCAGTTACTGGGCTTTTTATTTTTATTTGGGGCCAATCCGGCCCAGTTACAATAAAAATTGAAAATAAAATAGTAAATTAAATAAATAAAATCCGGAAAAATATAAATTTAATACCTAGTATAAATATACGTATTCGGGCCAACCAGAATTGAAAGATAATATTTTTCAGCTATTTTTAATAAATTTAATTGTAATTGGGCTAATTTGTGCACATTTAGTAAATAATTAACTAAATGATGAAAATAATTATGAAATAAATATTGGAGTAAACTAGGATAAATATATGACTAAGTAGGACCTTAAGGACCATTTATAATTAATAAAAATTAAGACATAGTATATTTAATTGTAATAGAACCGGTTAATAGATACATGAAATCAAGTAAATAATTAAGGAAAATAATTACAAAATAGATATCTAGACAACCTAGGTCAAATATAGACCCAAAATATAGTTATAGACGGTTATTAATTTATAAGTGCAAATTACCCGCATGGTGTACAATTACAATTAACATATCATTTATGTCCACCAACATAAAACTTTTCATATTTAACTTTCATATTTTCACTTTGTAATCTTTATTTCAAAAAGAGACTAATCGCTGAGCCTAATCGACATCAACTCCGCATCGGCCTTCATCTTCCCGAAGCTTCAGCCCTTCTTCCACATTTTCCTATCAATCTCCTCATTCCTAAACAGCCTCTCTAGCAACTTCACATCTATTCTTTCCATTCCACCTATTCGTATACCAAAGAGACGCACGACGCAAGACATATTCAAGGAGTCGTTGGAAAACCGCCTAAGTGAGGTCGCGACGAAGTGGAGATCGGCCAAGGGGAGACTTGCGTCGCTGGAGGAACAAGCTGCGAGCGGCGCTATCACAGAGGCGGCAGAGTTCGGACTCTTGCCGGTGGACATTGAGTCGGTGCGCACCTGGGCTACGAGTCAGGCCAGGTTCTGTAATTCCAGATCTGATTTCGTTTTCTAAGCAGATTTTCCGTTTTTTTTTGCAGAAATCCAATTTCATTTTTTGATATTCCTTTAGGCTGAATTCTGAAATTGTCGAGTAAAAAAATGAATAGGTGGCACCGGAAGACGCACATAGCGGCATATTTTCCAGGTTCCCTACTTTCTTTCTGAAGGAGAGACAGATTCATATTTATTCGCATAACTTCTAAGTTCATGCTCTTTGTGTTTTTCAGCATGCTGAGGTGTTAGGTCTCGTGGATATTCCTGACTATATTAGATTTTGGGGAATAGATTCTGGGATAAAACACAAGTAATAATTCAGCCAAAATCCTAACTCCTACTGCTCCTTTTCTTGCTAGAACGTTAGTAGGATATAATGACTCTATATTGCTTGAGTGATATTTTAAGTTATTGTCAAATTTTTAAAAATTGGATGGATAATGTTCTGCCAATGTTTTGGTTGATGTGCTGTAGAAGAACAACAACATATGCAACCAAATAATGTTGAAGTATTTGGTGAAGGAGGTCACTGAACAAATGGAACTCGAATTGAAGTGTAAATTTGAATTAAAGCTCAGAATGAAACATGAGTTTTATAATGGATGAGTCAAGTATTTGTAGCAGTTGAAATCAGAATTTTATATTGAAACAGATTAAAAGTGGGCATAGATTCTCATCCAGATTGACATGTTTGACATTAGTTGGCCGTTAATTAGGCATGAGAGCTCTTACAATCTGTCTTCTACATATTAGATAGAGATATTAGTTGACAAATTTTTTACATAGTAAATAGAGATATTTGTTGACACATTAAACGCATTTTTCCAGAAAAAAAACAGGAAATGTTTCACTCATGGAGAGCTATGCTTTTAATATTCTTAATGCTTCACATTAAAAATTGTTCCCCTCACCTATGAAAAAAAAACCTCAACCTCAAGTGAGATCTCTACTAGGTCAGTCAAGTTATTTTCTCTTGATTGCTTTTTATTCAACTCGTGATGGTGCCAATATTTATTGTTTCTATACTTTTGACAGGTCTTGGAGAAGCATATTGGAGAAGCATGTTGCAGCTTGCATTGGAAAGCATCCCATTGTTTTTGTGACTCATAGGTTGGTATGTCCTTGTCTTGGGAACTTTTATTAACATCATGAGATATGGTTCTTGATTTTACGTTGCTTGAATTTACTTAAGTACCTTTCAAGTTCTTTTTCGATCCTCTTTTGAATGCAAACCGTATTAGTTCAACACAAATTACATGAAGAGTTTAGCACTATCTTGTTTATTTATCAAGGAGTCCACTCGACAAATCCTCTGGTGTACCCTAAACAAAATTGTTGATGGATGTGTTGCTCGTCTTGCAGCCATGTTGGAAATGATGGAAGCATTTTCTAGTGTTATGGACATGATTGGTATAGAATGATTAAATATGTGACGAGAAAGGTCTTCTTCAACCAGGGAGAATGTCTTATTAGCTACAAGTGATTATCGTGCTTGCTTCCATAAGGCACACCTACACTAGTGCCAGTATGAGTGACATACGAGAGAAGAAATGAGAAGAAGCAAAACCAAACAATATACTACGTAATAGATAAATGTAGTAAATTGAAATAATAGATCAAATTGTATATTTGTTGTGAAACGATATATACCCGTAGTATTATATTTTGTTGCTTTTTGTTGTACCACATGTATTGCATTTTGTTGCATCTTGTTACTTTTTGTTGCACTGTGTTTATTTTTATTGTTGACTTAGATGTTTGTTGTTTATTTAGATTTCTATTTATTTTTCTAAATTCTTAAAATACAAAAATGTCTAGATAGATTTAGATACATGCATTGAAAATGTTAAATTTTAATTTGTGAATATAAAAAAAGTAGAAACATAAAGAAACAATAAAAAACAAATTTTTAGAAATGTCAACAAAAAGAAACACAAAGAAACCATATGCAACAAAAACTAAAAAAAATGATAATAATAATAATTATTCAAAGTTTATGTACTCTAAGAAACATTACATTCAAAAACAGTTTTTTGTTATTTTTTTGGATTTCTATATATTTTTCTAATCCTTAAAATTGAAATATCTATATAGACAATATGAACAAACACCAAAAAATGTTAAATATCAATTAATGAATATGAACAACAAGAAGAAACAATAAAAACAAGAATTCCAAAGTTATCAACAAAAATAAACACAAAGAAACAATAGAAAACAAAAACACCTAAAATAATAAAATTGGACTTATGAATAAACAAAAAGAAATTTGAAGAAACAATAAAAAACAAAAAAAATTGTAAAATTATCAACAAAGGGAAACACAAAGAAACAATATGCAACAAAAGTAAAAAAATAAGTGATAATGATATAATAAAAATAAATTTATGTCCAGGGGTTTTAGATTTTAATGCTTATTAATTTAATCTAGTTCTCTGATTTTTAAAAATTCAAAGATTCTTATTTTCTAGTTTTATTTACTTATTAACAGTAATTTTGAAGTTTTAGATGTTTTCAAACTTTATATATAAATTTGAGTTTTTTTATGTTTTCCAAATCTCAGAATTCATCTTCTTTAATTTTTGTTACAATTTGTTTTAGCTTTAACGAATTTTAATTTTTTTTATCTTAAATGTTTAAAATTTTTGTTTTTGAAAGGGTTAAAACAAAACCAGTTTAACACTTTTTTTAGTTTTTTGAAGTTTTCTGATAATTCATATATTTTTTATTTGAATTGCTTGCTTTCCTTCATTCTTTTCTTAATATTATGATTTTTATTTATTTTCTTTTTTAAAATATTTTTATTATTTTTTAGACTTTTTGACTCTTTTAAAAAAATAAACCATGTTCATATTTTTAATTGTTTGAAAAATCTTTCGTGTTATTTTATTTCTTATAATGTATACTTTTAATATTTAAAGATCATCGATTTATAAAATTTCCTCCTTTAATGCATTTTTATTTTTATTTTTACAAAAAAATATTTTCTAATTTACATTTTTTAAGAGTTGAATAAAGTTGGAGATAACACTTTTGCTTACTAACGTGGCATCCGTGCAAACTTTCCTTTTTAATAACCTAACTGCACTTTTAAGGAATCAAGATGCGCATGATTGGAGCTCTATGTACGAAAGTCTATTTATGAAAGGAAAACTTTACTGGTCTATTTTTGAAAAGAACTTTCAAAAGTGAAAAAAAGTGATATTATTTTCAATTTTAGGCTATTTGTAAAAATTTCCCAATTTATAAAGTCGATTCTTAGGCTATTTAATTTAATTGGGCCATATAAAACTAGTTAAGTAATTAAATAAGGAAACTTTAACATTAATTGTGAATTAAATAAATCACTGAGATTGAAAATAATATTCTGGACTAAAAATGATGTTTGGAATAAAATAAGGAAAATAAAATACGGTTGGGTTAACTAGCATAAATAATTGACTATATGTAGACTTAATAAATAACTTATGTAATTAGTAGACTAATTAAATTAATAATTTTTATGATTAATTATTAGGGATTTGGAGTTCATATAAATATCTAAAATATTTGAACTCATAAATTAATGGGTTAATATAAATAAAGTAATCAAATAATATTTTATGAGTAGACTAATGGTGATTATTAAAACAATTGGATGTTGTAGTTAATTATATTAAGATATTTTATTTAATGCAAATACTATAATTAATGGTTAAATTAATAAAGTAATTTGATTAATAAAAAGTGACTAACCCGAATAACTAATTAATTATATTAATAAAATTCGGGTAATAAGAAAAGAAAGGGAAAATATCAGATAAATTATTAAAAATAGAATAAGTGACTAATTATATCATTTTAATTAAAAAGGTGAATATTTAGAGACCGGAATCGAGAGAGAGAATTAGGAGCATCGGATTTAAGGTAAGTTTCTCTGCCAATCCAAAAATCGTTTCCTCGTATTATATATGTATTATGTGATACGTGATTTTAGTGTATGCATGTGATCTGAAAATTTCTCAATATGTGATATTTGAGAAGAAGTGCTTTTGTGTATTAAATATTTCATTTAATTATTTTCGAGGCATTTGAGAAATTGGGGAAATATTTTGAGTATACTAATCAAAGATAAAATAATGTTTTCATGAGATATGCATCTCGGGAGTAATCCGAGGTGTTGGTTTTCCACATCCCTTAAAATGTGGAGAGTGGTTAGGGCTACTACTAAGAAGAGATTTTTGAGTAACTTTCGGATCGATGATCCCTTTTAAGAAGGAGAGTTGTGGTAGTAGTAGTAGTTCCGACGTAAAAGGGCTGCTACTGCTAAGGGTGAAGATAAGTTTTGAGTGATAATTGGACCGATGATCCCTTTTAAGAAGCAGAGTTGTAGTAGTAGTCCCTAATCATTCAGAAATATCTTATTCAGGGGTAGTTGGTAGACTGAGTCCCGATTACTCGTGACGACTTACTACTCGGAGGGTTTGGAATCCCTTTTAGGGGGTGTGCACACTTAAAGTAGTCGTTTCCTTTCCACAAGAGCAGTTGTGATACCGGCACTTGATCGGGATGGCCGTCCGTAACCACGGTCCACCGGGCTCAGTCGAAAGGTTGAGCACCGCCCTTCTAAATTACTAAGAAGTTAGAGAAGAAGTGATTTTCTTAAAAAGTTTAAAGAGAAGAAATACTAAGAGATTTTCGAAGAAACGTTGGGGATTTTAGTAAAGAAGTAATTTTAAGAAAAATCAAAGAGGAAAGAATTTTGGTGGAGTGAGTTCTTTTTATATAAGTATTATATAAAAACTATTTTCACCAAACCTGATTATTTTACGGGGTTGGGTAGTACTTACTTAGCTCTAAAGCTAATTCTTGTTATTTCTCTTGTCTCTCTCTTCTCCCTTAAATTTTATCAGGTGATGAGTTGGATGTCTATGTGGATTGATGAATTGCTCGAACTTGAGTGTGAATTAGAAGATGTCTTAGTTAAATTTAGTCATGAAATAAACATTTATTTACTATTTCATTAGTTTTAATATTTTTGTTTGGTTTGCCTGTGCATTCGGTTAAGAGATAACCGGATGTGGCGGTAACACTCATTTCTCTTTTAGACTTTCGATGTATTTCTTTAACTCTTTGATGAATGAATAAAGTATTTCTTTTAAATATATCATTGTTTTGGGTGGGAAATTTTGAGGTGTTACAGAGGAGGAGGAGGAGGAAGAAGAAGCAGAAGCAGCAGAAGCAGAAGAAGCAGAAGCGAAAGCGAAAGAAGAAGCAGAAGCGGAAGAAGAAAAAGAAGAAGAAGCAGAATCGGAAGAAGCAGAAGCAGAAGAAGAAGAAGCAGCAGAAGAACAAGCTGAAGCAGAAGCGGAAGCGGAAGAAGAAAAAGAAAAAGAAGAAGAAGCAGAAGCGAACGAAGCAGAAGAAGAAGAAGAAACAGCGGAAGCAGAAGCAGAAGCATAAGAAGCAACAGAAGAAGAAGCAGCAGAAGAAGAAGCAGCAGAAGAAACAGCAGAAGAAGCAGCAGAAGAAGAAGCAGAAGAAGCAGCAGAAGATGCAGTAGAAGCATCAGAAGAAGAAGAAGCAGAAGAAGCAGAAGAAGAAGTAGAAGACATACCTTTCACATTTTATACCACCACTCGAATTCGCCGGAGATGGGAGTAAGTTTCGCCGCAGATGGGAGTAAATTTCGTTGTCCGAATGCCAATAAGAGAACATGAATTCAGAAGGAAGAAGAATAAATGGATGGAAGAAGAAAGGGGGAGGAGCGGAGGTGAGTGGCGTATGATATGCGGAAAGGGTGGTAAGAGAGATGTTGGGTGGATAAAAAAATGATCAAAGACCGGAAAGGCTGGAAAGTGGAAAGACTGACATTAATGCCAGAGGGTAAAATAGGAATCAAAGTCCTATTCAGGGAATTTAATTAAAATATGGTCCTAGTGGTGCATCTTTTTTATTTTTAAGTCCTATTCGTATCAATTTCTTTTTTATAAACTGATTTCAGCAAGGATTAAGGAAATACTTTCATAGTTTGATATAGTTTATTGACTTTTAAACTTTTGAAATATTATTAGGTTATTTCCCATACCTTCCTACTGTGTTATAGGGACGTTGATCACGTATTTTTTTTAGTTTGATTATTTTCAATCAGTTTTGTTGCGTTTCAGTTGGTTTTAGTCTACAATTGTGAGCTGAATAGGCTACAATTTGATTGATTTTTGTTGGTTTCAAACTTTCTACTATAAGCGATTTGATTTTTATTGGTTTCAAAATTATCATTTAATCTTAAAGGCTATACTCCCTAATAAATAATATTCCCGTTGCGTGCCTGTTGGGTGCCCGTTGTGTGCCAGTTGTGTGCATTTTTTTTCTAGTACAACATCCGTGGGATGCATGTGATTTAAAAATATACTACCCTTGTCCCAAATTGTTTTGCAAATAAAACATTTTTTTTGTCGATCAATGTCAAAGTTAAGTCCACCTTATTGATAATTAATTTAATTTTAATAATTGAAATTTACATATTCAAATTAAAATTTGATTAAGAATTGTTATCCTAATTAAGTAAATAAAATAAATTTATTTGACCTTAAAAAGATCAATTTTGTAACTCAATTTGGGACCGAGGGAAAATGAAACAACATTTTAAATTAAAAAAAATGCATGAACGGTGTAGAAATTTAGTATGATGTTTATTTAGATAGAGCTAATTGTAAATCAAAGTTCATCACATACAAGCAACAATAAAATAAAAACTTTTATGCCACCCATTGAAGTTTCCTTGAGATGTTCCGTCAAAATTTTGACATGAGTCGTGCTTTATGTAAACGTTTTTTGTGTACACCTTTGACAAACTTGTACACACAGTGTACCAAAACTACTGTATCAAAAGTGTACCAAAACTATGTCTGCATACATAGTGTATCAAATGTGTACACAAAAAACGTGTGCACTGAATATTTTTCTTTGGACATTTATTCATTTCCATTTCTAATTAACACACACCGCAAGATATATATGTATATAAGAGAAACTTTTGGGGTGTATATATGAAAAATTCATGTGAGCTGAGCATCCCTTTATTTGGTTATTTTGTTTGGAAGTTTTGTTTAAGATGTATTTTTTACAAGTATCTTTAAAATAATATTGAGTTAAGACTATTCACAAAAATATGACTTAGTTATTATGAATATGATGTCATGGTTAGTTATGTTTAAATTCTAACACAAATTTCTATGTTTAAAATTTTTACTACACTTAAAATGTTGCATTTTGTCAAAAAGCTTTATTTTAATCTTAAATATGTATTTTTGCTTTTCGATCTCCCTACTAATTGCAATTATTCGAAGCTTAAACATTAATGGAGCGGACTGAATATGAAAAATGAAAAAGATTATACTATAACATGTACATAGATCCCCGGAAAAGTATCTAACCACTACAAAAAACAGCGACTTTGTCACGGATTTTGGTCACGGATTTGGTCCGTGACAAGTTTGTTACGAATTTTGTCACGGATTTATCTCACATGTCACCAAAAAGCTTTGTCACGGACTAAATACGTGACAAAACATTTGTCACAGACGAAATCCGTGACAAAACAACTCGAGTGACCGGAAACTTATGCCGGCGTAATTATTTTTATTACGGCGTTTTGTCAAGGACGAAATCCGTGACAAAACTATTAATTTTTTAGTTTGTCGCGTACGGATCCGTGACAAAATCCGTGACAAATCTCAATAATTGCTATTTCCAACGGTCATCGAATTTGATGAAACGGTTAGCAACACAAGGGGGGGGGGGGGGGGTGGGGTGAATTGTGTGTGTGTGGAACCGTGGCAGTTTTTCGCACAGTTCTAGTGTGGGGTTCAGGGAATTGCAAAATAGTAAAGTACACAAGGATTTAACGAGGAAAAATCCCTTGGCTCAAAGGGTTTAAAAAACCTCTACCTCCCTCGGAGGAATTTTAAACAACTTCACTAAAAAGCCTTTTGTGGTTACAAGGTAAATTCTCCTAATCTACCCTTGAGCCACCCCAACTCTATCCTCTCTAGGAAGAGTTATGCATCTCTACCTTGCGGGTAGAGAGCCTCTCAGCTTTACAACAAAGCTCTCACACACACGACCCCAACCCGAGGAAGCTACACTTTAGCCTTTCCTCAAAATCTAGTTACAAGATAAAGAAGGGAAAAGAAACTATATCTAGAACTTCGTGAGCAGGTCCAGATGTCTTGGTCTTGATAGTTCTTTATAAGTATTTCTCTTTGTAATTGCTCGGTCAAGCACACCCTCTTCTCTTGATCTTCCGTCATATATATAGCTTCATGCAGGACGTCTGTTGCTCCTCTTTCCTTAGTTGGTTGCTTGGTAAATTTATGGACTTGCCTTGATATTTTTGAATTGCTTCTCTCCATAATATTTCTCATATTCCATCTCGAGATATGTAGGGCAGTCAAATTAAGATACTTAAGATATTATAATCACATATACACGAAAGTAGCATACCAATCACGGACAAGGAGATTATTTAAAAAATGCAACGGCTCACTCAAATCATGTGTGATTAATTTAAGTAGGAATATTTCAAGCTACTTAAATTTATTACCAAAGAGAACAAGTTGTGGCCAACTCTTAAAACGGCAGAATATTATCCTCAATATATGCAACAGATCAAATATGGAATATATTTCAAACAAGGATTACTTTTTAAATCCGTATAGCAAGAGAAAGAATTCACTTAACAAGTATAAGTGCTATGGTCAACTTCCAATTATAAATCATGCACTCGCATCAAGTAAAGATACTTTCCATAAAGTATTTAAACATTATTTAATGAGTGGATGTCAAGTCAAGTACAGAAAGATAATGACCACCCAAATAAGTACTCATACGTATACATAGAGTGGACATGCATAGAAAGACACTTTTGCTTAAAATAATATTCTTGACAAAGTATAAGCACTCATATAAGGAAAGCATATTATTTGAAAATCAAGTAGGTGCAATCAATATTAATTCAAATCATATCACGGAACTAGAAATGGTTCTGCATTAGTTCCTCCTGCATGGTTAGTCAATCAACACACTAATAATATCCACTTGGTCCTGAGGATAGTTCTTTCCTTTGTTCCGTAAGGAACTGTGAGCGGTTCTATCCGCCGTTCCACTTGCATGGTTAGTCATCAACAAAACAACATACTCAACAAATTCCCCCTTTTTGTTGATGACAAACATTAGGTGTCATAATGAAGGTGTCCCTGCAGATTAGTAGCAATCATAAGTAGTAGAGCATCAACACATAAAGAGGCACCTGATTTTCCCCCCCTTTTGTCATTCAACAAAAGGAACCAAAATAATGCCCGAATCAAAACACTGATTTGTTCCCCCTTAGATGAGGCCAGTGAGGGAGGATGTTTCTTTGCGATACGCAGACGCAAAAGAGATTGAGCAAGTTAATTAGTTTAGGATATTATTAGACCGAGTTCAAGTCTAATCAGTTCAAACCTTTCTCTTCTCAGAGGCTTGGCAAAAATATCAGCTATTTGTTTCTCGATGTTGCAATATTCCAACCTGATTATCCCCTTTTCCACGCAATCTCTCAGAAAGTGATGTCGTATATGAATATGTTTTGTCCGAGAATGCATGACCGGATCCTTTGATATGCTAATTGCACTTGTGTGATCGCATAGGATGGGTGTGCACTTTAAATCAACCCCGTAATCGCTTACTTGTTGCATGATCCACAATGATTGAGAGCAACAAGATGCGGCTGCTACGTACTCAGCTTCGGCCGTTGAAAGAGCAACTGAATTTTGTTTCTTAGAGCTCCATGAAACTAGACAGGTACCTAGGAAGTGAGCCGTTCCTGATGTGCTTTTTCTATTTAGTAAATCACCTGCAAAATCAGAGTCTGAATATGCAATAAGGTTAAAATCTTCATTACGTGGATTCCATAAGCATATATTCAAAGTTCCTTTGAGATATTTGAGGATCCTTTTAGCCGCTTTGAGATGTGACTCCTTAGGATTTGCCTGGAACCGAGCGCATAGACCTACACTGAAAACTATGTCGGGTCTACTGGCAGTTAGGTATAGTAGAGACCCAATCATCCCTCTATACTTCTTTTGGTCCACATTTGTTCCCTGTTCGTCTGCATCCAATCGTTCATTTGTTCCCATACGTGTCGTCATTGTTTTGCCTTCACTTGCCCCATACTTCTTGAGTAGTTCCTTAAGATACTTTTGTTGAGATATTTGAGTTCTTTGGCTTGTTTGTTTGATTTGTAGACCAAGGAAAAAATTTACTTCTCCCATCATGCTCATTTCGAACTCGGAACTCATAAGAGAAGAAAATTCATCACAAAGAGAATCATTAGTAGCTCTAAATATAATATCATCAACATAAATTTGAACGACCAAAAGGGCTTGATTTTTTATTTTTAGAAAAAGAGTTTTGTCTATTTTTCCTCTTTCAAAATCATTTTCCAAAAGAAATTTAGATAGTCGTTCATACCAAGCACGAGGTGCTTGTTTGAGACCATAAAGTGCTTTGTCTAATTTAAAAACGTGATTAGGAAAATCTGGATTTTCAAACCCCGGTGGTTGTTCTACGTATACCTCTTCCTTAAGATAATCATTCAAGAAGGCCGTTTTTACATCTATTTGATGGAGTGTGAATCCCATGTGAGTCGCAAATGCTAAGAGATAAATAAGCAAAGAAAGCACAAAAATTTCTAAGTTTAGATCTAGTAGTTACTCCCTGATTTAGATCTGTTAAGAGGTTATCCAGGGGATGTGATCGGTGATGCTTCCACCCTCTTGGAGCATTTGGTTGATCCACCAATTCGTGTAGAGTATCTGAAACTGGTTCTACAGGCTGACTAGCTGAAGTCTGTCCAGTTTCTTCTTCAGTTCCAGACTCGTTATCTTCATTGGTTAGTGATGGTTCTCCAGTTTGGTTGGTGTCATGGTCCGTTCCACTTTCACTTTGAGGTTGTATCTCCTTGCGTGTCATTCCTATTTCTTCATCATCGATTTGGCTTGGTCTTAAGGCAAGTGCTTCATCAAAGATTACATGGATACTTTCTTCCACACATTGTGTGCGTTTGTTTAGAACTTTGTAAACTTGGCTATGAGTTGAGTATCCGAGGAAGACTGCTTCATCACTTCTTGCATCGAACTTGCCAATGTTGTCTTTCCCATTGTTATGAACAAAACATTTGCATCCAAATGTTCTTAGATGATTAATGTTGGGCTTTCTCCCTTTGAGTAGTTCGTAGGGTGTCTTCCCTAGGAGTGGACGGATCATAGCACGGTTAATTATATAGCATGCCGTGTTTAGTGCTTCTGCCCAAAAGTTTCTTGCTAGACCACTGGAAATCAGCATTGTTCTAGTCATGTCCTCCAGAGTTCTATTCTTCCGTTCTACTACCCCATTTTGTTGAGGAGTTCTAGGGGCAGAGAAGTTGTGGTCTATGCATCGTTCCTTGCAAAATGCATCAAATAGTGAGTTGTCAAACTCAGTTCCATAATCCGATCTGATCTTGATTAATTGTAGCCCTGTTTGATGTTCAACTTTCCTTACAAAAACAACAAACTCATTAAAAGTATCTTTCTTGCTTGCAAGAAAGATACTCCAAGTATATCTTGAAAAGTCATCAACAATAACTAAAACATATTCTTTATTTCCTCGGCTATGGACTGACATTGGACCACACAAATCCATGTGAATTAGTTCTATGGGCTTGCTTGCGCTCACCAAATTCTTTGTTTTAAAAGATGATCACGATTGTTTTCCAGTGGCACAAGCGGAGCAAATATGATCAAGTGAATATTTTATATTAGGTAGCCCAATTACCAAATCATTATTTTTGAGTTTATTTATTAATGAAAAACTAGCGTGTCCAAGCCTTTTATGCCATAGCAAGGGATCATTGTCAATAACGCTCAGGCAAGTTAGACTTATATTTGGCAATAAATCAAGATCAACCTTATAAGTATTTTCTAGTCTCTTGCCCTCTAGTATAACTTGTTGTGATTCGTTATTAACAATGCGACATACATTATGATAAAAAAACTACACTGTTACCTCGGTCACAAAATTGAGAAATACTTAGCAAATTAAACTTTAAACCCTTGACTAGAAAGACATTGTCAATTGCATGGTTAGGTGACTTCTAACTTTTCCCACGGTAATTATTGCTTCTTTACCGTTGTCTCCAAATGTCACCCTTCCACCACTAAATGGCCGCAATGAGAGGAATAATGATTTATCTCCCGTCATGTGCTTAGAACACCCACTGTCAAGGAACCAGTGGTTGTTCCCCCTCACTCGGCATTGTTTCAGGATTAAGGGTTAGTGCGTGGAACCCAGACCTGCTTGGGTTCCATTTTGTAATTGTTTGAGGAATATTTACTATAATTAAAGCTCCTTTCTAAGGCATGTTGCCGAGAGTGACATTGATACCTAAGATGACCGACTTTGCCACAATGCCCGCAAATTCGTCTATCATATGTATCAACGTATTTGATTTTCCAAGTTCCATAAAAACCTTTGTCCTTTTTATAAAATTCTCGGTTAGGTGTTTATCCATAACCAGTTTTGTGCTTTTGAACCAATTTATCGAACCAGGTTGGTCCAGTTCTAGATTGACTTTCATACGGCCTAGAACTGGTTTATCCTCTAGTTCTGTTACCATTAAAGGGTTGGTTCTGAAAACTAGGTTTTTGATTTATTTGAGTATTTCTTGGAACATATCTGAGATCAGCAGTCTCGTTTTCTTTTCTTTTGTACCGAGAGGGTCCAGTTCTAGAATGAGGTCTAGACCTGGTTCTATCTTTGGTACTATACGGCTGGTATTCCGGTTTATTTTTGAAATCTTGTCTTTCGGCCACAAGGCGATTAAGGTGTTCAATCAGCACACCAATGTTCGGAATTTTCGAAAGAAGTTTCTCACTTTGATCAACTTGTTGGTTCATCTATTGAGCTTCAAAGAACAAATAAATTGTCTTGGTCTAAAACCACTTCACTGTATTTAACCTTCTCATCTATTAACTCTCCAACTTTAGTTTCAAGCCTTAGCTTTGCTCGTGTGGTTTCCTCGAGTTTAGATTCAAGCTCAGTGATTTGTGATTTTAAATTCTCATTTTCAGAAAGGTTTTGGTTAAGCTCGATAGTTAGCCTTTTAAAAAATTTCCGAACTTTGGTTTTAGGCAAAGAATCAAACTTAGATAGAAAGTTTTCCAAATTTACCTCAAAACTCTCTTGGTCGGATTCCTCGTCGGAAATAGCCATAAGACACAACCCTGTATGATTGGAACTCTTTTCACCTTCTTCCCCATCATCATCGAATGAGTCTCTCCAAGCTGCCATCATCGCCTTCTTGAGGTCTCTGTGGAACCCTTTATCTTCACTGGACCTCCAGTGGGAACTGGTCTTGTTCTTGTCGTAGGTTCTGTCATTTTTCTTTTGGGGACAATCTTTTGCCCTGTGCTCAAAGGAAACACAAATGAAACAACCTTGGTTATTAAGAGATTGAAAACCCTTTTTACCTTGCTTATTCCGGTTGCCTTTGAATTTCCGGTACATCTTCCCGAATCGCTTGGCAAACATGCTCATTTCATCTTCCGATTCACTTTCGGATTCTTCTTCTCCTTCTCGAGCCTTGAGAGCTATTCATCGCTCCTTCCTCACATTTTCGGCATCTTGTTCTTCTTCTCCTTCTCGAGCCTTGAGAGCCATGCGGAGGGCAAGCTTCTCATAACTTTTTTCACTTGATCTTCCACAGTAATAACTTTTTCAAGTGCTGAAAGCTCATTTATAATATTAGTAAAACGTGTAATCATATCCCTAATTGACTCTTTAGGTTTCATCACGAACAATTCGTAATTACGCATAAATATGTCAATTTTCGATCTTTTTACACGCGAGGTACCTTCATGCGTAACCTCGAGTAAATTCCACATTTGTTTTGCAAATTTGCATCCAAGAACCCGGTTGTGCTCAGCCGGACCAAGTCCACAAATCAAATATTTTAATGCTTGGGCATTATGCTCGAGTTTACGATAATCATCATAAGTATATTCAGCTTTGGGTTTAGGGATAACCTTACCCTCGGCATCCTCCTTAGTGATGATGTTATCGCCTACCTCAATTACGTTCCATACCTGGTAGTTCTCAGCCTTGATGAAGTTCTCCATTCGACTCTTCCAGAATTGGTAAAATTTGCCGTTGAACAACGGTGGTCATTGAGTCGAGTACCCTTCTTCCAATCGTTCAACCGTATTCATACTACCGGATCTCTTCCCAAGGTTTTACCCTTTATGTCGTGAAGACCGGCTCTGATACCAATTGATGAAACGGTTAGCAATACAAGAGTGGGGGGTGAATTGTGTGTGTGTGTGGAACCGTGCCAGTTTTTCGCACAGTTCTAGTGTGGAGTTCAGGGAATTGCGAAATAGTAAAGTACACAAGGATTTAACGAGGAAAAATCCCTTGGCTCAAAGGGTTTAAAAAACCTCGACCTCCCTCGGAGGAATTTTAAACAACTTCACTAAAAAGCCTTTTGTGGTTACAAGGTAAATTCTCCTAATCTACCCTTGAGCCACCCCAACTCTATCCTCTCTAGGAAGAGTTATGCATCTCTATCTTGCGGATAGAGAGCCTCTTAGCTTTACAACAAAGCTCTCACACACACGACCCCAACCCGAGGAAGCTACACTTTAGCCTTTCCTCAAAATCTAGTTACAAGATAAAGAAGGGAAAAGAAACTATATCTAGAACTTCGTGAGAAGGTCCAGGTGTCTTGGTCTTGATAATTCTTTATAAGTATTTCTCTGTAATTGCTCGGTCAAGCACACCCTCTTCTCTTGATCTTCCGTCATATATATAGCTTCATGCAGGACGTCTGTTGCTCCTCTTTCCTTAGTTGGTTGCTTGGTAAATTTATGGACTTGCCTTGATATTTTTGAATTGCTTCTCTCCATAATATTTCTCATATTCCATCTTGAGATATGTAGGGCAGTCAAATTAAGATACTTAAGATATTATAATCACATATACACGAAAGTAGCATACCAATCACGGACAAGGAGATTATTTCATAAATGCAATGGCTCACTGAAATCATGTGTGATTAATTTAAGCAGGAATATTTCAAGCTACTTAAATTTATTAGCAAAGAGAACAAGTTGTGGCCAACTCTTAAAATAGCAGAATATTATTCTCAATATATGCAACGGATCAAATATGGAATATATTTCAAACAAGGATTACTTTTTAAATCCGTATAGCAAGAGAAAGAATTCACTTAACAAGTATAAGTGCTATGGTCAACTTCCAATTATAAATCATGCACTCACATCAAGTAAAGATACTTTCCATAAAGTATTTAAACAATATTTAATCAGTGGATGTCAAGTCAAGTATGGAAAGATAATAACCACCCAAATAAGTACTCATACGTATATATAGAGTGGACATGAATAGAAAGATACTTTTGCTTAAAATAATATTCTTGACAAAGTATAAACACTCATATAAGGAAAGTATATTATTTGAAAATCAAGTAGGCGCAATCAATATTAATTCAAATCATATCACGGAACTAGAAATGGTTCTGCATTAGTTCCTCCTGCATGGTTAGTCAGTCAACACACTAATAATATCCATTTGGTCGTGAGGATAGTTCTGTCCTTTGTTCCGTAAGGAACTGTGAGCGGTTCTATCCGTCGTTCCACTTGCATGGTTAGTCATCAACAAAACAACATACTCAACAGAATTAATGTTGTACGAATAGAGGTTGTTACGGAAAAATTTGTGCCAAAGTCCGTGACTTAGTGTTTTATATATTGAAGATCAGTTTCATTCGACTCATACTAGTTAGAGATTCAATCAGAGTATAATACAGTATCTGTTGAAAGATTGAAGGGTGTAATCTTATACGGAGTATCATTTTCCCTGCCTATGTTGATAAGGTATGTCATTTCAAATATGTATCTTTTCTAATGCTAAATATTTTTTTTCGTTTTAAATAATTTAAATTGTTAGTGATGTTATAATTTATTGTGCATATATTTGAAATTCGTTTGGAAATGTATATTAATCTTTCAATTATAGGTAATACCGTTAATTTAGGATTTCAATTGATAATATTAGTTAAATTTAAGTATTAGTTAATTTAAAAATTCGTTTGGAAATGTATATTAATTTATAAATATGCCTTTTAATCAAAACCCTTTTAGAGTTTTAAGTAATAATAATGTTAATTAATTCAATTAAAATGCCTTTCACATTTTTAGTTAATTATAATGTTTATATGAAGTTCGTTTAGAAATATATACTAAATTTTAGTAATTATTATTAATGCCTTTCATTTAGGATTTATAATCATTTAAGTTAGGACTTAAATCATTACTTTAATGTGAATTTTTAGGATATATTTAACTTCAAATGTTTAGGACTTAAGTTTGCACTAAACATTTTTCAAATAATTATTGTTTAGGATATAATGACACAAATCTACTAAAAAACGCATGTTCATAATGGTATAATTGATAGGGTTTGATCTCCTCAAACAGTACAAAACGTATTTGCTCAAACATATTAAAGGCACGCTCGGTCAAATGAATGCATGAAAATCATTATAAAATACTCATGTACATTTCAATAAAGCATTTACTTCAACAAAATTTTGAGGATGAAATTTAGGAAAGATAATATACCAAACGATCGGAACGCAGTCCCTACTAATTTCGATTTAATTGGACGAGATTTGGAATCCACAGACGGCGTGAATCGGTGATTAATTCATGTCTTAACAGCCTACCGAGCTTCTCAGATAGCCGGAATAGGCGTAATGACAAAGGAGTAGATCGACAAAGGAGTCGGTGGAAATTTGTTGAGACAATTGGTTTAACTTTGTAACCGATGAGTCTCTAAATGGTGATGTACGGAAATAAGGCTGGCATGAAGGGGATTATATATTATGGGTTGGGTGGGGTTTAGGTGTTTAATGTTTGGGTTGAAGGGTTTTTGAGTTGGGCTAGTTTACTAGGGTCCAAATGATATTTGGATGGGGTTGGGTCCAATTGAAGCTTTAAATAAATTATTGGGGCTAATTCTTAGACTGTTAATATTTTAATTTTAATAAAAATTCGAAATTGTTTAAAAAATAATAATCATTTAAAGTTATTTTCTCTAAATTAAATAGTAATAATTTTTGTACGATCGCATCATACTTTACATCTTATCCCGATTTCATGTTATGTAGTATAATCTTTACATTGTCATGCATTTTTTAATTTTTGTTGTTACATATACTTTTTTGATCACATGCATCACACGGATGTAGTATTAGTAAGCTTAAATGATAAGAAATGCACGCAACGGGCACGCAACGTGAGTATCATTTATTGGGGAGTATGATTTTGAAGAAGAAAATGATATGTTTGAAACCAACCAAAATCAAACCAACAAAAATCAAATCGGATATAATTGAAAGTTTGAAACTGACGAAAATCAATCAAAACCAAAACACACCAAAACTGATGAAAAATAATTAAACTAAAACCAACTAAATGCACTCAATTTGACTTTCATCTTTAACTTTAACAAAATGGAAACCAACAAAAACAACCGATCAACGCCCCTATAACACAGTAGGAAGTTATGGGAAAAAACCTAATAATATTTGAAAAGTTGAAGTCCCATTTTTCTCTTCCCGTTTCCGACTTTCCACTTTCCATATTGGATTTCTAATTTCTAATTAGAGCACGTGTTTATCAAATTTTCTCTATTTTTCATATTTCAGATTCTAAATCATATAATATTGCACGTGTTTGTTATATGTGTTCAACTATCTACATTTGAAGACATCATTGTAAATAATGATGTAAATTTAATAGATCGAATTAATCTTAAATTTGAGAGCTTTGATTAATATCTAGATCAAGCCTCAAATCAAACCGATCTAGTGATTCAAACCCCTAATACACATCTATTCAATTAAAAAGAGCCCATTAAAGTAAAATATCAAAGTATTTAGAGAAAGAACCAACCGAAGACTAATGAGTTCGGGACGGAGGTAGATCTAAAAATCTAGACCATGATGACCTTGAATTGTCTACGGGATAAAATTTACCAAAGAGTGAGTAAGTAGAGTAGCCTCGATCACATTAAAAGACGGAGAAAGAGAGACAAAGTGATAACCATCATAAAAAAGAAAGAGATAGAAAATGCTTTTTACATTGCAGCTTCATGTTACTTTATCACCGCATGTTTTCTATTTCTCTAATTTTAGATATTAGAGACACATTTCAATTGGTTTGAGTTTAGATAGCTATACGATAAACATGTTTATGAATATTCTATTTTCCCTTCAGACTATTTTTAATTTGTATAGCCTATAAACCAACATTAATGTTGTCATAAATAAGGTAATGTTCTAAAACACCATAATTAGATCTGAATTTAACATCTTGAACACCTTATTCAAAACATAATTGTGGGCACTAATATAAAAACGAAATTATCATAACATAAGAAACATCATGTTAAACAATAAATCTAAATTACACTTTTGTTCAAATAACTACTAAAAAAGTGGTAATGAAAAATCATACTATATAATGACCGTGCACCCCCAAAAGCTCTTCAAAGGGTCACTCATCCTCAGACTATTCCCGTGCAAGCGCGCTCAACTGCAAAGCTCTTAATGAGCTCCTCCAAAAAAATTGTGGATGATGTTGGTATGAGTACTACATTTAATCCTTTTGAGATCACCACTTAGAACCACAACGTCCCTGTTGCAACTACAAGTTGATCCCAACACAAGCCTTAGACCCCTCCCCCCACTAAGCGCCTGAGTTCTAATGTCTCGGATCAACACATTGTCACAAGGTTGCTGTGATATCACTTGTAACACCCGACACATATGGTCCAAGGTCATTACTTCTGGATGTGTTTTATACCATCCTCACAAACCAACACAAGCCTTTTACGCACACTTTGTCCTCGCTCGTGCGCACCCCAGAAAACTTCCCAGAGGATCACCAATACTAAAACTACCTTGCGCAAGCACACTTAACTATGGAGTTCTTAATATATGAGGTCATTTAAAGAAAGTGCACTTCGTTGGTACGAGCAGTACTTTTAATGCTTTTGAAGTGCACTTTCTTTAAAGGTATGTAAGCATTAAAGGACCGTGGATGGGCTATGGTAATTATTTTTAATCCTGGTGATAAAGTACATAGTGACCTCTAACAATTACTTTAACACCAGGATTAAAAGTGATTGTACAATTACATACGACCATGGATGAATTGTTAGAGTCTTATGTGTATACATAGTGACTGTGGATGGGCTATGGTAAATTCCGATGAGAACTAGTGCACGACGACCATGCATGAGTTAGGGGAGCAGATCAAGGAGTATGAGTACATGGTGACCTTGGACGCAAGATGGGGAAGAAGCTTGAAGAAGACTGTACGTGACGACTATGTCCATGGGTCAATAGAAGATGGTACATGAGGACGATGGACACAAGGAAATAAAAGACCGTACATGGTGACCATAGACGCAAGTCAGTATAAGACTACAAGACTGTACTTGGCGCCCATGGACGTAAGTTTATACAAGATTGTACATGGTGACCGTGGAGGCAAAACAACAGAAGACTCTACGTAAGTGGCGACCATGGAGGCATGACAGGAAAATATTATGTTGGGTGTATTTCGAAAAATGAAGAAATATTAATTAAATAAAATTAATTAATTAATTTTATTTAATTAATACACCTTCGTTTTTTTGATACACCCAACAATCTTAAAATGTATTCGGTGAGGTAAGATGATCGCATCAAAATTTTTCCGTTGAGAGAAGTTGAGAGCTCTTTCTCTCGCAAACCATCTGCGGTTTGTCTCTTCCCCAACGGAAATCACTCGTTTCTTCACCAAATCTTCACGTTTGAGCTTGGATATTTGTTTCATTACTCTTTTCAGTTGTAATCTACCAAAAATTTGAGCTCTTTCGATGGTGTTTTGAGTTCTTAGCTCAAAAACCAGTCGCGGTTACACTATTCACGAAATAAGGTCAACGCCCTTTCCTCTCAAACTACTTGTTCGATTTCAGTTTTGAGCACGGATATAACTTCCCCTGGTTGAGGAGATCAAGCATATCTAGTCTGTTTCATCATCAAGAACGTCCATACAAGCAACTACTATTCATCCGAGACTCCATTGGTACGGATATCAAGCTCTAAACCAAGCTACACCTTTGTGAATTCAATTAGGAGGGGTTGCTATCATTAGCTTCCCTACCCATGTGAAGAGAGGACTTGGGTTCAAAGATGCCTAAGCCTAAGTCTACGGCTAAGAAAAAGAAGACTCCATCAAAAGCTTCGTCTCGATTGAAAGCGAAAGCTCAATTGAAGGAGCAAGACCAACCTCCGATGGCTATGAACCAAGAAAGTGACAACAAGGTGGACGAATCTACCATTGCTATGGAGGCCGAAGATAGCTCTACTCAACAACCACCACATGATGATAATATTGAGGTAACACCTTCTCATGCACAAAATTTAAGCAAGAATATGGAAAGTATTGTAGTTGCTATCCCAAGTGTTCCCATTGATGAGCCTCTAGTTGAAAATATTGTGAATGTGATTGATGAACCTATTATTGAGACTACGGATGGGGCTGACCATGTAGTTGGGGGGAGTTCTATTGTGCCTACGAATGAGGTCAATGCCATGCCTTCTATTGAGCCTCTTGTTGAAAAAATTGTCAATAATAGTGATGTGTTTGCTATTGTTAATGAGGAATCAACTGCTGATGTACTTGATGTTGATAACATGGTGGATTTGAAAAAGAAGGGTGTGGTAGTTGTTAATGAGGAATCAACCGAGGTCAACACCAAGGACATTAATGGGGTATATGCTGCGGCATTGGGCAAAACTATTGTCCATGGCCAAACTCAGCCTAGGATGGCTTTTGCTTCACTCTTAAAAGATAATAGGCAGCCAGACAAAGGCGTGAAATTGAGATACATTGAGCCTAAAGGAGACATCATTGACCTCACAAACCAGAAACTTTCCTCCATGATTGAATTATGGGGACATTGCTTGGTGGCCTACTTTGATGGAAGATTTCCCGGACTCAAATCTATTCAAACTATGGTGCAAAAGTGGGCTGTCCCTTGTCGACTTAGATCTCATGACAAAGGATGGGTGATCTTTAGGTTTCAAAATGCACAAGATAGGGAGAAGGTTCTTATGGAGGGACCCTATTCTCTTTTTGGAAATACCATCAATTTGAAGGTGCTCTCGGAAGATTTCTCCATGGATGGAGATGAATTCTTAAATGTCCCTATTTGGATGCATTTTCCTCACCTTCCAATGAGAATTTAGGAAGAGGATATCATTAGCGAGGTGGCTTCTAAGGTGGGTATCCCAATGACTACGGATAGAGTTACACTTGAAAAGGCTAGATCTAATTTTGCACGTGTGTTGATTGAGGTGGATGCTTCAAAACCACCCCCTCTTGAGATTCCAATCCTAATGCCTAATGGGAAGCTACACACACAATATGTAAGGTATGAAACATATCCAAACTATTGCTTCCATTGTAAGAAATTTGGACATCATGCCTTTACATGTAAGGTGCTAGCCGAGATTGAAAAGAAGGAAAAAGAAAAGAAGGCCAAAGGGAAAGAGATAGATGAAGAGGATTGTTAGATTGAAAAGGGAACTTCCAACAAAGCTACAAATGCCACGGCATTGGGAAAACTCAAGGGTTGGCCGAGGTAGCTATAGAAGGGAACAAGGGAGAGACTTCACACAAAGTAAAAGAGCAAGTTCATCCCTTTCTTAAAAAAAGAAGGATGAACAAGGTTGACCAAAGAAAGAAAAGCATCAAACAAGCTAAGGCCAAGGCAAAGGAGGCATCCGGGTATATCACTCAATCAAGTGAAGAAGAGAAAGAAGGGGATCCGAGGGTCATCAAAGGCTTTCACAACATTTTTAATGATGAGGTGATCATTGAAATGGAAACGGATGAGGCACGTGAACCAAAGTATGAGGTCAAGCATAAAGATGAATTGGAGGAACCCTTGGTCCGAATAGATCATCTTTTAAGGGTGGTAAAAGAATATGAACTGGGGGTATGGTTTACCAAAAAGTGCTTTGAAGAGCTGCTCGGAGTGAGAAAGAAAAAGAAGAGATATGCATTTGAGGACATCTTCATGACTTGTGTCTATAGACATTATCTTGATAGGTACTATGAAGACGGGCACTTAGTAGGGAATGGAAGCAAAGTAAAGGATTTGAGGGAGTTCAAGAGAAAGAGGAACCGAGTGGTGCATGATATCCAAGAGGCATATATGGATGATGTGATTACCAAGGCTGAATATGATAAGGAGAACAATGTGAGCATCCATCTCATGCATGCCGAAGATGTAGAGGAGCAAATGACAAAGCTTGACAACTATCTATCCATAGATTGGAACAACACATGAAGAGGAATCATTTTCACCACTTCTTGCCTTCAAAATCTCCCCGGAGTCAAAAGCATAGAGGACGGGTATGAATTCTCTCCCTACTTTATGACAACCATTTATCAACTTTTTCTTGATAGGTACAATGGATGTGAAGAATACCGAGAATGGAAGCAAAGGAAAAGGGAAAAAGTGAGGGCTAACCGAAGGAGGGGGATCTCGGCCAAAAAATAACTTTTATGTTTTTAGCTTCTTGGAATGTTAGAGGGCTTAATCAAGCCTCAAAACAAAATACCATAGCTAATTTTGCAAAGATAAATAAGGTACGCATCTTTTGCTTACTAGAAACTAAAATGTATACTACTACTTTTGATAATTTCATGAACTTTAGGTTTAATGCTTGGATGTCTATTACTAATTTTGATAAAATGAGTGGGGGCGTATGGACATCATATGGGATCCCAAATTTGTTGAGGGGGTTGTCTTACAAGTAGATAAGCAACACATTCATATGAAGTTCACATGTAGAGTCACGCAATTACAATTTTATGTTACATTTATATATGCATTGTACACGGTCATACAAAGGAGGGATTTGTGGGAACACATATCTGTCCTTAGCTCTAATATCCTTGCTCCGTGGGTAGTTTTGGGGATTTTAACTGTGTTGAATCACCGAATGAGAGGAGGGGGTCTGCCCCTCCCTTGGCTTATGCAATGAAGCATTTGAATGATATGTTAGTCCCTGTTTCTTTGACAGCAATGAATAATCGATCTAACAAAGGAAGATTAAACGTAAAGATGAACAAAGAATGAATCACCGTAAAACCTTCTTTGATAAACCGTGGAACGTACATCAGAATGATATAAGCATAAGGCTATGAATAATAAGTACGACGTTCAACCTTTTCCTAAACCTCGGCTCCCTTTTTATAGGCGAGGTTTAGGTTAGGCGTAACAGGCTTTTGGCCTGTTTAAATGGGCCTAACACTTGGCCTGATTTCTATCTAATTTATGCCCTATTTAAATACAAGGATTAAATATAAAGCTAATCTATGACCAACTTGATTCACAATTAAATATCTCCAACAATCTCCCCCTTTGTGATCAAGTGTCATTCTCTTATTGCTTCTGTGATTTGAAGTAGTGTTTCCTCAATCCAAGTGCATGTTCATACTGTCTTAGCATATTTCTCTTTTCGAGGCGATCGTCAATGGCCTTTAAAATTGTCTCCACAGTAGAGTGTTCCTTTTGAACATAAGACGATGCCTCTTGAAGATTTTCTTCCAGCTTTGCCTTCATCTGTAGAATCTGCTCTCTGATTATCTTCAGTGTTCCGTCGCAGTATTTCTCGATTTCACTGACTACCATCAGACGCTTTTCGTTCTTGTGGTTCAGGTAGGTGACTGCTGGCGGTTTGAAGAAGATGTGATAGGCTGGGAAATCTTCAAGTTCTGGACCATACAGTTTTGGCTTTGTCAGATTTGTCTTCTTCAGATTACATTCAATCGCCATTTGTAGGTCATGTGAGGAGTGTACTCGGATCTGTCTAAGCATGAATCTCTTGATAGCTGCGAGGCCTTCGCTGTATACTATGTTTTTCCTGACTGGAAGGTATCTGTAGGCCATGAGCATTTGGTAGATGTCATCCGGTTTCAGCATGATGAAGTCGTTCTCTTGACAAGTGAATTCGCTCCCATCGGTGCGTTGAAGTCTGAAAGTGTAGAATGTTACTCCATGATAGTCTTCAACCTTCACTTGTAGAATATGATGAATCGGGAGAATATTCGACTTCAGATCTTGTTCCATTAGTTCTCTCTGTGTACCAGTTGACCTTTGCAGCAACATATGCAGATGACCTCCAGCCTGTTTTCCTTTCAAGTGTGTAAGGCCTCTTAGCTTCAGTTCGTTCAGTGGCTTGACTTTGTCTGGTCTACGTCAGATATGCTCTCTGATTTCTTCTTGGAAGGGGGCTTTGATTCGAACGTTGTCCCAGGGTTTCTCTGTCTTGGGAAGTCTTCCCGCTGATTGTCTTACGACCGATTCAAGAGCTTTCTGGGATTCCTTGTAGTTCTCCCCTTCCTTGCGTTCATCGTCCTCGAGCCTAATGATATCTTCAGAGCATTTGTTAATAAGCTCTCGTAGCCACCAGTTTCTTTGCATGTCCTCTTGCTCGGCTTCAACCCAGAGATCATCCCATTCTGTCCATTTTCTCGGCCATTTGTCGTATATCACCGCCTCTTCCAGTGCATCATGGATGTCTTTGCCTGGGGAGATATATGGAGTTCTTTGTTTAGGCGGTGATTGTTCCTGTGTAGCACTACCGGGTTCACTAGGATTGCCCGTTGACATCAGCTTAGAACTAGGTTCCAACTGATGGCCTGATGGAGAAGATGTACCAGTGGTATCATCATCAGGACTTCCATCCCCTCCTCGGTTGGTATCTCTAGGAGATACGCCTCGGGATGTTATTTCTAGCTCGACCACGCTAGAGAGTTTGGCTGTGGATGGTGGCTGTTGGTTTGTTGAGGTTTCAGGTTGAATTGGCTGTGGAGTTTGGCTTGGAAGAGTAGTTTGCTCAAGTGATCGAGGTCGCTTGTTCTCCCCTCATGAGGATCCGAATCATCGGGGTCCTCATGGGAACGTTTGCGACCACGAAGACTCTCCTTGCAAGTACTCTTGGTTTCGGGTGAGGAAAGAAGAGCTTCTAGTATAGCTTGCTGATGAAGAGTGAGGTCGTCTTCTGGGGTATTCAAGAGGTTATTCAGCAAAGCCGAAGCTAGGGTGTCAAAGGATAGGGAGGAGAGATCGATGGAGGGTGTGGTCGGGTGTGGGAGAATACTGATTCTGTATTCTGGGTTCCCCGAGAAATAGAAGGGATAGGAATTTGGTTGATGGATTGGTGGGATAGAGGGGTGGAGGATATGGGTTGTGTATGGGAGATGAACGGTTCAGGGGAAGGTTGGGGTGGTGTCTGTTCAGACCGAACCGCTTGGGTGGTCCTAAATTCCTGTGCTAGAGCGGTCATTGCATCTTGCACCCATGGTTTAATGGTGGAATCTAGGAAGCGATTTAGTAGAACGTTTACGTCTTCAAAGGTAGGGTGACCAGTTACGGGGGTTGTAACTGTTGACACAGCATCAGTGAAGATTGCTGATGTGTGGCCTGCATTTAATGATGGAATCATTATGGGCGTAGCAGGGCTTCCAACCGTCATAGCTTGCGCTCTGGTTGTTGTGTTCAGGGTGAGTGCACCTGTATGTGCTGTGAATAGTGTAGGTGTCCTAGAAAAGGAAGAAAATGTGGGAAATGTGACACCTAGACTCGATGTGAGTGAAGAAGGGGTTTTGACCTTGGGAGATAGGTCAATTGTATGCTCAACTGATTAAGAAGGAACCAGCGAGGGGGTTGAGTCCCGTTCTTTTGAAACAATAACCTTTTGAGAGGCAATTGAGTGGCTGGGAGAGGGCTGTGCATGCGCAGTTGAGCCAGATGCTGCGACTTCTACTCGGGAACCGAAAAGATCGGCTCCTGTGCTTAGGGATTCGGCTCGGCTTATCTGGATAAAGGAGTCGCAGCCAGCAAAGATGTGCTCGTCTGCCTTATCAAACAGACTCTTTTTCGTTCGGGGCTGGGGCTTGGCCTTAGCAACCTTGTCATTTTTGACTTTAGCCCTGGTCTCTCGGATGACAACTTCTTCCTGGTTGATTGATGTCTTGATGGAGTGAGCTGCCTCGTCGTAATCATCCTTTGAGCAATTAGTCTCGCTTGGATCAGCTCTTGGTTTAGTTGTTTCTTTTATGGTGAAGACTTGAGGTCTGCGAGCTATGATTGGTGCTGCGTCTTCAGCAGTAATCCTTCTCTTCTTTGGAGATTCGACGGGCAGCTTCCCTTTTCTGATCAGTGCATATGTGAGTTCCACATCCTCACTATCGTTGTCATCATCGTCATCATCCGAGTCCGATTTTTCACTCTCCGTGCCCACGCTCTCGGAAGCCTTGTCGTCAGTGTTTGTTTGGGCTCCACTAGACGATTCACTGGCCGTTTCCTCAGCGTCTTCTTCGGTGCCCTCAGCCGCCTGACTCGTCTCTAGAGAGTCGTCAGACTTCCCTTCATTGGGCAAACCGGCCACTGGTTTCTGTGGCTTTTGGGCTCTCGTAGGACCCTTACCAACACTCGGTTTTGTCCCTTGGGTAGGTCCAGCTGGGTTTTGCTGAACCATAGGGACGGTCTTCTCGATTGCTTCCTTGTATTATTGAATAGCTGGGTTTGAAGATCTCACAAGGTTGAGTAGAAACTCAGGAATCCTCAGACCGTAAGTCGGGTTTTTGTCCGCTTTGAAGTATTGCAGCTTTGGGGCTTTGAAATGTGGATCGGAGCTGCGTTTTGGGATTGTTGAATGCTCTGTCATGAGGTCGTTGATGATTAACCCAAGCCACCTAGCGTACGGAATGGTACCTGGTCTATTCTTTTCTTTGGCCTTGACCAGATCCATTAGCTCTGAGAAGAAGAGCTGTGCCATGTCGTAGTTCTTGTTGAAGGCAATGCCATGGAAGATGAGCAGGATCTGCTTGTTGCATTTGTCGAATCCGGCATGCTTCGGCGACAGGCACTTGTTCACCAGCCCGAAAAGATTTTTCCACGGGTGACGGAGATATGCACCGTTGAAATTTGACAGTTGTGGCAGTAGTGATGTGTAGCCAAGGGATGCCACGTCTTTGAGCAGATCGGGGATGGTTGGCAGTGCATCATATGTATCGTGAACTGGCAGCGCTAGAGTAGTCCGTAGAATGGATGGTGTCAGAATCACCCGCATGCCGTTCAACTTGGTCTTGATCTTGGAACGATCTTTCAATGAATCCGTGTGCATGTGCCACCAGAACTGTTGTAGGTATATCTCTGGCACTGGTTTGGCGTTGTGAAGTGCAGGCCAGAGATAGTGACCTTTCATTATGGCCGGAATGATTGGATTCTGGCACTTGAAGACTGCCAAGTCTAGCTGGAAATTGTTGTCCAGCACCTTGATCCATTTCTCTTTGGAGTAGATGGCATCATCGATCTGTGCTGTAGTGTTTCCTGCCATTTTAAGCTGTAGAAGCAGGGGGTCAGCATATGAAATTCAATAGTTTGATTTGATTGAAAGAGTTTGATTTATTTGTCAGATAAGTTTATGCAGGTGGAGTTTTGAAAAAAAAAATTCTAAGTCCAAATCTCGAGATCTGAATCTCGAGATTATGATTTCGAGATCCAAATCTCGAGATCTTGATTTCGAGATTCAAATCTCGAGATCAAGATGTCGAGATGCAGATCTCGAGATCTTGATTTCGAGATTCAAATCTCGAGATCAAGATGTCGAGAAGCAGATCTCGAGATCTTGATTTCGAGATTCAAATCTCGAGATCAAGATGTCGAGATGAAGATCTCGAGATCTTGATTTCGAGATTCAAATCTCGAGATCAAGATGTCGAGATGAAGATCTCGAGATCTCGATTTCGAGAAGATGAACCGACGATTTCGAAGAGATTTTCCACCTGTAAAAACAAAGATATAGCAGATAATAGTAAGCGATTTCGACATACATTCAAACGAAAAAAAACTTAATTTGATTTTGATTTAGAGAAAGTTCAAGGTTTTTGCGAAATCAAACGTTCTTTTTCAGGATTTCGAATATGAACAAAGAAAACAGGTTTTCGAGATGATCCTTCGTTTTCGAGATTTGCATTGTGAACGTTAACTACCTTCAAAGGGTAGTCGAGAAAGAGAAAAGGGGATTGCGAGATCGTAAGGTTGGGAAGAATACGGAAGGTCTGAGAGCTTTGCTTTTGCGAAAACTTTTGGCCTTTGAGAAAATCAGAATGAAAGAAGGAGAAGGGCTTTTGCGAGGCTTTTATACGCGAAGAAAAAAAATATGGACCTCCTTCGTAAAGTTGAGCCCGAATGATTGGGCTGACACACAGTGCCCTTTTTAAAAGATTTTCGAGGCCCAAACAGTAAAAGATTTAGAGCTCCCCCTTAATCAGTGAAAAATAGCTCCCCCTCAAACAGTGAAAATTTTCTCTCCCTCAAAAAAATGTAACGAACAATATGTACAAATGCAACACACACACACTATTTTTTTGTTCTTTTTGATTTTTCACCCACTCAACACATGCAACGCGCACACACTATTTTTTGTTATTTTTCTGGTTTTTCTCCCCCTCAACACATGCAATGCACACACACTATTTTTTCCGGTTTTTCTCCCCCTCAACACATGCAACGCACACACACTATTTACAAATCCCACACACACACACTTTTTAGATCAGTGGAGACATATTTAAACGGGCTCGAGGTTCAACATGCCGAACTTGGAGACTAGGAACTGGAATCGTTTTTCATCCAATGCCTTAGTGAACAAGTCAGCTAGTTGAAGCTCTGAGCTTACAAAATACATGTCAATGTCTCCTTTCTCCACATGATCCTTGATGAAATGATAGCGCATGTCGATGTGTTTGGTGCGGGAGTGATGAACCGGGTTGCTGGTGATGGCTATGGCGCTTTGAGAGTCACTGTAGATCGGGATATGGCGGAGTGTGTAACCGTAGTCTTTTAGCTGGGTCTTCATCCATAATATTTGTGAACAACAGCTAGCAGCCGCGACGTATTCTGCCTCGGCCGTAGATGTTGACACACAGTTCTGTTTCTTGGAAGACCAGCAGACTAACTTATCGCCCAAGAATTGGACAGCTCCCGATGTACTTTTATGGTCCATCCGGCAACCAGCAAAGTCAGCATCCGAATATCCGACTAGGTCAAAACCTGAGTGCTTGGGATACCAAAGGCCTAGATTCACAGTGCCTTTGAGGTATCTCAGAATTCTTCGAACAGCGGTCAGATGGGATTCCTTCGGATTTGCCTGAAAGCGTGCACATAAGCATGTGGAGAAGACAATGTCAGGCCTGCTTGATGTGAGATATAGCAAAGATCCAATGATGGCCCTGTAGTTTGTAGCATAAACTGGCTTCCCGGAGGGGTCTGAGTCCAGTTTGTTGTTTGGGGACATGGGGGTCGTCATGGAAGATTTGCTATCAATGTTGAATCTCTTAAGCATTTCCAGAATATACTTTGACTGATTGATGAAAATGCCGTCAGAGAGTTGTCTTACTAGCAGGCCTAGGAAGAAATTCAGTTCTCCCATCATGCTCATCTCGAACTTGGTTTTCATCAGTTTCTCAAAGTGTTTGCACAGGCGTGGATTTGAGGAGGTGAAGATAATGTCATCAACATAGATCTGAATCAGGATGATGTCAGACTTCTGTCGCTTGATGAAAAGTGTGGTATGAATCTTCCCTTTTGAGAAACCTGAGTCAATCAGAAATTCGGTTAATGCATCATACCAAGCTCTTGGTGCCTGTTTTAACCCATACAGAGCTTTCTTTAGCTTGTACACATGGTCGGGATATCTGGGATCTACGAATCCTTCGGGTTGAGCGACATAGACTTCTTCTTCCAAGACTCCATTTAGAAAGGCAGTCTTGACATCCATTTGAAAGACAGTAAAGTTCTTGTGGGCCGCGTACGCAAGAAAAAGGCGGATTGCTTCAATTCTTGCTACGGGTGCAAATGTTTCATCATAGTCTATGCCCTCTTGCTGATTATATCCTTTAGCGACCAGTCGTGCCTTGTTCCTTATCACTATGCCTTCTTCGTCCTTCTTGTTCTTGAACACCCATTTTGTGCCAATGATGGTTTTCTGAGGGGGTTTAGGCACGAGTGTCCATACATCTAGTCTGTCAAATTGATTGAGCTCATCTTGCATGGCAATCACCCAATCTGGATCAGCGAGTGCCTCTGAGACTTTGGATGGTTCATTCTTGCTTAGAAAGCATGCATAGTGACATTCATTTGTTGTTGCTGATCTCGTTCGCACACCTTGACTTGGATCACCTATTATTTGTTCAACAGGATGTGCTCTTGTCCACTTCCTCTCATGAACTAGAGGAGTTGGAGTAATTATTGGTTGATCTGAGTCCTGATATGAATTTGAAGGCTCTGGGGCAGCTGTGGTGTGTAGTGGAGATGATTCCGGACTTATGGCAAATCCGTGATCATCCACACCTCTGGGATTGGTTTGAGGGGTTGAGGGTGTGGATGGTACGTCATCTGGTCCTGTGAGGAGCGGAATCTCTGCTATTGGAGTTGATGTTGACTCTGGAGTGTATGCAGGAGGTGGAGATTGTGAGTTCTCGTAAAAGTTTCTGAAGAGAGAGTCGAGAATCACATCGTCGTGTTCGGTGTTTGGTTCAGCTTTATCAGAAGCTACTGGTACAGCAGTGGATGGATCGGTCTGGAGATGTTCAATAGCAAAGTCTGCCATTTCATAGAATGTAACGTTTACACTCTCGATGACAGTCCGCTTGTCTCTGAGATAGACTCTGTAAGCTTTGGATTGCAGTGAGTAGCCAATGAACACGCCTTCTCTGGCTTTGGGATCCAGCTTACGTCTCTCTGTCCGATCATTGAGTATGAAGCACTTGCAGCCAAAAACCTTGAGGAAAGAAATATCAGGAGTTTTGTTGAATAGGATCTCATATGGAGTCTTGTCGAAGCGCTTGTGGATGAAGGTTCTGTTCTGAGTGAAGCACGCGGTATTGATTGCCTCTGCCCACATGAAGTGAGGCAGTCTTGATTGGATTAACATGGTGCGTGCTGCTTCAACAAGGGTTCTGTTCTTTCTCTCAACAACTCCGTTCTGCTGGGGAGTTTTAGCTGCTGCAAATTGCTGAGTGATACCGAGTGATTCATAGAACTCAGTGAGAGTCTGATTTTTGAACTCGGTACCATTGTCAGTTCTGACAATTCGAACACTGTGCTGTAGCAGTTTCTGGATCGTTCTGATAAAGGTCATAATGATTTCCGCAGCTTCGTCTTTTGATCGAAGAAATTTTGTCCATGTATACCTAGAGAAGTCATCAACGATCACCAGAGTGTATTTGCGACCGTTGATGCTTTGTACTCTCATAGGTCCACACAGATCCATGTGTATTAGCTGCAACTGATGAGTAGATGAAGGTTCAGTTTTTGACTTGTGGGAGCTTCGCGTCATTTTGCCCATTTTGCAGGCACTACAATGATTTTCAGCGGAAGACTTTAGCAGAGGAAGCCCCTTGACAAGTTTCTTGGAGGACAAGGTTGATAGATGTTTGAAGTTCAGATGGGAGAGACGTCTGTGCCATAGGTTGTTCTGTTCAGTTGAAGCTTTGGACAGCAGACAGATGGAAGTGGTGGATTGGACGCTTTTCAGATCAATAGTGTACAGATTTGATGTTCTGTAACACGTTAATAATGTATTTCCTGTGCTGTCAAGAACACAGCATTGTTTTGCAAAGAACCTCACTTCCATCCCGCTGTCACAGAATTGTCCAATGCTCAGTAAGTTGTGTTTGAGCCCTTTGACGAATGAAACATCTTTTATTGTGACACTGGCACAGACGACGTCCCCATACCCAAGGATAGGAGATGAGGCGTCATTCCCGAATATGACATTGCCTCCGTAGCAGTTGGTGTAGTTGCTCAAAAGGTGCATTATTCCGGTCATGTGGGTTGAGCATCCTGAGTCTAAGTGCCACACATGACCGTCCTGCAAAACAATCAAATAAGATCAGGTACCCAACTTGGAGTGGGTCCTTCCTTATTATCAAGAAATACCTTTTTAAAACTTGCTTTGAGCAGTGATCCAAGGTCAGCTGCTCTTTCAACAAAAGATCTATCTTCGATGGGCTTTCCAATTGCCAGATCTGCTTTTGCAGTGTGTCTGGTTTTTGGAGTCCACCTACCACTTTCCATTTTGGTGGGTCTGATGTTGTGAACCCACCTTTCCATTTTAGTCCTTGTGGGTCTAAGTTTGGGGACCCACTTGTCAGTTGTAGTTCTGATGGGTCCTTGATTTGGACCCCACCTATCAGTTTTAGTTATGATGGGTCTACGATTGGGAACCCACCTTTCAGTTTTAGTTTGGATGGGTCTTCGTTTGTGGACCCACCTATTCGATTCAGGTTTGGTAGGTCTCATCTTGGGGACCCACTTTTCAGTTTCAGTTTTGACGGGTCTTATCTTGGGGACCCATCTTTTCGGTTTAGGTTCAGGAGGAGAGTAGACAGGAGCTTTGTGATTGAACGGTTGTTTTTTGAGTTTGGTTTTGAAAATCTCCTCCTTAGAAAGCCGATTAACATGTTTCCTAGAATGAACTCTAAGGGCGTATTTCATATCTGGAATACAAAACGTTCCCTTAGAAGTTTCTTTCTTGGTTTCCTTTTCAGGTTTAAGCTTTCTGGAAGGCTTAGATTTAACAACATTCATATCACATTCATAATTATGGGGATCTGGAACAGAATAACCATAAGCAATACTTGTATTATAAATAGTACTTTGTCTAGAAGATGTCTCAGAAATATTCAGTTTGGGACTCAAGACTGAACTGTTAGAAGTTTGCTTTGTAGAGACAGAATTACAATTAACTTTTGAGTAAAATATTGAACTAGATCTAGGGCTGACACTTTTCTCAAAAACTTTCTTTTTTCCATCTGCGATTTCCTTCCTCTTTTTCCTCCACTCATTCTTCTCTTCTCCTTCCTTATTCACTTCATTCCCTGTAAACAAAGGAGAAGAGAGATGAGTGGACGAACCTTTAAAAGCATTGTTTTTCTCATGTGAGGTGTGTGAGCTGTCAGGCTTGGTCGTAGGAGGGTCTGTTTTAGCATGAAACTGCTCACTCAAATCATTAAATTTTTGAAGAAGTTCCTGCCAGTTGCGCTCAAAACCTTTCTTTTCAGTTTCAAATCTCTCTCTCTCGTTATCAAGAGTTTTTTGTAGGTTTTTGAGCTTTTGAGCCATGGGAAAAATACATGGTTCCTCACCGGTTTTAGCAATACCAACTCTTGGAGGAGGGTCTAGAGGATGTCCTATGTGAGGAATATCTTTAGCATAGGGGTCTAGGCATTCACTAAAGCAGGAAGTCGGTTTTTCTTCTGAAAGTTGTTTTTCATTTACAGAGGGATAATCACAAGAAATCGCAGGTTTCGGTTTCTTTCTCTTTTCTTCTTCTGCTTCAGCATAATCTTCATCACTTCGAAAATACATTTTCTCGCCAAACCCTAGTCCCATGTAATCTTTTTTATAGAATTGAAGGCAATTAACTTTCTTAAGATTACGCGGGTTGGTTATGCCCAGACCTGTTTTAGCATTGTAGAATCGGTCATCCTTTTGTTTGTTGTTAAGCAGAAAAACAGTTTGTTCAGATTGACCTCTTCTAGCAGCTAGATCCTCTAGTTCTTTTACTTTATTTAAAAGCGTTCTTCTTTTGTTATGCAAAAAATCGCATTCAGCCTTTGCTGTGCTTTTTTCCCGTTCACTGTCTTCAAATTTCTTAGTTAATTCAGCTATCTTAAGTTCAAAGCTTTCAAAATCTGAAGACACCTTTTTGACTTGATCTTTTGCAATTTCAAGTTGAATACTTAAGGAAGACTTTTGGTCTAGATTCTGTTTCAGAACTCTATGATTATTGTCTAGTCTCTCCTTTAGTTCTTTGATTAGATTGTCCTTTTCAAGTAAGGACTGCATTTGATTATTTAAAGAAGTATGGGAGGTACTTACAGAGCTTGTTGAGCAGTTGCCTTCGGGGATCGCAGCATCACCCTTTATTTCATCTCCCTCCACTCGTGCCATAAGAGCATAGTTGTCTTCCTCTTCCTCCTCCTCAGAAGAATCTTCTGCCCAGTTCTCATTTTCAGCAATCATGGCAGAGGTTTCTTCTTCTTTCTGCACCATCAGCATTTTCTGCTTATTCCACAGCATCTTCTGCTTGTAGAAGTTAGCATCTTTCTTCTTTGAGAGGTGGCAGTCTTTGATCACATGTCCAGGCTTGCCGCAATTATAGCATTTAGGAGCTTCTTCTGCCGATGATGCCTTCCTAGAAGATCCTTGATCATGGTTCTTCTGCTTGTAGTTTGAGGAGGAAGTTCTCAGTCTGTTGGAGGAAGTGTTCTTCTTTGCAAATCTTTTGGCCAGCATTGCCATCTTCTTCTGTAAGTCTGCTAGCTCAGCCTCTAGATCAGATTTGTCATCGTCACTCTCATCATCATCTGATTCAACTACCACCTTCTTCTTTTTCTTCTTTAGTGAAGTGGTTGTCCTTCTAGGCTGAGCATCCATTACAAGAGCTAAGGGGTTTGTGGTGTGATGATCCTCAGCGCATGCAACCTCGTTGACGAATTGCTTCAGATGTTCATAGAGTGTGCAGAGGTCAATTTCGTCCAGATCTATCCGTGATCTGACATCCTTCACTGTCTTTTCCCAAGCAGGATGCAGGCTGGATAAGAATCTAATATTTAGTTCCAGATTGGACATGAATACTTTGATCTTTCTGAGTTCATTTACCAGTTGAACAAGTCTATTGTAAGTCTCATTCAATGGTTCTCCTGGTCCTGCTTTGAAGGAGTCATAAGCGATGAGAATTGTAGTCTTCTTTGTTTTGAGGCTGATGCTTGTGCCTTGTAGCAGCTTCTCTATTTCATCCCACATCTCCTTAGCTGTCTGCATGCTATCTATGAGAACATAAACCTCGTTCGGTATTGCTTGAAGGAGATACGTTTTGGCCATAAGATCACCACGAAGTCTGAGCTTGTCGGCTTCTGTGTATTCAGATGGCACTTTTCTCCTTATTTCTGGAAAAATAGGAGGATTGTTCTCTGGATCTCCACCAACTGAAATTAAAAGTTCAGCTAGTCCTTCAAGTAAAGATTCGAGCATTGCAGAAGAGTTCTCTTTGTGCTCGAGGAAGTTTAAAAATCTGTTCCTCCACATTTGATATTCTCCCTTCCTGAGGCTAGGAGGGGTACTGCTGTTCCCTTGTGCATTGTATTCTGAACCCATTGCTGTACTAAACTGACCGTTCGAGAAAATTGATCAAAAGATTTTCAGAGGCAGAATCTCGAAAAATCAGATGTCGAGATCTGAATATCGAAATCTCAGATTTCGATAAAGGAGGCCGGGTATCGAGATTTGGGCACGAGATTAAGGATCTCGAGATTTGGGATCTCGAGATTTCAAATTTCGAGATGCTGATCTCGAGATTTGAAATGTCGAGAAGTTAATCTCTCGAAATCTTAATCTGATGAGTCAAATGTCGAGACCAGATGTCGAAACCTTTTCTCGAAATCAAGATTTCGAAATCCTAGATGTCGAAATCCTCAGTGTCGAAATCTTTCAACCTGTAAAAATCAGATAATCAAAATCTGAAGATAGTTTCCTGTAGAGTTGAATGTCGAGATCTTCTGGTAAAGTTTTCAGCTCGAAAAACGTAGCAGAACCTGTGAGGAAATAGGATATCGAGATGCCTAGCTCGAGATATCTCGAAAACAAAAATTGCGTAATACACAAACTGAAGTATACCCTTTGATCGCTTTGAAGAGGCGATTCCAAAGGTGTAACTTTTACAATTTTTGAACAAGAAACAAAATTACAGAGCAAAAATTCGACAGAATGAACTACGTTAACAAAAACAGAGTATTCTGCAGGAGTTCTTCTGATCGTTCTCGATCGGCTCTGATACCAATTGTTAGTCCCTGTTTCTTTGACAGCAATGAATAATCGATCTAACAAAGGAAGATTAAACGTAAAGATGAACAAAGAATGAATCACCGTAAAACCTTCTTTGATAAACCGTGGAACGTACAGCAGAATGATATAAGCGTAAGGCTATGAATAATAAGTACGACGTTCAACCTTTTCCTAAACCTCGGCTCCCTTTTTATAGGCGAGGTTTAGGTTAGGCGTAATAGGCTTTTGGCCTGTTTAAATGGGCCTAACACTTGGCCTGATTTCTATCTAATTTATGCCCTATTTAAATACAAGGATTAAATATAAAGCTAATCTATAACCAACTTGATTCACAATTAAATATCTCCAACATGATATGAAAATGGATTCTAGTCTCATTGATGATCCCTCAACCGGTGAATTCTTTACTTGTCATAGGGGGCAATTTGGGCTAAATTGGATAGAGTACTTATTAATTCTTTTTGGAGTTTGCATAATGTAACATGTAAGGCTCACTTCCTTGAGATGGAATGTGAGTTTGATCATGTGGCTTCTCTTGTCAACATTGGGGCCATGAGTAATGGAGGGTCAAAGCCCTTCAAGTTCTTTAATATGTGGCTAAAGCATGATCATTTCCATGATATTTTGGAAAGTGTTTGGAATAGGAATGTTGTTGGAACATCCCAGTTTAGGCTTGCCCGAAAACTGAAGCTACTAAAACAACCCCTTAAACAACTTAATAGGGAGGAATTTAGTTTCATTTCAGCTAAGGCAAAGGAATCTAAGAAGGAATACAAGAGAATATATCAAATAGCCCTCTTGTATCCTTCGGATGATGCCTTAAGAGAAGAGATGGATAATGCAAAAAAGAGCACTTTTTTTGAAAGACGCCGAGGAAGCCTACTTAAAACAAAAGGCTAAGGCTGTCCATATTTTACAATCGGATAAGTGTACTAAATATTTCCATTCTATTGTGAAAAAGAAAAATGCTCAAAACTCTATTGCCTCCATTAGATTAGAAGATGGAAGTCTTACTAGATCAATGGATCATGTGGCAAATGAGTTCATAGCTTTTTTCAAAGATGTATTTTGTACTTGGGTGCCCATGGAGGGATATGACCCCGAGGTCATTCAATCTGGAAAATCATTAGATCAAACACTTGTTGGTGACCTTACTAGTCCTGTGACTGATTTGGAAATCAAACAAGCCTTGTTTGATATTGGTGATGACAAATCCCCGGGCCCAGATGGTTTCTCATCGGCCTTCTTCAAAGCTAATTGGAGTAGGACAACCATCAGCAATCGGTTTGAAAGAGTTCTGCACTTGTTTGATATTGGTGATGACAAAGCCCCTGGCCCAGATGGTTTCCAGCAATGGGTTTGAAAGAGTTCTTCACTTGTTTTCCCTTCTGGCATGCACTGCAGAGGGTCTCTTTCTTGTAGACTATGTATGGCAGTCCTTCTACAATATGTTCTCTTGCTAGTTTGTTGATTGTCTTGAAATTCAAATGGCTAAGCTTCTTGTGCCAGTCCCAGCTTAATTTGGAATCTCCCTTGGCTATCAGGCATACTCCATCTTTAGCAGTTTTCCAATCAACCACATAGATATTCTTTTTCCTTCTTGCTGTAAGAACCACTTCCTTTGTTGTCTCATGCTTTACATAGCAGAAATACTTTGTGAATTCAACAGTGTAGCCTTTATCACAAAATTGGCTAGCACTTAGTAGGTTGAACTTCAGGCCTTTGACATATGAGACATCATCAATGATTATCTGGTTCTTGATCAGCTTGCCTCTTCCTTTTGTTTGACCTTCTTTGTCATTACCACCAAAGGTAACTCTAGATCCTTTGCATTTCTGGAACTCAGTTAGGAAACTTCTGTCACATGTCATGTGCCTGGAGCATCCACTATCAATAAACCATTCTTGTTCAGAGATAGCTCCAGCACACTGTTCCTGCAGAATTAAAAGAAAGATTTAGGTACCCAAGCAATGTTGGGTCCTAGGGGGTCATGGAGTCTTGGTAGTTGGTACCACTTTGGTCTCATCAAGTGAAACCTTGGTGGGTGATACCCATTGTCCACCTGGTAGTCATAGTAAACTAAAGTATGATTCACCTTGGGCAGATGCTTGTGAGGGGCATGCTTCCTGTTTACATATTTTTGCATAGCTTTCTTGGTAGGAAAGAAGTCTCATATACTATCAAGAGCAGAGAGGTGGTTAGCTTTGGGCTTCTGAAGTTGACCAGCCAATCTCTTCTACCTAAAGTTAACTTTCTCTTGATACCTGCCTTTCTGGTGATCATTTCTAGCACAGTTATCATGAGGTTGTCTGTTGTGGGTTTGCCTTTGATTTTTCTGAAAACCTCTTCTGTTGTTAGGTTTTCTGCCAGGTTCATTAATTTTCAAAATGGGTTTCTGTTGAACCTTTATCTTTCCTTTTTCTGGTCTAACTTCCTCATGATAGACCTTAGTGCCAGATACACCAGCATGACAAATGGGGTCAGAAATCCGTGGCTCTATGACCTTATCAACCTTAGCAACTTTGGTGCTAGGCCTTACAGAAGGCTCACCGGATTCTGTTGCAACATATCCAAGACCAGAAACGGGGGAAAGCATTTGATCAAAATCAACAGCCTTTAGAGAAGTTTGCATTTTCATAAAGCTATTGTATCTGACCTCAAAATGCTTAATTTCTCTTATTCTATCTAGAAGAGAAACATTTTCAGCTTCAAGTTCATCCCTTTCCTCAATCAAGCGATTGATTTTTACCTCAGTCTCTTTTCTTAAGTCAGAGATTTCAACTTTTAGCTTACTGTTTTCTTCTTTGACTAAAGAATAAGTTGTCTGAATAGTTCTAAACTCTTCCCACAATGATGACATTGCATCATCATTTAAAGCTGTGCCTATCGAAGAAAAACGAGAGTTAGAAGAGGAGGTTACCTCGTCATCAGATTGGGCCATGAGGTATAGGTCTTCTGTTTCAGTATCCAGGCAACAGAAGGCCTCATCAGAACCAGAATCAGAACTGGATTCTGTCTCAGAAAGGGGGTCATTCTCGAACTGTTCTGTGACAGAAGCTTTCCTTCTTCTAGTATTGTCTTCATATTTCTTCTCTCCATCTTATCCTTGTCTCTTGGACACTCCGGGGTGAGGACAATTTTCCTTGAAATGTCCAGACTGACTGCAGTTGTAGCAGAGAAGCTCTCCACTGCTTTCTGAAGACTTGGTCTTCTGATGTGGCTTTCTGCTGGAGGATGGACTTCTGCCATCCTTGGGATTCATGAATCTCCTGAACTTTCTGGAAAAGGCAGCCATATATTCGTCACTTAAAAGAAATGAAGGGTCAAAATCATTTACCTTAGACGTACTAGCTATGAGGGTTGTGGTGGTCCTCTCTTTCTGGTACATCTTCCTTTTCTTCAATCATCTCGAACTCATGAGCTTTGAGGTCTGAGATGAGCTTGTTTGTAGGATAAGTCTTCACATCCTTGCTAGCTTGAATAGCAACCACCTTCATCTTCCATGATGAGGGTAGACCTCTCAACACTTTGAGGTTGACCTCCTTGGTGGTGAGTTCCTTGCCAAGTTCAATGATTTCTCCAGTGAGAGTAAGGAGTCTGTCATACATCTTGGAGATGCTTTCACCAGGGAGAAGTTTGAAGTCATCAAACTTCTTGTTGGCAATGGTTAGTTTGTTATCCTTCTCTTGCTCATCACCTGCTCCAATGAGGTCAAGAGTATCCTAGATTTCTTTGGCAGTTTTGCACTTCTTGATTCTGTTGAAGTATCTGTCATCTATGGACTTGTAGAGGATGTCCTTTACAATGTTGTCCAGATTGTATTTTCTCCTCTCTTCAGTGGTCCATTCAGATTTGGCCTTGTTGATCATCTGAGGTCGTGTGTTGTCAATAGCATGCTCAGGGTTGACCTTCTGGAAGTTGGTGAATGGCCCTATGTCAAGTACTTCCCACATCTCATCATGAAGAGTACAGAGATGTGCCTTCATCCGGATTCTCCAATCATCGAACTTAAGATCTGAAAACATAAGATTCTTGGAAAGAGAGTGATCCATAATAAGAGATTAAAACAGAGGCAGAAAGAAAACAAGTGGATCCTTGTTCAGTAAATAACCTAAAAGATTATTAGAACAAGGAGGCTCTGATACCACTTGTTGGTCCCGGTTGTACTGGGTACAGTCTAGAGGGGGGGTGAATAGATTGTACTGGTTTTTGACTTTTTCAAGCTAAGTACCAGATTTAACAGAATAGCCTGTTCTATTGGCAGAATAGACTGGCAGCGGGTGGTCTTCTGGTAGGTGTTCTATCCGGATAGCCTCTCAAGAAGCAAAGGCAATAGGCCTTCTGTAAACTCACAGAAAGGGTTCTGCTGAACACAAAGACCAAATATATGGATTTAAGCAGTTTATAGTAATAGCAAGAAATAAAAGCAGTAAGTAAATGACACCAGGGATTTTTATAGTGGTTAAAGGAATAACTCGTTCCTCTAATCCACTATTCCACTAAGCTTGTAAAAAATCGAATTACAGAGCCTTAGTCCTAGCATTTAAGAAGCTCTACACGTCTTCTTCAAGCCTAGATGTCTCCTGGGATGCACTTCCTTGCTTCCTTTAAGACTGGTTCTTTCACTGAGCTTCCTTGAAGTATCCCCACTTCACTACTCAAGTTACTTGAACGTCCTTGTATTTAAAGAAGAGTTCTTGTCAGAACAGGGGTTTTCCAACTTGCTTTGTCACAAAGAATGTGTAGATGAAATGCTTGAAGTGTTGAAGAACAGTTGGAACTTTTGCACTTGTTGGAATGTGAAGATGTGCTTGAAGTGTTGAATGGAGTTTGAATCTCAAGAAGGCTTTTGTAAGGTTTTTGAAAGGTTCTAGCAAAGTTGAGCAAAGTTCTTATTAGTTGTTCTTCGAGTAGTATCTTTTATACTGGGATTGTCTTCCCGTTGGAGGAGGAGGACAACTGCATTAAATGCGCATACAGTTGACCTGTTGACTTAACCAGTAGGACCCAGTAAAGTTGGCGAGTTGCTATTTTGGGATAAAGATATCCTGGAATGTCGGCCAATCATCAGCTTTTACTCTTCAACGTACGGGGTGCATTAAATGTGTATTTAATGCGCGTACTGTAGCTTTTCCGTTGAAGTCTTCTAGCCGTTGAAGGAATCTTCCGTTGGTTTCACCGGCTAAAGTAGTGAAAATTCTCTAAGTGTCAGGCCTTCTGGTATCTTTAGCAGAGGGTCAACCAGAGAGGGTCTCGAGCACTTCTGTTGGAATAAGCTACCAGAGGGACCTTAGTCCTTCTGTCAAGATAGAGGCCAATAGAGGACCTCTTGTACTCATGTTCTGATGAGGTCCAACAGAGAACCAGAAGGTCTTCTGTCAGGATAGAGGTTCACCAGAGGGCCAAACCAGCTTCTATCTGGAGGTCTTCTGTCAGTCGACTATTCTAAGAAAAACATTACACAAGGAAAATTTCTAATACAAGTTTGCTAATGGGGTACTTTAAAATTCTAATTAGCCTAGCATCATCAAAATCTAAATACATTTATGATAAACCCAGATCATAACAATCAAACAATCTAAGCAGTGATAAAGAAGCAGATAGAAAGAAATCAAGAAGATGAACCGAATCTGGTATACCGTATAAAACCCCGCTGCTCTCCTTCTCCAGGGAAACCCTATACCCTATACCGTATACCGTAGAAATCAAGAAACCCTACTCTCTATCTCGCCTCTGCGTCTCTAAAGCCTCTTTTTATTTATTAGGGTTCCCGTAAGTTAGCCTCCTTTTATATGAGAAGTTAGCTAACTTACGGGTTACAAGGAAGCCCCCGGGCTGATACACATTTGTGGCCCGTATTACACGTTTAATTAATAACTACAAAAATACAAAGATATTTAATTAGATTGGACACCATAAAATATTCCAACAATCTCCCCCTTGGTGTTCAATCGTGTTGAAACAGCATTGCAGCGCATATATCTTTGTCTTTGTTGTTATTCAGCTTCCTTTGTCTTTGAACTTGACTTCTGAGGAAGGCTATCTGAAGAAATCCTTGCAATCTCCCCTTTGATGTCTTCTTGAAAATTTGATCTTTGATGTCGGGGGTTGAGGGACCTTCAGTATCTTGCATGAAGTCCTTGCCTTCCAGAAGTTGCTCTTGATCAGCTTGGATGAAGTCCGGTGATGCCTCTAGAATGAATATTCTTTGGAGAATAGGAGACGCCCATGGAATTCATCTTCAGGACACGAGTATTTGACCTACGTCTCCTCCACAATGTAGTCTTTTTGACTATTTGGAATGAATGCATTTGAGGAGAACTTGTCGGTGGCACAGCGGAACATAATGATTGTTGATTTGTGATTGTAGCTGATCATTTGATCCTCAAGGACTGCGAGTGAGGGCGCGTGAGAATGGTCTCTGGGGCATAGCCCGAGAATTAATGTAGATCTTTTCGTTATCTTTCCAACAAAAAAAAAGTTTGCTCAAATCGGATCACCGAGTCAAAAGTTATGGCCAAAACAGTGCGGTGTCGCAGAAAATCTCTAATTTTGAGTTTTTGAGAAATTTCTTCGAAGTTGAGGTTCTCGATGATGAATAACGAGAGCAGGTGGATTTTAAACAAAATTCTAAGGCAATACCTCGAAATCCTAATCTCGAGGTTTAAATCTCGAGATTACAATCTCGAGTTTTAAATCTCGAGATTACAATCTCGAGTTTTAAATCTCGAGATTACAATCTCGAGTTTGCCTCGAAGAATAATGGTGAAATCCACCTGCAAAACAAACCTCAGAATGTCGAAATCTGCAGAATTTCAAAATGTTTGGAACATCGAAAACTTTGGAGTTTCGAAAACCTCATAATCTTGAAAACTTGCTGTTTGAAAAACATCAGAACATCGAAAACTCCTGAAACATTTACAAGCAGGGAATTATTCAGAAATCCTATAATGTAAAGCTTCGATGAACTGCAAAGAATGTCAAGATTCGAATTATGAGTTCCAAGAAACTGCAAACTTTTAAAGATTCAAAACATCAAGAAATTTTGAAAATCTCGAAATCTTCAGAATGTCGAGATCCAAAATATCGAGATCCCAAATGTCGAAATCCCAAAACTCGAAATTCCAAAAGATTTTCAGAGGCGGAATGTCGAAAATCAAATGTCGAGATCTGAATATCGAGATCTAGGATTTCGATAAAGGAGGCCCGGTTTCGAGATTTGATATCGAGATTAGGATGTCGAGTTGTGAAATCTCGAGATTTCAAATGTCGAGAAGTAAATCTCGAGATTTGAGATGTCGAGAAGTGAAACTCGAAATATTATTTCGAGAAGTCAAATGTCGAGACCAGAAGTCGAGACCTTAAAATCGAAACCTCGATCTCGAGATTTGGATGTCGAGATCCTCAATGTCGAAATCCTGCAAAATAAAAACATCGATTTTTGAAAATCTGAAACCTGTTCTGAAAAGCCCTGAAGGTCGAGATTCTCTTGTATCAGTTTCAAGCCAAAAACGTTTCTGCAGCAGTGAAAAATAAGGATTTCGAGATCTCAATGTAGAGATCTTTGAAATATAAAAATTGCAGAAAACGACAAAAAGAGGTATGCTGCTGGATCGGTTTTGAAAGGCGAGTCCAACAGTATGATTTTTACAAAATTTCGTTCACAAACAAGATTACAAGAGCAAATCTCTACATATTAGAAAAACAAAAGAAAAACAGAGTAGTTCTTCGTTAGATCCAAAAAATCGCAGACAGATCCAACCTGTTTCACACCTCGGCTCTGATACCAAATGTTAAACCCAGAATTTAACATTCAACAAACATAAGCAGTGATAAAGAAGCAGATAGAAAGAAATCAAGAAGATGAACGTGAATCTGGTATACCGTGAAAACCCCGCTACTCTCCCTGGAGAAGGAGAGCAGCGGAAACCCTACTCTCTCTATCTCTACGCTTCTTGCGCTCTCAGCCTCTTTCAATCGTTAGGGTTCCCGTAAGTTAGCCTCCTTTTATAGGAGAAGTTGGCTAACTTACGGGTTACGAGGAAGCCCCCGGGCTGATACACATTTGTGGCCTGTATTACACATTTAATTAATAACTACACATATACAAAGATATTTAATTAGATTGGACACCATAAAATATTCCAACAATTTATTCCTTACAGTTGGTGATGATGTTTGTAATGTTGTGAGGGAGTTTTTTGAAACTGGGACTATGCTTAAACAGGTTAACCATACTGTGATGGAACTTATCTGATCCCTAAGACAAATCATTCCCCCACTATTTCGGATTTTAGGCCTATATATTGTACCAATGTGACATATAAAATAATTACTAAGATCCTTTCTGGCAGACTTGGGCCTCTTCTTTCTAGTGTTATAAATCCTTCACAAGGAGCTTTTGTTGATGGAAGATTGATGTCTGACAACATCTTCCTGGCACAAGAGTTAGTGAGGGGTTACACTAGGAAAAGACCTCCTCCTCGTTGTATGATTAAGGTTGATATTAGAAAGGCTTATGATACTGTATCTTGGGACTTTTTGAATAAGGTTTTGTTAGATATAGGTCTTCCTGTCTTGTTTGTTAGGTGGATTATGGAGTGTGTCTCCACATCATCCTTCTCCATTTCCATCAATGGTTCTCTCCATGGATGGTTTGAGGGGAAAAGAGGCTTAAGACAGGGAGACCCAATATCCCCTTTGTTATTTGTCATTTGCTTAGAATACTTTTCAAGGATGATAGAAACTACGACTTTGGATCCTAATTTCTGTTACCACCCTTTATGTTCTAAGCTCAAAATCGCACACTTAGCTTTTGTGGATGACTTGATTCTTTTTTCCAAAGGGAACTACTCTTCAATTAAGATATTAGTGGATGCTTTTACTGATTATGGGAAGGCCTCAGGTCTTATGGTTAATCAGGACAAATCTAATATCTTTTTGGGGGTAATATTGAGAGTAAGGTTCCTTATATCTTGCAAAGAATTGGGTTTCAACAAGGATCCTTTCCTGTTAGATACCTGGGTATTCCACTAGCTCCTTTGAGTATATCCATTGCTCAGTTTGCGCCCTTGATTGATAAGGTTACTGATTATCTATTTTCTTGGAATTCTAAAACTATTTCTTATGCAGGAAAGGTTGAGTTGATCAAATCTGTTATCCAAGGTGTCCATTCCTTTTGGCTAGGAATTTTTCCTATGCCAAGGACCATCTTGGATAGGATCACTACTCTTTGTAGGAATTTTCTTTGGGGGGGGGGAACAGGCGAAGGTGGCTTGGAGTGATGTTTCCCTTCCTAAAGATGAGGGGGGTTTGGGCATTAGGGATACTAAGGTGTGGAACTATGCCTTGCTCTCTCATAATCTTTGGAACATCCATTCCAAGCAAGACTCTTTATGGATTAAATGGGTTCATGATGTGTATCTTCATGGTAGGGATGTGTGGACTTTTGTTCCACACACAAAGGACTCTCGACTTATGAAGTCTATGGTGACAATAAGGGATTTGATTCTGTCCAAATTCCCTTCTAAGGAGATGGTCATTACTTACTTAGACAAATGTTCCCAAGTTGGGAAACTTTCTTCTTCTAAAGTCTATGATTTGCTTAGAATTAAGAATAATGCTCAACCGTGGATGCCTTTTATTTGGAAAAGTTATATCCCCCCAAGTTTTCTTTCATTGCTTGGTTAGCCTTCCGGGGAAGATTAGCCACGTATGACAACTTGGGGTTTCTTGATGTTGTTAACACATGCCATTTTTGTAAGGGTGGACCGGAAACGGTGTCACACCTATATTTTGAGTGTTCATTTACAGGACAGGTTTGGAGCCGGGTGCGAGATTGGCTTGGATTGCTCAGACAGATGACAACACTTCAGAGTGCAGTCAAATGGATGAAAAAGGAGCACAATGGAGCGCATGTCAAGGCCAAAGCCGTGCGGTTATCTTTTTGCTATACTATCTATTGGATTTGGCGTGTGAGAAATATGGTTTGCTTTGAAGGGACCACAACCACGGTCATTGATATGGTCAAGCAAATCAAGTTTATGGTGTATACAGTGCTCTATTATATGTATTGTTAGAATATTATTTTATTGTGTTCAAATTATTTGTAATTTAATTAATGAGTTTTTGTATTTAATTAGATTAGCTGAGAGAGAATTAGGCCCGATTTAGATGCTCTACATAGCCCACACGCATGACCCACTCTGTTTCCTAATTGTATTAGGCAGTTTGAACATCTCTCCTATAAATACATGTTGAGATGGCTGAAAACTGCCAAGTCTCTACACATTCTATTCTGCATATTATTCTCTGTAGAGCCAGTAGACTAGAATTTCTCTCTCTAGCTTATACGTTCGAATATCGTGTAATTGTTCTTCAAGGATTCATCATTCTATATACACGGTATACGTTATTGGTGAAATTTCTCTTCTACTATTTTAAATTCTTCCAATTATTATTAGAATATTCGACTGTTGAAATCCAGGCATATCTCACACAATGGTATCAGAGCCTCGGCGCAATTCTGTTCATAAGAATCCTTGAATTTTTCGGGAATTTATTTGATCAAAATCATAATTTTTGGAAACTTACTGTTTTAGAAGGTAACTGGAATTTGGAAAGTTACGGAAGAAGAATCCCAGTACAAGTTAAGTTACCATATTTTCGCTCTTCCGAAATCTTTTATTTAGCAAGAGAAGACCTCAGACTCAATTAAGTTTTCGCACATCCGAAATCACAAATTCGGTCTTCCGAATTCATCTCATCCGAAGTTATTCTCCGAGTTTCTAAATTCGGACATCCGAAATCTTCCTCCGAGTTTCTAATTTCGGACAACCGAGATCATCATTATCCTAGTTTCTAAATTCGATCGCCCGAAATCCTTTCCGAGTTTCTATTTTCGGATACTCAAAATCTCCTTCCGAGATAAGCATCCGAAATCCTTTTAAAACAGTTCAAAAAATTTTCCTGAACAGTTCTCGCCTTAAGATCAACAACAGTAATGTAAGCATACACACTTGGAAGTGATTCAAGACCTCCTCTGCTCAGAAGGGGTGAAGTTGCTGTCTGGAAAGTCCGTTTCCTCAATTTCATTTGAAGCCGAGACAATGGAAAGAACATTCTCATCTCTCTCAATGAAGTATCACTCGAAGTGTGGGTTGATGTTCCAGCCATCACAACAAATAATCCTCCCACACCAGCAGGTAAAGCATTGAAATCTGAGGATGATTACACTGAACACGAGAAACTGAGAGCAAAGGCTGATCTACTTGCTGCCATTTATTTGCTGCAAGGCATCCCCAATGACTTGTTTATGCAAATTGATAGTCTTACAACTGCCAAGGATTTGTGGGATGAAATTCATCAGATCATGCAATGCACTGATGTTAGAATCAAATCCAAACGAGCACACACCCTGACTGCATATGATTCCTTTGCTGCTAGACCTGATGAAGAGCTGGAAGACACCTATCAACGTTTTCTCATGGTCCTTAACGAGATGAAGAAAATAAACATCCGCAAAAGCAATATGGAAGTTAACCTTCGCTTCCTGAGGTCTCTAAAGCCCGAATGGAAGAAAACAGCTAAACGAATCAGACAAAACAAAGACCTAGACGAGGTGACCATCCACAACCTCTATGACTGTCTAGGCGAATTCTTTGAGGATATTCGTGAAAAAGTCAATTCTTCAAAGGGAAAGAACATTGTTGACACACTTGCCCTCCTTACATCTGAGAAAAAGAAGAAAGAAAAAGCTCCAAAAATTACCTTTAAAGATGACTCATCCGATGAAGAGAAGATCATGTCTGATTCTGACCCTGAGATTAATGAGCTGAAGAAAGAGATGGCTTTGCTGACCAACATGACAAGAAAAATTAACAAGAAGTTCACCAAATTCAGAATTCCTGCTACAAACAACAAACAAAGAACTTCTTCCTCAAACTACTCTGAAAGAGTCAACAGACCATCTGATAAGGCAGTCAGCAGTGACCCAATGAAGTGTTTCAAATGTGGAAAGCCAGGACACTTTGCTGAAGAGTGCCGATCTGCCAAGAAGAAGGACTTCAATTACTATTTGCAGAAGGCACAACTTGCTAAACAAAAGGAGCAAGGGGTTGTCCTAATGGCTGAACATGATAGCTAGCTCGAAGATTCTGAAGATAGTGAGCCAGAGAATTTGGCACTGATGGCAAGGGTAACTGAATCTAAAAGTGAAAGTGATGACTCTGGAGAAGAAGACAATGGTGCTACATTTGCTGAGAATGAGGTAAGTAACCTAAACTCTTTAATTTCTAAACAAAATGACAAGATGAAAGAGTTAATCACTTCTCTTAAAAGAGAGAAACAAAATAAAGGAACTTGAGGACAAACTTGCTAATAATCAAAAGATTCTGGAAAAACAAGTGTTGGAAGGAGCATTTGAAACGGCTCGCTTAAAAGATTCACGTGATAGAGTTTCTAAGTTAGAGCCAGAAGTAACTAAGTTTAAGCAAACTGTTAGTGACTTAACTAAGGAACGGGATGAGAATAAACGACAACGTTCTGAAGCTGTTATTCGCTATGATCTTATTAACAAAGAACGAGGTCAACTTTACTCTAAGATAAAGGAGTTAGAGGATATCTTAGCCAAGAAAGGTCAAACTGAACAGACAATTCATTTTTGAATAGTAAAATCAAGGATACTCAGTTTTACAACCATAGAGAAGGATTAGGCTTTCAAAATCCCGAAAATATGAAAAAGGTCGATTGCATCCAGCTATACGACATTAGATATATGAAATTAGGGTTGACTAAACTTATGAAATTCACTGGTGCTTCTGAAACTATTGAGGAAGAAGAGGAGAAAAGGAAAATTAGGGCTAAAGCTGAAATTGGTTTTGATTATACTACTCTCAATGACAGCTATGCCACTAGGGAAATTCCTTTGTCAAATGACTATCTTACCCATTCTCCTCCTGAGAATCAAAACATGTCCAGTGAGGAAGAAGCCTCAGTTTCAGAATCCTACGTTCCTCCTATCATTAATAAATTAGCTGAACTTCACTCATCTTTTGAAGAGGAACGTGAAAAAATTAAACTTGAAAAGGAAAATCTTTTAAAGAAAATTTCTGAATTGTCTGATGGATCCTCTCAAAGCTCAAAATCTCCTGAGAATTCCTTTTCTAATGAGATTGCAACGAAAAACAATTTTGAAAAGAAAAGGAACTTATTTTCTGCTCCACGAACAGGAAAAGTTTTCTCAAAAACCAATGCACGAAGGTTGACATGGGTTCCGAAGAAGAAGTCAAGCGAGAATACAAGACCTAAGCAGACGAAGAAGATTTATAAGATCTTAAATTTTGTGGAAAAGTCTTGTAATAGATTTAGAAATTGTTTCCGTTCTAGTTCTCTATCTAGTTCCTTTAGTTATGATTCTTATAGCTCTCCTAAGCTTTCTTCTACTTCTCACTCTAGTTTTGTGGATTCTATTTCAAGTGATTATTTTAAGCGTGATCAATTAAATTCTTCTCCTTTTTCCAAACATGATGTGTGTGATGTAAATGCAAATAATGATTGTGTCACTTTCTCTTTTGTAAATGGTAAATGCTTGAATTATCCTCTCAAAGTATATTCTGTCAAACATCTCAAAAAATTGGAAAGAGAGAAAGTTTTCACAAACTTTGAAACATCCCACTTACAATCCCAGAACCTTCCAAACAAATTTCATAAAATCAAGCAAGTTTGGGTTCCTAAAGTAATCTTATCAAAACTGATTCAATTCTTTCTTCTCATAAAAAGGATGGACCCCTCCTTAAATGGGTACCTAAGCCTGCTTAATTTTGCAGGTCAGTCATGTGTGGTACTTAGATTCAGGTTGCTCCACACACATGACTGGGAAGAAAGAGCTGTTGAGCAAGTACATTGACAAATTTAGTGGGAAAGTTCGATTTGGAAACAGTGACTCTGCCCCAATTCTTGGTTTTGGAGATATCTGCAACAGCAGGGTCACTATCAAAGACGTTTCGTATGTTGTCGGGTTGACGCACAACTTGTTTAGCATCGGTCAATTCTGTGACAAGGGCATGAAAGTCATATTCCAAGCTAACAAGTGTTGCGTGAAGGATGATCAAGGAGACACCATTCTGAGGTGTAGACGCAAATCTGGTCTCTACACCACTGTGCTGAAAACATTGTTTCCTGAAACCAGTGTTTGCCTGTTGTCAAGAGCGTCCTCTGAACTTAATCAACTGTGGAACAAGAGGATGTCTCATCTGAACTACCGTGATCTACATAAATTTTCATCAAAGAAGCTTGTTACTGGTCTGCCAACATTGCAAAGTAAATGTGATCATATGTGCGACTCTTGTGCACTTGGAAAAATGAAAAGAGCTTCTCACAAGGCGAAAATGACTGCATCTACTACACGTCCTCTTGAATTGCTTCACATGGATCTTTGTGGGCCCATGTGAACAAAAAGTATCAATGGGAAGAAGTATGTCCTGGTGATAGTAGATGATTACTCACGATACACATGGATCCAATTCCTACATTCCAAAGACGAGACAGCTGACGTCATCATCACCTTCATCCGTACAACACAGAATCTACTACAGGCGACAATTCTCTTCATACGATCTGACAACGGAACTGAGTTCAAGAACCAGAAGCTCTATGAATTCTATGAGACTCAAGGCATCATTCAACAATTCTCTGCCGCAAAGACCCCACAGCAGAACGGGGTGGTAGAATAAAAGAACAGAACTCTTGTTGAAGTTGCGAGAACAATGCTGATCCATTCCAAATTTCCACATTTTCTCTGGGCTGAAGCTATTAACACTGCTTGCTTCACTCAGAACAGGACCCCTATTCACAAAAGGTTTGGAAAAACATCATATGAGCTGATCAACCGCCGCACTCCCAGTGTTTCTTTTCTAATAGTTTTTGGATGCAAGTGCTTCGTGGCAAATGAAGAGGAAGATCAAAGAAAGTTTGATCCGAAAGCTTTTGAAGGTGTGTTTATTGGCTACTCTTCCACGTCTAAAGCTTACTGAGTATACATCAGAGACAGAAAGAAGGTCATTGAAAGCATCAATGTGACCTTTGACGAGAAGGAAGAACAGGCATCTAGACATATCAGTTCAGAACCCAATATCACTGGTGTTCTAGCACAACTACCCGCCTCATCTCCCTCGCCTGATTCCAACTCTGTGGATCTCGATCATCTGTTTGACCAAATATATGAGAATCCACAACCACACGATCCATCTCCTACACCTTCTACTGCGTCTACAACTGCATCTCCATCTTCTGCATCAACTACTTCATCTTCTGCTACCTCAGCTGAGATTAAAACTTCAATACCTCCGTCCACTGATCCTACATCTTCATCCTTTCCTCATGTTGATAACCCTTATGTTGATCAGCAACCCAACAATAATGCTCAGCTGCTTCCTCTTGTTAGAAAATGGACACGGGCTCATCCACCCTATCTCATACTTGGAAATCCTTCAAGTGGAGTGTGCACATGATCTGCTACTGAGAATGAATATTTGTTTTCCTGTTTCCTAAGTAAAACTGAGCCTACTCATGTCAACGAAGCGTTAGCTGATCGTGATTGGATAATCGCCATGCAAGAAGAAATCAATCAGTTTGAGAGACTGAAAGTCTGGTCATTTGTGCCTCGTCCCCCTGGAAAATCAATCATAGGCACTAAGTGGATATTCAAGAACAAGAAGGATGAAGACGGGATTGTGATTAGTAACAAGGCCCGTTTAGTTGCAAAAGGCTACAATCAACAAAAAAGTATGGATTACAATGAGACGTTCGCTCCAGTTGCATGCATTGAAGCCATTCGACTATTCATGGCTTATGTGGCACACAAGAACTTCATCATCTATCAAATGGACGTCAAAACAGCATTCTTGAACGAGATCTTGAAAGAAGAAGTTAACGTGGATCAATCAGAAGGCTTCATCGGTAAGAAATATCCAGATCATGTTTATCATCTGGATAAAGCTTTGTATGGACTCAAACAAGCCCCGAGATCTTGGTATGAGGAACTGTCCAATTTACTAGTTGATTCAGGTTTTTCTAAAGGAACAATTGATACTACTCTCTTCATCAAGCATCATGGGTCTGACATCATCCTGGTTCAGATCTACGTTGACGACATCATTTTTGGTTCCACCGATCCAGCATTATGCACTGCATTTGGAAGTCTGATGCAATCTAAGTTCAAAATGAGCATGATGGGTGAAATGAATTTCTTTCTTGGACTGCAAGTTAAACAATTGCCTGACGGAATTTTCATTCATCAGTCCAAGTACATCCATGATTTGCTGAAGAGATACGGTCAAGAGAACAGCACCCCTGTGAAAAGCCCCGATAACTCCTGCTTGTAAGCTTGATACTGACCCATCGGGAAAGCCTGTTGATGTTACCACTTATAGGGGAATGATTGGTTCGTTGCTGTATCTAACCTCGAGCCAACCTGATATTATGTTTGCTACATGTCTCTGCGCTCGCTTTCAAGCAAATCCAAAGGAATCCCATTTGCTAGCTGTGAAAAGAATTATACGGTATCTGAAAGGAACTCCTAATTTAGGACTCTGGTATCCTAAGGAGACTGCATTTGATCTGATTGTGTTCATTGACGCGGATTTCGCTGGATGTAAAATGGATAGAAAGAGTACTTCTGGTAGTGCTCAATTTCTTGGAGAAAAGCTGGTCTGTTGGTCCTCAGAGAAGCAAAATTGTGTGTACACATCTACGGTAGAGGCTGAATATGTTGCTGCTGCTAGTTGTTGTTCACAAGTACTGTGGATGAGGACTCAACTACGTGACTTTGGATTCTACTTTGACCACATTCCGATATACAGTGACTCAAAAAATGTGATTGTTATCTCATGCAACCCAGTTCATCATTCTCGCACCAAGCACATTGACCTGAGATTCCACTTCATCAAAGATCATATTGAAAAATGTCATGTGGACCTATACTTTGTGTGCACTAAGCTACAGTTGGCTGATATATTCACAAAAGCTCTGGACGAGAAAAGATTTCAGTTCCTGGTCTCTAAACTGGGAATGCTGAATTTGGAATTTTAATACCGTGCACAAGTATAGGGGGAGTTTTATGTTATTCTATTTTATTTTTTTTATTTTTTTTATTTTTAATATTTTTGAGTCAGTTTCTTAGTCTGTCAGTTTGTTTCCCTAAAATGTGCAAACATTGAGGGGGAGCAAAATTTTAGTCTGGTCTGAGTGCTATAATTGACGGGGAGTAATTTTTTATTTCTCTTAGTATCCGCATTTTTTTAAAATAAGAAAATCACAAAAATATTTTTTCTTTTATTTGAGTAGTTTCCAAAAGTCAGAAAATCCAAAAAGATTTTCTTTCTTCTTTTCGCAGGTACTTAAAGCTTAAAACGGTTGATTTTTTATTCTCTCTCTCACAAAACTCTAAACACTCTCAAGCATTCAAAGGTTTCCAAAAGTTGAAATTCATCTTCTTCGTTCATCCGAGTTTGCATCATCAAGGTTCATTTCTCTTTTCTTATTTGCATGTGTGTGAGTAAGTGTGTGTTGCAGGTATTAATCGAAGAACGACGATGAGGAACCAGTTCAGACCACCAAAATCCCACCTCGCCGTCGTCAACTCCTCTCTCGCCGGCAACTCATCCCCCTGGAAAAACCTCCCTAGCCATAAAGCTTCAAGCCACCGAAAACACCTTTGATAACCTTTCGAATTTTTCATCCGAAATCACAATCTCGGAACCCGTCTCAACCGAATTCACCTTCCCGAGATATCCACCGAAATCCTAAAAGAAGGACATCCGAGATTCCCTTCCCGAAATCCTTCCGAAATCCTTCTATTTTGTCGGGCCTCCGGAATCGTTAAATTGACTCAAAATCTCAAGCCGAAATCTTTCACCCGAATTCCTTACTCTCCCGAGATCTGGTTATTAACGGGCTCTCAAAATTTTTTAAAACAACGCCTACCCGAAATCCCTTTACCGAAATCATTTTAGCCGAAGTCTCTCCACCCGAAATTCCTAAAACCCGAAATCCTTGAAGCCCATAACCCATCCTTTGACTAATCATTATTTTGATCTGTGCAATTCAGGCAATGGCACTCTTATCAGAGGAAGAGGTGTATCCTATGGAAAGTTGGATCGACATTAAAGACAATAACTATTTGTTGGATCCAACTCTGCTCAAATGTCAAGATAAGGTGATGATTTCTATACTCAAAGGACACCCATTGTGGCCCGCTCTCACACTGTCTGTCAACGCCCCGAAAATTTACCTGAGATAGCTCTGGGGAACTATGCACACCACAAATAACCCAATTCGAACTCTTGAAGCCACAATAGCCAATTCCATCATCACCATCACTCAAGATACCTTCTGCACCCTCCTTCACCTACCCATTTCATCTGAATATGACACATTTCCTGATCCGCCCACAATCTTCTCTGACATGCTAAAGATAGGCCATCTACCTCCTTTGACCTCATCTTCACAATTCATCAGCAACAAACTACCCAGGCCGTGGAAAACTCTCTTTGCCATTCTGAACAAGTGCTTGTCATCCAAGCAAACCGGTCATGATCAATGCAACATTCACATTCTGACGTCGGTACATAGAGTGATGTTTTCTAAGAACTATGATTGGGCATAACTCATTTGGCTCGAAATTCTAGAGCAACTGAACACAAGGGCATCGAACAAAAAGACCAAGTATATCCCATATGTACGTTGGTTTTCCATTCTGATTAATCATTTTATGAAGAAGATGCCAACATTCCACAAAGGCCACCAACAGAGCTGCAAGCGATTCCTCAGCTGATCCACTTTAAAAACGTTGACAATACTCCTGAGATGCGGCCAATGCAAATCCCTGATGCTCTACTCAACCTTGCCGCTCCGAATGATCCTCACATTGCTGAATATAAGGTTAGTATCTCTTCTATCCCTACGATGCAGTCCAACCCCACTGTGTCTACCCAAGGCACATCTCAACCGAGTGGAAGTAAGGGTCCGAGAGTGACTAAGACCAAAAAAAGGGTAGGTGAGACTCAGTCCAAAAGAGCTGATGTCTCCTCCTCTAGTGCTTTAAATGTTTCATCAATACCAGTCACTGAAATACATCGAACTCAACCCATAGGTACAGGTTCTGACATTGTCAGTTCCCGAGTAGAAGTCGCTACATCGAGTTCAATAGCGCAAAATGAGCCAAGCCTAGACCACTCAACCGTCTCCCAATAGATGGTTGTTTCAACCCAACAAGGCAAACCCATTAGTGAACCGCCCCACACTGTGAACCAATGCACGTTAGGTCTCGCGTCCACCATCCCAGAATTTTTATCATTTTCTAGGACACAACCTTCTACTTCACACACTGATACAAGCTCATTACCACCTGTCATAACAACCAGAGATACGTCAATGACGGTTGGAAGTCCTACCACACTGATCTCCCCAACAGGCCATGGCACCGCTATTTTTAGTGATGCTGTGAGAACTGATATTTCATATAGGTCGGGTTTTTCTTCCTTTGCTAGTTTAACTAGGGAGGATCTGCGGTCTGAACTTCTAGCTTTCAAGCTTTCACTTTTGCAAGACCTACATCCTGTAGTCCCAACAGGCGTAGCAGACCAAAGATCACACCCAACTCCGTGCATAGAAACTCTTCCATCTACCATCACACCCACCTCCAAAATACCCACATCCGCTCCATCTACCTCTCACCCTGACCCAACCCATATGAACATTCTTGATTTATCCGAGTATTTCCTTGATAGACTCCTATCCGAACCCATCCTCCCACCTCACCTCATTCAAGTACGAGACATCCTAGCCCTCACCCCTCCATTCATCCTTACTACCACATGCTGTGATCAAGAACGCTTGCCTAAGCATAAGCATGATGACACCGATGATTTGGATCATCATGAGGGGGAGAAAAGGTAACGTACTTGTGAGAAAACCACATCTCAATCCATCATTCCATCCTCCACATGTTCTGAACCATCCACATCTTCTCAACGTGAACCTTCATCCTCGACCGCACCCAACGAATCACTAGCCTTAACCGTTTTTCACCCTTCTGAACCCATTAACACTGAGCCAGGACTTTGTGTCCTCTCGAGAACTTCTATAGGCTCATCCTTCATGGATGTAGACCAAGGATTGGAAGAAAGTCCTGACAATGCAACATATGAATCATCATTGTCTTCAGGCCGTCAGAACGAGCTAGTCTCTAGTATGATGAAAACGGTAAGTCTCTGTGACTCCGGTGTTATGTTACTATAATACTTGAGATTTAATTTAAATGGATTAATATTACCCACTGCTACGATTTTTGTACCCAATGATCCCCATGTCCCACAAGCCGAGAGAGAAACATATTTTTCTAAGTCCGCTTCTATCCCAATTCCAGCTGATCTACCATCGTCATCCAAAAAGCAAGGTTCAAAGAGAAAAGAAAGAGATCTAAAAGAGAAAGCTGTTGATCTGATATTACTCGACTGGATAGAAGATAATGAAAAGGACGAACTTCAAAAGATGAACAAAGAAGAAGCTCTCAACCAGCTGAATTTCATACGAGAAGTCAAGAAGACTGCTGCTGAAAAGTTAATGGGACTAGACTCTGAATAAATAGCTCAAGGAGAATTCTACGATGATCTACATCCTGATTTTCACTTCGTCAAAGATCTGATCAAGACGCACCCAGAGAAATTCAATACAGAAGACAATTTTGAGACACCTTGGGAAAATGTCAAGATAATTGTGCCATATCAAGAAGATCTAAGACCCAGAATTTGGAGAAGTGAGAAAAGAATCAAGAAGATTGACGAGCTAGAACTCAGAGGACTTGAACATTTAGAAGGAACGGCTGCTTCTGGACATATATGGATGCTACGAAACATGTCTTCCGATCAGAATGATCCTTATGGACACCGCAAAAGATTAGTCAAGCATTCTGATTCGATGATCATAGCAATTAGAGCCATTGAGATACATCATATAGGAAAAGATACGTTCTATCCGATTTATGAGTTTGAACAACAAAACGGCATGATCCAAAGAGCATCTGAAGCTGGCATGTACTACTTGGTTTCTACTGATTTGATCCAATTATTCTACGAGTACAGATACGTCAACTTCAGAGAACTTTCTCAAAAGGAAAAAGATCTAGGCCTTAATTCCCTCAAGAGATTCATGATGAGACAAGTCAAATACTATTCACTCTTCGATCTGCAAATGGCCATAGAAAACAACTTTCCGAAAGTGAACATGTCTGCACCAAGATAGAGAGCCCCCTGGGTCGAGAATTTTGAAGAAGGCACCATCGTCACACAGCCAGAGATAGGACTGATCTACAAAGACTACAAAGGCATCAAGCGAGTCCTACTCATCAACGAAATTCACAAATATTGTGATGGTACACTGAGAATCATAGAAGACCATCTGGGAGAAGCTGCACTGAAGCTACAAAATTCTGAAGATCCAGATGACCCAGTACAGATTGCTCTTATTGCAGATTTTCACGAAGCCGTAGGAGTTAGACTTGATTTCAGAAGTACCCTCAGACATTATGAAGTCATCCTAGGCTATCGGAAGTCATTGTATAAGACTCAGAGATAATCCGCGCTCCATCGACATTTGAACACAAATGGGGAGAATGTTAGAATATTATTTTATTGTGTTCAAATTAATTGTAATTTAATTAATGAGTCTTTGTATTTAATTAGATTAGCTAAGAGAGAATTAGGCCTGATTTAGATGCTCTACATAGCCCACACGCACGGCCCACTCTGTTTCCTAATTGTATTAGGCAGTTCGAACATCTCTCCTATAAATACAAGTTGAGATGGCCGAAAACTACTAAGTCTCTACACATTCTATTCTGCATATTATTCTCTGTAGAGCCAGTAGACTAGAATTTCTCTCTCTAGCTTATACGTTCGAATATCGTGTAATTGTTCTTCAAGGATTCATCATTCTATATACACGGTATACGTTATTGGCGAAATTTCTCTTCTACTATTTTAAATTCTTCCAATTATTATTAGAATATTCGACTGTTGAAATCTAGGCATATCTCACACATGTATCCCTTAGACAGAATAACATTCTGATCCTTTTTGCTGTTTTTGTCACCTTTTTGTGACAGCTAGCATTTATATGTAGCTAGAAGCTTGATGTTTTGAGGTGTTGAGGTATCCTTACTTGGGATGACCCATATGATTTGTTTTGCCACGTACTGTACAGTTGTACATAAACACTTTGGATATATATATTTACAGTTTATCCAAAAAAACGTATTTGGTGATTGTTGTACTGCGGTAAACAATCTTAAAACGTAGTTTGTCACAGTTGTGAACGAACTTCTATTTTTTGTGTGTTTTTCGGAAAACGTAAGAAAAAATGGCTTCACAGGAAATCCAGAATGTTGGTGGGCAGAACATGCGAAACGACACTCACTCTGAAAGCGGAGCTCCGGTGAACAATAGTTCACAACGCGAAGCATCTATTTTGGGCAACCAAAGGACAATCCATGTGGTTACCGTACCTAGCAACTCAGTGGAGAAACCCGAAAAAATTAATGGGTTAAACTTCAAGAGGTGGCAGTAAAAGATGTTATTTTATCTCACTACTCTTGGTCTTGCAAGGTTCTTGACCGAGGACGCTCCGGTTGTAACGGAAGTGAGGTGGATGTGCAATCTCTCAACATAGTTGATGCATGGAAGCATTCAGACTTCCTTTTCCGAAACTATGGGTTGAACAGGCTGCATGATGCTCTTTATGATGTTTACATCAAGCTAGCTACGGCTAAAGAGCTATGGAACGTTTTGGACCACAAATTTAAAAGCGAAGATGCCAGCGCAAAGAAATTTGTTGTTGGTCGATTTCTTGACTTTAAAATGGTGGATATGAAGACGGTATTGAGTCAAGTTCATGAGATGCAAATGATGTTCAACGAAATTCGAGATGAAGGAATGACAGTTAGTGAGTCTTTCCAAGTGGCGTCAATTATCCATTTATTGCCGCCGGCTTGGAAGGATTTCAAGAACTACCTTAAGCACAAGCAAAAGGAAATGAACTTGGAGCAATTGATCCTCCGTCTTCGGATTGAATAGGATAACCGAAAGAATGATGGGAAACTCCCAATCGTTAACGGTGCCAAGGCAAATGTGGTGGAGCATGCTAAAGGCTCCAAAAATAAATAAAAAAATGGGAAGAGCAAACTCGGTCCCAATTGGTAACAATCTGAAGCGGTTAATAAGATCAACACACCTGTAAGTTCTTATTAGCCGCTTCAAGTGTGTTGATCTTATTAGCCTCTTGCAGAAATATCATGATGAGGTAACAATCTGAAGCGGCTAATAAGATCAACACACCTGTAAGTTCTATGGGAAGCCTGTTCCGATTTTTGTTTTCTGAATCTATCAACTTGCTTCAAGTATCGATTTGCTAGTCACAAACTTTAGAAGTTGATTCAATTTCACCAATGATATTGCTCTCGGGGAGGATCGATTTGCTGAAGTGGAAGCCTGAATGAACACACCGACCAGAGAGAAACAACGAAGAATATGCAAAAATATTCTGGAGTTCAAAGCTTATATATTTTGAAAAAGTATGCAAATTTATTTGATTATATTCTTTGTGTATATCCATGTATACGACATATGGTTTATTCTTTGCAAATGTATCAATGTGAATATACATGTGTTGGAAGTAAAAGTATAAGCTTATACACTTGAGCTTTTGCTAATTGTGACTTTACCACTTGCAGCCATCAGGTTGCCTTGGTAGTACATTAGCTGTAATGATAAAATCATCAAACCTCCTTTTTAGCTGTACATTCTTGTAAGTTTTTAGTTATATTTTTCAGCCTTTTTCCTATTTTAATTTGTTTGGAGTGAATTTCTCTACGGAGTTCTGATTTATGATGTCTTTTTATTGAATTCTAGATTTAGAATATATTGACTTATGAGTAGGTGACTAGACTTCAACTTTACTAGAGTTGGTCGCTAAGTCTACTAGCGAGCTGATAGCTAAATAGCAGTTGACGTCAATATTTATTTTTTAAAATAAAATAATTATATACTCCCTCCATCCCGCAAAGAAGTTCTCACTTTCCTTTTTTAGCAGTCCCAAAAAGAAGTTCCCATTTCCTTAAATGGGAAGTTATCTACCTCAAAACAACGCCAAACCGTGCAAAACAGTGTCAAACAGTGCCAAACAGTATCGAAACAGTTTCAAAACAGTAAAATTTACCCCCTAGTAAGTTTATTTCCTTAATATGTGTGTAGGTCAAACCGTGAACTTCTTTGCGGGACGGAGGGAGTATATTTTTAAAATGTATATGTTAAATTAAAATTGTATCTGAAAAGTTCATTGATCTTATTAACCTATATTTGAGATGTTGCTGAAATAAGCTTGAAATTCGTCTCCTGAACCGCCTTTGCGTGTCTTCCAGGTACCTACTTCTGTATTTTTTGTGTATTATGACCTAAAATTCACATCATAGATTAGGTGTTTTATAAAGAATTTTATAGGTTATTAACTTATTGTGTTTGAAAATTACTTGGGCATTGTTATTGTTGCTTGTTTATGATATGAAAACATATGCTTTGAGTATAATAGAATTTAGTATTCATTCATTGTTTGAAACATTGAGTTATTTATTCAAGTTCATCATTCTTAGGTTTTCTAGAGAGTACTCGCTTCCTTCTTTCCCTATCTCTTGTGCCTGTGAAACCCACCATAAGAGAGAAAAACTCAGGGATGGTATAAAGCGGCAGGTAACTGAGCTTGAAGTTCTTCTATCCCTGCTAGATTAGTATGTTTGATTAGTATGTTTCTTCACTGGGACCAAAAATAGACTTTGTTTATCATGTTTCATCTTCATGGCTACAATGATCAATGCATAGTTTTTTTCTAGAAATCATTAAGTTTGACAAGATCGAGAACCTTTATGGTGATGAAATCCATTTAAATATATGATGAGTATAATATGTTAGATTATTATATTCAATGTGTTTAAAATATTGTTTGAAATAGTACTCTAAAAGATTAAAAGTATAATTTTCTATTGCTTGAGGTTTTATCCACTTACACCAATATTTCAATTTTTATTTTTGTAGTTATTTATGTTGCCTAAAAAAACATTGATGGTTTGCTCTATCTTAATAAGCTCCCCAACAGATCTGATAGAGTGGTTAATTGTGATATTCAAATCATTTCTCTTGAACGGCAGTAATTGTTCCTTTGGACCGGTGCAGGCGTTACTGATAAGGAAGGAGTGCACATCAGCACATGCAGCATTGTAGACTCGAAAGCATGGGCGAATATCTTAGGATGGTTTTTAGAGGTGCTGGCAATCCTCATGCCAAATACTACCATGTAAGTTGACTAAGTTCTAAGGTGTACTATATCATTTACAGCCATCATGATGATGATGATGATGATGATGATGATGATGATGATGATGGTGATGGTGATGGTGATGATGATGATGATGATGATGATGATAAAATCTCTTCTCCTTACTTGCTTGTGTCTTCCAATGTATGGCATGGTAGACTAGGACATGTTAATTTTGAATCTATACGTAGATTAATTAACATGGAACATATTCCTAAATTTAAAATTGATGTGAAGCACAAATGTGAAATTTGTGTAGGGGCAAAAGTAACGAAAACGTCTTTCAAATCGGTTGAAAGAAAAACAGAACCACTTGAATTAATTCATAGTGACGTTTGTGATTTTAAATCAATACAAACACGTGGCGGTAATAAATATTTTATTTCTTTTATCGATGATAGCACTCGCTATAGCTATGTTTATTTGTTAAAAAATAAACATGAAGTAATCGATAAATTCATTCTTTATAAGAATGAAGTGGAAACCAACTTAATCGACGAATTAAAACGGTTAGAAGTGATCGAGGTGGTGAGTATGAAGCACCAATTAGTGACTTTTGCGCGAGCATGGGTATAGTACATGAACGTACCGCACCCTATTCACCTCAATCAAACGGTGTTGCTGAACGAAAGAATCGCACATTGAAAGATATGATGAATGCGATGCTAGTACGTTCGGGTCTGCCACAAAATATGTGGGGTAAAACAGTCTTATCAAACAACTACCTTTTAAATAAGAACTCCCTAGGAGTTGTGGAAAGTTAGAAAGCATTCCTATAAATATTTAAACGTGCGGTCTTGCAAAAGTGATTGTATCAACACCTAAAAAAAAGGTCCAAAAATGGTGGATTGTATTTTTATTGGGTATGCACAAAATAGTAGTGTTTATCGGTTTTTAGTGTAGGATTCGAATAATTCGGATATACATAAAAACACAATAACTGAATCAAGGAATGCTTTATTCTTTGAAGATGCATTTCCATGCAAGTCCAACGAAGGACCAAGCACGTCAAAACGAACATTTGACGTAGCTATGGAAAATACTAGTGAGGGGTCCGGAGAAGAAGCCGAACCCAGACGTAGCAAATGTGCTAGAGTTGAAAAATCCTTCGGATCGGATTTTCTTACATACTTGGTAGAATTTGACTCCGATATTCTAACATGTATGGTAGAAAATGAATCAAATTTTCTAACATGTTTGGTAGAAAATGAGCCACAGACTTATATGGAAGTCGTGACGTCTATCGAAAGTCCTATGTGGAAAGAAGCCATCAAAAGTGAGGTGGATTCTATCCTACAAAATCACATGTGGGAATTGGTTGATCTTCCTCCGGGATGTACACCTTTGGGATCCAAGAAGAATTTTTAAACAAGAAATGAAACTTGATGGTTCCATCGATAAGTACAAGGTCAGACTTGTAATCAAAGGATGCAAGCAACGTGAGGGTCATGATTACTTTGACACATATTCTCCTGTGATGAGAATAAATTCCATTAGGATGATACTAGCAATTGCCGCATTGCGGAAATTGGAAGTTCATCAAATGGATGTAAAAACCGCTTTTCTAACTGATGATATAGATGAAGAAATCTATATGGAACAACCCGAGGGTTTTCATGTTCCTGGCCAAGAAAGGAAAGTGTGTAAGTTAATTAAATCATTGTATGGATTGAAACAAGCCCCTAAACAGTGGCACGTAAAGTTCGACCATGCAATGTTAATTAATGAGTTTAAAATAAACGAAAGTGACAAATACGTCTATGTGAAGAGCACAGTAGATGGCTATGTCATTTTGTGTTCATACGTGGATGATATACTCATCGTTGGTAGCAATAATTTAATGATTAATTCTACCACAAGCATGTTAAATTCTAAATTTGACATGAAGGATACGGGATTAGCCGATTTAATCATAGGGATTAAAGTCATTAGGGGACCGGACGGTCTTACGCTAAGTCAATCCCATTATGTTGATAAATCCTTACGAGATTTAATAAGGATGATTATCAAGAGGCAAGGACCTCATTAGATAAAAACGTACACCTTGGGGGTGTTTGGCAATTAGCGGTTGGTTGTTGGTTGTTGGTTGATTACGTCAGCTGTTGACTAATGGCAGATTCTATTAGTTGTTTTAACTTGCAGATAGTATTAGCGGTTTATAAAATAATGATTGGTTAATTGACTACTTACAATCGGCTGATAACTTGTTAAATGACTTTTAAGGACATTAAATAAATTTTTTTTTATTACCTATTTTTATATATGTATCATATACATTTTGGTAATGTTATCATTAGCACAACTACTTAAGCTATTAAAAAAATACAGGGTACTTTTTAACACACAAGTAACAATTCTTTCAAGGAAAATTCCTTTTGTACACGCCAAGTTTTACACGCCGGGTTACACGCCTGTCAAATTGTCTGTGTACAGACAATTTGATCGACTACACAGACATATTGAGCGGTGATTTACGAAGAAAACCGATTTTCACACAGACAAAAAATAAAAAAAAATGTCTGTATCACAGACACTTTATGAAAAATTCAGGTTTAAAATGTTTGTGATACAGACAACTCTTTATATTTTGTCTGTATGGAAATCGATTTTCTTCATAAAACGCCGGTCAAATTGTCTGTCTAGCCGATCAAATTGTCTGTATATAGACAATTTGACCGGAATGTAACCCGGCGTGTAACCCAGCGTGTACACGAAGCAGGACTCTTCTTTCAAGGATCTCTTCTCTTAAACATTATTCTTCTTGTACGATGGTCATTCTTTCTTTGCCATGCCGACCCTTCAAGATTTCAAAATTAGACCTCAAAAGCCCATGGCTGTCACCTGTGCAAGAAGTAGCACACTCCCCATCCAAACCGTGTCACAGAGTATTTAAGATTTTTGTGGTGTTCCCATGGATGAAGCGTTTGACGCCATCTAATATTTTGATTGATTGGTTCTCAATCTCAAGAGAAAAATAATTGCACATTGAATTCATCGTTCCAGCTATTCAAATATGCATAAGAATACAAAATTTCTTTGAATGGGTTCACTGCTTAAAATTGATGTGAAGAAGAAGAAAACATTGGGTAAGCAAAACTGGACACCTTGATGAGTTACTAGACCCCAGCGGTGTTTCTTTTGGCCAGAAAATGATAAGGAAGGAGACAATTCACCAGTACGAAGAGAGAAGGGAACGAACATGGGTAGAATATGAATGTGCGGTAGATATGCGAATGGCCAACACCTAAACACCGTGTTTATTAGCATTTTGATTTTTGGCTGTTTGGAATAAAAAGCCAAATGGAAAAGCCATTAACCAAACATCCTAATCAACTGATTGATTTGGTCAAAAAGCCAAAGAACAGTCAAATCAGCCAAAAATGGATGATAGACTCTTTACCAAACACCCCCCTTACCAAATACGTGGAGAGTGTATATCTCAAGTAGAATACGCTAGGATTATTGGAAGCTTGATGTATCCAATGAGTTGTAACGGGCCTGATATTGCCTTTGTGGTGAGCAAGCTAAGTAGATATACTAGTAACCTCGGTGATGAACACTAGAAGGCAACTGTAAGGGTTTTGAGGTATTTACAAAAAACCCAAAACCTTGGACTGCACTATGGAAGATATCCAGCTGTACTTGAAAGGTATAGCGACACTAATTGGATATCCGATAATAAGGACTCAAAGTCCACAAGTGGATATGTTTTCACTTTGGGAGGTGCAGTCGTGTCATGGAAATCCTCGAAATAAACGATAATAGCTAGATCCACGATGGAATATGAGCTAATAGCCTTGGATAAGTGCACTGAAGAAGCTGAATGGCTACGCCATTTTCTCGAGGATATCCCCAATTGGGAAAAGCCTGTACCTCCAATATGCATACATTGCGATTGTCAAGCGGGAATTGGAAGGGTACAGAGCAACATGTACAATGGTTAGTCTAGACACGTTCGTCGTAGACATAACACCATTAAACAACTCCTCACAACAGGTGTTATCACTGTTGACTATGTGAAGTCAAAGGATAACATAGCGGATCCGTTAACCAAGGCATTGGATAGGGAATTGTTGGAGAAGTTGTCACGAGGAATGGGACTAAAGCCCGTGAATTGAAAAGTTCTATAATGGATATCTGACCTAGTTGGTCCTAGGTTTAAAAGGGAAAAGTAAATTATAGAGCGAATGATGGTCACTGTGGGGGTCCCGGACTCCTACCCACTCCTCGTTGAAACAGTGACTCCCGCACATGGTTAGCAAATATGTTTGCTTTAATGATTCTGAAATGTTGATCTACTTGATGACATTGGAAGAGTATGTGGGATACTCGTGAAAGAATCACCTATGTGAGAGAGAAGAGGACCTCTTCAAAGGAGAGTTGTATAGGCTCAGTTCTTTAGAAATCTTGCAGAACCTGGACGGTGACCCATGGCCAAAACGGGCACACCCATAAGAACGAAACAAAGTTGGAAGGTTCCTTTGTAAAGATAGGTCAATGTTTGCACGACAGCCAATAAATAAACATGTCTTTACAATGGAAGGTTCAAAGGATAAAACCTACCTCTCCATATGCAGGGATCATCCGGTGAACACAATGTGTCGTCCTATCTTCGTGTCTTTTTTAAGTCTCGAAAATCAATTTTCTTTCATGTGGGGGATTGTTGGAAAAATGTTTGAACGTAGCCCAGATTCAACAGTCGAATAATCTAATAATAATAGAAAGAATTTAAACCACTACTAGAATAATACCTATTTGTTGCGGTCGTTTTTGCCTATTTGATGCAGTTAGTATCCGCAGCAATTGGCAGCGCAGCAAATAGTAGGAAAAAGTATTTGCTGCGGTTCAAGATCAGTGAAAATTAAAAACATTTGGGAGTGTGAAAACTAGACATGAAGTGATCAGTGAAAGTTCAGTGGCGTGGGTTGTGGGCCACTGTAGTCAATATCAGTTGCCTCAGAAGGAGATGGTGATAAATGATGAGGTTCCTCGTGAAATTTGATTAAACACATTTCTGTTGGGAGACAAATGAGTGGTCTAGGGTAGGGTTGTGCATGCACTGTTGGACAAGATGCAGCGACATCTACCCGGGATCTGAGTAAATTTAGTCTTGTCCGTACCTATGAGGAATTGTCCGGAGTATTTAAGTGACTAGGATTGATTATTCAATTTGTACCACAATTGAGGTAGGAGACGTCTTAGAATATTGTTTTCTCATTCATTTTAGAATCCTGCTTCCTCACTCTCATAATGTTCACTCGCTCACTTACTATCGGCTTTGTCTCTTGGGTAGGCTCAGTTGGATTTACTAAGCCATTGAGACTTATCTCTCATTGATCTCTTTGATTTGAATCCAACTTTCTTTCGAGTATACCTCTTCCTCAGAAATTACAGCCATTATGCATGTACTGCACTTATAAAATAGATATTAGAAAATAAGGGTCTTGGGCTCAAAGGTAATTGGGTTAACTGGGTCGGCTTGGGTGTTTGGGCTCGTTTAAGAAATTTATTGGAATGATTTTTTGGGTATGGATGTTGGTTGAGATCTCAGGACCTAGAGTTGAGCTAAGTGATATCGGGTAAGGTTTTCACGGTTGGCTTCAGGTGATAATTCGGGTCTAATGTTGGGATTAGATGTCAGGAGCTGAGATCTCGGTAGGTAATAGCTCGGGTGAGAGGGAAGTCGGGTAGAGGATTTTGAGGCTAAGGGACTTCGGGCGTGAGATCTTGGTCATAAGGAATTCGGGTCTTTTAGGCTTAAAAGATCTCGTTTGAGTAGATTTCAAGAAAGGATATTTCGGTCATTAGAAACCTTGGTCAAGGGAAATCGGGTTAAGGGATATCGAGATCTGTATTTCAGCTAAAGAAATATCAGGTGTCTGACTTAGTGATTTCGAACCTCAGATCTCTTTGTATTCTTCTCTCTGTGCTCCCCCTCAACTGGAGCACTCGATATGCCTTGTCATCTGTTTGTCATCGGGAGGAGAAAACAGAAAACTCCCCCTCAAAATATGCATCCTTGTGAGAATCCTTGCATTGTACTTTGTGTGGCGCCAGGAGGAAATAATGATGTTCCTCCTCAGAATGTGCAAGTGGTGTTGTTTGTCACATAGCGAATAAGATCGAAACTCCCCCTTGGAATGTGCTTTCTTCGTTGTACGGAACCAGAAGGAGTAAATAAGAAACACTCCCCCTCAGAATATGCACTTGGCGTGTGTTGGTATTCAAGTGTGCATTTGTTGATATTCAGCTTAGTAGAGAGTATACACGCCAGTACTCTCCTTATAATGTGCACACTTGCTCCCCCTAAAGAATGATTTGCCTTGAATAGGTGCATTGAGAGCTTTTGTTGAACTTGTTTGGAAGCTCAGAAAGATATCTTCATCGCTCCCCTTGACGTATGATACGTCCTATGTTTGTGCATGGGTTCTGAATTGAGGTGTTTAGAAGCTTTTCGGTGCTATCGGGTTCTGAACTGATGTATCCAGAAACTCTGTTGTAGAGCGGGTTCTGAGCTCATTTACTCAGAAACAATGATATGTAACAGGTTCTGAGCTGAGTTACTTAGAATCCAATTTGTAGAGCGGGTTTTGAGCTGATTTACTCAGAAGCCAAAGGGTTGTTGCTTAGCAGCTCAATTTCCCATCATGTGTGTGGAGCAAACATATCAGGTACCACACATGAGGGACACCTGCAAAAGAATTAAGAAACCTTTGGTACCCATTTAAGGATGGGTCCATTCTTTCTAGCATAAAACATATTTTGAAATTTGTGTTTTATTTTTGTTCCTAAACGAGTCTCTTTTGAAGATTTTGGAGAGTTATATGACTGTAATTCTAATTTAGGAATCCATTTATGAAAAAATAAAAATTTCAGCGCAGGTGAATGATGGGATATGATTTTGAGAAGTGAAGATTTTCTCTCTTAAAAGATGTTTCAAATGTTTAACTGAATAAACTTTGAGGGGATATTTCAGTTGAACATCGCCACAAACATCATAGGTAGAAGTTTTAAATCTTTTCTGTTTAGATTTACCATCACTCACACCACAAAGATGACTTGAAGTATTAGACTGCCTGGTTACATTAACAGAAGCACTAGAATGAGTTTTCACATGATTAGAACCATCGGTAGAAGACCTAGAAGACTTGTATGTGAAAGAACTCGGTGACTGACTTTCAGAACTAGAATGAATATCCTTGAAATTACTACAATACTTAGTAAATAGATATTTTGATTTTTCAGAAAACTATTTAAGTCTTGTTGCAGTCTCCTTTTGAATTTGTTTGAAAATTCAGGCCATCTTCTTCTCTTGGCGTTTATTAAGAACATTACCTTTCGGTTTTTCAAAATTAGAGTGAGAGGATGAGCCGTTTTCTTTAGAAGCATGTTGGGAAGGAGGTTTTGAAAAATTGTTTTTATGAACATGAGAGAAGGTAGAGTCCCTTTTTCTTGAAAATGATTTTTCTTTGTGTTCTTTTTGAAAAGGGAATTATCAGAATTTTTCGAGTCTTGAGAGGATTGATTAGTTCATTCACAGATTTTCTTTAAAAGATCTTCCTTTTCAAATTTAAATTTCTCACGTTCTTCTTCAAAAGAAGAATGAAGATCTGCAATTTTCTTAACAAGAGGAGGGATACATGGTTCGGCTATCTCAGATGTAGAGACTTTCTCCTCATTAGACACAGTTTGATTTTCAGGAGGGAAGAGGGCAATGTAGTCATCAGACAAAGGAATTTGTCTAGTAACATAGCTGTTGTTAAGAGCAGTATAATCAAATTCAATTTCGACTTTTGCTCTATTTTTCCTTTTGTCCTCTTCATCCTTATTAATTTCAAAAGCATTTGTGAAGTGCATTAAATTATATAACCCTAACTTCATGTATCTAATATCATAGAATTAAGTGCAATCAACCTTTTTCAGGTTTTCAGGGTTACGAAAGCCAAGTCCTTCCCCGAGGTTGTAAAATTCATTGTCCTTTGATTTATTATTTAGCAGAAAAACAGTTTGTTCTGATTGACCTCTCTTGGGCTCTTAGCAAAAATATCCTCTAACTCCTTAATTTTCGAGTAAAGACGACCATGTTCCTTGTTAAGAATTTCAAAACGGGTAACAGCTTCAGAACGTTTTTGTTTGTTTTCATCTCGTTCCTTAGTTAAGTCACAAACAATTTACTCAAGCTTGGCTACTTTAGATTCTAAAGTAATGACCTCATCACGTGAGTCTTTTAAGCGCATAGTTTGAAATGCTCATTCTTTCATTAGTTGTTCCAGAACATTTTGATTATTAACATAATAACATGTCTATCTTCAAATTCTTTTATTTTATTGAATAAGAAGTACTTATTTAGAACTTGTCATATAAAACGCAGTTATCTTCCAAAAATCATTTGACAACCTTCCCGGTTGAATTTTTTGTTCAAATTTGGTATGGTGAACTAGACTTGATGAAGAAACACACAAAATTTCAGCAAAAAATACCATCAAGAACCACCTAGAATTGAGGTGGCCAGACGAGCTCCTGTCCGGCCCGGTCAGACATGAACTTTAGCAATACATTATATATATATATATATATACACACACACATACACACACACATAAGAGATCAAATAAAAACATGCTTAAAATACTAACCTACAAACTCAATAATAAGCAACACTTTAAACTTTAATATACAACACAAATAATATGCCACACTTTGAATTTCAATATGCAATAAAAATAATGTAAAGATCACAGTTTGAGACAATTTGTAGGTTAGCGTGAGAGGACTAGTTTATATGCGATCGACTCGTGGAGATTGAAATTTTTAGTATGTCGGTAATGATTCCCTTAATCTCCTGTGTGGGTATTCATTCGGGTGGTTGTGTTGCCAAACATCTCTTTCATGGGAGTGTTGCTCTCACTTCTTTCCTGTCTGCTCCGAAAGACTGTTCATATTATGGAGTAATTAACTTTATAATTAATACAGGCAACAATAAAGGCAAGTGTACACAATATTTTGGCTACATTTTCGTGTGGCATGCATTTACGAGATACTGAAACGTTAGTTTCATTCAATAAATGCATGCAACACAAGAATGTGCCAAAAAATGTAGCAATTAATTGTACGGGGCATATTTTAGCAATGAGTAGCACAATGATTCAAGCTAAAATATGCTAAAGTAAATAAAAGTAGAAAAACAAGAGTAAAAGATCTGCAGGTGGATATGAACAAATTTATAGAACATCTGTTTTTACAAATTTATCATTAGGGATGTTTTTACTTGGACTGGTTTCAATCTCTGACTAGATCATAACAGACCAGACCTAAATAGACCAGACCAGGCTTTAACAGTTGTAAAATACATATAGAACATACATCTACCAGATCAGACTTAAAAATTACAATCCAAGTAAAACATCCAAGTCTACAATTCATTGAAAATATAGCAGCCAAACTCTTTGATAAGCGATGCCAGCTCACATATCTAGCAAGGATTGGTGAAGGAAAATGTCTTATGAGATCTTAAAACTAGCATGTGCAATTGTGTTGTCGCACCATGTACTCCCTTTGTGCCACAAAGCTTGGACAAATTTGAGTAACACATGGCATGGCCTGTTGAATAAGAAAGTAATCATCGTGTGTTTGAAGTTTACGGTGGCAGTATTATGCAGATAATTTCGCATGTCATCAACGTGATGCACAAGGATGTTATGAAAAGGGTAACATGGTGACACTATGTAGCCAATTCATCATTTCAGTGCTGGAGCAAATTCCCCAGGTCACCTCATCGTAGAGGTTGTTGAACTTCACATAGCGTGTACTACGCAACATCCACACATACAAGGGGCGGAATCACATACCTGGCCCAATTTTTAGGGCTTGATCCTAAGATTTTCACAAAGAACATTATTAACAATTATGGTATGTTGTGTTTGCCCTTGTCGTCATTTCAGAGTCATAAAGCAGAGAAGAGCCGCGTCAAACTGCCAAAAAAAAATCTTTTCACCACTGCTTCTCACGACACAGATCATTGCTACTCAATAACAGGTAGCCTCTCTGCATGCCACTGCTAGCCGCCAGTAAGCCTCATGGGCAACTGTGCGATATTTTGATGTGCGATATTTTGATGTTTTATCGATTTAACATTTTTATGGGGAAATAAATTTAAATACCCCAAACTTTAATGGGATGTGAGGTGTGTACCCCAAACTTGCATATGTAATATATATACCTCGAACTTTATATAAAAAGTAATTTTTGCATCATGATTATATGTTTTTTACAAATACAAATTTATTGGAATAATTATATAATTTAATATACCTTAAGCCTCGTTACAAATTATTTTCCCCATCAAATCTTTAAGTAGTGTAAAACACCCAATTTATCCAGTAACTACTGCTTGTGTGGGCTGTTCAATTGTTTTTAGTTTTTCTATTCCTTTTTTTATTACTTTCCTTGCTCGCCAATCTGAACAGCCCAAGTCCATAACTCCATACACGCAATCGCCGGATTCTTCCCTAACTCTACTCATCGGATTCTTCCCTAACTCTACTTGCCGGATTCTTCCCCGACAGAAACCACCTCTTGTTTCAGTGACGAAGGGGAAACAGAGTTATAATTTGCAGGCTTGTAGCCAGAAGCCCAAAACAGTCTTCTCCCCCAACAGTAGTTGTTTCTGTTTCCAGTTTTGCAGTTTCGCAGCTTCAGGGCCGTGACTTTCATATAAATTTCAGACTACAAGATAAATCATATTTTCCCATACCTGACGACGCCTTTAGCAGCAGTACCGGTGGAAGATGAAAACATTGGGAGGAAGACGATGGTGATCTCCCCACCTACGGCACAAGTTTGGCACTGCTGACTCAACGTCCATCAAACCCGTCCCAGTGCCTTGTTGGCCCTCTGTCACCATCTGATATCTCACAGCAAACTTCTCCCATCATAAAATGTTAAGTTGCAGGTCTTCTTCGATCCTCAACCCCACTCTTCTTGAATCACTAAAATGGCCGCTCAGTATGTTATTTTACCACAATTTTCCGAAATGGCTTATTTGATAGTTTTCCCTATTTTTTTATCTGAATTTTTATCAGTTCATTTTCCTTTTCCCATTCCGCCTCTAATCCCCCTTTCCTCTTAGAACAAAATAAGAGGTAAGAGTGTTAAGAACCAGCTCAAATATACCATTAAATCTCTGAAAGTATCAAACAAACAATCTGCAACTTTATTGATTAAGAACAGGTAACATGAAACTATGGCTGAAGCCCCCAAAAGCCGAAGCTCCCAAAGAAAGAGATTATTAGTCTCAGTCTTCCCAAGTCCCAAGACAAAGAGTCCAAAACCACCCCTTGCTAACTCCCCTTACATGTCTATTTACCAGCATACTACATAAGCCCTTATTACTATTATTATTATTCTTCTTTCTATTATTACTCTAATAGGTAGGTCCCTATCAATACTCCCTCCCTAAACATCCACCTTGCCCTCAAGGTGGGCGGTAGGAGACAGCCAAGATCTTCTGCTTCTTCTTTTTTCCTTGCTCCTCTTCCTTCCCAGTACATAACTGTTGATGTACTGTTGCTGGACCAGAAGCTTTGGTATTTGTTCCTTCAAAATCACTGCAATTTCATTTGTTGCAGGAGCTTCCAAGCATTCACTAGCTGCAATCGTTTCCTTGTTTTCTCCTTCAAGGATTCTCACTTCTGAAGCTATCAATGTGCTGGATGCATATTTGATGTAGTTCAAGTTACTCAACTCATTGTCTGCAACAAGCCCTATGTAATTCTCTCCGTTTACAATCCACTCTGTCAGACAGTTAGTATCAATGATAGAATCATTTGTAGTCGTAGGATTTGTCTCATACAACTTCAACAACCCACATAAGTTGTGCACTACAATGCTACCATGCGATGTCAGATTCTCATATAAGAGAGCCCAAAACTCTTGCATCCATAGAACGAACTTCAGGAAACACAACAAATTCCTTTATTATCATCCCAGGATTGACCTCTGAATGAGTGAAAATTGATTCTTCAATTGCACTAGTTTGTGGCTCATTATTCGCCAATCGCATTGCTAAGGCATCCCAGAATAATTCAAAGCCTTCACCCACCAGATTTTGGTCTTGACTTTGAGTATAAGCAGCACACTTCTCCCTCCATGGAATTGATAAGTATTCTGTTTCAGCTCGAGCAAACACTCCTGTCCTTTTTGACTTATTTGCGTTAGTGACTTCCTCCTCCAGTTCTTTCAATTCTGACAACTTCAACTCAGTGTTTCTTGCCAATGATGAAGAGCCTGCTTCAGTTCCTCCTGTTACAGAATATTGCTCATTCTTTTTCTCTTCCGGTAATTCCTTGATTATTAATTCCGAGGACTTCAATTGGGTTTTCTTGGTCGACTTGTGATAATCTAGCTCAGGTTGAGAAACGTTTAACAAAAGCACTGGCGAACATGAATATTCCTCTCTTGATCGTGTTGCCCTGTTATGTGAATTCATCGCGATTAGGAACGCCTGCGGATTGAAATATGTTGTTGTTCGCAGCTTGCTAGGCGATGATTCCTGCGGACTGAATGAAGAAGTTCCCGATTGCGAACTAAGAAAATCCTTGCGCGACTCTGTTTGCGATCTTGGGAGCGGTGGTGACGAGCTTACTTCGTCATTTATCGGAGAGCGACGATAAGAGTGATGCGATGAACCTTGTTTGTCAGGTAGCGGAAAAGACCTAGTTTTCTTCGATCGTTCTCCGGTTCTTCGGCGACACCTCTGCTCTTCCAACTCCTCTGACTCCTCTGAGTCAGTCGAAAGTCGCGTATGTCGATGATGAGATTTGCGATGCGTATGAGAGTAGTCAAATTTTTCTTCCGATTCCTCTGGATTGGATGACCTTCGCGACTGATGATGCGAAGTACGACGAGCGATGGGAAGAGTTATGGTGGGATGAGCGATGCGAAGATCAGTGCGAATGGTGCGATGTATGTCGCGAACGACTTTGAAGTCGGTTCTGCAAATCTGCGACGCTAGCTTGCATCGCCTCTTGCATAGCGGCCATCATCGTTTTCATCTTTTCTTGCGACGCGACCATACTCGCTTGTGTCTCCCTCATAATTCGGTCAATATTATCAAAACTCTTTTCCATTTGCGGTGTCATGTAGAAATCCTCCTCCATGATTCAGATTTTTTTTTGTCTCCAGGATGTAACAGCTCTGATACCAATGTTAAGAACCAGCTCAAATATACCGTTAAATCTCTGAAAGTATCAAACAAACAATCTGCAACTTTATTGATTAAGAACAGGTAACAGGAAACTATGGCCGAAGCCCCCAAAAGCCGAAGCTCCCAAAGAAAGAGATTATTAGTCTCAGTCTTCCCAAGTCCCAAGACAAAGAGTCCAAAACCACCCCTTGCTAACTCCCCTTACATGTCTATTTATACCAGCATACTACATAAGCCCTTATTACTATTATTATTATTATTATTCTTTCTATTATTACTCTAATAGGTAGGTCCCTATCAAAGAGACTTGAAATCAATGCATACCTCAGTTCCTAACCCTTTCGTATATACATTGGTGAAGAGCTCAGAAGGATCTGGCATGGGGCTCTCCTGCAAAGATAAAATGATCACTTAGTGTTGTTACGCTAAACTATCATGTCTAACCAACAAATAGAACTGCAATTTTAAATTGTGCTTCACCTTTGCCTTTGTTATGGCTTCATCTACCTCTTTCCTCACTTCCTTCTCAATATCCTGGTGGAGAATCGCGAAAGTTGAAAATTAAAACTAAAGAATGCTACATCACATGAAGCGTGCTAAGAATAAAAAACCCAATTGCAAAAATATCTTACAGGGGTTCACGTTTATAAAGTTATCATCGTTACCTTCAGCTCCTTTTCCGTTGCTAAATCATGAGCTAATATTAACTTTCTGACTCTTTCTATTGGATCACGCTCCTGAAAAGTAGAAACATGTCCAAAATAAAGATGACCAAAGCAACAGTCTTTATAGGTAGAAATGTTTTAGTATGTCCTAAGACTCAATTTACCTGTCTGACTCCGCTGATCTCATCACGTGTGCGATAGGTGCTTCCAGGATCAGACATGGAGTGCCCATGGTACCTATAGGTGTCCATTTCAAGAATCTGATCAAAGTTAATCGATGTGCGTTAAAATGTGTAAAAGCCCAAAGCAATGTAGACAAGGTATCAAATTATTATCAATATGTATCAGGAACTATAACTTAAAGAGCCAATCACATTACAATTCCCATTTCATTATATATTTCAAATTGGAAATAACCTGTCTACTGCTGGCTCATAGAGATCACAACCATTTGATTAAGTAAAGATAGAGTGAAGTTTTTAAAAAATACTTCTAGCTAAAAGAGATGTTCACAGTCATAACTCCTAAATTCAGGATTACTTGTAGACAAACAATAACTAAAAGAGTTCAGAAATTATGGTTTACATAGCAGTTACCTAGTTAGTATGGCAATTGATACTCCATCGAAATTACTTTGTTTCCTATTATTTAGAGCTTATTGCGCCCATCTTGTTGCTCAGTGGAATAGAGGCCTTTGTAGAACAACTTATTTATAAACAAGGATCAACATATAACTTTTTTAGATATATGACTTTTCTTCTTATCTACCCATAAAATCCTGCTTATGTTTTAGTATGTGAGCTGTCAACTACTTTTTGGAAAAGATAAGCCCTGGAAAGAGCTGTGCTTAACACACACTTAATCACAATCACACTCATCACTATTTAGGTTAATGTATTACAATGATTTGATTTTTGTAGCTAAACCCCACTAACAGCTGGTCTAAACAAGCACTCAAATTATGATCCCATTCAAACATACTATCCATTAACCCAGATCAGATTGATAATTAAAAAAACTTAAGATTCAATGGCTACAATATTCTCATTATCATGGTTAAAAACTAGTAAAACCAAATAGAACCTTTATTCAGTATCAGCATATCCCTTTGTACTGCTAATGTAAATGGTAGTTGTTGCTGGATTGTCATCATCCTCATCAGCACCTTATTCTTAACTACGTCGGGTCAGTGACATGAAATCTATAACATAAATTAATTGTTGCTAAATGATAGACTCCACAAAAGCAGAAAATTAGTAGAATTGATGAAGATTGCAGAACTCTTAGGAGAAGTACAGGGGCGGAAAAACAAAAAGTAGCGAGAAGAATATAGATTGAGACACTTCGAGCAGCCCCCCTCTCCCAAGCCTATTTCCAATCCCAATTTCTGCCTCTACCTTTCTTCTTCCTCACGCCTCTTCTATTTATATTCCTTAGTACTTACTAACCGATCCTCAACTGTTGTTTATATTACTCTTACTCTTATTGTTGTTGTTGTTATTATTATTAGCCTAATTAACATGGGTCCCTATCATCACTCCCCCTTTGACAAACACCTTGTCCTCAAGGTAAAACAGCCCTGACCATCTGCTTCATCCTTGCGCCTCTCCCTTCCCAATATCTCAGTGATTGCTGAACCATGATCTTCATTACTTGAACCAGCAACTTTCTAGTAGCTTTGCTACCATTAACAATTTCTGGTTTTAAAGATATAAATTCATGAGGCGCTCCATCGTGAAGACATCAATTACAGCAGCCAGACTAGTATAGTCCAGATCCACACTGATTCTACCCAAAGGGTATTCTGAAAAAAATCCAAACACCTCATCATGATTCTTAAAATGATAAAAGCACCAGGCTCCTTATTGCATGAATTTTTCTTTCATCAGTGCTACCAAAAACAAACTCATCAGCCCATCTCAGTCCAGAATCAGAGGAGTCCCAAATTGCAGAAAGTACCTTATTGCATCCCTTTACTGCCATCCCAGATTTGACATCTGAGTGAATAAAAACTGATCCTTAAATAGCCATCTGAAACAGGTAGTCAAAACCTACACCTCCCTCTTGAACAGCTATACAAACTACTGGCACCCCTCTAACATCTTCACCAACTATAATGGCATCTGAGAAGAGACCATGAATGAGATCATTGGCACGCATCAGACACACCACATCAGCGTCAGCATCAGTAGCATATCCAACATATTCCTTATAACTCTCAGTAAATCCTACACCCAACCCATTTTAAATATACTTCATAGAAGTAACGCCATCAAATCTAAAGCCATCAAACTTGTTCAGCCCTTCCAAAATATTGTTTGATGACTGATGGTGCACAATTTCCATTAGAACACCCAATCCAAGTTCCTGAACTCTGCCAATCAACGATTCAAAATCTTCTTGGTTTCAGTCTAGTGCACTAACATACCTCTGAGCATCATAGGTAAGGATACGTGGGTGAGAACGGTCCTCTTTATCACCTCCTGTGACATTGTTGATCAGTTCCAAGGCAACATCAGGGTGCTCTGTACGATTCCTTTCCTGATGACCAGGAATGTCAACTTCGCCCACTTCCACTCAGTGTTCATTGCCAGTGGTGGAGTTCCCGTCGATCTCTTTCCTGATTCGACTAGGTTTATGGCTCTTAAAACAGATGATTCCTGTAGGAGCGTTGAAGCTAGCGCACTGCGAGAAACGGCTTGCGATGCCATCTGCGAACCGATAGAAGTCACTCGCGACTGCGGACTGGGAAAATGGTTCGCGATTGGAAACTGGGAGAAACGACGAATGACACTGCTTCCAGAATCCAACAACATTTCACGGTCCGCAATCTCCCTCGCGAACGACGGTGTTCCTGAAGCAGCATCCAGTTCCGCATCTCTTCCACGACATTTTGCCCCTCCTGCACGCTTATCTCCACAGCCTCCACGCGATTTTCCATTCTCGCTCGCGTCCAAGTCATCCACAGCTCTCCGGTCATCGGCTCTGATACCAAGGATAGAGACTCCGCAAAAGCAGCAGAAAATTAGTAGTATTGATGAAGATTTCAGAACTCTTAGGCGAAGTACACGGAGTAAAACAGAAAGTAGCAAGAAGAATAAAGGTTGAGACACTTTGAGAGTCTCACTCTCCCAAACCTATTTCCAGTCCCAAATTCTGCCTACCTTTCTTATTCCTCACTCCTCTTCTATTTATACTATTCTTTACTAACCGACCCTCAACTCTTATTTATACTACTCTTATTATATTTATTAGCCTAATTAACCAGGGTTCCTATTACTAAATCATCAATTAAAACCCAATTACTTTGTATATATATATTCACATTCATATTTATGCACAAAAACCTTCAATCTTCTTATGCCTAAGAGGCTAAGAGACAAAACCCAACCAGTGCTAGTGAGGCTGTATGCATGTATCTCTTTATACACTCCCCTATCCAATTCCTCCCTAAATAATAACCATAAACCTGATATTGCATTTCTACTTGGGCAAGACTAATGCTGACAAACTAAATAAAGGGTAAAGGAAAGTCCACTGATTAAATAAGGTATTTAAATCTGCCACACCAAATAATACAAACAACAACAACAACATCCAAGCCTTAGTCCCAAAAGATATTGGGGTCGGCTAACATGAATCGATACATGATATCACCACCAAAAGGAAAAGAAAGAAAATAAAGATAAAAAAGATAAACTATTATAAAAATATAATATAAAAAGAGATGAATATACATAAAAATGATAAAATAAAAGGATACAAATAATGTTTATATATACAAGGATAAAAAACAAGGGGAAAAAAAGATGAGGGGAAAAGATGATACGAGATCACTCCTCCACACGAATACCCGCCCTCCACTTTGCTCTCTCCAAAGTCATACCCTCATCCAACCCAAGAAGAAGCATATCACTTCGGACTCCCCTAACCCACGTCTGTTTGGGCCTTCCTCTCCCTCTCTTCCCTGCCTCTTCTCCACGCATCTTAACTCGTCTGATAGGTGCATCACTCGGTCTTCTACGCACATGACCTAACCACCGTAGGCGCGACTCCCGCATCTTGTCTTCAATAGGTGCTACTCCCACCCTTTATCTGATTGTCTCATTCCTCACGCGGTCCTTCCTAGTATGCCCACACATCCAACGCAGCATGCGCATCTCTGACACACTCATCTTTTGAATGTGACATTGTTTCACCGCCCAACACTCTACGACATACAGTAATGCAGGTCTAATTGTTGTCCTATAAAATTTACCCTTCACCGCCCAACACTCTATGACATACAGTAATTGCATACCTCGATCGCATAGAAATCCTGATGCACTCTGTCACACCAAATAATAATACTAATAAAAATGCACTTCTATATTAACGGAAGAGTATAGGTGGTTAATAAAGACAAGTAATGAAGCAACATTTTATCATGTTGAAGACCATATCAGCTTTTTTCATGTCAATGTTAGATCCTGGTATTACAGACTCCAATTACAGTAGATTCAAAGAGAGATTAACAAAGAACAAGATCAAAATGAGATTTATTGAAGAAGAAGAAAATAGCGAACGTATACAAGCCTAGGACGATTTGAGATGCCCAGTCTCCAAAGTCTAAGTCCAACCAAATGACAGTCTCCTTATTTTCCTCCCCTCCTCTTCTATTTATACTATTAAATGTACACTTACTATTATTATTATTATTATTTCTATTAATAGCTTACTAAGCTAGATTCCTATCATTACTCCCCCCCTAAACAACCACCTTGTCCTCAAGGTGGGTGATAGGAATCAGTCTTGACTATCAATTTTATCTTCATCCGAGTGCCTCTCCCTTCCCAGTACAACATTGCATTCTGTATCTTTAGCTTCAACACTCGAGCCATCCTCTTTACCTCCACCCTTGCATGAATGAGCCGAGGCAATGACACTGTTGGGTCCTGCTCCCCTGCTTTGTCACTCAGGAAGACATCCATAAACCTAATGATAAAAACAATCCCAACCTCCTGTTTGGATTGCCAACGAAGAGAGCTACAGGTACAGATTACTTGTTGAATAGCTTCACAATGACTATTCAGTACATCCCTCAATGTTCGGATAGCTGTGATTCCCTTCACAGTTTCTTGTTTTAAAAATAGATCCACGAGGTACCCTATCTGGGAGACATCAATCACAACCGCTTGAATTGTAGGATCCAGTTCCACATTGATTCCACCCGAATGATATTCAAAATCACTCTCATCAACCCCTCTCAGTCCATGATCTGAGGAGCCCCATATGAGAAGCTTGCCAATCCTGTTTTCTGATAGAACGCTTTCTTGCATAATTGAAACATCAGTTGAAGAGCATAATGACTGCTGCATTGACACTGTCAGTTGACCAATTTCATTATTAACCGAGTCCTTGGCATAAAATACCAAATTGCAACCTTTAACATCAATAACCGAAAATTGGTCAATTTCAAAACCAGGTTTCAAGCTATACTTCCTTAACCCAGCAAGATGACTATGATTGTATAAATGTCCAGGAAGAATCATTCTTTTCAAAAAAATTGGAGCCTCATGAGTAACTAGATCGATGGTTCCAGAAATAACCTTTCCCGGTTTAACCAATTCCATTTCGGACAACCTTATCGGTCTTGTTGTACTGCAGTTCATTCGACTTGCTGTAGGGATAGAACTGACCTCTCTGCACTTAACAACTTGCTCATCATGATACCTTGAGTTTATTTCAGAGCTAGGATCTACTCCAAACTCAGACCGTGGACCCAAACCTTGCCCCCCATTGTAGATTCGAACAAAGCAACCCTGCTTTTCAATCTTCATCCCTCCCTGTGCGATTCCCCTAGCAATTTCAGCAGCCTTTCTGGCATCAATAGTGGTTTCCGAGCAAGCATAAACTGCTGCAGATTCTCTCTTCATGAGGTTTCCATTCTGAAAGTGGACTCCTGTCAACCAACACCTTACAATTTTCAAAGTAGCAACCTAACTGTTGGTTTGGAATTTCCAGAACCTCAACAACTTTATCCCCAGAACCTATACACGTCTCATGATCTGCATATTTCTTCAGAATGTTCCCCTCATCTATTTTCTCAATTTCCTCATCAATTGACTTTAATTCAATATTCGTTATCGAATGTGTAGTCTCCAACAATCTAATTCCAGGATCAGTAATGTATATGGATCTAGAAGAAGAAGAAATTTTCGCAGGGGAATGAACCTCTTGGGACAAAACTTGCGCAGCTGGCGACACGACTTGCGAAGAAGAAAATTCTTCTCTCGGTAGCATCGCATTCTGACGCGAGTGGATAGCCGATGGGAATGCCTGCGGCGTGAAATGCGAACTGAGAATGTGAGTTTGCGATTGTGAGCTGGTAATTGGGGTTCGCGACTCCAATCTTGTTTCACTTGAAGAAGAAGTTTGCGAGTGAGATTGCGAAGACTTCTGCGAACGTATGAGGAATTCCGATGATGGACGGTAAGAACAAACAGTATTTCTTGGCGAAGATTCTTGCGAACTGGAATGATACGTGAGTGTCGAACTGTGCGACCTATGAGAAGTTGTACGCGAAGGGGCCGGTGAACTACGGACATCTGTTCGCGGCTGAGAATAGCCCTGCGCAAGCGATGAGGTCTGCGAATTAAGCAAAACTGTTCGTGATCTTCTTCTTGCCTGTAAATGTTCTTCCATAGCAGCTAGCTTTCTCGCGAGGTTATCCAGCTTTAACTTCACCTCTTGCTGATTCCGCACCAGCGAATCCATGCGCTGATCCATTTTACCTCTAACTCTAACCATCCACCTTCGAATGAAAAAAAAATCTGGATTCAGATACTTCTCCGATCAATCCTGAAGTCGCCAGGAGCTTAATGCTCTGATACCAATGTTAGATTCTGGTATTACAGACTCCAATTACAGTAGATTCAAAGAGAGATTAACAGAGAACAAGATCAAAATGAGATTTATTGAAGAAGAAGAAGAAAATAGCGAACGTATACAAGCCTAGGACGATTCGAGATGCCCAGTCTCCAAAGTCTAAGTCCAACCAAATGCCCCTTCTATTTATACTATTACATGTACACTTACTATTATTATTATTATTATTATTTCTATTAATAGCCTACTAAGCTAGATTCCTATCAGTCAGTCTACCCTGTTATCCATGACAATGTCACTACCAATGAACATTATCATAAGAATGGTATAATATCTACATGAAGTTTTGCCTTTGTACAATAAATTCTCATAGACCAAGGAACAAAATGTAGTCAGAACTCACTATTGGTCCATTCTTCAGAGCATAGTCCTTGGCAAATTTGCATGCCTGTTTAACAGCAAGGACATCCATACCGTCCACCTGTTGCATGAAGCAATTGTTCAGATACACATAATCATTCAGGAGAGTAAATATCACTGATATATTAGCAGAGACCTCTATACAATATTACAATCCTTGATTTGGAAAATCATGGAGGCGCAGGGTATAGCAATACTCTAATAGTTTACAATCCTGTTATTCACACACTCAAATCCCTATAAATGTTAAAAGAATGTGTTAATGTATTCCGTTAAGAACAGTGTCTTTACGGGGACAAAAGCATTTGAGTTGGAACACTTGCTCATAAATATGGAATAAAAACTAAAATGAAGTGCAGTTAGGTATTCATAAAGCCATACAATCTTTTTTTATTGGGCTTTAAGAATTATCAAAACTCAACATATTAACAGAGCATTGAAGCAAAACTCTAACACATTGAAAGTTATGTCATTATCATAAACAGATATCAAACTGCTTTCCAAAGTTTAGATAGGTAAGGTACACGCTTTATTTTCAAAATACCTTTAGACCAGGTACATAATCCCCTCTCTTATAGTAGGCAGGACTTTTTGCTGCCCTCCATTCTGCTGTCCCCATTCCATCTGTACAATAACAGGGCCATCAAACAGATGGAAAGTTGCTCCATTAAAACAACTGGATAAAATTATTAGGAATATGACTAGAACAGGTGATGATTCCTAAAATATGACTAAACAGATTTTTTCCTAACTAATGGTGTTTTGCATGTATGGTATGTGTTTTGGTGCTACTTTTTCTCCATTCAGTTATTACTCATATAAGGCATGTTGAAATTTTTTAGTCCTATATTAGAAATCTATAAAAAATTTAGTCACATATAGAAACAATTCCCAAAAAACTACCCAGAACCTACCCCATTCCTTAAGTTAATTATATTACTCCCTCTGTCCCATATTTATCTTCAGAGACCGAAAAGGAAAGTATGAGGATAATTCCGGGACGGAGGGAGTATACAGTTTTACTTTCTGAGTATGATTTTAGAAAATATAGCAGAACACATCAGGAAGAAAGTTGTTCCACCAAACAAGCCATCAAATCTTTCAGGAAGACATTATAACAAGTGAGGTGAGCACCAAGAAATAATGAAAGAGGTCATGGCTATACGAAATGAATGGGGGGTCATGAAGTTGGAAAAAAAGAGGACGTGCATAATTTCTGATAAAGATCATCCCGTTCTTACAGTGATTGTTCTCGCACACCAGGATAGCAGGCAAATCCCAAAGTGCTGCCATGTTCAAAGCTTCAAAGAGTTGACCTTGGTTGGCAGCACCATCTCCGTATAAAGAGAAACTGACATGATCCTCTTTTGAGTACTTCTGAGCAAACGCCAATCCAATACCTAGGGGAACCTGAGCCCCTACTATCCCATGGCCTCCGTAAAATCCATTATTCTTCTTGTAGAAGTGCATAGAGCCCCCTTTGCCCTTAGAACACCCGTCTTTTCGCCCCATGAGCTCCGAAAAAGCTTCGTGTAGCGTCCCCCCGCGGGCAAGGTAGATACAGTGGTCTCGGTATGCTGTGATGATGCAGTCCTTTCTGGTAATTGCGGACTCCATGCCGACGGCAACCGCTTCCTGGCCGTCGTACAGGTGACAGAAGCCTCGAATGAGCTTAGCCTTGTAGAGCGAATCGGACGCGATCTCCATTCTACGCATCAGTGCCATTTCTCGGAAGAAGTCCAACAGCTCCTTGTGGGTCGTCTCAACGGAGCGCGATGGAGGATCTATTCTGTGGGCGCTGAAGGGGAGGTTGGTCTCTACTGTGATGACCGCAGCGGAGTCGGTAGATATGTGGCGGATAAAGGAGACAGCCGCTGACAGCGGCTTCAGGAGAGCCGCACTTTGCCGCGCCGGTAAAGCCATTTCCAACGATTTGATTAGAATCTGGCGACTTTCTGACCCGAGAGCTAACGAATCGTCTTACTCAAGATTCAAGAAGGGAGGTTTAGCGATTGCTCCCTGAAGAGCAAAAGTAGTTTTAAGAATCAGATACAAACACCCCTTAGACTTTCGGTACAGCGGAAGTAGACACGTGCTTAGCGCAGTGTTTATTAAGCGCAGAAGCTTTTTCAATTTCTCCATTTCCCAAAAAAAAATCAAAAATGTAAAAAACTTATAGATAAAATTGTACAAAGTACAGGAATGTAAAAAAATTAAAATAATCAAAAAATAAATGTAAAATAACAAGTTTTGTAACGTTACTTCCTCCGTCCCAGAAAATTCTTCCCACTTTGACTTGACACGGAGATTAAGAAAGTGGAATAAAGTGGAAATGTGTGGTTGTAGTTATGTAAGAAAAAAGTGAAATGAATGTGAACCACATAAATTGTCCAAAAATGATAAGTAGAAAGAATTTTTTGGAACGACCCAAAAAGGAAAGTGGGAAGAATTTAATGGGACGGATGGAGTATTTTTTAAAAGCATTATGTACTCCATAATTTACAAAATAAAATGTTGAAAAAATAATGAATAAAGCAATATATATATATATATATATATATATATAATCATAAAAAAGTAAAAAAAAAACAAACTTTCTCAAAAAATGAAAAAACGTAAATTAAACTTTAAAAATTGGAATCTTAAACTATGAATAAAATAAAAAAAATAAAATATTAAAAAACGTGAAAATAGTTTTAAGGACATTAGAGCGAGTCAAAGTTTTAAAATAAAAGGTAGATAAAATGATAAAAATTAAAATAATTATATAAAAGTGTAAAAACCGAGAAAATAAAAAAGTTTAAATTCAAATTTATATAATAAAAATACAATACTTAATTTTTCTAGTAAAATACATAAAATAAAATTATAAAAAATCAAAAAGTTAATGTAACTTTAAAGTGTGTAAAATTAAAATAAACTCATAGAATAAAAATATGATAAATTAAAATGATGAAGTTGAAAAATAATTACATGTCCAAAAAATTAAAAAATACGAATTTTCTAATGTACTTTTTCTTAAAGTGTTTAAAATTTTAATTATTACTATTATCACTTTATTGTTAGTTTTGTTTCTTATGATTTCTTTCTATTTGTTGATAATTCTGAAATTTTTGCTTTTTATTGTTTTGTTATGTTTCAAATTGCTTTTCATATTCATTAATCGAAATTTAACATTTTAGGTGTTTGTATCTAAATGATTTTGACTAAACCTACATAGATATTTCTATTTTAATGATGTAGAAAAATAAATAGAAATATAGTTAAACAACAAAAAACAGAACCAACAATATTCAATCATAAGAAACGTAGTGTAACAAAGACTAACAATATGCAACAAAAGGCAACACAATGCAACAAAATGTCATACATGTACTACAACAAAAAGCAACATAAAATAATACTACGTACATAAGAGTATCACAATAAATATTCAATTCAATCTATTATTCCAATTTACTACATTTATCTATAGATAATTTGTAAAAATGAAGGATTTTTTTAAAAAGTAAATAATACTACGTATTACATATGAATTTTGCGATTTGTTATTATTTTAGCTACAAAAATTAATTGTTATTTATAAATTTACAAAAAATCACAAGAGGATATTATTATTATATTTGTTTTTGTTGCCTATTGTTTCTATTAGGGATGGCAATGGGGCGGTTCGCCCCGTTTCATAATATTTTTCCCTGAAATCACCCCGTTACCCATTGGGTATTTTTTATCCGCGGGTAACGGTTTTCCCCGCGGGTAACCGTTTTATCAAAAGATAAAAAAAATTCTTCAAAATTAGTATAAATTCTAAAATGATGATTAACTACTTATAATTACTAGCAACCCCGGTGATGAATGCTCGAAGGCAATAGTAAGGGTTTTGAGGTATTTACGTAAAACCCAAAACTTTGGACTGCACTATGGAAGATATCCAGGTGTACTTGAAGGGTATAGCGACGCTAGTTGGATATCCGACATTAAGGACTCAAAGTCCACAAGTGGATATGTTTTCACTTTGGGTGGTGCAGCTGTGTCATGGAAACCCTCAAAACAAACGTTGATATCTAGATCCACGATGGAGTCTGAGCTAATAGCCTTGGATAAGTGCACTGAAGAGGCTGAATGGCTACGCCATTTTCTTGAGGATATTCCAAGTTGGGAAAAGCATGTCCCTCCAATATGCATACATTGCGATTGTCAAGCGGCAATTGAAAGGGTACAGAGCAATATGTACAATGGTAAGTCTAAACACGTTCGTCGTAGACATAACACCATTAAACAACTCCTCACAACGGGTGTTGTCACTGTTGACTACGTGAAGTCAAAGGATAACATAGCGGATCCGCTAACCAAGACATTGGATAGAAAATTGTTGGAGAAGTTGTCACGAGGAATGGGACTAAAGCCCGTGAATTGAAAAGTTCTATAGTGGATACCCAACCTAGTTGGTCCTAGGTTCAAAAGGGACAACTAAATTATAGAGCGAAGGATGGTCACTGTGGGGGTCCCGGACTCCTACCCACTCCTCGTTAAAACAGTGACTCCCGCATGAGGTTAACAAAAATGTTTGCTTTAATGATTCTAAAATGTTGATCTACTCGATAACATTGGAAGAGTATGCGGGATACTCGTGAAAGAATCACATATGTGAGTGAGAAGAGGGTCGCTTCAAAGGAGAACTGTAAAGGCTCGGTTCTTTAGAAACTCTTGCAGAACCAGGACGGTGACCCATGGCCAAAATGGGCACACCCATGAGAACGGAACAAAGTTGGAAGGTTCTTGTGTAAAGATAAGTCAATGTTTACACGACGACAGTATAGTTGAAGGACATCAAGTCTACTAGATAGCCTGTAAATAAACGTGTCTTTACAGCGGAAGGTTCAAAGGATAAAACCTACCTCTCCGTATGCAAGGATCATCCGGTGAACACAACGTATCCTCCTATCTTCGTGTCTTTTTAAGTCTCGAAAATCAATTTTCATTCATGTGGGGTATTGTTGGAAAAATGTGTTAAAAATTGCATTAAATGGTCATTTTGGGGCAATTATTTGAGTGGGGTCCACTTCCGATTTGGGTCGGGTCAAAGTGGTTTCGGATTGTCCTTGTTAAGGGCTACAATTCAATATATGGTACACTCAAAATGGATAACGGGTCCTCTGCTGGCTTCGCATCAGAGTTGCTCCAACTCTGATGGGGGTATTCTGGTCGCGCACCAGAACTGCTCCAAGCCGTTACAGCAATTAAATGCTCAACGTTCTTGTCTTTTAATGCAGCGTTAAATGGACAGTTTTTGGACGATTCAATGACCAACGGATTGGTCATTAATGTCTAACATTCAGGTCCATTAACACCCCATTTAACACACACAAAATCCTCCTATAAATAGTTGGCAGGTGCTTTGCAACAACAATGCAATCATACACTATTAATTTTTATTAAGGAAAAATTGACAAGAATAATCCCACCTTTCACTGATCTTCTCATAATAATCCTACCTTTACCTAATCCCAAAATAATCCCACCTTTGCACCCTATCTTCTTTCATTGGACCCTGACCAAGTTTTTTACCTTTCTTTGAAAATCTTATATAAATAATCTCACATTTATAAAGATATAATAGAAAAGTGAAAGGTGAGATTATTTATATGATTTTCAAAAAAAGAGTAAAAAATATGGTCAGGGTCCAATGAAAGAAGATGGGGTGCAAAGGTGGGATTATTCTGGGATTACCTAAAGGTGGGATTATTATGAGAAGACCAGCGAAAGGTGAGATTATTTTTGTCAATTTTTTTTTATTAATTAATATTTCTTCGTTTTTCCGAGACACACCCAACAGAACTACCCTACCTTTCTTTTAATGCGAGACACTCCAAATATGTTATCTATATATAGTTTGTAAATGACAAACGTGTAGCTCAACTATTAGCATTACTTGCAGAAGCATAACATGAGAACAAAACACCATTCTAGGCTGTCAATGAACTCTATATCAGAAGTTAGAAGTTTTAATAGCATCGAGTAACCGACTATAACAATTTAAACATTTCCTTGTAAAACAAAGAAAAAAGGAACCAAAACCGATTCAAAGCAAACTTAAATACTTATATACAATGTTGTCCTAGAGAAAAATTACATACGCTAGACAATTCAAATTACATAAATAGCTTGTCAATTTCTTCATATGAAATTGACATGAAAGGTTCGTTACCCTGTACCTTTTATCTTTGAACCTCCAAACTGAGATTGGTGTTTTTTTAACAATCAAACACCGAAGACTTCAAACATGAAGAAAAATGTATACAATGTCATATTCCTAGCCATTTTTAGAAACGTAAAAGCCATGTCAGACCATAAATGGATCTGCAAGAGTAGGAGCAGCTTAATCAACGATTAAAATTATGTTTTGTCGTGATGGGTGTGAGTAGGAGCAGCTAAAGAACAATCACAATAAATGTATCTAAATAAGATTTGGTTGAGCATAATAATCATATAAATTAGATCACAAAAAGGAGAAGGAAGATGATTCAGGTATATGAGGACCAATCAGTCCAAATTAGAACAACTGATTCATCTATTTTTACCAAATTAACAAACATTTTTGATAACTTACTTTGCCTGTGAGGAATCACCTCCTATTGATCTTCTTTTAAACATGTAAAAGTCGCCAATTCTCTTGTCAAAGATGTAGGCGGAGCCGCAGAGGTCCAACCGGAGAGAAAACCTGCCATAGTTGTCGGAAACTTGACATAGAGTTTTGAACAGGAAAGGACACGGTGGGACGAGCGGAGGTTAGACGCCGGTGTCGGAGGAATATCGAGGAGATGAACTTTGTTTAGCGGAGAAAAATTGAGAGTGTTGCAACCTTGCAGGTGTAGGTCTGGAAGGGTTCACCGTTTAAATGACTTAAGTCTAATTTTGAAATAAAAAAAGATCAAAAGATTAAAGATGAAAAGGTGAAAGTCTAGAGATGAAAAAATAATTATAGGGTGACATAAACGAAATGCGGATGATAAAGGTAGACTGCATGGGTAATTTCCACAATATTAAAAGTCTAACTATTTGTTCCCAATTAAAAAATGGCCTGCCACCAATAACCCAAGATCTTCAGCGACCAGCCCGCCCCATTCCTTAAAAAAGAACGACGGAAGATCAAATGAGGCGGCCAAACTCTTGCGTGCAGAAGGCTAGACGGGCAGACGGCTAGAGTCCCGATTCAGCGACCACCGACCGACCAACATAGCATCCGAAGCCTAATTCCATCTCTTCATTCTCCGACCTCCATGGCGGCGTGGCTCTGTTCTATATTTCTCCAAGCGGCAAGAGTGAAGAGGTAAGCCTTTTCACTTGATCTGCTATTTGGCTTTAATGGCTTTCAACTTTTTCACTTTATTTTCCATCTTTTATCAATTAGAGATGTTAGATTTGGAGTGTTGCCCACTTTCCGTATTGTGTAGTTTAATATTTAGTTTTTATGTACATATCAAATACTGTTATTTTACTAATTATAGTGTTATTAATTTATTTACATCAATTATATTAAATATTTTATAAGGTTCAATTAGATTCAATTAAATATTTTAGAAGGTTCAAGTAGAAACCCTAAATGTAAATTATATATTATTTTGGGTAGTTAAATAAAATGTATTAATGTATTAAAACAATTAATTTTAATTTAACTTCTTTTCCAGATCCGCCACTGTCGGGTAGTTAAATAAAATGTATTAATGTATTATAAAAATTAATTTCAATTTTAGTTACATTAGTACTTTATTATCACTAGTATTTTTTGATACATTTTTTTCTGCCCCCAACAAGTTCTAATCCTGGATCCACCACTGCCTAATCCCTAGCCCTTCCTCTATCCTACTCCCTTCCTCTACCCCCACCCCAACCCATCTACTCGTCGCCGAACCCATACTCCTACATGCCCTACTCATTCCATGTACCCCGCTACCCCTACCTCCTACTACCCCCTATCCACCCCTACCTCTATCTTCTCTATTATATTGACATGAAGCCGGAGCTAAATGCAAACTTTCCAAAATTAATGTGGTGTATGAATAATTTTTCATTTTTGTAAAATTTGATTTTATTTTCGAATTGTACAATATACGAAAACAACATTAAAATCTGATGTATTTTAAGAACTCTTAAATAAACATATTTCTATTATGTCAATAGTCAAAATGATCTCACTGTCATGGGTTTGTACACTAATGAAATAATCATTGTACTTCTACTGTTTAATGTTTGACTTGGTGAAATATTTTATTCTCAAGCATACACTTATCTAGATAGTCATAATATAAAATTATCATTAATTATTTATGATGGAGTATATGGCCGAGGAACCTCCGACTCACATACTTCCACTACTACGAACAGGCCCAACAGGCCCAAGTGGCCCAAACACAGCAAACAAGACTTCGGACAGCCTATACTACAACAAGGTGTTGCCTTCGGCCCCATGCCCGAAGGCTCCATATTCGGGAAACAGTTACACCTGCTCCAGAAACACCACTGGGAAATAAGGCTAAAAGTACGAGCCTTCAGCATTTACAGCCTTCAGCACATGATGTCCCCGGGTACGTACAACCTTCAGCACAAGACGGCCCCCGGGTACGTACGGCCTTCGACACATGAGGCCCCGGGTACGCACAACCTTCAGCACAAGACGACCCTCGGGTACGCACGGCCTTCGACACATGAGGCTTCGGGTACGTACGGCCTTCAGCACAAGACGGTCCCCGTGGACGAACGGCCTTCGACACATGAAGCCCTCGAGTACGTACGGCCTTCAGCACATGACAGTCCCCAGGTACGTACTGCCTTCAACACATGAAGGCCCCTGAGTACGTGCAGCCGAAGACACTACCCCGACAAGATCTCTTCTCTGCACGCTCTAGATCGCCGCATTAAACGCAATGTCACGTCCAACCACCGCATTAAATGCGGTGCCATATGCTATGCTGGCGCCACCCTGGCTGAGTTGACTCTCCGCCATTGGTTACTTGACACGTGTACCTGCATTAATTACACCTAGCATTTATGGCTGCTACAAACAGCAAGTCAATTGTTCATTGTAAAGCATCCCGATCGAACACTCTTGAGTTCATTTAATATACACCTACTCTCTCTTACTTGTTTTGACTTCTCTGTAGATACCCTTCAGCGGTATCCCCCCGGATATACTATCTGTCAATTTACTTATCAATTGCCTTAGTTTTTGTATGAATTTTGTCGGGCTACGCAAATGTTGATTGACTAGTTACTTAAAGTAGTCAATACTTTCGCCCATTTGATTTATTCTGATCGCACCGTCTTCAGATATACTAATTCAAGTGTTGCAATGACCAATACCCTCTGATAGAGTATATGAGCTCGAAACCACAACCCACACACTCTTGGGTATATACAAACGGCCCAAATCCATGCCCAAATTTGTGGACTGGTCCCTCGATCAGACTCCCACCCGCAGGGAACATACAGGTAACCACGTCGAATGGTCCCTTGCCAGAAGCTTCTCCGGAACCACCCTCGGAATGGACATCATGCTGAACAATCTGAAGAGGCATGGTCTTATCGCCCCCCCAGAGCCAGCTACTCCACATCAATGACGTTCACATCAATTAGCGCCTCAGAGCTTTGCGGCGTGGAAACCTTCTTACCAACAAGGCCAACTTCTTGCAGGGTTTTTTGGCCCTTGCCCTCGTTGATTTATTGGTTTTTGAGGGCTCAGCCTTCTCAGAAGCCGCCCTATTGAATTTCTTCTCGGCATCAACGGCCTTCTTCGGTGGCCTCCCAGCGGCCTTCTTCTCCGCCATCATTGCCTGGCGAGATTGTGGGAGGAGCGACTTCCTGTCCATATCGTTTTCTGCAAGGGAAGAACAACAAAAGAAGATCAGCAAAGACAAAGCAACATAAATTAAACATGTATACACAAGCGCACAACACTCAAGCAACCTTGGCCATGTATCTCATCGGCCCTCTTCATCCACTCAGGACCCTCCTCCATCTCGGGAAACATGCCATCTTTTTCTTCCCTAGGAAGACGGTACCTCTTGTACCCGAGCAACACCATTCTCTCCTCGGTCATATACTTTGACATGTCTCTCGGGGCATCTCGGAGGAACTCTCTAATGGCATCCGCCATGTCATCATCAGGGACCTTACCCGCAGGAGGATGATTCTTCAACACCTCTTTGTAATCTGATAGGATCATATTCTTACCCTCGACCGAGGTATAGACAAACTGGAATTTCCAGGACTTGATCGAGGAAGGTAGCCCTTTGAAACTCCTCCTTTTCGGCAGTTGTTGCAGATTTGCCACACCACCACAATTTTTGTTGCCACCTCGACTGAGCTTGAACAGGTTCATGAACATCCTCAATGATGGCGCTATGTTCATATCTACACACCACAGAAGAAACCTTGTGATCAGGGCATAACTGTTCGGTGATAATTGGGCAAAGCACAGGCCAGTATTCATGACTCCAGAGGGTATTTTCTGCTATCTGGTCATGGCGTTTGGGCTCAAAAACTCAGGCGCCACCTACACTCGCATGGTGGCCAGGGTCTTTAAGGCTGTGCTCAGCAGGACAATGGAAGCCTACGTGTATGACATGATAGTCAAGAGCTGCAAATCGTGCACACATGTTGAGGATCTAGAAGAGATCTTCAAGATTATGAGCAAGATCAACCTCCGGCTCAACCCCAAGAAGTGCACATTTGCAGTTCAAGGGGGGAAGTTCCTGGGCTACATGATTAGTCAGCGTGGGATCGAGCCAAACCCAGCTAAGGTGCAGGTCATACTCAATATGGAGCCGCCTAGAAATGTTAAAGAGGTCCAAAGATTAACTGGGAAGCCGGCAGCCCTCAACCGGTTTCTTTAAAAATCGGCCGAGCGTGCACTGCCGTTCTTCCGAATCATGAGGAAGTCTGCAAAATTCCAGTGGACTCCCGAGTGCCAGACAACATTCGATGACCTCAAGCGATATCTTGTCTCCCCGCCAGTATTATCAAAGCTTGAGCAAGGAGAAACGTTATACCTCTACCTAGGCGTCAGCAACGGGGCCGTGAGCTCGGTCCTGATTCGCGAAGAAGATGGAGCTCAGAAGCCCATCTACTACATAAGCAAAACATTGCGTGACACCGAGCTCCGGTACTCCCTAGTAGAGAAGACCGTACTCACAGTAGTATGGACTGTAAAGCGCCTGACCCATTATTTCCAGGCCCACGCTATACACATCCTCACCCATCAACCACTAGGTCAACTGATGAGGAGCCCCACAAGCTCAGCTAGAATGGTCAAATGAGCCGTTTTTCTGAGCCAATACCAGATCGAGATAAAACCGAGGCCGAGCATCAAAGGGTAGGCCCTCGCCGACTTCATGGCAGAATGCACTGCCAGAGATCTGACCCCAGTCACCTTAACTGACGAGGACGGCTGGTGGACACTGCTCACTGATGGCTCTTCAGCAGCCAAAGTCTATGGGGGGGAGTCGTACTCATCACCCCTGAGGCCTTCCGAGCTTACTATGTTATACGTTTTGCATTCAAAGTCTCCAATAACGAGGCAAAATACGAAGCCTTACTATCTGGCCTACGCCTTGCAGCTAATATGCAGGCAGGGAAGCTGAGGATCAAATGCGATTCGAAGCTCGTGGTCGGGCAAATCAACGGCTCCTATGAAACAAAGGAGGCCAGGATGAAAGAATATAAAGTCGCTGCGTTGGAGCTCCTGGGCACTTTCCAGATGTATGAAATACTGCAAATACCACAGGCTCAGAATCAGGAAGCCGACATTTTGTTGAAACTGAGCTCAGACACGCCTGAGTACATCTCCAAAATTGCTCAGGTGGAGGAACTATCAACGCCGAGTATACAGCAGACCCTCATACATCAGGTACAATCCATCCCGAGGGACTGGACCACTGACTTAAAAGAGTATATCGACAACGGGCAACTACCCCAAGGTGAGGCCGAGGCCAGACTTGTCAAGCTCCGGGCCTCGACCTATACCCTCCTCGACGGCGTGCTATACAAAAGGTCTTACAACGGCATGCTTCTGCGCTGCCTCAACCCGAATGAGGCCAAACTAGCCATGGAGGAAATCCACGCTGGTGTCTGTTCAGCACATCAAGGTCCTCACTCAATGTTCAGAAAGCTCCTATTGCAAGGGTATTTCAAGCCCACCATGGAAAAAGATTGCGCCCGGATGGCACGTGCTTGTAATGCATGCCAACAGTTCCAGAACGCCCCAGGACGTCCAACAGTAAATTACGCCCCCATAAGCACGACAATCCCATTCTCCAGATGGGGCGTAGACTTGGTGGGACAGCTTCCCCGGGGAACTGGCAATTGCAGATGGATTATAGTCGCCATCGACTACTTCACGAAATGGATAGAAGCGGAACCACTGGCTAGCATAACTGAGGCACAGTGTAGGAAATTTGTCCACAAAAATATCCTCACTCGCTTCGGAGTGCCACGACAGCTCATCACTGACAACGGTACTCAGTTTGAGGCCAAAAGTTTCCAGGACATGCTGGCCAGTTGGGGAATTAAACACTGCAGCCTCCGTCGCCTATCCACAGTGCAACGGACAGGTAGAAAATGCCAACCGCACCATCCTGACGGTTTTAAAAAAGAAACTCGCAGATGAATGCGGAGGCTGGGTGGAAGAGCTCCACAATATTCTGTGGGCCTACAAAATAACTCCCCGCAGGGCAATGGGTGAAACTCCATTCTCACTTTGTTACGGCTTTGAAGCCAAAGCCCCTACAGAAGTCACGATCCCGACCCCGCGGGTCCTGACATACGACCCCGAGCGGAACGAACAGGATATGCGAGTCGATCTTAACTTTGTTGATGAAAGGAGGGAAAACGCATTCCTAAGGTCGGAGAATTACAGACGTCAAGACAAAAGCTACTATGACGCCCGAGTTCGAGGTCGGGAGTTCCAAGTGGGGGACTACGTTCTCAGACGACGAGCGGCCAGCCAACCCAATGAAGGGGGAAAGATGGCCAAAAAATTTGAAGGGCCCTACATCATCACAGCTGTAGTCCGGCCCAGAACCTATAAACTGAACACCCCAAGAGGCACGGAGGTTCCTAGATTATGGAACGTCCACCACCTGGTGAGGTACTACCAGTGACCCAGCGCTGTAAAGGAGACAATGAGCCCTCGCCAAACGGAGACTTTGCACAATCACGAGCATTGGGAATCCGGGGTCACTGATAGCAACCTCAACCGTACACTGTAAGCTGCTCACGGCCTCCATTAAAATCAATAAAGGAAGGGTTCAACACGCAACTCTCCCTGGAAGCAACCAATAAGCCTTCCAGTCCATACTCAGCAATAACATAAGTCGGGGCAACGCAATAAGTCCTCGCAAACACAGGCTCTTCAGCCCACTCATTCCGAGGCCATCTTGTAAGACCTCGACGATAATAGCCCATTGGCTCCAAAATCATGAGGTCACTTTGTAATCCCTCAACGTCACACGCTCCTCCGCGGAGCCCCAAAGCAGAGGTGATTTTATAAATCCTCATAGACACCGGCCCTTCGGCCAACAATCCAACAAGCAAAGGCGACTCGGTAAGCCCTCGCAAGCCAGGACTATTCAGTCTACGATCAATTCTGCGAGGCCACTTTGTAAGCCCTCCAATATCTGGGAATAACAGCCTCAACGGCTCCCAATCTACGAGGCCATTCTGTAAGCCCTCCATAACCTAACACGGATAATAGCCTCACGCGGCTCCCAAAGAGAGAAGTCGAGGCATCTACATAAGTCCTTGTTCCTTACTCACCAAATTAACAGGGATGATAGCCCCACGCGGCTCCCAAAGAGAGAAGTCGAGGCATCCACATAAGTCCTTGTTCCTTCCTCACCACATGAACAGGGATAATAGCCCCACGCGGCTCCCAAAGAGAGATGTCGAGGCATCTACATAAGTCCTTGTTCTTTCCTCACCAAACTAGCTGGGATAATAGCCCAACGCAGCTCCCGAATATGGGGCTGAGGCGAGTTTATAAGTCCTCGCAACCCCACGAATTTTCGTCTCCCCCTTTAGCATTGAAGGCGGGGGGGGGGGGGGGGGAGGGAGATAGAGGCGCAATACCGAAGGCTGGGCTACTTGACGGTCTTGACCTTTGACGAGCACCTCTCGCTCCCGACCCCGCCGAGCTCTCGCACGAATCTCGCAGCGCCGAGCTCTAGTCCATATCTCGCGGTCTGGGAGGAGGTAACCTCCCTAAATTGATGGCGTTACGCCAAAGGCTGGACTACTTGACGGTCCTGACCTTGGTCGAGCACCACTCGCTTCCGACCACATCGGGCTCTCGTACGAATCCCGCATAGCCGAGCTCTAGTCCATATCTTGCGGTCTGGAAGGTGGCCAGGCTCCCAAAATTGATGGCGAAATGCCACAGTCCGGAATTAAAGTCCGACTGCTTGCACCTCTCGCTTCCGACCACGCCGGGCTCTCTTACGAATCCCGCATAGCCGAGCTCTAGTCCATATCTCGTGGTCAGGAAGGAGGTCGTTATCAAAACTGTGGCGCAAAGCCAAACAGCCCGGAATTAAAGTCCATCTGCAACAAAACGTAATACTACGGACTCCAGCCGAGCTCGCTTAAAAGACCTCGTATGTGGATCATGATTGTCGGGCCCACTTCTCAAGCCCTGCAAACATATAAGACCTACTCTCCAGGTTCTGTTTACATATTATAGCCGCTTGGGACATTTTACAAAACAAAATGCTTTTTCGCAACAGCAACTCACAGCAAGTGAGGCGACTGTCGCGACTCTGTAAGAATTTTATTACCACAGGCTGAGCAAGTGCGCTTGATAGCACGGGCTCAGATTGGTTAACAGGGGAGGATTTCGAAAAATGAGGCCACCTTGCCTGTTCAACGCACCTATTAACCCCACCTCATAACATAAAGAGCAAACCGAAACAAAGGTTTCAAACTATTTTCCTAAGGAAAAAGTAGTCCCAAAAGGATTTGTTAAGCGCAGGGCACCAAACAAATGAGATATTGGATACAACAAAAGGGCGTGAATTAAAGCTTCAAAATGACAGCCAAAAGCGACAGTAAAAGGTCCAACAGTTGACAATCACTGCTACTGATAAACAATTCAGTAATGGACCCTGAAAATCCATTACTGCGGAAGCATGCAACATGCGAAAGGTAACATGGACAATTGAAAATCCATGAATGCGAATCAAACAGAAGGCAAGTTCCCTGCCACTGAAAACAGCAAGGAACCAACAATGCCTCACCCAAACGAGGTCAACCATGCAACCTCTGCTGGGGACAATAGCGACAACTCAGCGTATACACACTGAGTCCAGAGCAAAGGGAAGACAGGTCATCTATGGCCCATTCCCCTTGCAACACCACCTGTGCAAAACAATATAGTACAAACATACAAGGCACAATGAGCATAAAAATTGCAGAAAAGGGACATCTCATAAAAAAACTAACAGGAGTTGTTTCAAAATGTTTACAGCAATGGCTCAACAACCAGATATACAAGAAAGAGTAAGGGGAGGGGAATTCATTCTTTTCTCTTCCTCTTCCTTTTCTTTTCCTGCTCTTGCTCCACCTCCTCACCGGCCTCGGCCGGCTGTGCCTGAGCAGTTAGGGAGTGCTGAACCTGCTGGCTGGGAGCAGTCTCCGGATGCTTCAAGGGACGGGGAAGCTTGTATTTCTTATAATTGAAGCCGGGCAGAGTCTCTCGAAGATTATTGTAAATCTCCTGCTGCATAAGATATTTCCCATAGTTCAGGGTGGGCAGCAGCTGCCTCCGCACGAACTCCAGCCCCTCAGGCGTGGCTAACCAGCCATCAATATGTTTGCCCATGACCCCGTGGAGCCAGCTAACGGCCGATAAAGGGGCCGGATCCTTGGAACAAGAGGCCTGAAACTCGGAAATAACAATCGCCTTTGCTCTGTCAATAGCAGAAGTGTGGCCCGTCATGTAGTTTTCATATTTCTTCTGGGTGGCAGCCATTTCAGATTCGAGCTGCATTATCCGAGCCTTGTCATGACCAGAAGCAACCCGAGATTCTGCAAGCTCACCCCTCAAGTTCTCCAGCTCAGTATCCCTGGAGGCAATATCAACCTCAAGCTCAGAAGCCCGGGCCTTGGCAACACCTACCTCCTCGACCTGCCCCTGGAGTCGTTCCAGGGCCCTCCCCCGCCTGGCGATTTGAGAGCGGGCTTCTTCTAATTCAAGGGCCACCTTGTCATGTGCCTTTTCCCATTCAACTAGCTCACGGGTGGCCACCATGAGCTGATCATTCAAAGAGGAACACTGGGTCCTCACGGCGTAGAGCTCGCTTTCAGCCTCTACCAAGGAATTGCGGAGGCGGTCTCTCTCCTTCATTGCCAGAGTAGAAACATCTATCATCCTCTGCCACTCAGCCAAGCTAATTTTGGCCTTCTCAATAGCAATTGCGGCCTTTTCCTCAGCAGCCCGAGCACGCTCTTCTGCGCGTTGAGCCTGGGCCTCTGCCTCGCTCAGCGCCAGCACAGACTTATTGGCGGTATCCCTGAGGGCCTCAAACTGGGATTGGCATTCCCCCATCCGGGTTTCAACATCTTGGGCCCTCCCTCGGAAGTCACTCACCTATTTCTCAGCAGCCTCCAAGGCCTGCTGCGTGGTCCGCAAGCTATCCTGGAGATCCGCCTGCTTCCCAGCAACCACTCGCGCCCGGAGCTCAGCAGAATCCGCCCTCAGAGCTAGTTCGTAACCCAGGACAGCGGCCTGCAACGTGGAAAAACATGACTAAAAAAAGAAAAAGAAACAACACACGAAGCGTGCCAAAACAGATGCAGACATAGACGCAAAAAAGGTAACAAACCTTAAGAGCACTGGAGATGAGTTCCTCCGCAACGCTGGGAGTGTCCATCCCCCCATCACCCCTGTATCACAGGGCAGCCGCAAGCGAGCCAGCATATCCATGGCCCCGGCGTTGTCAGAGACAATGCCTTGGTCGTCTCTGAAAGAAAACTGGAACCTGTGCCTCTTTCGTCCACCGGAGGAGTCATGCGGTGGTCCACTCCCCTTGGCCACAGAATGTTTTTTCCGGCCACCGACCAGGGTAGCAACACTGCACCCTGGGTCATCTGAGCCTAGGCGGCCCCGGAGCTGTTCCACAGTCTCCTTGTCATCTTCATCATCACCCTCATCCATGGCATCCTCAATGACCACGTCCAGTGGAGAGGTAGTGTTGGCATTCCCCACAGCTTCCGTATCTACAGTATAGGTTGGTTGGGCATCCCCCATGCTGGTAACATCAGCAGCATCTTCATTACCCCCATCCTCTAAGCCCTCGGAACAGGAGGAGGAGCCACTGGATGCCCGGTCGGCATACTTAACACCGGCCGAGGGTTGGGTTTTCCTCCTACCCTCCTGAGCACGGTCAAGGAGATCAAACAGACTGGCACTGCCTATAACGACAAAACCAGGAAGGTAAAATAACCACGAAGGCATACAATACAGAAAGCCAACCCATAGTAAAAAGAAAATATATCTGGTGAAACGACAGCAGACTGGACAGGATCTGCCGCCAAATCAACCTTGGCTAGATCTGCCATTTTCTTGACCGGCTCAACTTCAACCTTGGCTGGATCTGCCATTTTCTTGACCGGCTCAACTTCAACCTTGGCAGGATCTACCATCCCTGCAGAACTCGAAAGCCCAGGAGCGAACACCTTCCCAGAGGGTTTCTTCCTCTCCAACGTAGGCTCCTCATCCTCTGAAGATTCGGACCTGGGAGGAGACATATGGGCAAAAGCTCTCTCCTCGCCTGAGGACTGGAGGCCCAACACATCTGAAGCAGTGGGACCATCACCGGAGCCCCGTCCCATTGCCAAGGACGCAGCGATAGCTGCAGCGATGTCAGCTTCCTCCTGGGCGCCAACCCGATCCTCACCTTGAGGCTTGGCACCAACGTCAGCCCCTTGGTCTTCATCAGGAACCTCGGTATAAAAAACGAAGCCCAAATCTTTGAGCTTCTCTTCGGGCAGGAAGGTCGTGATGTCCAAGTCGCCATACCCAACGTAAGCACCCACATCATCAGCAAACTCACCCAGCCCACCGGCATCGTGCATGTTAAACGACAGGGATCCTAGGGCAGTAAAAGGAGACCCGCCTTTCCTGTCATTGCAGATAAACACGAACCTGTGTTTCCACCCATGGTGAGACGACAGGGTATGGTAAAACCCACTCCGGCCGGATCGTTGGGAAATAAGGGCGTAGCCCTGGTTCTCCAGAGAACTGTTAAGCCCAATTTGAAACAAATGCCTAAAAAGACCAACGCTGGCCTCCAAACCCGAATCCTTGTAGCGTAAGAGGAAGGCAGCCATAAGATAGAACCCGTTGGGGGTCACCTGACAGGGGAGTAACCCAACCCAATTGAGATACTCTACGAAGAACGGGTGTAGCGGAAAGCGGAACCCGTGGTCCATCGCGTCCAGATGAACCGTGAAGAACCCAGAGGGGCAGGAGAACGCCAGGCTACCAGCCTCGGGCCTCATGATGTCAACAGTAGAACCGGCCATGCGTCTGGCTTCGGCCCACTCGGCGTCAGTAAGAGCACACGCATCCACGAGAGGACCATTCTCTGTAAGGGTGTCCACTGCATTCCCAGACTTCTTCTTGCTGCTTCTCCGCTTCCTAATAAAGCGGATGGGAGGCACGTCATGCACAACAACGGAGCCCCCAACCTCGTGTTGAGGGACGGCCCTATCTCTAGCATTACCTTGGGATGACATCTTTTCTAAATCTGCAGAAAAACACACGCATACATGCAGACAGTCAGAATCTGGGGTTTGGGGGTTAAGGACCAATAATCCGACCTCCAAACAAAAATCAAACACTCGAACCAGCATCGGGATGCGATTTTGAGTCTAGAGGTGCCAACTCCACCACAAATGGGGGAGTGTAGACCCCCCATTGATCGTGGAGCCGAAAGCGACGGAAAAACCCTTATTCTGGGTTTCTTCCGACAAAACTACGACAGACAAAGAACAAGCAAATAAAGCCGGAGACTAACCTGGTTGGGGAAGTCGACGAGGGAAACTAAAACTTCGAAAAGCAACGACCAGAGAAGACGAGCTCTTGAAGTGCTTGAAAACTCTGAAAACTCGAATACAAAAGAAAGCGCAAAGAAAAAAGACGGAAGGTTCTGCCTTTTATACTTCCCTTCAAAAATGAACGGGAGGCTTAAACGTGGCGCAATAATCCCCAGCCGCTCAAAAAACTCAAAGGTTTTTCAAAAAGGCATGCAAAAAAGTGCAATGATGGCGCCGTACAATCACTTCAAACGCCATCCCTCGCATTAAATGCTGAGAAGCGGCTATTAATTCAAAATGTTGCAGAAGGAATATGTAAAGATTCCTATTTGTACACATTAGTGTTACTACACGCCACAAATTCTCCCAAAGTCCACCAGGCGATAAATGCAACTGCCTCATCCCCCTCAGACTAATACTCTTCCGCACTTAGAAAATATTCTAAGTCCACAAGAGTGGGGGACTGGTAAGTGGGGGACTCGGGAAAGAGATCAAAAAACAGCAAAAACAAAACAACAACAACCAAGCTCAGGACGACGTAGCCACCTCAGGCTCGGCACCGAACAGGTATATCCTCAAAATTCGTACATAGATGAAAACTCCTTACAAATTTCTTCTAAATTTCATCAACCCATGGTCGGGGCCGCAGATGTAGCAACTAACCCATGAAACAGGTTTGGAACGCGGAAAACGCGAAGCTCGGGCTCATACTTCTCTGCAGCGGGGCGTCGCTTTCCTCTCCGGACTTCATGGCAAAGCGGAGTATACTCTTTTTCCTCCATTAGGATTTTTTCCCACAGGGTTTTTCCTCAGCGGAGTTTTTAATGAGGTACCCCTTTGTCATGACCATGGAAGAGCAGCACCCCTGCCGGGCGAACGTGCCCAGGAAATGGAAGATTTACTCTCTCTCACCTCAAGTTTCACTTTCGCCTCGGAGAGTGGGGGACTCGTGATGGAGTATATTCCCGTACACCACAGGGGTACCGCGATCGCCGGTAGAAAGCCTTGCGGGTTCATCGGGGGCAAGAAAATACTAAGTCCACATCTGGATCTGACCCCGACCCCGACCGCCGAGGTCGGGGAACACCAGGCTCAGGAATCAAGTAAATTCAGCAGATAACAGGGTCCACCGACCCCGACCCCGACCTCGAGGTCGGGAAACATCGAGCTCAGGAGCCAACCAAACTCGGCGATCCATGAGCCCGACCTCGGGACATCTGAGGTCGGCATCAAATCTGACCTCAGAAGTCTTGCTCCAGGTCAACACCAATCAAAGCACCAGGTGGTCAAGTCACCTCCAGAGCGAGAACGGGAGACAGCAGAATGAGTCCTCTCAGCATGGGCCCGAGCCCCCAGATACCGACCTCAGTAACCCTCGAGGTCGGGAGAAAACACCCTGTACTTAGGCAAAATTCGCAAGGGCTTAAATCATGAGGAAACATCGCCACGTCACTCTCCGCACTGGTGGAATACGCCGGATTGTCTGCACACGATCTCTGGCAGGAATTCTGTTAGAAGAATAAACCAATCAGCCAGCTATCAGAAGTTCTCTCTCCAATCAGCTTTCCACGTGGCTGCTCCCGATTCATTCAGGCTGGTAGTTTGTTAGAGTAGCTTTACACGTGCCCCTCTCCTATCAGACTATAATCTTTTTACTTGGGCACCAAGTATTTCCTTTTCTCCTTAGTATAAATATCACCTTGCAACTTGTGGATAGAGATGCTTAATCTATTGCACTCTTGAGACTGATACACTGGGATTTTGTTAATCGGATACCTGACTTTTCCGTCCAGTTCACTCTCCCCTTTACTTTCATTCTCGGTGGATTCCGGCTACCCTGGTCCTACGATCCATCATTAACAATTAGAGACCTTGCAACTCAAGTACCAAAAGTTCTATAAGTACAAAACATTTATGCTCATGGTTTTCAAAATCGTTTGAAAAAAGAGGATTTTGAGACTTCATTATGAAGTTTATGGACTAAGGCTCTAATACCAATTAAATTGTCACGCTCCGGACCTATCCGGACAAGTCAACAATCCGCCGTACAAAACAAATAGTCAACCACAATCTAACACATCCATATTATACAAGGCGTCTCGAATATCATTCACACATAAGTCATCCATAAACATACATAATAAGTAATTCAATACACAACAAAAACATAGTTTGAAAACAAATGCCACACAGGGCAAACATGAGCACGCATGCTCCATAATGAAAATATCCATTAGCATGTTTATAAGTGTTTAAAAATAGAATGGAGGAAGCACGGACCAAATCTTCTCTCCGAGATGATCACCCGATCAACGAGCACAGGTAGCAAGCTCTAGCCTCAACCTGAAATGGTGGTGGGACCCCCCCTGAAAGGGATTCAGTACTCTATACGGCTATAAAGTACTGGTGTGGATGGAATCTAATAGATATACAACAAGTATTTCAAACACATGACCCTCAAATAGGGTGATAATATAATCTAGGCCGTAACCCCAAGTTACCCCTTTTCAAAATATACTTACTTCATATATAAAGTCAAGTAGTCGGTCCGTAGGCCCAAGGTTTGTTTACAAAAACATCAACCCAATACCCCATGATTACCAGTCACGACAATTCATAGGGTTCAACTCTAACACATATGTTTGCATTTCTAGAGTCCAACTCAAGTACATCACCATGCAAATCATATGACACAAGTTAATTACTCCACCATGCATTTCTAGAGTCCAACTCAAGTACATCACCATGCACATCATAGGCTACAACCTCAAATCTCCCATGCATTTCTAGAGTCCAACTCAAGTACATCACCATGCATGTCATCAATCACCACCCCTTGTCTACCCATGCACTTCTAGAGTCCAACTCAAGTACATCACCGTGTCATGGCATACACTCAATTCCTAAGCAAACTTATGCCTAGAATTGAGATATCAATAATTTATTTTGAGACATCCTTACGGACTGCCCAATCATGATCTTAGCTTCATACTAAATCAATTAAGTCACTTGAATCACATTCAAGCACATCACTTACAATCAAATCCTTAGATTCAATTCCTTAACAATTACAAACAATCATTAACTAGCATTACAATACAATTAAGATTTATTCCTATCAATCATATATTCCATTTGTAAATCCCTACATATTTAGAGATATGTAGTAGCAACAATTCACACAAGAGTAAAAATGCCTATTTTACATAATAGTTCATTAATAGCTCATTTAACTCCATTTTTATCAATATGATTCCAAATCATTTCCAATTTCATTCCTTATCAAATATATCAATATTTCATCAATAATCAGTCATCATAATCCATGAAAAACATGATTTAGACATTTAGGTAATCTCATGCTTAACCTACAAGTTGTAAGCAACTAGATGTCGATCCTTACCTCAAATAAGCTTTAAATTGTTCCTTCTCAACCCAATGCTCAAGCTTCGGCCAAGGGAGTTTGAGAATTGATTACTTGCTTAGAAATGGTTGTTATACAGCCTCCTCAAGGTTCTAGCCCAACTTGTAACCGATGATACAAAAACAACCCCTAGAATGGGTGTTTTCTGGCGAAATCATTCCAAACCTTTCAAGGTTTGTTCTAGGCTAGCATCTAACAATTACTTCAATATATTAACCTTATAAGGAACATATTATACACTTTAAATAGTGTATACTATCTCCATCAATCTTTCGTATCATTAAGATAATGAAGAGGAATATTTTGGGTTCAAACTTACTATGAATACAAAAAACGTATTCAGTAAGGTATCATCTTCCATCGATTATTTGGAGGCCTTAAACTGCTCCGTTTTCTTCGAACCGTACGTCTATGGATTCCTCTTATTGAGATATTTCAGTGGACACCTCACATTCTCTTTTTGGATGAGTGTAGCTCTATATACGAGTCGAACAAGAAGGCCTACACACTGGAAAATATCATGCGGCCACCTCTCCTATCTCCCTCTCTTTTGATTGTGAGGCTCTCCCTTCTTTCTTATCCCTTTGAGTTCGAATAGGGGTGAGGGGGAGGTGTTTAAGAGTCCTCTCAATCATGCTAGGAGAGTGTGTGGTGCACAAAAAGAGGGTAGGGTGTTTGATTGCAATCAAACATGAGATGGTCCTCCTTTTTTATTACTTTTTGTATTGTTTGAGCTCTCAACTCAATAGGTCCGCCCCATTTATGTGTTCTAACTTATTCTACCTGTTTTGCAGGTTCTAGAAAGGTGTGAGTCGCACTCTGATGTCTCCTAATTAATTTGGGAGCAAAATATACACCAATACTTCCAAAAGTGGAAAGATGGGTCTTATTGTTTTTATCTTTTGTCATAAGATGTACTTTTTGTACTTATCCCAATTTATTTAGATCAAGTCAACCTTCTACATCATATTATTGATATCTAATATGTGTAGGATGGTCCCAATAATTTATATGATGTATAATTATAAAAGAAGCTCCTACTTCCATTATTTAGTTTAATAATGCCAAAGATGGGACCATAGGCTTTGTATTCTTCTCCAACCATTCTATCACTTATTTATGACATTAGTATTCATATAGCTGGGCTACTAGCCGTGTGGGTTACCCTCCAGTGGGTCTAGAACGTCATTCTTAATAATTGATATTTTTAGTAGGTTAGGCCCAAAATAACATTTGGGCTGCCTGACCGTTCTTACTTTGTATCGAGGGGTTATATATCTTTATTTAAGAATGTTGGGCCCCAATATCAATAAGATGGTCCAATTAATTATTTGGAAGTCCATTAATATTATACGAGCCCAAACAGTAATATGATTAATCACATGTTACATAAAACTTTAATCGTTTTACAATTGTTCGATAATAGGGAAATTCAATACCTAATCTTTGAAATTTAATTTGAATTTCAAGGACGTTCGGGTGCGGTGTCACAATAATAATTGCCTTGATAACTCAGCAATTATAGTCTTACATATCAACCCTGTTACCCGGTTTAAACTAATTTTTTTCAACAATAATAGGCGAAGTACACGTGCGATGCACGGGGTATATCTAGAATTGAATAGTAACTTATTTTAAATTATGTTTTACGATGATACGCAATGTGTAACTTCTGTCAAATAAAGAAAGACAACAGAGTTTATATGTTGTAACGTTTACTATATATGTAGTAGTTGTAAGAAAATTTGAATCGTGTAAAAAATGGAAGTAATATAAAATAAACGATAATGTGTAATCATAACCTCTACGTGAAAAAACAATAAGTTCTACGTGACAATGAAATAACTTGATGGTACAATTATTCGTGAGCCTTATGAAACTTTATAAAATAGAACAATCATATATGACGATAATGTGCAAAAAAGTTTCAAAAATTTTGAAAAAACTTCTTTATAAACCACATTATTAGTGGTATTGATAGCACGAACCTCGTCATCACTTATAAGAATCTTCTACTCACCATGTAGCACCGTCCCTGAACACATTTACTTTTTAGTAAATTATGTAATAACCCTTGATGAATGAATCACGAATTTGCGAAGTTGTAAATTTTCATTATTTCTTTTGCGTGAATAGTAAATTGCACGTGGGACCCACACCGGGAATGGGGACCGCCCGATAAGTCCAGAATCACATATTATATTCATCTTAGTCTAGATGATATGTATATGGTGGTGGATGTTTTAGTAGGTCCATAGAAAGAGCATAGAGTTGACTCGTTGGTCAAACGAGACCCAAATACCGGTATTGGTAATTTATTGGATAACAGCCCGAAATGAATTTCGGAGACTCCTAAATTAAAGTTGGGGAATGTAAATCTATTCTAAAGTCCTATAATAACTAGGAACGTGTGATATATTTTATTTGGCCCGATAAAATAGAATATAAATAAAACAGTCCAAAAAAATACAACTTTCGGGACCGATTGTACACTTCTGGACTCAAATGGGTGACCTCCCACATGTGTGGGGGCCAACCCACGTTTTTTTGGCCTTTCAATGAATGAGGAGGGCTGCATGTGAGCATGGGAGACAAAGAAATTTGATTTGGGGAACAAACCAATTAAATGGGGTAGGACCCCTTTCTTTTATTGTTGAGAGAAATGCCAAAGGTGGCATTCTCAATCACTCTCCCACTCACTAGCTCGACCAGCACCTAGGAATAGAGAAAGGAGAGCTTTGAAACTTCATTCTCCATATCCAAACTCGAGCCCAAGCTCAAACAAAGAAAAAGAAAGAAGTTTGGAGAAGAAAAAAGATAGGAAAAGTGTAAAGAATTAAGGTAATGACCTTATAATAACTTTTCCTCTACTTCTTATCTATATTATGACTTACATATATTATTGGGGACCCCTAGGATTGTTCTACATGTTTATAAGTGTAGAACAAGGGGTTGGAAGGTAGTTCTAAGTCCAAGAACGGACTTAGAAGCCAAATGACCGGTTCACCGGAAAATAACCCTTTAGAGGTTATTTGTGTTGATATGGGTTTTGTGATGATAAAACCTTGTTAAGATCTTGACTAAGGTGTTCCTAACTGTCGCCGGAGTATCGCCGGAGTTCGCCGGAGTATCACCGGAGTTCAACCGAGAAGGGTAGAACTTCTCAAAACTCATTCGAGGTGAGGATGGCTGACTATATTGCTTATAATTAGTGAATTAATTTCATAAGATTACCTATGGTAATTAAATGTGATTTTCATGGGTTATTAATGATTAATAATGCCTAAATGAAAATACTATTGATATGAGAAGTGAAGCATGAAATACAAATTTAGAATAAATTGTGTATGATTATGTGATATGAAAGTGATGACATGATGATGGGATTAACTATGAAATGTTGTGATAAAATATACTTTTACTTCATGTAAGGAATTCAGGAATGGATAAAAGTGATATTTTTTATATTGAGATTAAATCATATTTGGATTGGAAAATCAATTGAGATGAATTATTTGGCTATGAATTAAGAACTTGGTTGTTTAAGATTATCCGACTAGTACTGAATTACTAGTCGGGAGATTGATGTAAATAAATGATGGAATTAATCCTAAGAGCATCTCCATTCATGATCTCTAATAATCAATTTTTTATATGATTCTTACCATTTAAATATTATGTAATTAATTATAAAATAATCTCAAAATTCGTTTATGTCTTTCAATCATCATCTTCAAATAATCTGTTTTTTCTCTGTCCTGCATTTATCTCTATTACATATACTTTTCAAATAATCTTAAAATAATCTGGATTCATATTTTGATCCCAGATTATTGTAGCAAATAATCATATTAAATAATCTATGTCACTCATTGATAATTCTCTAAAAAACTGCCATGTCACTAATTTAATCTCGTAATAATCCTCCCAATGAGGATGCCCTAAGAGATAGGACTGTGAATAGAGATGCCTTAAGTAGTCTTAAGTGATACTTTAAGGTTGAATTGTGCGAACACTAAGGTGTGCTAGGGGTAGGCCTAAAGGCCACCCAAGTGAATTGATTCTAGGCATAGGATTTGCTTGAGAATTGGGCTATGGAAATAAATTAGAGTCGGACTCTAGGATTGCATGGAAATGTAGTTGGGCCGAGCCCTTGCCATGTAATGTGATTAGCATGGAAACGTAGTTGGGCCAAGCCCTTGCCATGTATTGGTGATCTTCATGGAAACGTAGTTGGACCGAGTCCTTGCCATGAAGTTATATGGTTGGTATGTAAACGTAGTTGGGCCGAGCCCTTGCCATACAATTTTGATGTATTAGATTGAGTTAAAGGATTGTATAAAAATATAGTTGGGCCGAGCCCTTGCTATACAATCGGGGCTCGTTGGTACCCTATGGGGTTGTCGTGGCTTATGGTCAAGGGGAACGAAAATGATGAATTCTAAATGAATATGGGCCCACGAGCCGAATACTTGACTTGATATAAAGTAAGTATAATTTTTATAAAGGGGTCATCGAGGGTTATGGCCTATAACATAATATCACCCTAGATTGAGGGTCTTAGAAATTGAAATGTTGATTATACTTAGTATAGTTGTCATTGTACTTGTCAAATGCTTCCAAGTACTAACATCCCCTTCACGGGGGAGGCCACCTCAAAGTTTCAGGTAGGAGCTGAGCTTGCTACCAGTGCCTGTGGTTTCGGGAAGATCTAGGAGAGAAGACGTGGTTCGTGCTTCCTCCGTTTCTGTTTCAAAAACAATTATAACAATGCTCATGGATATTATTTTTTAAACAATCATTTGGGGACTTGTATGCCTAGTTATGCCAAGTGTGGCTTGAACACTTGTAATATTGTTTCCGCTGTTTTAAATGAATATTATACATTATGTTTGTTTATGGATGTACTATGTGTGAATGATATTCCAGACGCCTTGTATAGTATGGATGTGTTGGACTGCGGTTGACTATTCGTACTGTACGGCGGGTTGTTGACGTGTCCGGATAGGTCCGGGCCGTGACACACCACTTGAGGTAACCCTTGACATGACAAAATACAATTGATCGTGCATAAAGACAGATTTTGGAAAATATATACCCGCTTGATCCAGAGATTGGCCTAGACTTTTGTTTATCGTCATGGCAAATGAAACGACAATTGGAATTGTCTGCATTGAAATTTGAAAAGAATTCTGCTATCCGACGGGACCAATAACAGTTGTGGAATCAAAATCTTTTGACCAATACTTTTTCCAGATATAAGTTTCGCCTCCAAAGCACAATTACCTAACCGGGTAATAATCAAGCGAGTCTCATTACATAAGCCAGATGTCTGGTCAATGTTTCTCATTAGTCCCAATTTATGGTTTCATATCCATGATGCAAGTGATGCATTGATTGAAGCAATAACAATTAGTCTCAATTTATGGTTTCATATCCATGATGCCATTGATGCATTGATTGTGTTAAAAAACTTTTGAGTATATACTTCACCGGATTCGGCGCCAAAGTTGCCTTGCAGTGAGCATGAGTTGTCAAACTCATATATGTGTTCGTTTTTCTAGAGATCAATAAAATCGTATGATTATTGATAAGCTCTACAACATCATTTGTGCATGTCAAAATAGCTCTTTGTTAAAAATATGACGGATTAGCTGTAACACCCCCATTTTCTCTCCCAAAGTAATACTTGAAATAGTAATTAATCAATAGAAACATACTTTATTAAAATGAATAGTAATGCAGCGAAAATAATTTAATGGAAAAAGGGGTGTCACCGCCACATCCGGTCATCTCTCAACCGAATGCACAGGCAATTCCCAAAACAAAACCATAAAAATGAATATTCGACATAAATAAAAATGTTTATTCTTGACTAAGTTTTTCTATGGCATCTCTAATCCGCTCTAGGCACATGCAATCAACAATCAACATAGTCATCATCACCTGCACAAATAAAGTGCAGAAAACAAAACAAAGAAAAGGAAACAAAAATTAGCTTTAGAGCTAAGTAAGTACTACACAACCCCGTAAAATAATCAGGTTTGACTAAAATAGTTTTTCATATAATACTATATAAAAATAACACACTCCACCAAAATTCTTTTCTCTTTAATTTTTCTCAAAATCACTTCTTTATTAAAATTCTCAACTTTTCTTCGAAAATATCATAGTAACTCTTCTCTTTGAATTTCTCAAAAATCTCTTTTTCACTAACTTCCTAGTAGTTTAGAAGGGCGGTGCTCAACCTCTCGATTGAGCCCGGTGGTCCGTGGTTACGGACGGCCACCCCGGTCAATGCCGGTACCACATCGCTCTTGTGGAAACGAAACGACTACCTTAAGTGTGCACACCCCCTAAAAGGGATTCCAAGCCCTCCGAGTAGTAAGTCGTAACGAGTAGTCGGAACCAAACTACCCCTGAATAAGATATCTCTGAATGATTATGGACTACTACTACAACTCTGCTTCTTAAAAGGGATCATCGATCCAACTGTCACTCAAAACTTAACCTTACCCTTAGTAGTAGCATCCCTTTACCTCGGAACTATTACTACTCATTGTTCTAAAACTCGCTAGGCGCTAGTCGGGCGGTTGAGGGGCGCCTAGCGCCTAGGCGGCTGACTAGGCCGATTTTTTAGCCGACTAGGCCGATTTTTGGCCGACTAGGCCTCTACGGTTAGGACCGACTAGGCCGACTAGGCCGACTAGGCCGATTAATCGGTCCGACTAGGCCGATTTGTAGAACAGTGCTACTACTACACTCCTTCTTAAAAGGATCATAGATCCGAAAGTTACTCAAAAATTTCTTCTTAGTAGTAGCCCCCCTAACCACTCTCCACATTTTAAGGGAGGTGGAAAACCGTCACCCCGGATTACTTCCGAGATGCCTACCTCTTATGAAAACATTACTTTTATCTGAATTATACTTCAAAATATTTCTCAAGCTTTCTCAAACTGCCTCAAAAATATTTAAAAAAACATTTAATACACAAAGCACTTAGTCTCACTTCTAAAATATCACAAATTGAACAACCTCAAAATCACATGCATATACATCATAACTCACACTAAAACCGTGTATCACATAATAAATATATAATACCAGGAAACGATTTTGGATTGGCAGAGAAACTTACCTCAAAATTGGCGCTCCTAGACCACGCCTTCTATTCCGGTCTCTAGATAGAGTCACCTTCTAATTACAATTTCATAATTAGTCCTTTGTTCTACTTTTATTAATTTATTATTAATTTAAACCACTTTTGTTATTTTACTCCATCCGTTTATAAGGTTCGATTAGGGTGTTCTATTTTTGTTAGTTAATCTGAATGCTCCTTTATAACAATTCAATCAATCCGTATTAATCACTAAAAATAATCAAAATTCCATTTTAAACTAATCAATCCATTATGTATCATTAATGTATTGATTAACCCATTTTCTTTCCAACTCAACCAAGAAGATCTGAATAATCCATATTAAAAAGAGAGATTTACCTAAATAGGACTAAAACATTGTGGAATTGCAAAAATAGGACTCTTATGTTTTATTTGACAAAAATAGGACTAAAAAGAGGTAATCTGACAAAACTACCCTTTTTAAAAAAGAGACGCACACCACCGACGCACAACCTGCTATCCTTCACCCCATGGACCGCAAAATTGAATCTACAGAGCAACACTCATCCATCGTCGATTGTGGCCTCGCACCGCAGCGCTTCTGCCGTAGCCCTACACTCATCGGCGACCAGGTAGGTAATCTTTTCTTCTTCTTCTTCTTCCTAGTTTTCTGCTTTTTTAAAATTTTTTTTATCAATCATATATTTAAATAAAATTTTAATTTTTTAAAGTTTCAAATGAAGATATATCTAAACTTGAATATCTTGTTATCAATTTTGATTACTTTTAATCTCAAAATTCTATGATTAATGATTCCAGAAAATGTCACTTTTTGAATAAGAGCATGTCTAAATATTGGTTTTTTTACAAAATGTCACTTTTATGTCATTACAATATTTGGAAATGTCAATTAAGTGACATTCCTCATGGAGGGCAGATCCTTTGTCACTTTTATGGCATTACAATATTTGGAAGAAGAAAATGTCACTTTTTATGACATTACATTTGCTTAGGTGACAGTTTCAAATAAGAAAATGACATTTCCAGAGTAATAAAAGTGACATTTTCAGATTGTCATTTTTGTAAATGTAATGTCACAAACGTGACATTTTTTTCTTCAAATAACCAATAATTTAGACATTCTCATAATATACATGTGGCATTTTACTCAATAAATAAAAATCAAATCCAAAAAATCCAAATTAATAAAAATCCAAAAAAAATCACAGAAGAAGAGAACAGAGAACCAGCAATTTGAGGAGGATTAGAAGAAGAAGAAGAAGAAGAAGAAGAAGAAGAAGAAGAAGAAGAAGAAGAAGAAGAAGAAGAAGAAGAAGAAGAAGAAGAAGAAGAAGAAGAAGAAGAAGAAGAAAAAGAAAGGAGGAGGAGGATACCTGTGGTCGACGCAAGAGGCATCTAAAAATCAAAACTGGAAGGAGGCAATGGCTCAGGAGATTGATTCTATTCAAAGAAATGAAACATGGGCACTAACAGACCTACCAAGGAGTCACAAAGCCATTGGCCTGAAGTGGGTTTATAAGCTAAAGAGGGATCCAGAAGGGAAAGTCATCAAATACAAGGCCAGACTCGTTGCAAAGGGCTATGTGCAAAAGTTTGGAATTGACTACAAAGAAGTGTTTGCACCAGTAGCTAGGCTGGAAACAGTAAGAACTCTGATTGCTTTTTCAGCTTTCAAAAGATGGAGCATTCATCATATGGATGTTAAAACAGCCTTTTTGAATGGAGAACTCAAGGAAGAGGTTTATGTGGTACAGCCAGAAGGTTTTGTTGATCAAAAGAACCCAAGCAAAGTGTTCAAATTGTACAAAGCATTGTACGGTTTGAAACAGGCTCCTAGGGCATGGAATGAGAGGCTAGACAGGTGCTTGAAGTCACTGAATTTCAAGAAGTGCAAATATGAGCATGATGTGTACACTAAGGAAAGCATTGAAGGAATGCAAATTGTGGGGGTTTATGTAGATGACCTCATTATTACTGGATCCAGTGATGAACAGATTGAAGATTTTAAGAAAAGAATGAAGCTGCAGTTTGAAATGAGTGATCTGGGACCATTAAGTCACTATCTAGGGATTGAGGTGAGACAAGAAGCAGAAGCTATAACCATATGCCAAACCAGCTATGCTAAGAAAATCTTGGAGAAAATGGGAATGTCAGGATGCAATCCTTGCTCAGTACCTATGGAACCCAGAAGTAAGTTAAGCAGGTATGATACTGAACCTCCTGTAGATAAAACTCAGTACAGAAGCATTGTTGGTTGTCTTAGATATTTGGTCAACACAAGACCAGACTTAGCCTACTCAGTAGGAGTGGTAAGTAGATACATGGAAGCCCCAACCCTAGCACACATGAACGCAGTCAAGCAAATTTTGAGATATGTGAAAGGAACACTGGGAATGGGGTGTGTATACAAAAGGGAGTTTGAGAATGAGAATCTGGTAGGGTATAGTGACAGTGATCTGGCAGGTGATCTGGATGACAGGAAAAGCACAAGTGGAACTCTCTTCTTCTTGGGTGGCAATCCGATTACATGGGTATCACACAAACAAAGGGTAGTAGCACTCTCCTCCTGTGAGGCAGAGTACATAGCTGCTACAAGTGCAGTCTGTCAAGGCATCTGGCTCTACAAATTGATGAAAAGCTTGAAGAGCAATGAAGACCATGAAAAGCCAGTAATCAGAATAGATAACAAATCAGCCATAGCATTAGCTAAGAATCCTTCTTTCATGAAAGGAGCAAACACATAGACACCAGATCCCACTTTATAAGAGAGTGTGTTGAAGAAAACGAAGTGGAACTTGAGTATGTGAGAACCAGTGACCAACTAGCAGACATACTAACCAAACCTCTTGGAAGGCAAAGATTTGAAGAGATACGAGACAAGATTGGAATGAAAATTGTCAAGTAGAAGAAGGACAAGCTTAAGGGGGAGAATGAAGGAGTTAATCTTGTCCTAAAGTAGTTATTTATGTCTTTAAGTATATGTGTATGTATTACGTGTGTGCAGTAACCTCCCCACCCCCCATGCATACGTAAAAATAGGGAGTGGGAAGTTATCTATACGTGTGTGTGAGTGTAGAAACCGTATAGTATTTGTGTTGTATATATATATGTGTGGTCAGGGGTTTTTTCATCCAACAAGTTGTTGGGTTTTTCCCCTAAAATATATAAAGAAAAGATTGTGGAAAGATTCATAGCCTACTTTACTTTCATTTTCATGTATCATACTATGTGGAGTTTACTACATTCCAGTGCAACCTTCATCATTTGAGTGATCTTCAGCCAACATCCAAACCCTTGCAGAACTTCATAAACGATCTTTAATCGGTTATTTCTACAAAGGGAGACCGAGTATGGAGATTTGGTGGAGGTATGTTTGGTGGACGTATGTTTGGTCTAGTCAGGAAACTTCAATGTTTGAAACAGGATCTTAAAAAGTGGAATGCTGCAACTTTTGGTAATATTTTTGAAGACATTAAGCTCCGTGAACAAGAGGTTTTGAATGCAGAAGTTTGTTTTGAAAATAATCCTACAGAAGAAAATAGATTCGATTGGTCTTTTAAAAAAGCTCTTCTTATGTCCAAATATAAACTGGAGAGAAAATTTTGGAAACAGAAGGCTCATCTCAATTGGCTTAGAAAGGGGGACTCAAATACAAAATTCTTTCACTCTTATGTGAAAATCAAAAATAGAAAGCAGCAGATAACATCTATTAAAAACTCTGATGGAATTTTGGTAAACACAGTACCTGAGATAGGGGATGCAGCAGTCCATTACTTTTCCAGTCTTTATTCACATGAGCAAGAAGGAGATGGAGATCAAATCCTGGACTATATTCCCTCATTAGTTGATGCTACTGATAACAAATCCCTTCTTGAGCTACCTGATTCAGAAGAGGTCAAAGAAGCTGTTTGGGCACTCAATCAAAATGGTGTTGTAGGTCCTGATGGTTATAATGGGAAATTTTTTAAAAAATGCTGGCACATTGTTGGGAAGGATGTTGTTAATGCTGTTCAAGATTTTTTTATGGGGATTCCTATACCTAAAGGTCTTTCAAGCTCCCTTCTGGTTCTTATACCCAATAAGGACAATCCAATTTCTTTTGCTGATTATAGGCTCATTTGTCTTTCTAACTTTGTTAACAAAGTCTGTACCAAGGTGCTTGCTAACAGATTAGCTATTCTTCTACCTAAATTAATATCCAATGAACAAGCTGGCTTCCAAAAAGGGAAAGATATGGCTGATCAGATCCTAATTGGTCAGGAAATGCTTCATGCTATTGACAAGAAGATTAGGGGATCTAATTTGGTGATCAAGTTAGATATGGTTAAGACCTTTGACACACTGTCTTGGATTTTTCTATAAAAAATTCTTCAGAAGTTTGGCTTTCATGATCATGTTATTAACCTTATTTTGAATAACTTGCAAGCTACTTATCTTTCTGTGCTTATAAATGGCAGTCCTAAAGGTTTTTTAAGCCTATGAGAGGGGTCAAACAGGGAGACCCTCTCTCCCCTTTCCTTTTTATCCTTGCATCAGAAGCTTTTTCTAGAGGGCTAAACTGGCATGTGGCTAATGGTCTTATTAAGCCTTATTATTTGGGCAGATATGGAAAACATGTTACTCATTTAGCCTTTGCAGATGACCTGCTTATCTTTATGAATGGTGAATCAAGATCTATTCTCAACTTCAAAAAGTTTCTTACCTTGTATCAGAATGCCTCAGGCCAGGCAGTGAACTTTGACAAAAGTTCATTTGTGTGTGGAAAGCATGCCAATACCAGAAGCCAAATAATCAAAGACCTTTTGGGTATGCAAAAAGGATCCTTGCCTCTGAAATATTTAGGAGCCAATCTACACAAAGGAATCAATAGGCATCAGTTCTGTCATAATATTATTCATCAGTTTGATTCAAAGCTTTCTACTTGGAAACAGAAGAATCTAAATCAGGGAGGGAGACTTATCTTAATCAAGCATGTCCTGGGATCTATTCCTATGCATCTTTTAGCTGTTGATAATATGCCACAGAGAATTAAAAGAATTTTAAACAAGAAAATGGCCAATTTTTTTTGGGGTTCCTTAAATGACAAGCCGAAATACCATTGGTTAAGATGGTCTAAATTGTGCTACCCCAAGGAGGAAGGGGGGCTTGACATTCGCTCCTTAAATGATATCGAGAAAGCTTTTTCTTTAAAACTTTGGTGGAAATAGAAATCTTCATCTTGTTACTGGGCCCAATTTATAAAAGAAAGATATCCAAGGGAGGATAATATGAGGCCTAAACTGTATGACTCACCTATTTGGAAAAGAGTTTGCTCAATCAATGATCTGGCTTCATCTTTAGTTGTTTCTTTTGGCCTGCAATTAACTTGGAAACAAGCAAATGATGGTCAATTCTCCTTCAAATCTGCCTATAATACTATAAGACACAGTCACGGAGTTGCTTTCTCTTTTAAGCATATTTGGCATCCAAATCAACAACTTAAAGTGCAACTTTTCCAATGGAAACTGTTTAGAGGAATTATACCAATTTCTGACAATCTTAGCAAGTTCCATAGGGTGATCCAGCCCTCTATTTGTCCACTTTGCAGGAGGAATGGTGATTCCACTAATCATGTCCTCTATGATTTTTCTTATGAAAGAAATATTTGGGATTATTTTATCTAGGTTATGAATATACCTATTTCTTCCACTATCAGTTCTATCAGAAATATTTTCTTTATGTGGTGGTTTGAAGCAGGTTTCAAATCCCTAATTGATGTTTTCAAACATAATCTACCGGGAATCATAACCTGGCATATTTGGAAAATTTATGCTGACCTTATTTGGGGATCTCAGAAAGAAGTTCCAGCCATTGAAACTACGATTTATAAAATTAAGTTATACACTCAATCTTGGGTGTACACCTTAAGTCAGAAGAGGTTTCGTAGTATGGATAATGTTCGTTTTGAAGAACACTTCGTTCCTCCAAATTTTAGACTGACACAGAGAATCCTTAAGCCTATACAGTGGACTAAACCTAAGAGAGGCCTTAAACTCAATATCGATGCTGCTTTCATACCTGGGAGAGCATCAAGAGGAGCTATTTTGAGAAACGAGCAAGGTCGGTTGATTGCTGCTGTTTCTTTTCCCCTTTTTGCTTTCTCCAGTCTGGAAGCCGAACTTTTGGTGATGTTACAAGCGACGAGATGGACGATTCAGGAAGGATACGATCATTTCCAAGTCAAAAGTGATGCTGAAGAGCTCCTTGATTACGTCTCAGGTAGGAAATATGGTCGGTGGAAAGAAGAAATTGATGTGTTCAGACATGAATGTTTTAGGAAAGGGATTTGGTTTAAACATGTTCTCAGAGAAGGAAATGTACCCACTCATTTGCTCACTGGTGTTTCTCCGGCCCAACTTATCATTTGGAATGATCTAGACTCTTTGCCTAGCCCAATTAAAGTTGTTGTTACTTTTGATTTCTTTAATCTTCCTGCTTTTAGAAGGTTTGTTTAATTATGTATGTTTTCTTAAGAGGTTTGGTCTGGTCCCCCTCTTTTCATGTTATTGATTTTTATTTTTAATAATACCTGGCAAATGATCCCCGACATTTGCCCCACTGATTTTGGTGGTTTGCCTTTCGGGGTAAAAAAAAAGTATGTATATATATATATATACATACTAGTATATATATATATAGATTTAGGATCATGTGAGAATTTGATCTTAGGAGAGAAAAAAGAATGATCTAGTCGTTGGATTGCAACATTATTTACATTAATTAATTAATTAATTCGTATGAGGGTACATACGTAATTCACTTTTCTTTCCTTCTAAATCTTAGTCCTTCCGTTCATGTGTATGCTTACCATTTTACGTTCCTGTTTTTTAGCATCTTTAATTTCTTTCTACTAATATTAATGGAAAATTCTACGGTGCATCATTACAAATCAAAAGTACCGGTGCATTCCATTTTAGTCCAATCAAATGGTGACATGTTGTCAACTCGACATCCTAATCATCATAGTATCAAAATTGTACATCTTTGCATTTTAATCCTTTGAAAATTAGCAAGTTAATATATGCCGGGCACGTCAGGATAGAACTAAAACTGCCGGCTATGCACGTCGGACGAGACATATCTAGTGGGATTTTCTTCTGAGATTACCTTCCTCACATTTCCTTGAAGGTTTAATTTAACAATGGCCTCAACTCTCTCCAGCAATCCCATGAAATTTGTGGTGACGGACTTTCTGCAAACCTTAATGTCCAAATTGAAACAGGAGAATGTCTCTTATTGTATAAACTCAAATTAGGTGCTCCCTACGGCCATTCATCATACAAAAGCACCCTCCATTGCAACCGGAATACGAATATAAAAACATAACATCATTAAAGAAAAAGGGATTTCGAGTATTTTTCTTGCATCTTTGCCTTCTCATCGAAGTGTAACTGCGGCAGGTTATTCCTTCAGTGTGGCAGACTGGCAGGTTCGTCCTTGGGTGCCGCAGGGTTTTCCTTCGGTGAGGCTAGTTATCTTCTTTTTCCTCTCTTTGCGGTTTCTACGGCAAGCAGGCAACCGTTTCGTCTACGGAAATAGCAGAGGTGTTACGGAGTATTCCTGAGTTAACGAACTTTAGATATTTCACTTCTTTGTTAGGGTTAAAATGCAAATAGTAAAATTTAGTTGAGTAAAATGAGTATGATGCTTACGTGGTCTCTCAGTGTAATGTGATTGGTCAAAATGTTAAGGCACCTGTACCTTGTTTATTTTCAGAGGCACCGTAGAAGAACCCAATATTAATATGCCTTTTAATGCTTTGGTAGATTAGTGCGTCTTCTTTTTTCTTTTATGCTGATTTTCCTTTCCTTTTCTTTTATGTTAGTACTTTCTTTCTATAATAATGTCCGTAAGATGCCAACATAATTTTTCCATCATCTGTGATTTTATTTATTTATTATTATTTATCTTTTTTTTTGTTTTTGAGAAATATATGCAACTTTCAATGTTTTAATGTGCACAACTGAGTTTCTAATAGTGTTATTTTTACACATTAGTATATATGTATATCTTTTTTTATGGATATAAATGTATATATATTAATGAAACTACAAATATTAATCATTTTCTCACTTATCCATTCTAATTATGCATTATGTTCATGACTTTTGGGAATTTGACAATTATACGCTTTTAGGCTTCTAATTTTGCACTCTTGATTAATCGTACACTTTTTGAGGTACATATTGCACATATAAATGATTCATAGTGCTTTTAAAATTTGTCACATGCATATAGTGCATTTTTCATGAGAAGAAAAAGTACATATTTTAAAGTATAATAAAATTACAACTAGTGAATATATTGCACCTTTAATATGCACTTTTTAAAGTACATAATGCACTTCAGGTGTTAACATGATGTATTTGTGATTTGCACTGCTCGGATTTACTGAGATGCACTAGTTTGAGAGAGGTAGTGCACTTTTCAAATTTCTCACTTTTGTATGTGAGAATGTGCACATTTTAAAGTACAATAAAATTACAAGTGGTGAATATTGCAATTAAATATGTGAATAATGCTTAATATTAGGAGCGGTAATGGTAATTGTGAGAAACAATAATGATAGATATAATATTCGCATATTTTAATGATTTGCAACGTAGAACTTGTTCATTTAGAATTTACAATATGAAAGTAGAAAAGTGCACATTCAGGTATTGAAATATGCATTAATCTATTCTTATAATGAAGAGTTATATGGACATTTAAATGTTAATAATTCCATGGTGCAAATTTTGAGGGATCCTAAATCCTATCCATCGTGCAAGTGAGCTGAACATTCAATGATTGGTTTTTGGTTTTTACGTGTTTGCCCTTTTGTTGGTAGGCAAACTGATTGTTATTAAGGAGTATTAATTACTTCCTTAATATAAGTTCAAATTTAGACTTCACTCTACATAAGTTTCATCCGTCGGATCACATACATCAATGCATATTATTTGTTCTCATTTCTCTCCTGGGACGATATTCTCACCGGAACCGTACCCTATATACACACACACACACGAACGATGGTCTTGTACGTTACCCGACCTATCATTAAAGCCTTCGCCATTTATACATTTGAGAGATCTTTTGTATTGATTTCTAATTACGGAGTATTAGCTTCCGGGTTTTATACGGGTATACGTTCCCGACTTTCTTTGAACGAAAATCACCGGTTGGCATGCATGTATCTGGACGCTATTCGTAGGAGTATACGCATGCGAGGTTAAGTACAATTAATATGGTAGGTGTATAACCGCAGATTTATACGGAATATAATCGAGGTTTAGTTTGAGCTTAGCCGATCCCCCCTGTTTTAGTTGAGTATTCTACGTAATTGTGGCCACATACACTTTTGAGTTATACTAGAATACGTAGCCTACATCTGATTTGTAGGTTTATACGTACTAATATATGTATACTTATTATAGTAGGTTTGTATTCTAAATATTATGCGCTTTTTGTTTAACCTTTATAAAAATGTCACTTTCATAATTATTATCATAAAAATGTTACTTCCATCATTGAAATATTTTTATCTAACTAAAACGTCATAAATTTTGATATTTTGTCTGATTCACTTGATTATTAAAATCTCACTTTTGTAATAATTTTATCCCACTAATAAAAGTATTTTATTTTTATTTAAATTTTTGGAGTGTCACATTAGCCATATTCTCTAGAAATGATGGAAGCAATACGACATCCCCACCTCTTTCATTCCCGGCCAATATATTCATCTCCTATTGTGAGCACCAATCTGAGAAACTCTTCAATTCGTCAACATTTCACCTTCATACTACCCCCATCCCAAATTTATTTGCAAAGTAAACATTTTTAGTCAACCAAGGTGAAAGTTAAATCCTCCCTATTGATAATTGGATCAATTTTAATAATTAAAAATTACATGTTTAGAAATTACATTAAAATTTCTACAGTATTAAAAAATCCAAATAGAATATCATTAAAATTTAATACCTTAATTAAATGAATAAAATAAAACCGTTTGACTAAAAAATGTTGATTTTGCAAATCAATTTGGAACAGAGGAGATTTTTTTTGTTAAAGTGAGAATGTGATAATGTCTCCAAATATATGAGACATTAATAGTAGCACGAACAACCTATTGCTTTGATGCTTTTGATACGACAGGGGTATTTACATGAAATCAGCACAAAAATGATAACTTTCCCTACAAAAGGAAGCTTCCCGCTATCAGGATTGTGAAATCTAAGCAAATCTATAATAATGTCTTGTCAACTGCTTCAAAGTAACATAATGTTTGTGTGTCATCAGAGCTTCATCCCATATGATAAGGTTTTCTTTTATTATTAGCTTAGCTAGATACTTCCCTAGTTATTTTATATGGCAAGTGGAATCTTCATTGACGTTAATAGGAATGATGTTTGCCCACCAAGAATAAACAATGATGTTATTGCACTGGATGCCACTATCAATATGATTTCACCTTTGGATCTAGATCTTATGCATGCAAATACCGTCCTTCATGTGTAAGTTTTACATGTTCCGCCATATTCATATAGGAAAAATACACTGCCACAATCTTTAGTAACATATTGCATGATTGTCTCATATATTATATATTCTTTGGTTCAGAAGTCATGGTTGACAGTAGATGCAAGTGATCTGCAGGCAGGGATGGTCTATCATAGTACAACTCGTCGTCATGTAAGTCTATTTGGTGATTTAGAAATCAATGACCTGCCAGGACATGACATGGATGGGGAACATTAAAAAAAATCCATTTTTACGTAATAGCTTTTCTATCTCGACCAATGTAAAACTCTTTGATTCATTATCTGATAGAATCAAATCTGTCGAATAAGATATAAAGTATAAACAATCTATCACATTTGTTCAATAATTGTTCTTTTAAATAATGCATGTATGCATGAAGTTGTATAGTCATACAGAACTAAAGAATGCCCGCATGGAATTTTATGATCATTTAGTATATGCATATAGAATGCATAAGTAGGATTATTAAGAGATTAAATTAGTGACGTGATAATTTTTTAGAGAATTATCATTGCGTGACATAGATTATTCAGTGAGATTATTTGCTAGAATAATTCGGGATCAAAATATGAATCCGGGTTATTTTAAGATTGTTTGAAAAATATATGCAATACATTAATGCAGGACTGAGAATTTCGTGGATTATTTAAAGATGACGGTTGAGAGGCATGATTTTGAGATTATATAAAAATTAATTATGTAATAATATTTAAAATGTAAGAATCGTAGATAATATTGATTTTTAGATATTATGAATGATGATGCTCTAAGGACATCTCCATCCATGTGATTATTTCAGGATTAAGTTGGTGATATGACGGATTATTTTTGGGGTCATGATCAAGTGATGAAGATTATTTGGTGAGATTATTTGACAAAATAATCCTGGATTGAAATATGAATCTAGATTATCTCAAAATTTTTGTGCAGCTAGTATTAATTGGTGAGTGCGTGACCCATAAAAGATCAGATTATTTTGAGATGATGAATGATGTGATTTAGAAAGTGTGAGATTATTTTGAAAAAAATGAATGATGCGACTTAAAAAGTTTCCTAATAAGCTTGTTGAATTGTAATTTTTCACACGATTGGAATTGCATGGATTATTTCAACTTAAATGTCTTATTTCAATTAATGGAATTATTATATACTTATGACTTCATAGTACGCAGTCGGCTACTTCTAATGGTGCTAGGTGAACCACCTACTTTTCCCCCTGTTAAAGTCACTAACGTATACGTAATTACGGAGCTAGGTAATCCCTTCATTCTTCTTATTGATTTTTGTAATGGGGCTCAATGATTCTTTAAATAAAAATAGGTTTTCATATTTCCTAAAATTTTGTGTAACCTGTTTCTAAATAACGTAACTATCATCAAATATACTCAAATTCCTAATATAATTAGGATTACACTTTCCAACTACCATCAAACAAGTACTCCCTCTTTCCCACTAACAATGAGACAAGATAGAGTGACACACAAATTAATAAAAAGTGGTTTGTGCGATTGATATTGAATTGATAAATTAAGAATAAATAAGAATGATTTAGAACCACACAAACTTTTCCAAATAAGAATGAGATACATGTACTGCATTGATAGACTATAAGTCTAGAGAGAAGTGAGAGCTAGAGAGAGAAGTAGTATATTTGCTTTGTATTAATGAATTCTGAACCCCTACAATTACTCCCAGAGGGAGTATTTATAGGAAAAATTAGGGCCGGGCTCCCAAGTTTTGGACTTGGGAGGCCCATTTACAATAGGGCCACTAATGGACCGGATACAAAGTACATAGAAAAGATTAAGCATAAAGCCCTATTCTGGAGGCCATCTGTGGCCGATGAGGGCGTGGCCGACGAAGACCCGGCCGATGAGGTCACCCGGCTTTCCTGACTTCTGGATCACTTTCTGAGTAGACTTCTTTCTGGCCGATGAGGGTCATCTGGCCGACGAGGGTCCCACCAGGTGGTCGTGGTACCTTCCGTTCTCCTGAGTATGTGGGCCCTGGGGTCCTGGCCCATATACTCCATCAGGAGTCCCCCACTCTCTGAGCTGAGATGTAGACGAAGTGAGGGAGATTAGATTCCTTGCCTTTGACATTTCCTGGCCGTCGTGGGGCCACTATGGGGTTTTCCCTGTTTTGGCCGTCATTAGCATCCCTTGCTCTGGGTTTTTGTTTGCGCCGTTACGGGCACTTCGCGTTCCGGCCGTTGTGTCGTCTTCCCCGTGGACGAAGAGGGCCCTAGTAGTGCGGATGATGCATGTTTCCGGTTTCAAGGATGACAAGTGCCTTTGCTTGGTGGAGACGATGAGCGTTCTCTTGCATGAGTGGCCGATGAAGACGATGTTTCTCTACTCCTAGCCGTCGATTGTTGAACTTTGTACCCATGGCCGAGGAGACTATTGTGGTCATTCCCCGTTCGAGGACGATGAGTGCCCTTCTTCCTCCGGGTAGCCGATGAGGGTGATGTTTGCTTTATTTGGCCGCTGTGGCTCTCGTTCTATGCCTTTGGCTGAGGAGTGATGGTGTTCGCGGCTTGGTGTCTATGTTTTGAGGACGATGAGTTCCCGTCCTACTTTCTGGACGGGAGTGGAGTATGCGGTCTCAAAGCCGTTGCGTGCGTTGTGATCTTAGGTGTTGCATCTTTGGAGGGAATTCATTCTGCTTACTTTGCTGCGGCCGGTTATGGACGTTGTGGTGCATGTCTGATGTTGTAGTTGTGGACTTAGTATATTTTTGGATTTGTTTGACTTTGTCCTGGTTTTCAAAGGCCGGTGTAGTCCCCCAGTCCCCCACTACTTCAGGCCGGAGAGTAGGTGAGGGGTGAAGGAGTAAATGATTTTCCTAGGCCAAAGCGGACTCTTGCATTCCCCTGAATACAATTCCGTGGCGATTTCTTGACCAAGGTAACCCTGTAGGAGAACCCTTGGACGCAGGTCGCTTTCAAGAAATTATCATCAGGGCTTTACACAAGGCCGATGGCGTGGGGTTTCTTTTTGCTTTGCCGTTGTGGCCGTTGAAAAGGCCATGCAGTTGGCATTCTGTTCAAGCCGATATGGACACACCTTGAGATGTGACCTACCCTTTTAAAGTCATCTTTGTGTTGAGGCTGATGTAGGCGCGCTTTTTTAGCGTGGCCGTTGAGTGGTTGGCCGTTGCGGGCGTTGATTGTTGGCGATGGGCTGGTACTATGGAAGTGGGCCTGACCCGTCTCCTGAACTGGTGCCAGCCCAATGGGCCTTAGGGGTGGTGTCCGTTCATGTGGCCAACGGGAGGTTGCCACGTGTAGTGACCGTTGGGGGGGGGGGGAGGTCTATAAATACCCCCTCCCTCCGAAGAGGTTCCTCATTGCATTCCTGAGATAACGAAGTGCTGTCAAATTTTCTAGAGAGAGAGAGCCTTTCCGTGTGTTCTTCCGTTCTTCAAAACTTCAAAGGTCAATTCCTTAAACTTTTCTCCAATTCCTTGTATACTTTGCTTCTTTTAGCCTTTGATCCGCTGTTAGTGGAGAATCACCCTTAGATCCAAAGTAAAAACCCCTAGGCTCTAGTTAGTTGTTATGATGAAGCCTTTGGACAACGAGTACTACCCTTACGACGATGAGCCCTCCGTTAAATCCCTTAACTATCCGGTAGTAGAGGAGTGTTATGAGGAGATAGAGGAGCTGAGCTCCTTCAAATCGGGGGAGCAGGAGGGTAGCGAAGGTGAAGACGAAGAGGCCGCCTCGTCATCTGACGGTGAGGACATAGTGGTTTCCCGTGTTATGGACGGAGCGTCTACCTCGACTGCAATTCCTTGCCCGAAGCCGGTTTCTGCTGTGAAGGGAGCTGCCCCGACGAGAAGGTGTCGACCGAAGAAGGGTCCAAGTTACTCCTACCTGGACCTCACGAACCTCTATCTGATCAAGCCGGAGAGCAGCGCGACCGATTACTTGGTGGCCCAGATGTATGTGGGACCGTATGGGAGGGTTAGGGCGCCCAAGCCGACAGATCATGTGTTGAATCCACCTCCGGGGTATTTTGGAGTGTACCCCATGAGCTTTGCGAAGGGGCTTAGGTTTCCCCTCCACCCGTTTATTACGGAGTATCTGGACATGGTGGGTCTTCCTCCGGCCTTGTTGACCCCGAACAACTACTCACTCATCGTCAACTTCCTCCTCCGTTGCGATGAGTTAGACTTTAGGCCAACGACGGCTCTCTTCATGAATTTATACCAGATTGGCCGAGGGAGTCACAAGAATTGTGCCGGCTATGCCAACCTTCAACAGTTGCCGAAGAAGAGGAGTTTTACTGACCTCCCTTCGTCCATTCATGGTTGGAAAAGCATGTTCGTCTTCGTATCGTTGGGAAAGGACGGCACGGAGTTTCCCTCCGTCGGTCATGATGGTAGGTTCAACCTTCATGATGTGCCGAAGAGCATCATCTTGGATGCCCAGGTGGCGGCATTTCTGAAAGGTGGGGGCCGAGGAGCGTAAAAGAGTACATAACGGAGTACAAGATGACCACCCTCGACTTCTTCAGGTACTTCATCTATGGTGACAAGGAGGGTGACACTGAGATGTGGCCGAGGATGACTATCACTTTTGAGGAGGCCGATGGCCCGGATTTGGGTGTGCCCGCTGATGGTAATACCCTCCCTGGCGTCTTCGTGCATATTTGCTCTTGTTTTTGCTAACTGTCTTTTGTTTTCCTTATTGTGCAGACTTTGTAATGGATCGCAGATCTGTCATGGCCCTTGCGAAAGCGAAGGCAAAGGAAGAAATGGCCGCCAAGGAGGCCGAAAAGCTGGCCGCTGCAAGCGGCGCACAGCTGAGCTCCGATTTGCCGAAGAGGCCACCCACACAGCCGAAGAAGAAACGGCCAGTGGATGACGGCCAGAGGAAGCTGACCGAAGCCGGCATGCAGTCCAGGAAGATGAAGAGGGCTTCCCCTCTGGCTGATGCAGACGCCGGCGGTCTGACCGTGCCGGACGATGACGCCGGGGGCTCAAATGCTATTGCCGTTGTTGATGCGGTTTCGGTCCCCTCGTCGATGGTCCTGTCCCAGCCGCCGCTTGTAGGCCAGGAGCCCCGGAAGAAGAGGGTCGACAAGGAGCTGGCCGTTGGGACATACAAACTTGAGGTCGAGTACCCTGTGAAGGGTGGCGTCTTCAACGACGCCGTTGACGGCCATGATGTTCTGGCCCAAGCTGTCCCGGTTGAGGATCGGGCTTACCTGAAGAAGCTGGGCCCCGTTAGGATCTATGAAGGTGGGATGGACCTCATCGTCCAAGTAAGTCCCTTATACTTTACATCTTGTGGTGTCATGAGTTTTTGCATCGTCCTAACCTTTTTTCTTTTGTTTCAGGTGCCCTTATGCTGATGGAGAGTCATAAGCGGCAAGAACAAGAGATTGCCCGGTTGAAGGAGGCCGAGAAAAGGCTGCTTCGGCCGAGGAGGCCATGGCCTGCCTGGATTGGCATCGGGAAGAGGTGAAAGCCCTGCAGAAGGGTGTTGATGAGGCCGATGTGGCCTATCGACAGGTGGCGGCCGACATGGATGACACTCTGAGAGCCAAGGATGAAGCCCTGAGAAGTCGTGATGAAACCCTACTCTGGGCTGAGGACGCCGCGAAGGCTCAGGCTGAATCTGAGAGGGCCGCTGAGAAAGCTGTGGACGGTGCCATCGAGAAATTCCTGGCCGAAGGTTGGAAGGTTGAAAACCGTCGGCCCTGGTGCTACGAGGTAGTGGCGGATCGTCTTGAAGATTGGGGCCAGAATTGCCCTGCTGGCCAAGAATATTTTGCCTGGGAGATGTCTGTTTACTACGACATGGCCCAGCAGAGGATGCAACGGTTGATCTATCGGAGGCTGCCCCGGGCTTTCAAAAAGTTGAAACTCACCCAAAAATGGGCTAAGAAAAACTTGAAGCTCCCGAGGCTGATGAAAGATCTGGAGGCTGAAGCGAAGCTCCCCCCCCCCCCCTCTGAGAGGCAAGATCCGGTACTCAGTTCCTCCATCGGTGAGCCTGATTGGTCCGATGATGACGCCTTAGCCGACACCGCTGTCTCCTCTGCAGCCGAGGCGAGTGGAGGTGCAAGGTCGGAAGAGGGCAACAAAGTTGCTTCTGGGCAAGCTGATGCGGGGCTGGTTGCTGATGAAGTCACCCTAGAGAGCTGGTCGGCTGACTATTCTTCATGTAGTCTAGTAAATTAGGCAGGTGTTATAACGCCCTTTTTGTAATGGCCGCTGAGCCCCCCTGATGTAATGAATTTCCATGTGAATGAAAAATATTCGTTGCTTCCGGCTTTGTAGTATGATGTCCTCGTCTTGCTTTTTCCTTTTGCTTTTGTTTTCAAGTGTTACAAAATTTTTCCAAGTGTGAAGTTGGGACTTGGATAATTGTTGTCTTTGGTTGTTCTCTGGCTGCGGCCGAAGCAGGTAGCTTAGGTGAGCATGTTTCGTCTATGAGGAACACCCCTTGCTCTTAGCATAACTTTAGATTTTTTTCTAAGTGCTAAGACTTCAAGTGATTGAGTGTCCGCTTTGTCTTGGCGTAACCCCCCCCCCCCCCCCCTTTCTCCACACTTTGGAAAATTTTCTAAGTGTCAAACTAAGTAGTTGCCCTAGTTCGGGGCCTTCGTCGACCAGTACGGCCAGTGTAGATAGCTTGTAGTTCCAGCCATCGTGTATTCTTCGTCTTGTGTCATTCCTCATTTCTTTTGTTTCACTTGTAATTTTTCCAAGTGCTTAAACAAGAACTCATAAGCCTGATTCTTGTAGTTGTAGCCGATGAGGGGACCTGTCCTTTGCTCGGCTGAGGGGGAATGTCTACTTCATCTGTGTGATACTTGACGTCACACTTTTGTGGACTTCTCTAAGTGTCCCACTTAGACAATTTTGGAATTGTTCTAAGTGTTTGGATAGACCGGACCCTTGTCCTCGTCGGCCGCTCTGGATGGTACTCAGGAATTTCTCCAAATACTTAGAGATTTTTCTAAGTGTTTGAACATACTTGGGTGATTGCTTCTTTTATGAGTGGCTGATGATGGCTTACCGCTGGGGTTGTCCGACGCCGGCTATATGTATGCCCTTATCGGCCACGGGAGTTTGCCTTGGTATTTTTTGTCCAAATTTTTCCCTTTTTTTGGGCGCTTTCGTCTGTAATGCGTAATATTTGCCTGATATGTACTTAGACAATTTGGGGGATTTTATTTTTATCGCTCGAGGCCGGCGAGTGCACGGCTCATCGGCTTCCCTCTTTTATTTTTGGGGATATCGCTTTAGGCCGACAAGTACGCGGTCCTTCGGCTGTCCCTCTTTTATTTTTGGGGATGTCGCTTCAGGCCGGCAAGTGCGCGGTCCTTCGGTTGTCCCTCTTTTATTTTTGGGGATATCGCTTCAGGCCGACAAGTGTGCGGTCCTTCGGCTGTCCCTCTTTTATTTTTGGGGATATCGCTTCAGGCCGACAAGTGCGCGGTCCTTCGGCTGTCCCTCTTTTATTTTCTTCCTCTTTACTCACTTGAGCGAGGAATGGGTGTCCTTCTTTCAGGCTTCGGCCAGAGGGGGTCGATAGTCTCTCGGTCGGTAAGGAGTCCTACTGGATCATCCTGGGATCTCAAGGAGCTCCCGTCGCCTATTTATGACGCAGGCTAAGGCTTTTGGTCGGTTACCGACGGCTACCATTTTTCATCCTTGAGTTTGCGGATTTTTGTCACCTCGGCCATGATTTCAGACCTGTCGTCCTGCTGATTTCGCGGATAGATGACGCGGTGAGCTTCCCATTTCAAGACGTGGGCTCTTTGCGGGCCCTTCGTCCTAGGGACACCATCGGCCTTTCTTGAGCATTTTCGCTTTGAGGGGCCGGAACGATGTGCTCTGTTGACCTTTCCTGAGCATCTTCGCTCTGAGGGGTCAGTGTAGTATAGTACGTTTCTGATCTTTTTAGAGAAGTAAGAAACAACTTTTATTGATAAGTGGTTCAAGGCTGAGGGTGGCGTCCGACCAACAATCCGTGGGAAGGTGAGGGCTTTGCCGGCTGCACCGTCCCCGGATTATTGATAGAATTTCACCAAGTGATGTACATTCCACGTTCGTGGTACATTAGACCCATTTGGGTGTTTTAGTTTGTAGGTGCCGGACTTGACTACGACACTGATGATGTAGGGGCCCTCGTACTTGAGTGCCAATTTGCCACCTGAAATTCCCGGGAACGTACCTTGGCGTCATAGTATGATTTTACTTGACCGTCGGTAGTTCTCTGCCCGGATAAAGGCGTGCTCTCGTCTTTCTTCGATCAGGTGGAGGTCGATCTCCATGTTTTCTTCATTGGCCTCAGGCTCATAGTGCTCCACCCGTCGGCTAGGTATGGTGACCTCTGTGGGGGCCTTTGTTTCAAATCCATAGCAAAGGGCAAAGGGTGTCTCGCCCGTTGCCCTCCTCGGCGTAGTACGGTAGCACCATAGGATATTGGGGAGCTCATCGGCCCAACTGCCCCCTGCGTCTTGGAGCTTCTTCTTCAGGCCCTCCAAGATGGTTCTGTTGGCGTTCTCGACCTGCCTGTTGCCTTGAGGATAGGCAACGGAGGAGAAACGATGCTTGATTACCCACTCCTGGTGGAGCTCTTGAAAGGGTGCGACCTCGAACCGGGTACCGTTGTCGAATATGATCTCATGAGGGACGCCGAAGCGGGTGAGGATGTTTTTGTGGACGAATGTTTCACACCTGGCCCCTGTGGTGTTGGCCAAAGGTTCCGCCTCAACCCACTTGGTGAAGTAGTCTACGACGACGATGATGTATCGGTTGTTGCCAGCGGCTCTAGGCAGGGGGCCGACCAGGTCAATACCCCACCTTGAGAATGGGACCGTTGTGCTCACCGAGGCATAGTTGACGGCTGGCCGACCAGGGGCTTTCTGAAGGACCTGACATGCGGTACACTTTCTTGCAAGATTGGCACAATCCCGCGCCATCGTCGGCTACAAATAGCCTTGAACGACGAGACGGCGGGACATGCTGAAGGGGCCCTGGTGAGAGGAGAAGACGCCACAGTGGACTTCCTCCATGGCCACTTCGGCCTCATCTGGGTGCAGACATCGGAGGAGAGTGCCATTGTAAGATCTTTTATAAAGTTTCCCATCCTCGATGGTGTAGCTCGGGGCCCTGAGTTTGGCTAGCTTGGCTCTCTCCTCGTCCTGGGGCAATTCTCCCGAGGTGATGAAAGTCATGATGTCGGTAATCCATTCCTCCGGCCGTTGTTGGATGCACGTGACCGGGCTGGCATGGATGCTGGACATGCTCAGCTCTTCGACCTTGGCTATCTTCGAGATGTGCTCTGGAGTGTCTGAGCTGAGCTTGGAGAGGATGTTGGCCTCAGCATTCTCCGCCCTTGGGATCTGGGTGATCTCATGGGTTTCGAATGCCTTGAGCAACTCCTCGGCCGCCTGTTTGTATTGCCTCATCCTCCCTTCTTTAGCCTCGTATGAGCCCTCGATCTGGCCCACCACTAGCTTGGATTCGCATCTGATTTTGATGTGTCGTGCTTGGATACTCTGAAGTTGAAACGGATGGCATAGTAGGCTCTGAACCCTTCAAGGGAAATGAGGACGATGCCGCCACCACAACCTTTGGTGGCCGATGAACCGTCAGTAAAGAGGGTCCATGCTTCGTCTGGCTCTGACCCTGGTGTGGTAGCGACCGTCTCCCTGGCTGTGCATTCGGTGACGAAGTCGGCCAAGGCCTGCCCCTTGATGGATGGCCTCGGCTTAATCTCGATTTGGAACTGGCTGAGGAAGATCGCCCATTTCACCATCCGTGAGGAACTGGTGGGGCTCTGCATGAGTGCGCTGAGGGGTTGCTAAGTTAAGACGTGGACGGCGTGGGCCTGGAAGTAGTGCCCTAGTTTTTTCACTGTATGGATGATGGCCAGTACCGTCTTCTCAATGGGAGAGTACCTGAGCTCGGCCTCCCGCAGCGTCTTGCTCATGTAGAAGATTGCCTTTTGTACCCCCTCGTCCTCGCGGGTTTCACCGACTTTAGGTTTGGAAAGCACGGGAGGGGACGATAAGTACCGCTTCAGTTCCTCAAATTCTTGTTGGCACTCTGTCGTCCATCTGAAGCCATTTGCCTTGCGCATGATCTGGAAGAAAGGGAGAGACCTTTCAGCCGATTTTGAGAGGAAACGGTTTAGGGCCGCAAGGCATCTCGTCAGCCGTTGTACCTCCTTCACATTTCGCGGTGGCTCCATGTTGACAATAGCCTATATCTTCTCTGGGTTGATCTCAATGCCCCTTCGACTGACCATGTAGCCGAGGAATTTGCCCCCTGGACGCCGAAGGTGCACTTCTTCGGATTTAGGCGGAGTTGGAATGTCTTCATTATCTCAAAAATTTCCCGGAGGTCATCGGCATGGCTACATGATTGCTTGCTCTTGACGATCATGTCGTCGACATAAGCCTCCATCGTCCGACCGAGGACTGCTTTGAAGACCTTGGCTACCATCCTGGTGTACGTGGCGCATGAGTTTTTGAGCCCAAAGGCCATGACGAGGTAGCAGAAAATTCCCTCCGTGGTCATGAAGGCCGTCTTCTCGACATCATCCTCATGCATGAATATCTGGTGGTACCCCCTGAAGGCGTCAAGGAACGACATCAGCTCGCATCCCGCTGTCTCGTCCACAAATTGATCAATGTTGGGGAGAGGGAACAGGTCCATAGGGCACGCCTTGTTCAGGTCAGTGTAATCAACGCACATTCTGAACGTTGGCGGCTTCTGGGCGAGGACGACGTTGGCCAACCAGGTCGGGTACTTCACCTCTTTGATGTGGTTGATTGAGAGGAGCATGGTAATCTCCTCTTTGACGAAGTCACGTCTGTCGGCCGAGAGGTAGCGCCGCTTCTGCTTGATCGGTGTGGAAGCGGGATCGACTGACAACCGGTGAGTTATCACTTTTCGGCTGATGCCAGGCATGTCATCCGGCCCCCACGCAAAAATGATGGCATATGACCGCAGGACGCTGAGGATGCCTTCGCATTGATCCTGTGGGAGTTGTTTCCCGATTTTCAGGACCCGCTCCGACCGGGAGATATCCAGGGGGACCTCCTCTACCTCTTCGGCTGGCTCAGCGTGCAGCCTTTCCTCGTCCTTGGAGACGGCGGCATTGATGGTGTCAATTCTCTGCCCGGCGCTGGCTGCCGACTTGGTCAGTTTCAGGTAGCACGCCCGAGCTATCTTCTGGTTCCCTCGGGCGTAGCCGATACCACCGCTAGTGGGGAACTTCAGGCATAGATGTTTCATGGAGATGATGGCTTCCAAATCCTCTAGTGCCGGCCGCACCCATACCAAGTTGTGGGTGCACTCGAGGTTGACCACCATGAATTCCATGTTGATCTTGATGCGATGGGAGTCGTCGCCGACCTCCACGGGGAGGACTATTGTGCCCTCGGCGTTGATAGAGTCCCGGTGAAGCCGGAAAACGGTGTTCGTATCGGCTTGAGCAACGCTCTTTCCAGCTTCAGCTGCCTGAATGTGTCAAGGTACATGACGTTGACGGAGCTCCCCGTGTCGATGTAGGTGTGGTGGATGATAGAGTCACCTATTTCGCACCGGATGACGAGGGCGTCCCTGTGTGATGCGGGCCCCGGAGGCAGATCCTTGTCGGTGAAGGTGATCGCCTCCGCCCGTTGTTTCTTCGGCTGGGGGGGGAGCGTGGGACACCTCCCCGATGTAAAGAGATTGGGCCCATTTCTTCCTCTGGGTGGCCGAATCCCCCCAGTGTTACCTCCCACAATGAGGTTGATGTGATTCTTCTTCGGAGGGGGCTCTTCGAAGTCTTCGTCGTCATCGATGAGCCTGCCGATCTCACGCTTCTTCGTAGAGGGTTCAGCCCCATGTTTGCCGGTGTTTACCCACGTATTTTTGCGCGGGCCACCTTTAACAAACTGGGAAAGTTCCCCCTGACGAATCAGCTTCTCGATGTGCCTCTTCAGAGTGACACAATCGTCTGTGTTGTGGGAGGTGTTCCGGTGATAACGGCAGTAGGTGCCGCCCTGATGGACGGTATAGATCTCCTTTGCCGGCCGAGGATCTCGCTCAATGAGGTCGTGCTCCTCGGCGTAATCGAGGATGGTGCTGACCGAATGGGTAAGTGGGGTCTTCGGCCTCTCCATCCTCGGCCGCCATATGCGGTCTTTGTTCTTTCCGCCAGATCCATGGCGGCCTTGTCCTCCTTGACCTCGGTCCCTATACAACGGCGCGCCCGCGGCTGGCGCGGCGCTTGTCTTCTTGGAGGGGTGCCCCCCGTCTTTCTCGTGGCTGTGCAGCTCGTCGACGTCCGCGTACAAGTTTCCGCGATGAAGCGCCTTCAGGTAGGACCTCGGAGGGTCAGTGATGAGGCTCCTTGCATATGGGGTGCTGCGGAGGGCACCCTGAAAGAGTACGAGGAGGGTGCACTCATCGCCCCCCTCGACCTCATCAGTCTCTCTCGTCCACCGGTCGATGAACGATCGGAGTGATTCGTCATGCTGCTGCTTGACGGAGAGAAGATGGGTAAAGTATTTCTGCGCGCGCTTCCTTCCGGCAAAGTGAGTGAGGAAGCGCTGGGCAAGGTCTTGCCACCAGTCTATGCTCCCTCGGGGAGTGCGTTGAACCACTCATACACTGGCCCTTCGAGGGTGGAAAGGAACCAACGAAAGAGGTATTCATCTGACGCGTTCACCATCAGCATGTTGTTCTGGTAGCGGCTGAAGTGCTCCTGGGGGTCGGAGCGGCCATCATAGGGCTTGATGGCGTTTCCCCGATACTTCTCCGGGATAGGGGCCGAGAGTAACCTGGAGGTGAAGGGGGTCCTCGTCCTGACCTGGATGATGGGGTCCCCTCGTCCTTCGGCCAACTCTCTTTCAAGGATAGTGACCTTGTTCAGAAGGGCGTTGAAGCCGGGATCTCTGGATGAGTGGCCGGCGGGCGTGGCGGCCAGCTGTTTGGCCTCCATCTGGGCGAGCCTCCGCTCGAGTTGGGCGATCACCTCGTTCCTGGGGTCCTTGGCGGCCATGGTGGCGCCCTGAGTTTTCAAGCGGGCTGCATGAGCCGTGTTGATTTGGGGACGGGCATCATCCTCTTGCAGTTTCCCCTTGCCTTTGTCCAGGCAGGGCCGATCCGCTGTCCGGGATACCGACCCCAAGCTTTCCCTGGGTGAGCGAGTCTCACGCTGCCCAATCCGCCCCGCCATCCTCTCTGAAGCAGGCCGACGGCATGTGTCACCTAGCCTGTTAAAGGCTGAGGCTTTTCCACGCGCTGGGGTCGGTCCAGCTCGAAGAGGGGAAGCAGGGTGGGAGTGGGACGACATCGTGTCCTGGGGCACCACCCCCTCATTGTTGCCTAGCCTAACGGCCAATGGTTGGGGCTGAGGAGGCGGCGGCGTGTTCTCCCCCGTCCTTGGCATGAGTGCGCTGAGGACGGTGGGGTTCTGGGCCAAGCTGGCGATGATGGCCGAGAGTGCGGCCTGGAGCTGAGGTTCAACGGCGGGAGAGGCCGGTTGCGCTGAGGCGTTGTCACCTTTCTCCGCACGCTTCTTGTCCAAGCCGATGCGGGTGTCAGGGGCGCCGCCGTTGAGCTTGTTGCGTAGGTCTTCTGCGAGGTCGATGGCTTCCTGGAAGACATCTCCCCCGGCGGCCTTGTCGGCCGTAGTGTCCTCCTCGTGCTCTTGGTTCTCCTGTGCTTCAGGGATGGCCTTGCTGAGGAGGTTGCGGTTTGACTTAGTTCTTCCCATTGTCAGTTTGTTGTGCTTGGTAGCGACGAAGGAGGCTAACCTGATTGTTCTAGCTCTCAATGAAAGTACCAAATGATAGACTATAAGTCTAGAGAGAAGTGAGAGCTAGAGAGAGAAGTAGTATATTTGCTTTGTATGAATGAATTCTGAACCCCTACAATTACTCCCAAAGGGAGTATTTATAGGAAAAATTAGGGCCGGGCTCCCAAGTCTTGGGCTTGGGAGGCCCATTTACAATAGGGCCACTAATGGGCCGGATACAAAGTACATAGAAAAGATTAAGCATAAAGCCCTATTCTGGAGGCCATCTGTGGCCGATGAGGGCACGACCGACGAGGGCGTGGCCGACGAAGACCCGGCCGATGAGGTCACCCGGCTCTTCCTGACTTCTGGATCAATTTCTGAGTAGACTTCTTTCTGGCCGATGAGGGTCATCTAGCCGACGAGGGTCCCACCAGGTGGTCGTGGTACCTTTCGTTCTCCTGAGTATGTGGGTCCTGGGGTCCTGGCCCATATACTCCATCATGCATGTTTCTATCTTTTTTAGGAACCGTCCCGTCCTGTTTGGATTTTCCGAAACCAGGACGTGCCCAACATGCCCTGAGCGCGTATTACCCAGCCCAACATGCCCTTAGCAGTAACATACTTCAAACATGGCAATATTTTCTAAACTTAGCAGTTATTACTCCTATTTTGGGAATAAAAAACATGACAGTCCTATTTTGGAATTTTCAAACTGTTTGTCCTATTTCGGGAACTTTCCCAATAGAGAATACTCTTATAAATTTTCTACTCTTCGTATACCATGGTGGAGGATGAATATAAAATTATCTAAAAAATAGTACTTTTGATTTTCAGACTTATGATGTATTTATCTGTCTCACTATTCGTATATTAGTTCTTCTTTTTATGTGTTTTATTAAGTTTTGTCTTTTTCATTCACCTTTATATGGAATAATATTGTCTTTATTCTATTATCATCTAACTACGATATGATAGTATCTGTGATCCTTTTAATTGAGATGTTTTCGATCCCAGAAGCACTTTTTGTCTTTTTTTAGTTTGTTTTTAACTCGAAAGGCAAACCATCAAAATCAGTGGAGTAAATGTCGGGAAACATTTACCGGATTTTATTAAAATAAGAAAATAGTACAAAAGGAGGGGGGACCAAACCAATACCGCTCCAAAGAAGGCATACCTTCTTAAAATACAACCAAAATGAATAAGAAACAAAAAAAAATCATTGAGGGGCTAAACCTGACCCAATGGCTACCATTAATAACATTTAGATCGTTCGGTTTTCATACTTTTATGGTGTATTTATGGCTAATGAAATGCAGTTTAACTTAGATTATGTCTTCCAAATGTAAAAAAAAGTATTACAGTTTTTTATGAATTGTTTTTTATCAAATAAAAATATATTAAAATATTTTAATGGAGGACATGCGCGTTAAGGTGACAATGGCACCGAGTCACTGATTGTTAGGCGGTGGTGGAAAAGGCAGGCGCATCTGTGTCACTAGTCTGCCGATGATTTTCATGCCAATGAAAGCATAAGTGAAACGATCCCTAACCAGTGTGATTTTTTCGGGTCACCGTTGGGATCACTGACAGCAGATGTTATTCCTGAAAAGTTGTGGATGAAAATGTGACTTGATAAGTAACATAATCATCCACTACATCTATCAATAGTACATGAATTTTGGAGAAGCGTTGAATGGTATGTAAATAAGGAACAAAGTAATGACAAGACCGATGACACAAGTATTGATGATGTGACCCTCAGAACCATGATTGATGCATTTCAATCAGGTCGTATGTCAGCACAAGGAAAAAAAGACTTCATGATGTGTTTTAATTTTAGTAAAGTAATTATCCTGATTTTTTATTTGTTTGACTAATTTCAAAGGTGGACGGTCACACCTTTTAAAATTCTATTGACACCATGATGATTCTGCATTACGGCTATATATGTCACATGATTAAATTTAGAATGTGAATGATATTTAAGATGTTTTTAATTTAAGTGATTTTGATCCAGATAAATTCAAACAAATCAAATAAGACTAGTCTAGATTTACATAATAGTAAATACAGATTTATCGACTGTTCACGAGACCTGGTTTGATTTTTTTTTTAAATTTTTACATATATAATATTGATGTCATATGAAAGCTTTTAAAAAATAATTTAATTTGATATAACTTTTATAAAAATTGGAACAAAAATGAAAAAGTTATAACATTTCATAAAAAAAGAAGTATTTGCTACTTACATGGCAGCACAATATTGGATGAAGAGTGAATCTAAAATTGATATGTGGAGACCATGTGATCTACGAGAACATCATGCGTCAGAACAACTCAATTTTACTTTGATGGAGTATATAGGTCTGAGCCCCCGAACCCACATACTCAGAAGAACAGAAAGTACAAGACACTGAGTGGCGCCCACGTCGGCCAAGGGACCCCCGTCGGCCGAAAAGGTGCCAACTCAGATTATGGTCCTGAAGCCAAGAAACCTGGGTGCCCTCGTCGGCCGTGCCATCGTCGGCCGTGCCCTCGTCGGCCACGAAGACCTCACAGAACCGGATTCTACACTTACTCATTTGTACAGCCCATTAGTGGCTTTGTATTCGGCCCAGTAGCGGTCCAGTTGTAAATGGGCCTCCCAAGCCCAAGGCTTGGGAGCCCAGCCCGTATTTTCTCTATAAATACTCCCCTTGGGAGTAGTTATAGGGGTTACAAATTCATTCTATTAAAGCATATTATTGCACTTCTCTCTCTAGCTCTCACTTCTCTCTAGATATACTCTATCATTTGGTGCTCTCGTTGAGAGCTAGAACAATCAAGTTAGCATCCTTCGTCGCTACCAAGCACAGCTAACCACTGATCATGGGAAGAACTAAATCAAACCGCAACCTCGTCAGCAAGGCCATCCCAGAGGACCAAGAGCCCAGGGAGCACGATGAGGACGCCACGGCCGACCAGGTCGCCGGAGGGGACGTCTTCCAGGAGGCCTTCAACCTCACGGCGGACCTCCGCAACCAACTCAACGGTGAAGCCCCTGATGCCCGCATCGGCTTGGACAAGAAACGAGCTGAGAAGACGGACCACGCCCCGGCCCAGCCTGTGGCCGCGGCCTCTCCATCCGTGGATCCACAGGTCCAGGCCGCGCTGTCGGTCATCATCGCCAGCCTGGCTCAGAACCCCACCGTCCTCAGCGCACTCTTGCCAAGGACCGGGGGGAACGTCACTCCACCTCCTCAGCCCCAACCGTTGGCCGTCCAGATAGGCAACGATGAGGGGGTAATGGCCCAGGACACGGCGTCGTCCCACTCCCACCCTGCTTCCCCTCTTCGGCCCGGGCAGACCCCAGCGCGTGGAAAAGCCTCTGCCTTCAACAGGCTAGGTGACACGCGCCGTCGTCCGGTATCGGAGAGGATGGCGGGACGGATTGGCGAGCGTCGGTCTGGCTCACCAAGGGAAAGCTTGGGGTCTGTGTCCCGGACAGCGGACTAGCCCCGCCCGGACAAGGGCAAGGGGAAGTTGCACGAGGATGGCGTGCGCCACCAGATCAATGCGGCTCACAACGAGCGCATGAGGAACCAGCCGGGCGCCGCTGCGGCCGCCAGGGACCCCCGGGACGAGGTCATCGCCCAGCTGGAAAGGAGGCTGGCTCAGATGGAGGCCAAGCAGTCGGCCAACATCCCTACGGCCGACGCCTCCAACGACCCCGGCCTCAACGCGCTCATGAACAAGGTTAGCGCCCTGGAGAGGGAGCTGACCGAGGGGCGAGGTGACCCCATCATCCAGGTCAGGACCAGGACCCCTTTCACCAACAGGGTCCTCTCGGCCCCCATCTCGGAGAAGTACAGGGGAAACGCCATCAAGTCCTCCGACGGCCGATCAGACCCCCAGGAGCACTTCAGCCGTTATCAGTACAACATGCTGATGGTGAACGCGTCCGACAAATACCTCTGTCGTTGGTTCCTCTCTACTCTCGAGGGGCCAGCGTACGAGTGGTTCAACGCGCTCTCCGAAGGGAGCATCGACTCATGGCAGGATCTTGCCCAACGCTTCCTCACCCACTTTGCCGGGAGGAAGCATGCGAAGAAGTATTTCACCCACCTCCTATTCGTCAAGCAGCAGCATGATGAGTCCCTCCGGTCATTTATTGATCGGTGGACGAGGGAGACCGATAAAGTCGAGGGGGCCGACGAGCGCACCCTCCTCACCTTGTATCAGGGAGCCCTCCGCAGCTCCCCGTACGCTAGGAGCCTCATCACCGACCCCTCGAGGTCGTACGCCAAGGCGCTCCAGCGCGGAGGCTTGTACGCCAACGCCGACGCCGACGAGATCCATAATCACAAGAAAGAGGGGGGCCACCCCTCCAAGAAGACAAATCCTTCGCCGGCCCCGGGTCCGTCCTCGGCCGGCCAGGGTGCCTAGGGCCGTCACGGCTCTGGTGGACAGAGTAAGAAAGATCGCCACTGGCGGCCGAGGTTGGAACGGCCAAGGGTTACCCTCACTCACCCGGTCGGCATCATCCTCGACTATGCCGAGAAGCATGGCCTCATCGAGCAGGCTCCTCGGCCGGCCGAGGAGGTACTTGCCATCCAGCAGGGCGGCACATACTGCCGGTTCCACAAGAACTCATCGCACAACACCGACGATTGCATCACACTAAAGAAGGCCATCGAGCGCCTTATTCGCCAGGGGGAACTCTCCCAGTTTGTTAAAGGTGGCCCACGCAAAAACACATGGGTATACACCGGCAAACATGGGGGCGAACCCTCTGCGAAGAAGCGGGAGATTGGTAGGCTCAGTGACGACGAGGACTTCGAGGAGCCCCCGCCAAAGAAGAATCACATTCACCTCATCGTCGGTGGGAACACTGGGGGGGACTCCGCCACCCAAAGAAAGAAATGGGCCCAATCCCTCTACATTGGGGAGGTGTCCCACATTCCCCCTCAGCCGAAGAAGCAGCGAACGGAGGCGATCACCTTCACCGACAAGGATTTGCCTCCGGGTACGGAATCACACAGGGACGCCCTCGTCATCCGGTGTGAGATCGGTGACTCCATCATCCACCGCACTTACATCGATACGGGGAGCTCCGTCAACGTGATGTACCTGGATACCTTCAGGCAGCTGAAGATGGACAGAGCTCTGCTGAAGCCGATCAAGACACCGTTATCCGGCTTCACCGGGGACTCTATCGACGCCGAGCGCACGATAGTCCTCCCCGTAGAGGTCGGTGACGGCCCCCACCGTGCCAGGATTGACATGGAGTTCATGGTGGTCAACCTCCAGTGCCCCCACAACCTGATCTTGGGGCGGCCAGCACTGGAGGACTTGGAGGCCATCATCTCCATGAAGCATTTGTGTCTGAAGTTCCCCATCAATGACGGCATCGGCTACGCCAGAGGAAACCAGAGGATAGCCAGGGCATGCTACCTCAAACTGACGAGGCCGGCCGAGAGGGAAGGTCAGAGGATAGACACCATCACGGCAGCCGTTGCCAAGGACGAGGAGAGAGCCAAACTTGCCAAACTCAGGGCCCCAAGCTACACCATTGAAGATGGCAAACTCTACAAACGATCCTAAAATGGCACTCTCCTTCGATGCCTCCACCAGGATGAGGTCGACGTGGCCATGGAAGAAGTTCATTGTGGTGTTTGCTCCTCGCACCAGGGCCCTTTCAGCATGTCCCGGCGTCTCGTCGTCCAGGGCTTCTTCTGGCCGACGATGGCACGAGACTGCGCTGACCTGGCCAGGAAGTGTACCACATGCCAGGTACTCCAGAAGGCCCCTGGTCGGCCAGCCGTCAACTACGCCCCCGTCAGCACTGCAACTCCATTCTCTAGATGGGGGATTGACCTGGTCGGCCCCCTGCCCAGAGCCGCCGGGAACAACCGCTACATCATCGTCGCTGTCGACTACTTCACCAAGTGGGTCGAGGCGGAACCCCTGGCCAGCATCACGGGGGCCATATGCCAAAAATTTGTTTACAAAAACATCATCACACGCTTCGGCGTCCCCCAGGAGATCATATCAGACAACGGCACCCAATTTGAGGCAGCCCCTTTTCAGGAGCTCCTCCGGGAGTTTGGGGTGAAGCATCGTTTCTCCTCCGTTGCCTACCCTCAGGGCAACGGGCAGGTCGAGAACGCCAACAGGACAATCATGGAGGGGCTGAAAAAGAAACTCCAGGCCGCAGGGGGTAGTTGGGTCGACGAGCTCCCCAACATCCTGTGGTGCTACAGAACCACGCCGAGGAGGGCGACAGGTGAAACGCCTTTCGACCTGTGTTACAGCTTTGAGGCAAAGGCACCCACGGAAGTTGCCATCCCCAGCCGGCGGGTGGAACAATACGAGCCTGACGCCAACGAAGAGAACATGAAGATTGACCTGCACCTGGTCGATGAGAGGCGTGAGCAAGCTTACGTCCGAGCAGAGAACTACCGGCGTCAAGTAAAATCATACTATGACGCCAAGGTACGTTCCCGGGAATTTCAGGTGGGGGACTACGTCCTCCGCCGAAGGGAAGCAAGCCAGCCGACAGAGGGTGGCAAGCTAGCATTGAAGTACGAAGGGCCCTACATCGTCAGTGCCGTGGTCAAACCCGGCACCTACAAGCTTAAACGCCTGAATGGGTCCAATGTACCACGAACATGGAATGTACACCACTTGGTGAAGTTTTATCAGTAATCCGAAGGAGGTGCAGACGGCGAAGCCCTCACCCCTTAACGGGTTACTGATCGAACGCCACCCTCGGCCTCGAGCCACTTATGAATAAAATCATGTTCCTCTTGATTTTTTCTCTGGAATTTAAAGTAAAAACATTAGCAGGTGCCCTCATCGGCCACCTTAGAGCGAAAGGCTCAGGCATGGACGACGGGGCCCTTTGCATTTGCAGCCTACGATCGACAAGATCAGGTGTTCCATTGTATTTTGTATCAGCGAAGGGCACAGGCCTAGCTGAGAGAGCACATCGTCCTGGCCCCGTAAGTCTAGAAGTGAAACGCTCAGGTATGGCCGACGATGTCCCCAGGACGAGGGGCCCGCAAACGGCCCACGTCTTGAAACGGGAAGCTCACCGCGTCGTCTAGCCCGCGTCTTGAAACGACAGGCCTGAAATCATGGCCGAGGTGACAAAATCCCAAAACTCAGGGATGGGCAACGACAGCCGTTGGAAACCGACCAAAAGTCTAGCCCGCGTCATAAATAGGCGACGGGACCCGCCCTGAGATCACGGACGTTATAAACGAAGTCTGAACCGGCCGAAGGACGAGCACACCCTTCGGCCGAAGCCTGAAAGAAGGATACTCCCTGAAAACGAGAAAATATATATATATATATATATATATATAAGGGAAAAAGAGGGAAGCCGACGGCCGTGCACACTAGCCGGCCTCGAGCAATGATAAAATAAAATCCCCACAACTCAGGCCCAACTAGGCCAAGTACATATCAGTTGAACACAAGTGTAGTACCACTGACAGGTAACATGGACGACACGTCCACACACCACAAGGGAATGGTCAAGGCCGAAACATACGCCTATAAAACCCTAACTGAATCGGTTGGGTGACACGCGAGAGGTAACCTTCATCGGCCACAGTCCTTTGAAGCACCAACGCTTGGTATGAAACAAAGAATCACAATCCTGAGGATGACCAAGACGAAGCGGGCACTTATCACACCCGCGGAAGAATCAAGCAATCAAGAAACAATCCCTACTGACCATAGCATCCTGGATGGCCGATACAGGCGCTGAAACCCAGGCTGTTGGTCAGGCGAAGGTTTCTTTAGGGATTTGTCCAAGTGTTTACTAAACACTTAGAAAAAATTCTGAGGAAAAAGGTTCCTCAAGAAGGAGCTATGTCTTAGCCGATGAAGGTAGGACCATCTCCTTGGGAAAGCAAGGGGCACCTTCATCGGCCACAAGCCAAACCTTGGCCGATGAGGGTAGGGCCACCTCTTAGCCGGCAGCGGTACCACAAAGAAGGAACTATGTCTTCCATTTATACTCAAATGGAGAAACTCTAGACGAAGCGGGTACCTGCATACACCAAGGCCCGTTAGCTACCTACGGCTTGCATGTGTACTTAGAAAAAATTCTAAGTTCAAAAAGGTAAGTTCAAGGTGCCCTTATCGGCCACAACACAAGGATCCAGGCCGACCTTCCTGATCAGATCAGAAACAAAGAAACACCGGACAGGCTGACCAAGCCACCAGGCCGGAAAGAAAGCACCTAAGTGGATCCAAAACGCTTAGGAAATTTCTGAATAAATCCTAAGTGTTATGATAGTAAAGAAACGACGGCCAGGCCGACCAGGCCACCAGACAGGATGGACTACCTCACGGACGTAGCAGACACTCGCGGGTGACCTAAGTTGTAACGTTTACACTTAGACAAATTTCAGAATTGAAATGGCAAAAGGCAATAAACACACAAGAAACTCAAAGTTGAGCAGGACAACAAGATTTTCATTCATAAGCAATTCGGTACAATGGTGGGCGCTTCGGCCATTACATCAATTGGGCAAAAATAAAAAACTAATTACAAGGGAGCGGGGAGTAGCCGATCAAGCCTCTTGGGCGCCTCCATCCTCGGCTGGCTCTTCGACGTCTTCGGCTCCCTCCTCGGCCTCAGTCTCCTGGCCGGCAGCAGCCGCAGAACTGGTAGCGTCGTCCAGGAAGTCAAACTCCGTGTAATCCGGCTCGCCGAGGCCAGAACTCTCGATGGGGGACTCCCGCTCCGACAGAGGAAGCTTGGCCTGCTCTTCGGGATCTTTCATCAGCTTGGGAAGCTTCAAGTTCCGTCTAGCCCACCCGGAAGTATAATTCATGGCCTTAAGAGCATGAGATAGCCGCCGACACAGGAGCCTCTACATCCGCTCCTGGCCCATGTTATAATACACGGCCATCTCCCTGCTAAAATACTCCTGGCCGGCGGGGGAGTTCATCCCCCAATTTTCAAGCTTAGCGGCCACCACCTCATAGCACCAGGAGAGCCGCTCATCGGCCTTCCACCCTTCGGCCAGGAACTGCTTAACGGCCTCATCAGCAGCCTTCACAGCGGCAGCCTCGGCCTCAGCTTTCGCCTTCACGGCTTCATCGTTTCTGCGTCGTTCGGCCTCAAGCGCCCTCTGGCTCTCCTCGAGTTTGGCCAGGGCATCGTCCCTGGCTGCAGCGGCCTCGTCGGCCCTCTGTTGCAAGGCCTTGGCATCCTCCCGGAGCCGATCCAAGCAAGCGACCGCCTCATCGGCCGAGGCAGCTTTCTGCTCAAGCTCTTTCAGACGAGCTATCTCCCGGTACTGCCTCTTATGGCTCTCCATGAGCATAAAGGCACCCTACATAAAAAAGACAAACAAAACTCAGGCAAATGACTCTACCCGGACGACGAGAAAAACGACAAGCAAAAGGGAGGGAACTTACTTGGACGAGGAGGTCCATCCCGCCCTCGTACACCTTGACGTCCCCGAGCCTCTTCAGGTAGGCCCTATCTTTGGCCGGCATGGCCTGGGCCAGCACATCGTGGCCGAGGACGACATCATCAAAAACACCCCCGCCGACGGGGTATTCCACCATCTTCTGGTAGGTGGCAGCGGCAATCTCCTTGCCGGCCCTCTTCGTCCGTGGCTCCTGGACGAGAGGGAGCGATTGGGCAGCATCGCTTGGAGCAGCAGTGAGGTCCACAACAGGACCACTATCGTCCACACTGGGGACGGTCAGAGTGCCGACCTCAGTAGCCTGGGAAGGAGACGGTGCCCTCTTCGTCTTCTTAGTGACGTTCAGGCTGGCCTCGGTCAATTTCTTCTGGCCGTCAGTGGGAGGCCTCTTCTTCTTGGACTGAGCAGGCTTTGGGGCCGCACCAGCAGTAGCCCCGCCTCCCTCGGCCGTGGCACGTCTGGCCGCCTCGGCCGCCTTTGCAGCCAACTCCTCGGCCGCCTTGGCCTTGGCAATAGCCATGATTGAACGACGATCCATGGCAAAATCTACACAAAGGAAAACAACAGATTAGCATGGCAAAAGAACAAATCATAAAGGAAGAAAGCCGAAGAAAGAATTACCATCGGCCTCAGCAGGAATGCCCAAATCCGGGCCGTCGGCCTCTTCGAAGGTGGTGGTCATCCTCGGCCAGTGTTGGATATCGTCCTGCTTGTCGCCATAAACATGATATCTTAAGAAGCCGAGGGCGGTCATCTTGTATTCAGTGATATAATCCTTCACGCTCCTCGGCCCCCCTTCCAAGAACGCCTCCACCTGAGCGTCCAAGATAGAACTCTTCGGCGGGTCGTGCAGATTGAACCTCCCGGTATGGCCGAGAGAGGGAAACTCGGTGCCATTCACACCAAGGGATACAAAAACGAACTTGCTCTTCCACCCATGAATGGACGAAGGCAAGTCCGTGAAGCTCCTCTTCTTCGGCAGCTGTTGGAGGGTAGCATAGGCCGCACAATTTTTGTGGCTTCCTCGGCCTATTTGATACAGATTCATGAACAGAGCCGTCGTCGGCCTGTAGCCCAGCTCCTCACAGCGGAGCAAAAACCCCACCATCAATGAGTAGCTGTTCGGCGTCAGCAAAGCCGGAGGGAGCCCCACCATGTCAAGGTATTCGGTGATGAAGGGGTGAAGGGGAAACCTCAGCCCCTTGGCGAAACTCATCGGGTATACTCCAAAGTATCCCGGTGGCGGATGAAGAACATGGTCCGTCGGCCTGGGTGCCCTAACCCGCCCGAACGGCCCCACGTACATCTGGGCAACCAAGTAGTCGGCCGCACTGCTCTCCGGCTTGATCAGGAAGATGTTCGTGAGATCTAGGTAGGAGACGCCCGGTCCACTCTTCGGCCTCCTTATTCTCTCCGGCTTATCTGCTCCCTTCACGGCAGACACCGGTCTCGGGCATGGAATAACAGCGGAAGTGGACGCCCCGTCCACCACTCGGGACGCACCTGCGTCCTCACCTTTTGAAGACGAGGCGGACTCCTCGTCCTCAACTTCGTCGTCCACCGGCTCTCCGGACTTGTAAGGACTCAAGTGTTGTATCTCCTCCTCGAACTCCTCAAGCACCTCATAGTCGAGTGACCTAGTGGAGGGCTGGTCGTCGTACGGATAGTAGTCTTCGTTCAAGCTCTTCATCATAACAACTACTACGAGCCTAAGGGGAATAACTTAGGATCTAAGGGTGTTCAAGCGCCTAACACTAGATCACTAGCCTAGGAAGCAAAGTATGCAAAGTACAGAAGATTGCGATGAACACTAACCTTGAACACGAAGAACACGAAGAACGAGCTTGGGAGTTTATCCCTCTAGAAATTTGGCCAGCACTTCGACAACTCAGAATGCAAATAAGGTTTCTCGTCGGAGGGGGAGGGGTATTTATAGAACCCCCCACCCAACGGTCACTACACGTGGCACCCTCCCAATGGCCACATCAACGGCCACCAATGGGAGGCCACCACGTCACCAAAGGGCCAGGCCCAACCTGCATACCAAGAGCCCACTGGCAAAACAGACTCTACGGCCTATACGCCTGTCGGCTTCACAAGTGCCAGCAAGCGCCCACAACGGCCTTTTTGCGTGCCAAGTTCACAAACGCCAACAAGAAGGAGATGGCAACGGCCAGGAATGTAGTGAACGCCCGTAACGGTCACAGAACCAAAGGAACAAAGAACCCACAACCATCGGCCCCTCATAACGACCCTTGATGATAACTCTTTACAAGCGATCTACGCACAAGGTTTCTCCCACAGGGTTACCTTGGCCAGAAAATCGCCATGAGGGTTGGATTCAGGGGCACTACGGAGAGGCCGCTTCGGCCGGGAACTGAAGCGACTCCTTCACCCCTCACACTCTTCGCCCTGAAGCAGTGGGGGACTGGGGGACTACATCGGCCTCAACAAAACAAAGGGAAAAATACAAACACGAATGTAACCACGAAGCATGGCCACAACGTCCATGTATCACAACGGCCAAAGGCACATAACATCATCAGCAACGGCCAACAGGCCACCTAAGGCAAGGACATTCATCGTCCTCTGCCAACAGTTAACCATAATGGGCTCTTCGGCCAGGGACACGAAAGCCAGTCAGCGACGGCCAAAAAGAGTGCGCAAGCACCCTTACCGGCCACCCAAAGGAAAGGACACAATCGTCCTCAAAGCAAGGCTCAACCTCAACAGCCTCATCGGCCCAAATGCAAACCTCAACCATCAACGTCCAAGAAAGGGAAAATGTGCCTTCAACGGCCACCGTCGAAGCAGGACTCTCATCGTCCCCAAACGAACACACCTAGGAAACAACGGCCTCCCCGTCCACAGCGAGGAGCAGGTAACGGCCAAGAACAGGATCATCAAAATGGAAACAACGCCAACGCCGCAACAGCTAACGACCTGGGAGTGCCTGCATCGGCCAAAAGCACCAAAGCACGGGAATATACTATCCTTCACTTCGACTGTGTCTCAGCTTAGAGAGTGGGGACTCCTGATGGAGTATATGGGTCTGAGCCCCCGGACCCACACACTCAGAAGAACAGAAAGCACAAGACACTGAGTGGCGCCCACGGCCCCACGTCGGCCAAGGGACCCCCGTCGGCCGAAAAGGTGCCAACTCAGATTATGGTCCTGAAGCCAAGGAACCCGGGTGCCCTCGTCGGCCGTGCCCTCGTCGGCCACGCCCTCATCGGCCACGAAGACCTCACAGAACCGGATTCTACACTTACTCATTTGTACAGCCCATTAGTGGCTTTGTATTCGGCCCAGTAGCGGTCCAGTTGTAAATGGGCCTCCCAAGCCCAAGGCTTGGGAGCCCAGCCCGTATTTTCTCTATAAATACTCCCCTTGGGAGTAGTTATAAGGGTTACAAATTCATTCTATTGAAGCATATTATTGCACTTCTCTCTAGATATACTCTATCATACTTCTTAGTAATTAATTTTAATTTAATGATTAAAAGTTCAAAATGATCATGCTGGGGTTACGTTTAGTAAGAATGGGGTTGCGCCTAGCAACCCCTTTAATTAATAAGTTAAATGAATAATTCAGGACATCATTATAAAACATTGCATATAGACTTCCAATTATGCTCCTAAATTAGGCAAAAAATTTACCTCTAAAAACAGTAGCAACTTTGCTACTTTATATTATATATTTCCAATTATGCCCCTAAATCAGACAGGATTTTTACCTCCAAAAACAATAGCAACTTTGCTATTTTATATTATATAAAGATTTCCAATTATGCCCCTAAATCAGACGGGATTTTTACCTCCAAAAACAGTAGCAACTTTGCTACTTTATATTATATAAAGATATTAAAACTTCACTGAATTTTTAATTCAGATTGATTTTATTCAGAGTTTCTCAGTTGTGATTCTATTCAGTTTTATATGCTTTGAAAGAAATGCTATCGAATTCAAAATGAAATGCACACATTTCAATTTCAGTTCAATTTGATACAATTAAATCACATCTGAATTCTCAAAACTAAGTCTAACATTCAAGTCATTCAACACGACAAAACCCCGACGGCCCGACATAGTTTAGTAATTCGACCATAAACTAATTAACCCTCCGGGCTACTGTTCATACTTGAGATGGACATGCTCGAAATAGATTGTTCTTCTTGCCTTATGTTCATGATATTTTATTACAATTTTCCCGAGTATTGATAATGCTCTCCCTCAACAAATTTCTCAAATTTCATTACTGTCCCTAGGGGTGGACTCGGGCCGGACCAACCGGCCGGAACCGGACCGGCCCGCTACTGGGCAGGCCCGGCCCGGCCCGGTGAACCGGTTCCGGGCCCGGTGGGATGGCGGTTCGGGCTCAAGCCCTTCAAAAGGTGAACCGGCCCGGCCGGTTCGAGCCCGAGCCAGGCCTTTTTTTTTTGAATTTTTTTTTAAGTTTTTGGGTTGGGTTGGGTATTTTGGGCCATTTGAGGTGGTTAGGGTTGGTTTGGGGGTGAGGGGGAGGGTTGGAGGTTAACTAGGAAAAGCCAAAAAAAAAATAGAACCGAGGCCCAGCCCGGACCCGGGGGTTACCCGGGCCGGTTCCGGGCCTCCCCTTCTTGAACCGAGGCCCGGCCGGGCCCGAACCGGAACCGGTCCATGCTTAACTGTCCCCACCAGCTTCGCTTGGTACGGAGGCTATGTGTGCCTCTCAATGTACTGTGTAGAATATGTCAGACTAAAGAGTATAGTTGAGCCCACAAGCTAGGTGCTACAACAACTTCTAAGAAAGCAGCAGCAACAGGGATTCATTTTTGCACTGATATTGCCGCAGCTCACCTCCTTCAGTCCTTCCCGAACCACTGACTTTGACAAAGAGGATCAATCCTGAGCTGGGAAGAGGTTCAGGCAATATGGCAGAGCTCTAGGGAAGTGTTCGTTCTTCCATGGATGGTCAAATCAACACTTTTGGTACTTGTTGGGAATTTGGGATGATGAAACGAACTTATATGCTTATTTTACTTCAAGGTCTAGTTTTCATATTTTTCTAGCTTCAATTATGATTTCAATAGCACGAAGCCAGGAACAGTCTACATCTACGACTCTACGAGGTTACCAAACAATCAGGATGTTTTCTTTTAGTCTGTTTTCAATCACACATCAGACCAGACTTCCGTAGTTATAAAGTACACAGAGACAGACCAGACCAGATCAGACCAAGCCAGCAATTTCAGTACAAAAGAAAACATCCTCATATTGTTTGGTGATCTCTCATATATCTGTCTCACCCTATTATAATTTTAGGTTATCTCATTGCTTTTGTGCTTGTTATTTTATCATTAAATAAGTAAACATTCAGAGGCACATAAAGAACAAAAGAACAACTAGCTGCCACATAAATTATAGAGAACCAAAGCCAAGAAGGCCCAAAGGTTTCTGTAGAAAGCATGCATAAAGACATATACTACAGAAGTTTCTGCCAAGAAGGCCCAAAGATATTAAAAATGAATTACTCTCCTTTAATATGCGGGTGGTGGTAGGGGTTATGGAAGAGGACAAAACCCATGGAAACAGCCAGTCCTGCCAAGTAACCAGCAATAGATCCATAGCTTACACAAATTGGCCACTCCTAAATAATAAAACTCACAGGCATCAAACGAGAGTTAATTGGGGAAGAAAAATATATGGGATTGTAAAAGTAACGGAGGCATATTGATTCAAGACCCAAGATATAGATTATCTACCAAGACATAAACTTTTAGTCTTTGATTTGCTATATACACCAATTCTGGTTCTAAATTGATAGCTTTCAGTTATTAGATCCTCTGAAATTCATATTCCACATATCTATTAGGTCCCGAATCATTAAACCTCCAAATAAAAAAGACACGAGAAAATGAGGAATGATATGGACACTCTCTTGGGAAAGAAAATGTTCAAAACCTATTCACATGACTGGTGAAAAAATATTGATTGGGCGATTAAGAGGGTATTTTAACACAATTGTCTCAAAAGAGTGACGTAGTTGCTTAGGGAGAAATATACCTGCCATGGCCTTTCCCAATCAAGTGGCATTGGCCAGGCACCAAACCATGCTCCAATAATGGCTCCGTGGGCAGGAAAGCAGATCATATAGTCTATGTTTTTATTTGGTCTACACATCAATAGAATTACATATGAATAGTTTCCATAAAAAGATGTTGGTTTTTGTAGAGTTACGGAGGGAGCAGTTACTTTTAATTTTTAAACATACAAAAATTGCATATATAGTTTATGACAGTAAATAAATGACTGAGACATTGAGATTATAGCCTTGTATAAATTAATTATCATCAGGTTAAAGTAGTTTTTCCTTGTGATGAAAATTTAACTCCCCTCCTTTTCCCCTCCAAAACCAACTCCTAATATCAAAACAAATCAGGAAATGAAGTTGTATGAACAAACTTTGTTTGAGCAAATATACGGTGCCAATCAGACAACGACAACCCAAACACAGAAGCTGCTGGAACAAACTGTCATCAGCATTGCAGGAGAAGAGTTACAAGAGATTAGACCAAGACAGAGGACAAATCTTCATATATGTACAAATTTCTGCTAAGATTAGACCACAAGACTCGCTATTTTTTGGCTTGAGAAAATGATGGAATAAAGCAAAATGACTCACTAAACTGTATGCGCTTCTTTGTCATGAAGCAACAGTCAATCCATGCAATTTTCGACACAATTTTCAAAATGCGTCATCCTGAAATAACCTCTCTGTGCTTTAGTACATGGGTAAGGTTGTGTACATCCGATCCCCCTACCTCACCATAGGTGGGAGGCTAGGGGCCTTTGCGGCACTGGGGTAATGTTGTTGTATTAGACCAAAACAGAGGACAAATCATAATATATACACACCTTTATGCTTTGTTTGTTCCATATATATAGAAAAGAAAGAAGGGGGAGACGATCCGTGTTTGGTTAGAACTTAGAAGAAAATTTTGATGTGCAAAATTAATGTGGGATTCACATGTTCTTTATTCTCTTCTGAAAAGAAATGGCGGGAGACAACTTTCTACATGTTTCTACTAAAACACATTGGCCTCTAACATCTCAATGGACAGTGGGTACTTTTTTCTTTTTAAATATACTCTCTTCTTTCTTTTCTATTTTTCTGATAAAAAATCATCAATTACATTCACTCTTTTCTCTTGCCATTTTTTTTCTGCTCACACTCTTCCTCTTCTCACTTGTGTATTAAGCTAAGATGCACGAGCACATCTAATTTAAGACGTTTAAAGTGTTGTATCCTTGTAAAAGACACAACACACCTAAAAGACACGTATGCCATATCAATACATTTTTGGGCCGTTTCATAATTTATCTAAAATAAGACACATGTGTACACAAAAATAAAGGTGTGTCTATGTGTACACAATTCAGTTTTAATCTATAACAATTTTCTTATTCTGTCGAGGAACACTTCTCTATATTATGATGAGAATATGAAAATGTAGGGTGGTGGAGATGATTGTATATGAAAATGTAGGATGGTGGAGATGATTGTATATGAGAATATGAAAATGTAGGATTGGAATATATAGCAGCACTTGAGTTATAGATAATACTTGATTTTTTTGTAGAATTATGAAAAGGTAAACTATTAAGCATCATTTTAATTTGACATTGTTTTACTATTTCTGTTTGGATGTATATATTTATTGCAATATTCTATAATAATTTCCTTTCGAATAAAAAATAAATAGTGAATTTATTTATTACATAAATTATTTATATGCATATAAAGCATTCTTGTATTATTCTACATATTAACAGATGAGTTTTTTAATATTTATAAATATACCCTAGTGTCAGTATCATGTATTTTAGAGGAATGCCATTTTTCCATGTCCATCTTTAGTGTCCCCATATCTTTGTATCTGTGTCGGTGCAACGTAGCTAATAGTTGCACCTGTTAAATAGTGAATTCAAAAGCATATCAAGTTGAATATGTATACATACTTACCGTGAGGACTGACATAAGAAGAGACCAATACAATGTCACGCTGAAGTACCTGTTAATTAACATGATGAAAGCATAGTTAAAACTGAACACTAACAAATTAGTAAGTGCAGGAAAGAACGAGTGATTTTTGAGCCATTGACTTTCAGACTTCTATTCATCAGTTCGTATCAGAAGAGTAAATAATAAAGGATTTGTATTGCTACATACTGAAAACCAACCGGTGCTCCCAAAATAATTGCTCCAGACCCAATTAAAACAGCTCCTGTAAATATAAAACTATAAACTCCCACAGGGAAATACACAAACAGTGCTGTTAACCAGATGAATAATGTGTAAATATGGAAAACAACAGAACAAGTTTGTTGGTTTTCTAAGGGTAGAAGTATTCTACAGATTTTAGTGTTTATCATTTCAGAGTAGAACTCAGTTGTAATGTATACTTGCAAACATGAGTTTAGTCTTCCTAATTTAAAACTTAAAGGCTCATCATGTAGTATCATCATCAAGTCAACTTCAAAGTTAGAGACTTAAAGAACAAGGAATCATGAAAAGGCAAGTACTTATGTAGTGTAATCATCAAAGTTAGAGTCAACTTCCCATATTCATTAGGATATTAAATGCAATAGAGTAATAGACATGAAATAAATATATAGCACAAGGGCTAACATGGTATGAATACAAAGCTAGAGAGATACATATGCTCTTGCACTTTACTTCACAATTTCTCAATTGGATTGTAAATTCAAGAATGATCCCTCTGAATTTTCCTATAAAGAAAATTAAAAATATATATCATCACACCTCACCAAGTCTGGAAAACAATAAGCAAAGATAACACATGCAATGAACTAGCAAGACTTTGCTTTTATTTCGCATAATAAATCCAGTCGAGTGTGCATGCACCAGATCAGAAAAAAAACTACACACACATATATAATACTCTGTTGATACACAAAATACATTATCTCTAATCAGAGTGTATGGATTGAGAAAATACTCTAGCATAGTAGCATTTGCTTTAACACTAACCAGCAGGAAGACCCAATAAACCTCGTCCCAGAGCTTTGAAGTACTGTTTGAATTCAAAAAGAAAGAATTCAATCAAATTTCAAATTAAAAAAATACATACTACTAGTTCATGTAAGCTTACAGAGCATTGATCTGGATCATGTCGAAAGAGACTATATAGCATAAGTACTACTGGAGACTCAGTTACCTGTGAAACCACATTCAATAATTAGATTAGTGAGGGAAATATATATTGTAGTAAAAAGTTATGACCTTAAAACGAATACCAAAATTAGACGGAGGGTTTGAGCAGGATTTGAAACGATGCCGGTGGAGTATATACAGTGTGCCACCCAGAATGCAGAAACTAAGCCCAAACCACAACTCAGATGAAGAAGAAATGCTTTTGCAGGGGTTATGATAGATGTGTCATCATTCCCACCTTTTGGATTATGTTTCATTGAAGAGAATGCCCGTTCAACACCAACCATTGTAACTGGTAAAATCAATGCCAACTTTACATGCAAATACACCAACAGATTACTATTATGTATGTTTAATAGTTTTCTAGCCAAATCATTAATAGTAGAAACTGTGGATACACCATCATTAAAACTTACATCATGGAAAACTGATTTATATCTTATCAAACATTGCTATCTTTATGGCCTAGCAAGCAACACTCAGCAGAACAAGAATGCAAGCTGCCCTTCTTATTCCTAATTTTTAATAATCATGTTTCAATTAAAAATAACAGTAAAAGACCCTGATTTTAACCATCTCAAGCAACAATCTAACTAAATTGAAAAACACATGCAGAAACAAAAATTAAAGAATAAAAAATCGTACCGTGAATCTAACAACACCTTAACTGATACTATACAGCCTAAGACACCTTAATTAAATAATAATGTAATTAACAACGCCTTAATTATTCCAACCATGAAATTGATTTTTCAAGCTTTTAAACAAAGAAAATCTCTTGCAAATGAGTCTCTTACCCTGAAAGTCACCTTCAACCGTGATTGAGAGCTAGAGTGTTGCGGGCGTGGTGCGGCAGAATAACCAGAAAGGAGGACTGGTATGGAAGCTTTTCCGTAACTAAACGGTGAACTGTGCGGAATGTGAAATTCTATGGGATACAGGACTCGTGAGGGGCACGATAACAAACAAAGAAATGATATACTCCGTACTAGTCTAGAAAAAAACCATATGCATCACGAAATAGTAATAAACAAAACTATAAAATTTAAATAAGACTACTTAAAGAGTAGTTTAATTTTGATTAGAACCTGACGCATCAAATGAAGGAGAATCATTGAGAGGCGGCAATCTTTGTCTTCGAGGTGTCGTACTCTGAAATCGCTTCATTATGACTTCATTCTCAATTTTAACAAATACATCTTTCTCAATGTAACACACCAAGCAATCTGTCAATTATTCGATGAAGAACCACCAATGATAGGCTGTTTCGGTTTCGGCGGAATTGACGAAAAATATCCTAACATAGCGATTGTTTGTCAAACAACCCAGACCAACTACAATTGAAATAATATGAGTATAATTTTTCAACTATTCAAGTATTCAACCATAAGTCACACAACATATACAAAGCAATGAAGCATAAATCATTCATCATTTCATCAACAATTAAAAAAATAAATAAAACATACCGGCGGTCGGCGGCAGCAACTCGGCAAGTCGGGAACTGTCAACTGTGGTCGCTGCCTGGAGTGCGGAGTGCCTGCTGGGAGTTCCTGCCTTCCTGGCTTGACTCTTGAGTGTTGAGTGCGGCTGTGCGGAGCGCTGGACTCCCCTGAAGCGCAGATTGGGATTTGGGAAAGGGAACGGCGAAAGGGAATCGGGAAAAGAGGAAGCCCGAACGGGAATTGGGAAAGGGGTACGGGAATTGGGTTGTTGAGCTTTAGGGCTTGAGGCTCTAGAGCTTGAGGCTGAGAAAGGGGATTGGGCCGGGTAGACAAGGGAAAGGGATGGACTGCTGGCTGCAGGGGCTCAACTAATAAAAATTAATAATTTAATAATAATATATATAATAAAAAAATATCAATGGAGGGGCACGGGCACCCCCTAGCCCTAGGGTGGTTCCGCCCCTGGATGGGAGGTGAAGTGGTGAAATGGTGCCGAGGTGAAATTACATATATAGGTTAATTTTAAGAGATCAATGAGCAGAAAAAGTAGTGCTTTTTAACTTGAGCTATGCAATCAAAATTTTAAAACATAAGACAGCGATCGAGATGTGAACCCTAGCGGCGGTACCCTGGGGAGCCGCCAATTTGAGATCGATTGATCCTTTGCGGTAAAGCTAAGCTGATAATCGCTATCTCTGGCTCTCCAATTCTACGGTAACTGGTTTTTTTATCGTTCTTTGCTTTTGTTCATCCTTGTTCTTAATTAGATTTTGGTATGTGGGTTGTTGATCCCGTCTTTGGTCTGGAGCCTTCACTTTTGTCCAAGTTCTTCTACGTTTCTGTTGAAGGTAAGTCTCGTAGATCCGAAAGCCCAACACGAACTTTGGATATATCAGGAATGGACCAGAATCAAAGTGTATAATAAAATATAAAATATGAACTCACTAATACCCAAAAGCTCACTTGTATTAATTAACCTGTCTGATTACAAGGAAATTCCCGATCGGTAGGTCGGAATAATGCTTTAATACAAGAAACAAGAGTAATAATGCTATTCTAGAGCCTGAGTATTGAAATGCTAACCCTTACAATGATTTTAAACCTTCTATTTATACTAATGGAGAGCATGGGCTGCTCTATGTTGATTGACCGTCGTTCCACCGACTTGATCACCCATGTTTCCACTTGCTGATGTCACAATATGGCATTAATTGCACCTGGCCACTTGCTGGTTGTCCGTTGCTCGAACGGGATGTTGGACCATGCTGAAGACGCTGCCAAATTGGCCCAAGTATGATATATGGTCCGAACGCCGTTTGGTATATCTTCTTTCTGGGCCGGCCTTTACTTGGACCGAACCCCGTTCGGTATTAGTTCTTCACTGGATCTACTCATCATAGAGTAATGGACTCATTGTTTGGGCCGGATATCCTGGGCCTGTTTGATCCGGGTATTGGGCCTCTGGATCAATATCCCAACAGTTTCTTTATGAACAGTTTCTGTTTTGATTGCTGGTTTCATTCTGTCAAAGGATGGGTGCTCCTGATGCATGTTGCCTACTTGTTTTGATAGTGGGTTGTGAGTTGTGTTGTTTTCGCTGCTCTCTGTTTTGTTGCCTGTTCATCGGGTGTCTCTGTTGCCGAGGGAGTTAGCGCTCTTGGTTAGAGTTTTGTTGTTTGGCTTTTGTTTTTTGTGCTTTTCAATTTGGTTGTTGTGTTTGTGAGACAGTGTTAATAAAACTATGGTTAGTCTTGTTGCGAATTATAGCAAATTATCCGATGGGGATGTCAATGGGGTTGATAGGTGTGTGTTTCTTTGAGGTGGAATGGGTGTTAACGGATAAATCTATTCGCCCAATTGCTTTCCCCGAAACAATGATCATGGTGTGGAAGTCGGTTGGAGGAGTCACCATTCAAGATCTTGATATTTCTAAATTTTTACTTCAATTCTACCATGAAGGAGATTTTAGCCGCGTTATCGAAGACGAGCCTTGGTCTTTTGATCAAAATTTAGTGGTCATTAGGAGGTTAGAGCGAATAGATAGACTTCTTGAGGTGTCTTTGGAGCAGGCTGGCTTTTGGGTACAAGCGCATAATCTCCATATCAATTACATGACATTTAAAGCTGCTCGAGGAATTGGAAACAATATAGGGTCTTTTGTTCAGGTTGGCGAACGCACTCTTGGTGGGAAATGGAGATCAATTCTTAATGATAAATGTTAATAATGCCTTGACTGGGAGATTGAAGGTCAAACATGATGATGATGATACTTGGATTTGGACGGATCTTTGATATGAGAGACTTCCAAAGTTCTGCTTTTTATGTGGGGTTTTGGGACATATAGACCGTCTTTGTCCATCTAATATTATTACTGGACTTGGGATTAAGAGATGCCACATGGGACATGGCTACGTACAGATATGAGAAGACGCGTTGTGTATCCGTTTCAATAAGTGGTTGATCTCTAGTAGAGGCAATTCCAGCGTTCGACGTGAGGGTTGAACTAGTGGGAGCAATTTGGCCAGGACTATCACGGTGGATCACGGCAGTTACACGATCGAAGGGCTAATTTCCGAGGGAAAGGAAGTGATTGAAGTGGCTGAGGGCGAAGTAATTCCAGCAAGAACGGAAGTGGACTTTTGCGATTCAGGGGTTGGGCAGCAGGGAGAGGAGCCTCGCTCAGATCCTTTGGTGGGGGCTGGACAAACCGATGTCTCAGCTCCTTGCCAGTGGCCGGAAAAACTGGATTATGTTCATTTTATGTTTCTTCTTCGTCTCAAAACTCTTTTATTTTTGCATTACCTTTTAGTAGTAGGTCCAGCAATGCTGTTAAGGGAGTCTACTAATTTGCGGGGTTAGCGAGTTAGACCGCTATTAAGCGTGATTTCAACTTTGAGTCTCACCCCAGTGTAGCCTTTGTTATGGCGAATTTGTATCTGGTTAACGGTTTTAATAATAATTAAGTTATCTCACTGACAATAGTTGTTTGTGTGATCTACTTTAGTTTTCTGCGTGATCAATTTTATTGTCTGAGTGAACAAAATATTTAATTGTCTATAAATGTGCAAGTGAATGATATAGTTGTATGTGTGATCAATTTACATGTAATTTGATAAAAAATGAAAAGATAATAAACATAGATGAAAATAGATAAATAGCTGATTTTGTGCAAGTAATGGAAAAAATTGAATATAAAAAACTAGAGAAGAAGAGGATAGGGAAAGGAAGAGGGGATGAAAAAGAGAAGAAGATGATTCAATCTTCTTTTGGATATCCGAATGGGTTGGGTATGTAGGGTGTGTTTCGAAAACAAATAAAATAATTAATAAAATTTGGAAAATTGAAAATAATAATCTCAACTATTGCCGATCCGCTAACAATAATCCCAACTATTGATTATTTTTGTATAATCCCAACTATATGGACCGTCCGACAATAATAGTCCATGACCGCATATTACCTATCCTAACAAGTGAATTTTTAATAGAAATTAAGCGTAAAAATTAAAATTTGGGATTCTTTATAGGGATTACCTGCTATATCTCTTTAGAAACTATAGGAATTTATTTATAGTCGGTCACGTCGGACCATTATTGGCAGAAGGTCCCTAAAGTTGGGATTATTCTGAAATCATTGATAGTTGGGATTATTATGAGTGGACCGCCAATAGTTGGGATTATTACAATCAATTTTTCCTAAAACTTAATTAATTAAAATGACTAAAGAAAAACAGAAATAGAAGAAGCAGAAATTAGCCAGAGCTCGTGCAACCCACGATGTCCTTAAAACGTATTCGTCGCCTCCCACGGTGCTAGGAGTGTTGCAACGACTGTTTCCCAGGATACGGTGGCAAACGAACTAACGTTTGAGAACACAAACGAAAGTTCCGGAGAACAAGAACAAGCTAGAACACTTAGGAAATTTTCGGAGTAGCTGGAAGTGTTTTTAGAGCTAAAACTATGTGCAGATTGCTTGTGAACGTGTAAGAACGTGAGTTTGTTGCAAAGCACATGCCAACTATTTATAGGAGGATTTTTGGTGTGTTAACTGAGCTTTAATGGACCTGAACGTTGCACATAAATGTCCAACATGTTGGGCATTAATATGTCGAAAACTGTCCATTTAAAGAAGCATTAAAAGATAAGAACGTTGGGCATTTAAAGGGTGTAACGGCTTGGAGCAGTTTTGGTGCACGACCAGAATACCCCCACCAGAACTGCTATCTGGTCTTCTGTTGAAGCCACCAGAACTCCCCTGTGGTCTTCTCCCTCTCAGGTCTTCTGGTCCAGAGCAGTTCTGCCACTGAGCATTTCTGGTTCTGGGAAAAAACAAAACGTTACGGGAAGAAACAAAAATTAAATCATATCTGTGAATGAAAGATTTTCGGACAACATTCGTGTCCGCAGGTCGCCCACGCACACGAGTCGCGGTTTTTCTTCTCCGTTTTCGGGATTTGATCGGCACCCCCCCCCCCTTCCCGCGCGAAGAGAGCCTTTCCCCGTAGGAATCTTAACTCCTTCAAAGAGAGTTCTCGTTATAAAGGGGTGAAAATCCCTTGGGTTTTCTGGTGTGGGATAAATCCTACTAGAAACCCATCATTTTCCCCAGTTTTTCCGTTTCAACGAGTGAACTTCGAGAATCAATTTCTCATTCACTTACCCGTTATCCGTTTTGAGTGTACTACATATCGAATTGTAGCCCTTAACAAGTACAATCCTAGACCTTTTTCCAAGAATATTGTTCCCTTCATCCTGCTAGGATTGTCCCAATTCCTATTCACTTGGTCAACACAAATCACTTTTAATCTCTTACTCTATTTATCAATTGTTTTTATCAAATTTGATCTTTTTTGCGACTGTGTAAAGTTTTTAATGTAGTTTCTGAATATGTAAATTTTTTTTCTAAAAATAATTTGAGTGCGGACATGGATCCGTTTGCTTTATGATCGGTCAAGAATCGTAAACTGCAATGATGATTCTAAAGCAAGCGGATCCATGTCTGAACTCAAATTATTTTGGATATGGGCCACAATATTATTTCTTTGTATCCCTGTGGCAGTGAGCGTCCATGATCTGGCGAGTGAACGGCTCGGGAATCCTCACATCATGATTGAGGTATATCCTACCATCCACATCCCTCCCGAGCTCGTCTAGTCTCCTTCCGAATGGGTTGGGTAGAGACTAGAAAGGAAAGAGAGAAGGGAGAGAGAGGGAAGAGATTCAAGAGAGAAGGAGGACGAGCAAAAACGAGAGAATGAGAATGGTAAATGTTTAGGCTTACATAGTGTACTGTACAAGTTTTGTATGTGTTTAGATAAAAGTGTAACAGTTTTGTATGTATTTTTATGAGCAGAAAAAACATACGGTACATTAAAGTGTTTAGATAAAAATGTAAAAGTACTTCAAATCCAAAATCGCTCTTAGAAACAATCTTTTAAAAGCTAGGAAAGATCAGTTTGAAAAAATTGATTTTGATTCTAGACCTTTTTCTCAAAATAAATTCGATACTAACACTTATACGTAGTATAGTGAAGTAGAGTTCGTATCCACGGGGAAAGGAATACTTTTCTTTTTATGAACTAGTAAATAAAAGAGGAATTTTGGGATTGAGTGATAGTTTCATCTTTGCATCCAAGTCTTTTATCTCATTAATTAAAATCATTAAGTCGTTCATCTTTGTATTAAATTAATTAAATCACTCAATCCCAAAACTCCCCTTTTTTTACTAGTTCATAAAAAGAAAAGTATTCCTTTCCCCGTGGATACAAACTCTACTTCCCTATACTACGTATAAGTGTTAATATCGAATTTGTTTTGAGACACATACGACTTTAGTGTCATCAACGCACGTGGGGGAGATCTCAGGGACGAGATCAACGCTAACCGGCAGGCCCGTGGAGATCGCCGATCCCCACCTCGTGCTCGAGCAGGCCATGGAAATGACGACCTCAGAAGGAGACTGGACGAGCTCAGGAGGGAAGTGGATGGCAGGATCTACCTCAATCATGATGTGAGGATTCCTGAGCCGTTCACTCACCAAATCATAGACGCTCCACTGCCACAGGGATACATGCCACACAATATTGAGGCCTATCGAGGGTACGTGGCATACATGGTGATGATGGGGTATGACGATGCAATCAAGTGTAGGGGGTTCTCAGTAGCCTTGGACGGACCAGCCCGGGAATGGTATGACTCTTTACTTGATGGGAGAATTGGGAACTTCAAGTAATTGGCTCATGCATTCGTAGCCCGGTTCGCCAGCTCCAAAGACTCCAAGAAGAAGTTCTCTCACCTGTTGGGAATCAGACAGGGATCCCAGGAAAGCTTAGTCAACTTTCAAGCTCAGTGGAGGGTTGAGTCGGTGAAGGTGGACGATCTGGATGACTCCGTCGTTGCCATCCTCACCAACGCTCTGAGGTCGGGCGAATTATACAAAGAATTTGTGCGCAATCCCCCGACCTCCCACGAGGAAGCTTTACCGCGTGCCAACGCGCAAGCTGAGGTGGAAGAGGCTGAGAAACGGAAGAGAGAAGAGGAGGCTGGAAAGCACCAACCCGAAGATGTGAGGAAAAAGACTTCAGAGAAGGAAACCCGCGACTCAGATAAAGGGAGTGGGTCCAAAAGGAAGAAAAAGGGCTGGGGAAAGAGCAAGTTGGGTGTTCCCAAGGGGCCTCTATCCAACCAGTCTGAATTTTTGCCTTTGAGACATCCAGTCAGCACTGTCCTGGATTATGCGGCCAAGCAGGGTTTGATAACAATCCAGAGGGTTGCAACGTTGTTAACAGCCATTCCAATCAAGGTAAGTATTGCAAACTCCATAAGAGCGATACTCATGAAACTGATGACTGCTACATCCTGAAAAAGTATGTGGAAAGGCTCATCCGTTAGGGGCACCTGGATCAGTTTGTAAAGAAGAGTCGGCAGGGACAACCCCCTCAACAGAAGAATACTTGGAACAAAGGGAAAGACAAGCCGGCCTCTACCTCTAATAAGAGGGAGGTCGGACCCCAGTTCGAGGAGGGCGAGGAGGGGGAGGATTCAGGACGACAAAAACACCCACATGTGAACCAGATCTACGACGGACCTGTGGGAGGAGACACTGCAGGGGAAAGATCGCGTGGATCCCCTTTCACAGGGCTCATGAGGTCAAAAATTTGTCATAGTTGTTGTGGATTATTTCACTAAGTGGGTTGAGGCTGAACCCATGGCCGCAATCACTGCTGAGCAATGCAAAAGGTTTGTCTGGAGAAACATATTTTATCGATTTGGTGTTCCCTTACAAACCATTACTGATAATGGGAAGCAATTTGACTCTGAGCCCTTTAAACAATTACGTGGGCAATGGGGAGTTGAGGCCAGCAGGGAATCTGTTGCCTATCCCCAATGCAACGGACAAGTGGAGAATGTGAGCAGAACGATTGTGGATGGCCTCAAGAAGAAGCTGGAATCCATGGGAACAACCTATGTAGACGAGCTCAATAATATCCTTTGGGTCTACCGGGCAACCCCAAGAAAGGCAACCGGTGAAACACCCTTTGCTCTAACCTATGGTTTTGAGGCTCGAGCTCCTTTGGAAGCATTAGTCCCAAGCAAATGGTGGAAGATTATAACCCTAAAGATAATGAGGAGATGCTGAGGGCAGAGCTCCATCTAATTGGAGATAAAAGAGATAAGGCTTTCACCAGGGTCGAAAATTATAGGCGACAAGTGAAGGAGTACCATGATGCCAAAGTCAAACCAAGACAATTCGATATTGGAGATTTGGTCCTAAGGAGGAGGTCTGCTAGCAAGCCTCTAGAGGGCAGAAATTTTGCCAAGAATTAGGAAGGCCCTTACAAGATCAAAGGAATCAATGTGCCCGGAACCTACAAATTATGTACTCCTAAGGGAAATTTGGTAGACAGAGTGTAGAATTCTGAGTACTTATTGAAATTCTACCAGTAAGTAAGTAATTTCCTCCGACATAAGTTTATAATAAAAGTTTCGTTTTGATTCACAAATGTCCTTTACACGTCACTTGAGAAGGTTTCTTAACCAGCCAAAAAAATGAAGGCCTTGCCCAATTGGTACTCACAAAAAGACAAAGTACAAATTTCAAACTCATCTAAATTCCAGAAGCTCAACTTAGTCTTGCTAAAGACAAGAGCGGGAATAAAACAACCTTTCTCAAGGTTAAACAGCCTTATAAAAAAATCAAATTTCCTCAAACAGGAAAAGACAACCTTTCTCAAGGTTAAGATTGATTTTACAATGCTAAAGATGAAATTGAAGGAATTAACTTTGCATCGGGGAGGCTCACAAGCCTCACCAATTAAGAGGCTAATCACTAACGTCAAAATAACCTAAGTATCTGGCTCAACAACTAAGAGCCTAAGGGTCTAAAATTGGTAAAGTCATCCTTAACAAAGGAAAGACGACCTTGACCGGAAATTCAAGGCCAAATGAACTAAGGACAAAACTGATTGAAAACAAGCAGTCGGGAAGGCCTGGAGGCCGTCCCGGAACTTATAGACTACACAGGCTCAAAGTCAGAGGTCAACTACCTAGAGGACAGGAAAATCCAAGGGAAGAAGCTGGCTAAGATAGGGCTGGAAAGCTCAAAAAACATTAAGAGCATCAGCAGATCAAGTCAAGCAGTCAGTGAAGGAAATTAAAAGTAGTTAGTTATATGTACGTGCGGAATTAAAAAGCAGAAAATGAAGATGTTTGTTACACACCACCCCACGGGTGGAAAACTACATCAGGCATGCAGACCTGGGAAAGATGTTTGTTAAAATGTCAGGATGTTTGGGATCATAAAATTAAGCATCTGAGGAAGGAAGGACCGGAGCATTAGGAGCCTGGGAGGACTTCTGGATTCGCCATCGCTTCTGGCAACCCCCGGGACTCGGTGGAGAAGGAGGGTTCTCTTTTCAGTAGAGCCTCATAAATAGACTTCTGCATATCACATTTTCCCAATTGGAAGCATAAAGCCCCCTCCTCCGTCAGCTTATCTTCCCCTTCAGGGGTCGACAACCATTCTAGAGCAATCTCAGCCATGCGCTCAGTAATTACCTGCTCTAGATCGGCCTTGAAGGCATCTCCTCTTATGAAAGAGTAGACCGCTTCACTCCCCGCCTCTTGGATCTTCTTCATCAACTCCTCCTCCTTGATCCGCTAGGATGACTCAATTGCAGCATGAGCCACCATGGCATCATCCAACATCCTCTTGACAGCATTAGCCTCTTTCTTAGCAGCAGCCCTAGGAACCTCTACAGCCTCAAACTTGGCCTCGAGCTCGGCCAAAGCTTTGTGGTGCTCATCAGAAGACCCCCCGAGCTCCCTCTATCTCCTACTCCAGGTGGGTAGAACTGGAAGCCACCGGGATAAAGGCTTGAAAGCATTTCCAGATCGTCAGGAACTAGCAACGGTTTCGAATGACACAAATCAGGAGTAATTAAAGAGAAGAGAGAGCAAGATACCTCTAAAATAGCCTGGGCTACCCGCTTTAAGGCTATATAAGAGGACAGGCCCCCAAGCTCCTCCCTATCAACAGGGGGAGTAACAGCCAGGGCCACCAGATTGACGGTGCCGTGCAAGATAGAGGCGGAGTCAGAATGCATGGTTAGACGAATCCTGTGGCGGGGCGCCGGAGTTTCCTCCTCATTGCCACCCCCGGATGAATGAGTATCAGAGTCAGACTCAACCTCCACAACTGGTGATGCAGCTTCTCTCTCGGTCACCTTCAGCTTCTTCTTCTTGACCGCAGGGACGGGCTGGAATGCCCGCCTCTTCCCGGTCCCCTAGTCTGAGGGGGCCGGAGGTCTGCAGCCGGCGGAGCAAGAGTCGCAGCCACGCCCCCTTGGGCGGTTCCCCCCTGAGCTCTCCGAGGAGGGTCCTCCTTGATCCCCCCTTGTTTGCACTCTCCGAGCCGAAATCACGGACCCAGGGGTTGAACCCACCTTCACCGCGAGTCTCTCCAGACGGGTGACCATCTTATCGCCTTCTGCAAACAGAGAATTTTGGTTAAAGTCGCAGCAAACAAACCAAAGGGAGAGGGACTATGGTCCGACAACCCGACCTGGGGAAAACTCATTTTTGTAATCTCAGTGTTTATTTTACTATAAAACAATTGAAGGGATCAGAAATGGAGCACAAAGGGTGGGAAATAACATACGAGTCTACTTCCAAAGCCAGGCATCAAGACCTTGAAAAATCTTGGAATTTTGCTTTCCATTGATCTGTTACATTAACAAAAACGCATATATTACCATTTAACATATATCTCTCCATATCGAAATCTCGAAATCTCAGGTTCTTGAGGTTACATGAGGGTTTTCGACTTGAATTTGATACTGGAAGAATCTCGATATCAAGGGCTATTCAGAACAGTTTTCGAATTTGCAAAACTCGAAATTTTCAATTTCGAAGATCTCTACATTTGGGATCTCGAGATTCTAGTTTTTAAATGTCAGGAAAGATTTCGATGTTTTGAAGATTTCAAGATTTTAGGAATTTCTTGATGTTTTGAATCTTTCAAGGTTTGAAGTTTCTTGAAACTCAAAATTTTTCGAAGTTTGACATTCTTCGCAGTTCATCGAAGCTTTACATTATAGGATTTTTGAATGAAGCTCTGCTTAACAAAGTTTTTAGAAGTTTTTCGATGTTCTGATATTTTTCAAACAGCAAGTTCTCGATATTCTGAGGTGTTCGAAACTCCAAAGTTTTCGATGTTCCAAACATTTTGAAATTCTGAAGATTTCGAAGTCTCGAGGTTTTATTTACAAGTGGATTTCGCCATTATTCTTCGAGGCAAACTCGAGATTGTAATCTCGAGATTTAAACCTCGATATAGTAATCTCGAAGTTTAAACCTCGAGATTGTAATCTCGAAGTTTAAACCTCGAGATTGTAATCTCGAAGTTTCTTAGTCCCAAAATCAATCAACAATCATACAATATAATAGAAGCAGAGTGTCAAATTATTGTTAGGAGCCTTTTCTTGTGAATTAACTTTATTAGGAGCCTTTTCTTTTTTATAGGATTGATTGTTGATTGAAATTCCCTATTAGTAAAAATTTAAAAAATTCATATTTTGAAAATTTAGAATGAAAAGAATTTAACAATATTTTTTAAAAATTTAATTTATAATAAATTAATTAATAAAGTTGCAATTAGGATTGATTGTTGATTGAAATTAATTAGGATTAATTAATATCCTAGAATGAACATTTTAAGAGCCTTTTCTTTCTTCTTCTTCTCAGATGAGAGGAGGGCAAGAGTGTCAACTAGGGGTGGGCGCGGTCCGGAACGGTCCGGTAAATTGGTAAAACCCGTAATGTATCCGTGAGGTTTTTAACGGTCCGGTACGGTTCGGTACGGTCCGATTCCAAGGATAGAACCATTCGGTACCATGTCGTTTCGGAACGGTACAAAACGGTACGGTACAATGCCAAACACATGCTAAAATTTGTTAACAAATCTTGCAATTAGTAGATATCATCACACCAACCAACTCACATGAAATGTTGAAATAAATACAAGAAATTGCATACCTAGTACTAAAATTCACAAATACACAAATAGTGCAACACAACTAAGAAAAAGTATAGCAAAACGATGACTCACGAGATAAATATCATTTTTAATTTACTAAGTTCATGTGAAAATAAAAAAACGAATATCATCAAATTGTTGAATATAATAGAAATCTTCAACGTTTTTCTTCTTCATTCTATGTTAAATATTACTCCGTAGTTCTAATTTAATTTATAGTTGAACCTTGAGAGCTAAGATTTAAACCATATTAATTAAGTTGTAAAAAAATGCACAAACATGATACAACAAAAAGTCATGTACACTACGTTACTAGAAATAAATAATCATTAATGATTTCTAAAATTTTAATATTCTTTCAATACATACCAAAATATAACATTAATGATCTAAGGGACACATGAATACATACTTGGGGTATAAAATTGTTGGTCTAGATCTATTGATATAGAAAAAATATAAAAAATTCAAATGCATTATTTACGAACTGTTCGGTCCGGTAGTTTTTGGTTCTCAAAATCTAGGACCGGTCCCGTACCCGTTTCAAACGGTACGATTTCGGTACGGGATAAAAATTTATAGAATCGTTTAAATACCCGGTATTCGGTTCGGTACCATTACGGGACGGTTCGGTACCGGTTCGATTCGGGTTTTATGCTCACCCCTAGTGTCAACAATGTTCTTTCCCTTTGAAGAATTGATCTTTTCACGAATGTCCTCAGAGAATTCACCTAGACAGTCATAGAGATTGTGGATGGTCAACTCATCCAGATCTTTGTTTTGTCTGATTCGTTTGGCTGTTTTCTTCCATTCGGGCTTGAGAGACCTCATGAAGCGAAGGTTGATTTCCATATTGGTTTTGCGGATGTTGATATTCTTCATCTCATTAAGAACCATGATAAAACGTTGATAGGTATCTTCCAGCTCTTCATCAGGTCTAGCGGCAAAGGAGTCATATGCAGTCAGGGTGTGTGCTCGTTTGGATTTAATTCAACATCAGTGCCTTGCACGGTCTGATGGATTTCATCCCACAAATCCTTAGTAGTAGTGAGGCTATCTATTTGCATAAACAAGTCATTGGGAATAGCTTGTAGCACATAAGTGGCAGCAAGTAGATCAGCCTTTGCTCTAAGCTTCTCGGGTTCAGTGTAATCATCTTCAGATTTTAATGCCTTACCAGCTGGTGTGGGAGGATTGTTTGTTGTGACTGCTGGAACATCAACCCAAACTTCAAGTGGTCCTTCATTAAGAGAGATAAGAATATTCTTTCTGTTGTCTCGGCTTCGAATGAAATTGAGAAAACGGACTCTCAAGACAACAAATTCTCCCCTCCTAAGTAGAGGAGGTCTTGAATCACTTCCTAGTGTATCAGCTTCCATGACTGTTGTTGATCTTTAGAGGCGAGAACTGTTCTTGTTTAAAAAAAGATTTTGAAGGCTGGTTTAGAATTAGGACGATGTAGATCTCAGATGAATTCAAGGAATGATTTCGGATAAAAATAGAAAGCTGATCTCGGAGGAATATTTCAGGTGTCCGAAATTAGAAACTCGGATGAAATGATTTAAGACGTCCGAGATTAGGAACTCGGATGTAATGAATTAAGGCGTCCGAAATTAGAAACTCGGATGTAATGAATTCGGGCGTCCGAGATTGGAAATTCGGATAGACTGATTTCAGAACCAAAATCTCGGGTGACCTGCAATTAAGAGGGATCTCGGATGTCCGAAATTTCAGGATTTGGGATGACCGGAATTCTGAGGATCTCGGGTGTGCGAGAAACAACAACCAAATCTGACTGGGATACCTCTTCCGTAGCTTTCCTTGTTGTATCAGCCTTCTAAACTTAGCAAGTTTCCAAGAACAGATCTAAAAATTAATCTGACCAAAAATTGTGATTTTGATCAAATTAATTCTAGAAAAATTCAAGGAATCTGACGAACAGAATTGCGTCGTGGCTCTGATACCAATTGTGTGAATCATGCCCAGATTTCAACAGTCAAATATACTAATAATAATTGGAAGAATTAAAAGAGTAGAAGAGAAATTTCACTAATAACATATATCATGTATATAAAATAATGAATCCATGAAGAACAATTACACGATACTCGAACGAATAAGCTAGAGAGAGAATTTCTATTCTACGTGCTCTACCAGAATAATATGCGGAATAGAATATGTAGAGACTTAGTAGTTTTCGGTCATCTCAACCTATATTTATAGGAGAGATATTCAAACTGCCTTATACAATTAGGATACAGAGTAGGCGTGCGTGTGGGCTTAATTAGAGCACTAAATTGGGCCTAATTCTCTCTCAGCTAATCTAATTAAATACAAAGACTCATTAATTAAATTACAATTAATTTGAACACAATTAAAATAATATTCTAACATAACTCTATTGCGTCTATTAGATTGGAGGATGGATCTCTCACTCAATCTATGGACAAAATAGCAAGTGAGTTTATTAGTTTTTTCAAAGGCCTTTTTGGTACGACTGTACACTCAGATGGCTTTGATCCTAATGTTATTACTTCTTCCAGTACTATTGATCAAACACTTGTCAATGACCTCATTAGACCGGTTTCTGATTTGGAAATTAAGCAAGCTTTGTTTGACATAGGTAATGATAAGGCACCTGGGTCAGATGGTTACTCATCAGCTTTCTTCAAAATCAATTGGAGTAGGGTTGGTGAGGATGTGTGTGCGGCAGTTAGGGATTTTTTTGTGACTCGGACTATGCTTAAACAGGTTAATCACACTGTGGTAGCACTCATTCCTAAAACAAATCATTCCCCTTATGTGTCTGATTTTGGATCCATTTCTTGTACTAATGTGACTTATAAGATTATTACCAAAATCTTGGCATCTAGGTTAGGTCATTGCCTCCCTAGCATTGTTAACCCGGCACATGGAGCTTATGTAGATGGTAGGCTTATGGCTGACAACATCTTTCTGGCACAAGAGTTAGTGAGGGGATATGCTAGAAAAATGATCTCTCCTAGATGTATGATCAAAGTAGACATTAGGAAGGCTTATGATACTGTGTCATGGGAGTTTCTTGAAAAAGTGCTTAGGGGCATGGGGTTTTGTTGGAGATATTTTATTGTGAATCAAGTTGGTCATAGATTAGCTTTATATTTAATCCTTGTATTTAATTAGTGCATGAACTAGATAGAAATCAGGCCAAGTGTTAGGCCCATTTAAACAGGCTAAAAGCCTGGTACGCCTAACCTAAACCTCGCCTATAAAAAGGGAGCCGAGGTTTAGGAAAAGGTTGAACGTCGTACTTATTATTCATAGCCTACGCATATCATTCTGTTGTACGCTTCCAAGGTTTATCAAAGAAGGTTTTACGGTGATTCATTCTATGTTAGATCGATTAATAGCCTAATCTTTACGTTTAATCTTCCTTGTTAGATCGATTATTCATTGCTGTTACAGAAACAGGGACTAACAATTGGTATCAGAGCCGATCGAGAACGATCAGAAGAACTCCTGCAGAATACTCTGTTTTTGTTAACGTAGTTCATTCTGTCGATTTTTTGCTCTGTAATTTTGTTTCTTGTTCAAAAATTGTAAAAGTTACACCTTTGGAATCGCCTTTTCAAAGCGATCAAAGGGTATACTTCAGATTGTGTTTTACGCAAATATAGATTTCGAGATATCTCGAGCAGAGGTTGTCGACATCCTACTTCTTCACAGGTTCTGCTACGTTTTTCGAGCTGAAAACTTCACCAGAAGATCTCGACATTCTACTCTACAGGAAACTACCTTCAGATTTTGTTTATCTGATTTTTACAGGTTGCAGGATTTCGACATTGGGGATTTTGACATCTAGGATTTCGACATCTAGATTTCGAGAAAAGGATTCGACATCTGGTCTCGACATTTGATTTCTCAGATTAAGATTTCGAGTGATTGACTTCTCGACATTTCAAATCTCGAGATCAGCTTCTCAAAATTTGAAATCTCGAGATCCCTAATCTCGAGCCCAAATCTCGATACCGGGCCTCCTTTATCGAAATCTTAGATTTCGATATTCAGATCTCGACATCTGATTTTTCGACTTTCTGCCTCTGAAAATCTTTTGATCAATTTTCTCGAACGGTCAGTTTAGTACAGCAATGGCTTCAGAATACAATGCACAAGGGAACAGCAGTACCCCTCCTAGCCTCCGGAAGGGAGAATATCAAATGTGGAGGAACAAATTTCTAAATTTCCTCGAGCACAAAGAGAACTCTGCTGCGATGCTCGAATCTTTGCTTGAAGGACCAGCTGAACTCATGATTTCAGTTGGTGGAGATCCAGAAAATAATCCTCCTATTTTTCCAGAAATAAGGAGAAAAGTGCCGCCTGAATACACAGAAGCTGACAAGCTCAGACTTCGTGGTGACCTTATGGCCAAAACGTACCTCCTTCAAGCAATACCAAATGAAGTTTATGTTCTCATTGATAGCATGCAGACAGCTAAGGAAATGTGGGATGAAATAGAGAAGCTGCTACAAGGCACAAGCATCAGCCTCAAAACAAAGAAGACTACAATCCTCATCGCTTATGACTCCTTCAAAGCAGGCACAGGAGAACCATTGAATGATACTTACAACAGACTTGTTCAACTGGTAAATGAACTCGGAAAGATCAAAGTATTCAGGTCCAATCTAGAACTGAATATTAGATTTTTATCCAGCCTGCATCCTGCATGGGAAAAGACAGTGAAGGATGTCAGATCTCGGATAGATTTGGACGAAATTGACCTCTGCACACTCTATGAACATCTGAAGCAATTCGTCAACGAGGTTGCCTGTGCTGAGGATCATCACACCACAAACCCCTTAGCTCTTGTAATGGATGCTCAGCCAAGAAGGACAACCACTTCACTAAAGAAGAAAAAGAAGAAGGTGGTGGTTGAATCAGATGATGATGAGAGTGACGATGACAAATCTGATCTAGAGGCTGAGCTAGCAGACTTACAGAAAAAGATGGCACTGCTTGCCAAGAGATTTGCTAAGAAGAACAGCTCCTCCAACAGGCTGAGAACTTCCTCCTCAAACTACAAGCAGAAGAACCATGATCAAGGATCTTCTAGGAAGGCATCATCAGCAGAAGAAGCTCCTAAATGCTATAATTGCGGCAAGCCTGGACATGTGATCAAAGACTGCCGCCTCCCAAAGAAGAAAGATGCTAACTTCTACAAGCAGAAAATGCTGTGGAATAAGCAGAAAATGCTGATGGTGCAGAAAGAAGAAGAAACCTCTGCCATGATTGCTGAGAATGAGAACTGGGCAGAAGATTCTTCTGAGGAGGAGGAAGAGGAAGACAACTATGCCCTTATGGCACGCGTGGAGGGAGATGAAATAAAGGGTGATGCTGCGATCCCCGAAAGCGAGTGCTCAACTAGCTTTGTAAGTTCTGTAAGTAACTCACATACTTCTCTAAATAATCAAATGCAGTCCTTACTTGAGAAGGACAATCTAATCAAAGAACTAAAGGAGAGACTAGACAATAATCATAGAGTTCTGAAACAGAATCTAGACCAAAAGTCTTCCTTAAGTATTCAACTTGAAATTGCAAAAGATCAAGTCAAAAAGGTGTCCTCAAATTTTGAAAGCTTTGAACTAAAGATAGCTGAATTAACTAGGAAATTTGAGGACAGTGAACGGGAAAAAAGCACAGCAAAGGCTGAATGCGATCTTTTGCATAACAAAAGAAGAACGCTTTTAAATAAAGTAAAAGAACTAGAAGATCTAGCTGCTAGAAGAGGTCAATCTGAACAAACTGTTTTTCTGCTTAACAGCAAACAAAAGGATGACCGATTCTACAATGCTAAAACAGGACTGGGCATAACCAACCCACGTAATCTTAAGAAAGTTAATTGCCTTCAATTCTATAACAAAGATTACATGGGACTAGGGTTTGGCGAGAAAATGTATTTTCGAAGTGATGAAGACTATGCTGAAGCAGAAGAAGAAAAGAGAAAGAAACCAAAACCTGCGATTTCTTGTGATTATCCCTCTGTAAATGAAAAACAACTTTCAGAAGAAAAACCTACTTCCTGCTTTAGTGAATGCCTTGACCCTTATGTTAAAGATATTCCTCACATAGGACACCCTCTAGACCCTCCCCCAAGAGTATGTATTGCTAAAACTGGTGAGGAACCGTGTATTTTTCCCATGGCTCAAAAGCTCAAAAACTTACAAAAAACTCTTGATGACGAGAGAGAGAGATTTGAAACAGAAAAGAAAGGTTTTGAGCGCAACTGGCAGGAACTTCTTCAAAAATTTAATGATTTGAGTGAGCAGTTTCATGCTAAAACAGACCCTTCTACGTCCAAGCCTGACAGCTCACACACCTCACATGAGAAAAACAATGCTTTTAAAGGTTCGTCCACTCATCTCTCTTCTCCTTTGATTACAGGGAAGGAAGTGAATAAGGAAGGAGAAGAGAAGAATGAGTGGAGGAAAAAGAGGAAGGAAATCGCAGATGGCAAAAAGAAAGTTTTTGAGAACAATGCCAGCCCTAGATCTAGTTCAATTTTCTACTCTAAAGTTAATTGTAATTCTGTCTCTACAAAGCAAACTTCTAGTAGTTCAGTCTTGAGTCCCAAGCTGAATATTTCTGAGACATCTTCTAGACAAAGTTCTATTTATAATACAAGTGTTGCTTATGGTTATTCTGTTCCAGATCCCCATAATTATGAATGTGATATGAATGTTGTTAAATCTAAGCCTTCCGGAAAGCTTAAACCTGAAAAAGAAACCAAGAAAGGAACTTCTAAGGGAACGTTTTGTATTCCTGATATGAAATATGCCCTTAGAGTTCATTCTAGGAAACATCTTAATCGGCTTTCTAAGGAGGAGATTTTCAAAACCAAACTTAAGAAACAACCGTTCAATCACAAAGCACCTGTCTACTCTCCTCCTGAACCTAAAACGGAAAGATGGGTCCCCAAGATAAGACCCGTCAGAGCTGAAACTGAGAGGTGGGTCCCCAAGATGAGACCTACCAAAACTGAAACAGATAGGTGGGTCCCCAAGATGAGACCTACCAAAACTGAAACGAATAGGTGGGTCCCCAAACGAAGACCCATCCAAACTGAAACTGAAAGGTGGGTTCCAAATCGCAGACCCATCAAAACTTCAACTGCTAGGTGGACTTCAAAAACCAGACACACTGCAAAAGCAGATCTGGCTATTGGAAAGCCCACCAAAGATAGATCTTTTGTTGAAAGAGCAGCTGACCTTGGATCACTGCTCAAAGCAAGATTTAAAAAGGTGTTTCTTGATAATAAGGAAGGACCCACTCCAAGTTGGGTACCTAAACCTATTTGATTGTTTTGCAGGACGGTCATGTGTGGCACTTAGACTCAGGATGCTCAACCCACATGACCGGAATAAAGCACCTTTTGAGCAACTACACCAACTGCTACGGAGGCAATGTCAGATTCGGGAATGACGCCTCATCTCCTATCCTTGGGTATGGGGACGTCGTCTGTGCCAGTGTCACAATAAAAGATGTTTCATTCGTCAAAGGGCTCAAACACAACTTACTGAGCATTGGACAATTCTGTGACAACGGGATGGAAGTGAGGTTCTTTGCAAAACAATGCTGTGTTCTTGACAGCACAGGGAATACATTATTAACGTGTTACAGAACATCAAATCTGTACACTATTGATCTGAAATGCGTCCAATCCACCACTTCCATCTGTCTGCTGTCCAAAGCTTCAACTGAACAGAACAACCTATGGCACAGACGTCTCTCCCATCTGAACTTCAAACATCTATCAACCTTGTCCTCCAAGAAACTTGTCAAGGGGCTTCCTCTGCTAAAGTCTTCCACTGAAAATCATTGTAGTGCCTGCAAAATGGGCAAAATGACGCGAAGCTCCCACAAGTCAAAAACCGAACCTTCATCTACTCATCAGTTGCAGCTAATACACATGGATCTGTGTGGACCTATGAGAGTACAAAGCATCAACGGTCGCAAATACACTCTGGTAATCGTTGAAGACTTCTCTAGGTATACATGGACAAAATTTCTCCGTTCAAAAGATGAAGCTGCGGAAAACATTATGACCTTTATCAGAACGATCCAGAAACTGCTACAGCACAATGTTCGAATCATCAGAACTGACAATGGTACCGAGTTCAAAAATCAGACTCTCACTGAGTTCTATGAATCACTCGGTATCACTCAGCAATTTGCAGCAGCTAAAACTCCCCAGTAGAACGGAGTTGTTGAGAGAAAGAACAGAACCCTTGTTGAAGCAGCACGCACCATGTTAATTCAATCAAGACTGCCTCACTTCATGTGGGCAGAGGCAATCAATACTGCGTGCTTCACTCAGAACAGAACTTTCATCCACAAGCGCTTCGACAAGACTCCATATGAGATCCTATTCAACAAAACTCCTGATATTTCTTTCCTCAAGGTTTTTGGCTGCAAGTGCTTCATACTCAATGATCGGACAGAGAGAAGTAAGCTGGATCCCAAAGCCAGAGAAGGAGTGTTCATTGGCTACTCACTGCAATCCAAAGCTTACAGAGTCTATCTCAGAGACAAGCGGACTGTCATCGAGAGTGTAAATGTTACATTCTATGAAATGGCAGACTTTGCAATTGAACATCTCCAGACCGATCCATCAACTGCTGTACCAGTAGCTTCTGATAAAGCTGAACCAAACACCGAACACGACGATGTGATTCTCGACTCTCTCTTCAGAAACTTTTACGAGAACTCACAATCTCCACCTCCTGCATACACTCCAGAGTCAACATCTACTCCAACAGCAGAGATTCCGCTCCTCACAGGACCAGATGATGTACCATCCACACCCTCAACCCCTCAAACCAATCCAAGAGGTGTGGATGATCACGGCTTTGCTATAAGTCCGGAATCATCTCCACTACACACCACAGCTGCCCCAGAGCCTTCAAACTCATATCAGGACTCAGATCAACCAATCATTACTCCCACTCCTCTAGCTCATGAGAGGAAGTGGACGAGAGCACATCCCGTTGAACAAATCATAGGTGATCCAAGTCAAGGTGTGCGAATAAGATCAGCAACAACAAATGAATGTCACTATGCATGCTTTCTAAGCAAGAATGAACCGTCCAAAGTCTCAGAGGCACTCGCTGATCCAGATTGGGTGATTGCCATGCAAGATGAGCTCAATCAGTTTGACAGACTAGACGTGTGGACACTCGTGCCTAAGCCCCCTCAGAAAACCATCATTGGCACTAAATGGGTGTTCAAGAACAAGAAGGACGAAGAAGGCATAGTGATACGGAACAAGGCACGACTGGTCGCTAAAGGATATAATCAGCAAGAGGGCATAGACTATGATGAAACATTTGCACCCGTAGCAAGAATTGAAGCAATCCGCTTTTTTCTTGCGTACGCGGCCCACAAGAACTTTAATGTCTTTCAAATGGACGTCAAGACTGCCTTTCTGAATGGAGTCTTGGAAGAAGAAGTCTATGTCGCTCAGCCCGAAGGATTTGTAGATCCCAGATATCCCGACCATGTGTACAAGCTAAAGAAAGCTCTGTATGGGTTGAAACAGGCACCAAGAGCTTGGTATGATGCATTAACCGAATTTCTGGTTGACTCAGGTTTCTCAAAAGGGAAGATTGATACCACACTCTTCATCAAGCGACAGAAGTCTGACATCATCCTGATTCAGATCTATGTTGATGACATTATCTTCGCCTCCTCAAATCCACGTCTGTGCAAACACTTTGAGAAACTGATGAAAACCAAGTTTGAGATGAGTATGATGGGCGAACTGAATTTCTTCCTAGGCCAGCAAGTAAGACAACTCTCTGACAGCATTTTCATCAATCAGTCAAAGTATATTCTGGAAATGCTTAAGAGATTCAACATTGATGGCAAATCTTCCATGACGACCCCCATGTCCCCAAACAACAAACTGGACTCAGACCCCTCCGGGAAGCCAGTTGATGCTACAAACTACAGGGCCATCATTGGATCTTTGCTATATCTCACATCAAGCAGGCCTGACATTGTCTTCTCCACATGCTTATGTGCACGCTTTCAGGCAAATCCGAAGGAATCCCATCTGACCGCTGTTCGAAGAATTCTGAGATACCTCAAAGGCACTGTGAATCTAGGCCTTTGGTATCCCAAGCACTCAGGTTTTGACCTAGTCGGATACTCGGATGCTGACTTTGCTGGTTGCCGGATGGACCGCAAAAGTACATCGGGAGCTGTCCAGTTCTTGGGCGATAAGTTAGTCTGCTGGTCTTCCAAGAAACAGAACTGTGTGTCAACATCTACGGCCGAGGCAGAATACGTCGCGGCTGCTAGCTGTTGTTCACAAATATTATGGATGAAGACCCAGCTAAAGGACTACGGTTACACTCTCCGCCATATCCCGATCTACAGTGACTCACAGAGCGCCATCGCCATCACCAACAACCCGGTTCATCACTCCCGCACCAAACACATCGACCTGCGCTATCATTTCATCAAGGATCATGTGGAGAAAGGAGACATTGACATGTATTTTGTAAGCTCAGAGCTTCAACTGGCTGACTTGTTCACTAAGGCATTGGATGAAAAACGATTCCAGTTCCTAGTCTCCAAGTTGGGCATGTTGAACCTCGAGCATGTTTAATTATGTCTCCACTGATCTAAAAAGTGTGTGTGTGTGGGACTTGTAAAAAGTGTGTGTGCATGTGACTTGTAAATAAGTGTGTGTTGCATGTGTTGAGGGGGAGAAAACCAGAAAAATAATAAAAAATAGTGTGTGTGCGTTGCATGTGTTGAGTGTGTGTGAAAAATCAAAAAGAACAAAAAATAGTGTGTGTGCGTTGCATTTGTACATTTTGTTCGTTGCATTTTTTGAGGGGGAGAAAACTTTCACTGTTTGAGGGGGAGCTATTTTCATTGTTTGAGGGGGAGCTATTTTTTCACTGATTAAGGGGGAGCTCTCTATTTTTTACTGGTTTGGGCCTCGAAAATCTTTTAAAAGGGCATTGTGTGCCAACCCAATATCTCGGGCTAAATTGTTACGGAGGAGGTCCAAATTGTTTTTCTCTCGCGTATATAAACCTGAACAAGTCCTTCCCTTTCTATTCTAAAAACTTTTTGCAAAAGGCAAAGCTCTCCGACGACTGCTCTTCTTCTTCTTCTAAAAAACGTGCTTTCGAAAACCTTCTCCTTCTCCGTTTCACTTTCGCAATCACTAAGGTAGATCTCCATCGATTTCGAGTTCAATAACGACGCCTCAAACGAAAATCTTCTCATCACTCGAATTCGAAACCTTTATCTTCAACTGCGTTCAAAATCGAACGATCTCGAGATTGGCATCTCAAAATTTTTTTCTCTCAAAATCAACATAAAAAGGTTTTTTAGGTCGAAATCGCTTGTTTTTGTTTGTTATATTGTTGTATCTTGATCTCGAGTCCTTGGATCTCGAGATCGTCGATTCAACTTCTCGAAATCAAGATATCGTGATGGGCTTCTCGACATCTTGATCTCGAGATTTGAATCTCGAAATCAAGATCTCGAGATCTTCATCTCGACATCTTGATCTCGAGATTTGAATCTCGAAATCAAGATCTCGAGATCTGCATCTCGACATCTTGATCTCGAGATTTGAATCTCGAAATCAAGATCTCGAGATTTGGATCTCGAAATCATGATCTCGAGATTCAGATCTCGAGATGTGGACTTAGAAGTTTTTTTTCAAAATTCCACCTGCATAAACTTATCTGAAAACAGCAAATCAAATTCTTTCAAAATCAAATCAAACAGTTGAACTTCATGTGCTGACCCCATGCTTCTACAGTTTAAAATGGCAGGAAACACAAAAGCACAGATCGATGATGCCATCTACTCTCAAGACAAATGGATCAAGGTGCTGGACAATAACTTCCAGTTAGACCTTGCAGTCTTCAAATGCCAGAACCCAATCGTTCCAGCCATCATGAAGGGTCACTATCTCTGGCCTGCACTTCACAACTCAAAACCGGTGCCAGAGATATACCTACAACAATTCTGGGGGCACATGCATACAGAATCTCCAAAGGATCGATCAAAAATAAAGACCAAGCTGAATGGCATGCGCGTGATCCTGACGTCATCAACACTGCAATCCACATTAGCGCTGCCAGTCAGAGATACATATGATGCGCTGCCGTCAATCCCAGACCTACTGAAAGACGTAGCATCACTAGGCTACACGTCTCTACTGCCACAACTGTCGAACTTCAACGACGCATATCTCAGTCACCCGTGGAAGAATCTCTTCGGGCTCGTGAACAAATGCTTGTCGCCAAAGCATGCTCGCTTTGACAAATGCAACAAGCAAATACTGCTACTCTTCCACGGGATCGCCTTCAACAAACACTACGACTTGGCACAGCTCTTCTTCTCAGAGCTAATGGACCTGGTCAAGGCCAAAGAAAAGAATAGGCCAGGTACCATTCCGTACGCTAGGTGGCTTGGACTAATCATCAACGACTGCATGGCAGAGCACGCCTCCATACCTAGACGCAGCTCCGATCCACATTACAAAGCACCAAAGCTGCAATACTTCAAAGCGGACAAGAACCCGACCTACGGTCTGCGGATCCCTGGGTTTCTGCTCAACCTTGTAAGGTCTTCAAACCCAGCTATTCAGCAGTACAAGGAAGCTACCGAGAAGACCGTCCTTATGGTTCAGCAAAACCCAGCTGGACCTACCCAAGGGACAAAGCCGAGTGTGAGTAAGGGTCCTAAGAGAGCCCAAAAGCCACAGAAACCAGTGGCCGGTTCGCCCAATGAAGGGAAGTCTGACGACTCTCTAGAGACGAGTCAGGCGGCTGAGGGCACCGAAAAAGACGTTGAGGAAACGGCCAATGAATCGTCGAGTGAAGCCCAAACGAACACTGACGACGAGGCTTCCGAGAGCGTGGGCACGGAGAGCGGAAAATCTGACTCAGATGATGACGATGATGACAACGATAGTGATGATGTGGAGCTCACATATGCACTGATCAAAAAAGGGAAGCTGCCCGTCGAATCTCCGAAGAAGAGAAGAATTACTGCTGAAGACGCATCACCAATCATAGCTGGCAGACCTCAAGTCTTCACTATAAAAGAAAAGGCTAAACCAAGAGCTGATCCGAGAGAGACTAATTGCTCCAAGGATGATTACGACGAGGCAGCTCACTCCATTAAGGCATCGATCAACTCGGAAGAAGTCATCATCCGAGAGACCAGGGCAAAGGTCAAGAATGACAAGGCTACTAAGGCCAAGCCCCAGCCCCGAGCCAAAAAGAGTCTGTTTGATAAGGCAGACGAACACATCTGTGCGGGCTGCGACTCCTTTATCCAGATAAGCCGAGCCGAATCCCTAAGCACAGGAGCCGATCTTTTCGGTTCCCGAGTAGAAGTCGCAGCATCTGGCTCAACTGCGCATGCACAGCCCTCTCCCAGCCACTCGATAGCCTCTCAAAAGGCTATTGTTTCAAAAGAACGGGACTCAACCCCCTCGCTGGTTCCTTCTGAATCAGTTGAGCATACAATTGACCTATCTCCCGAGGTCAAAACCCCTTCTTCTCTCACATCGAGTCTAGGTGTCACATTTCCCACATTTTCTTCATTTTCTAGGACACCTACACTTTTCACTGCACATACAGGTGCACTCACCCTGAACGCAACAACCAGAGCGCAAGCTATGACGGTTGGAAGCCCTGCTACGCCTATAATGATTCCATCATTAAATGCAGGCCACACATCAGCAATCTTCACTGATGCTGTGTCAACAGTTACAACCCCCGTAACTGGTCACCCTACCTTTGAAGATGTAAACGTTCTACTAAATCGCTTCCTGGATTCCACCATTAAGCCATGGGTGCAAGATGCAATGACCGCTCTAGCACAGGACTTTAGGACCACCCAAGCGGTTCGGTCTGAACAAACACCACCCCAACCTTCCCCTGAACCATTCATCTCCCATACACAACCCATATCCTCCACCCCTCTATCCCACCAATCCATAAACCAAATTCCTATCCCTTCTATCTCTCGGGGAATCCAGGATACAGAACCAGTATTCTCCCCACACCCGACCACACCCTCCATCGATCTCTCCTCCCTATCCTTTGACACACTAGCTTCGGCTTTGCTGAACAACCTCTTAAATACCCCAGAAGACAACCTCACTCTTCATCAGCAAGCCATACTTGAAGCTCTTCTTTCTTCACCCGAAACCAAGAGCACTTGCAAGGAGAGTCTTCGTGGTCGCAAACGTTCCCATGAGGACCCCGATGATTCGGATCCTCATGAGGGGGAGAACAAGCGACCTCGATCACTTGAGCAAACTGCTCTACCAAGCCAAACTCCACAGCCAATCCAACCTGAAACCTCAACAAACCAACAGCCACCATCCACAGCCAAACTATCTAGCATGGTCGAGCTAGAAATAACATCCCGAGGCGTATCTCCCAGAGATACCAACCGAGGAGGGGATGGAAGTCCTGATGATGTTACCACTGGTACATCTTCTCCATCAGGCCATCAGTTGGAACCCAGTTCTAAGCTGATGTCAACGGGCAATCCTAACGAACCCGGTAGTGCTACACAGGAACAATCACCGCCTGAACAAAGAATTCCATATATTTCCCCAGGCAAAGACATCCATGATACACTGGAAGAGGCGGTGATATATGACAAATGGCCAAGAAAATGGACAGAATGGGATGATCTTCGGGTTGAAGCCGAACAAGAGGACATGCAAAGAAACTGGTGGCTACGAGAGCTGATCAACAAATGCTCTGAAGATATTATAAGGCTAGAGGACGATGAACGCAAGGAAGGGGAGAATTACAAAGAATCACAGAAGACTCTTGAATCGGTCGTAAGACAAACAGCGGGAAGACTTCCCAAGACAGAGAAACCCTGGGATAATGTTCGTATCAAAGCCCCCTTCCAAGAAGAAATCAGAGAGCATATCTGGCGTAGACCAGACAGAGTCAAGCCACTGAATGAACTGAAGCTAAGAGGCCTTACTCACTTGAAAGGAAAGCAGGCTGGAGGTCATCTGCATATGTTGCTACAAAGGTCAACCGGTACTCAGAGAGAACTAATGGAACAAGATCTGAAGTCGAATATTCTCCTGATTCATCAAATTCTGCAAGTGGAGGCTGAAGACTATCATGGAGTAACATTCTACACTTACAGACTTCAACGCACCGATGGGAGCGAATTTACTTGTCAAGAGAACGACTTCATCATGCTGAAACCGGATGACATCTACCAAATGTTCATGGCCTACAGATACCTTCCAGTCAGGCAGAGCATAATATACAGCGAAGGCCTCGCAGCTATCAAGAGATTCATGCTTAGACAAATTCGAGTACACTCTTCACACGACCTACAGATGGCTATTGAGTGTAATCTGAAGAAAACAAATCTGACAAAGCCAAGACTGTATGGTCCGGAACTTGAAGATTTCCCAGCCTATCACATCTTCTTCACACCGCCAGCAGTCACCTATCTGAACCACAAGAACGAAAAGCGTCTGATGGTAGTCAGTGAGATTGAGAAGTACTGCGACGGAACACTGAAGATAATCAAAGAGCAGATTCTAAAGATGAAGGCAAAGCTAGAGGGAAATCTTCAAGAGGCATCGTCTTATGTTCAAAAGGAACACTCTACTGTAGAGACAATTTTAAAGGCCATTGACGATCGCCTCGAAAAGAGAAATGTGCTGAGGCAGTATGAACATGCACTTGGTATGAGGAAGCACTACTTCAAGTCTCAGAAGCAATAAGAGAATGACACTTGATCACAAAGGGGGAGATTGTTGGAGATATTTTATTGTGAATCAAGTTGGTCATAGATTAGCTTTATATTTAATCCTTGTATTTAATTAGTGCATGAACTAGATAGAAATCAGGCCAAGTGTTAGGCCCATTTAAACAGGCTAAAAGCCTGGTACGCCTAACCTAAACCTCGCCTATAAAAAGGGAGCCGAGGTTTAGGAAAAGGTTGAACGTCGTACTTATTATTCATAGCCTACGCATATCATTCTGTTGTACGCTTCCAAGGTTTATCAAAGAAGGTTTTACGGTGATTCATTCTGTGTTAGATCGATTAATAGCCTAATCTTTACGTTTAATCTTCCTTGTTAGATCGATTATTCATTGCTGTTACAGAAACAGGGACTAACAGGTTTCCTAATACTTTTGTAAATTGGATTATGGAATGTGTCTCAACCTCTTCCTTTTCTATATCAATCAATGGTATTCTCCATGGATGGTTTGAAGGGAAAAGAGGTTTGAGACAAGGGAGTCCTATGTCACATATGTTATTTGTTTTATGTTTGGAGTATCTCTCACAAATGGTAGTGCTTAGGACTTCAAATCCTAGTTTCAAATACCACCATTTGTGCTCATAACTCAAAATTTCACATGTTGGGTGTGTTTCGGAAAAACGAAGAACTATTAATTAATAAAAATAAATAATTAATTAATAAAATAGCTAAACAAAAATAGAAATAAGATGGAGCAGATTTTAGCCAGAGCTCGTGCTACGCACGATGTCCTTAAAACGTATTCGTCGCCTCCCACGGTGCTAGGAGCGTTGCAACGACCGTTTCCCAGGATACGGTGCCTAACGAACGATCATTTGAGCACACAAACGAAAGTCCCGGCGAACTGGAACAATAGCAGAACACTTGGGAAATTTTCAGAGAGCTGAAGGTGGTTTTGAGAGCTACTACCTCCGTCCCTTAAAACTTTGCCAAAGTTGACTGGCACGGAGAATAATAAAGTAAAAATTGTGTGGTTGATGTTTGTGCAGAGGAGAGAGAAATAACAGAAACCAAAAAATAATTAATTAAAAGGGAAAGTGGCAAAGTTTTTTGGGACGTCCCAAAAAGGAAAGATGGCAAAGTTTTAAGGGACGGAGGGAGTAAAATACGTGTATGATTGCTTGTGAACGTGTGTTTGTTGCAAACCACCTGCCAGCAATGGGGTGTTAATGGACCTGGACGTTGGACATCAATGACCAGTCCGTTGGGCATTGAATCGTCCATAAATTGTCCATTTAACGCAGCATTAAAAGAGAAGAACGTTGGACATTTATTGCTGTAACGGACCAGAAGACCTCGAGCCTTTCTGTTGCGATCAGAAGACCTCGAGGGTTTCTGTTGAGCCCTTCTGTTGCGGACACCTCGAGGGTTTATGTTGAACCGAACAGAAGCGGAGCACTTCTGTTGAGAACAGGACCCCTTCTAGTCCGGACAAAATCAAGGAACGTTATGGGAAGAAACAAAATCATATCTTTGAATGATAGATTTTTCGGACGACATTCGTGTCCGCAGGTCGCCCGCGCACGCGAGTCGCAGTTTTTCTTCTCCGTTTCGGGATTTGATCGGCACCCCCCCCCCCTACGCGTAAGAGAGAGCCTTTACCTTTAGGAATCTTAACTCCTTAAAAGAGGTTTCCCTTTATCAGGGGGTGAAAATCCCTTGAGTTTTCCGTTTTGAGTGTACCACATATCGAATTGTAACCCTTAACAAGGGCAATCTGAAACCACTTTGACCCGACCCAAATCGGAAGTGGACCCCACTCAAATAATTTCCCCAAAATGACCATTTAATGCAATTTTTAACACATTTTTCCAACAATACCCACACTCGCGCAAAAGTCACCTATTGGTGCTTCATACTCACCACCTCGATCACTTCTAACCGTTTTAATCCGTCGATTAAGTTGGTTTTCCACTTCATTCTTATAAAGAATGAATTTATCGATTGCTTCGTGTTTATTTTTTAATAAATAAACATATATATAGCGAGTGCTATCATCGATAAAAGTAATAAAATATTTATTACCGCCACGTGTTTGTATTGATTTAAAATCACAAACGTCACTATGAATTATTTCAAATGGTTCCATTTTTCTTCATATTTTTAGAGCTTAGTTTATAGTTGGAGACCAGAATTTCCTTGTAGTTCACAAGGTGTTGTAAAACACTTCAGGAGGACAGTTGTTCCCGGCCTGAGTGTGGTTAGATAGGTCATGAGTACCTTTTGATCCCCACTGGATCAATTGAGAAAAACCTAAAGGATTGAGTAGCTTGGAGTGGTGTTGTACTCCTCGTGAAACACCTTCAATCTAGGCCAGAGTTGTCAAGGCTAGATTGACACTAAGTGTATTGGGCTTAATACATTAGTGAAATCCATTTGAAATAGGATGAGACTGGATGTAGGAGGATTACACCACCTCTGAAGCAGGATATACTGTGTGTTGATTCACTTTCAGTCAACAAAGCATACACTGAACACTTCTCACATAAAGATTGGAGTTTGCCAGCAGCATCCTAAGCAGTTGTCTTAATCGACCCAACTGCTTATCCTACTGCTTAATTACTCACGCTCTTTGAGATACAAGAGCTTCACAATATCATAACAAAAAGGTCTGTTTTATTCAGATTTCAGGAAATACTACTTACGGCATGGCAGTTGCCTCAACAGTCTCCTAAGGACTACTCAACTGCCGAGCCCACTGCTCACACAAAAGTATTTCCTGTGAACATCTTGACATCACTAGACCTTTACAGCTTTATCTCCAAGAAGTCTGTTCAAAATAATCTCTGTGACTCAGGGTGATAACCCAGCCGATTCCTCAACAGTTCCCTCACTATCACCCAACTGTCTAAGACCACTGCCTAAGTAAAACCCTCTACTTACTGGGCCCAAAGCACATCTTCAGAAAGTCCACATCATCCTGAGCAACACCATATAATCAAACCTTCCATACCTTCACCTTTACTTTAGCAGGTGTCTCAGCAGTTCCCTGGTTTCCACCCAACTGCTGAGACAACTGCTCTAATTGAAGGTTGATTATCAAACCACCTCAGTACATCATTAGAAAGCTCTTCCCCCTCTAAGAAAGATTCTAAATGCACCCTCATCATACTCCAAGTATTTCGTAAGCGGTCGACTAAGCAGTTCCCTGCTTTCTAGCCAACTGCCTAGCCAACTGCTCACCAATAAGCAAAGACTTCATTCATCATAGAAAGCTGTTACACATTACATAAAGGGTAAAGACTTCCGCTGTGCATCTATTAATCTCTCAAAAGATTATATATCAACTCTTCTAGAGGGAAACCTTTGTAAAGGTCGAAAAGATTTTAAAAGTCTATTCACCCCCCCCTCTAGACTTTTACCCTATCCGGGACCAACAATTTTTTACTCAAATAACCGACCAAAAACCGATCGACAACATTACAAAAACCGACCGAAAAATGTCATTCGGTTTTGGTTGGTGACCGAATAACCGACCATAATCGGCCGGTGGAATTTTTTGATGAAATTTTTATGTCATGTTCTTCATCAAATCTAGTTCATCCATACCAAATTTGAGCAAACAATTCCATTGGGAAGCTCGTCAAATATTTTTGGAAGTTAACTGCGTTTTATATGTATTTTTTAGCGTAGTTAACTTCCAAAAATCATTTGACGACCTTCCCGATAGAATATTTAGCTGAAATTTTTTGTGGATAAACTAGACTTAATGAAGAACTTACCATAATTCAATCCAACGGTCCAGATTCGTTCTCATTTCTCTCCTAAGATTCGTTCTTACCGGAACCGCTCCCTATATATATATATATATATATATATATATATATATATATATATATATATATATATATATATATATATATATATATATATATAGAGAGAGAGAGAGAGAGAGAGAGAGAGAGAGAGAGAGAGAAGACCAGGTGAGAAGTCCCTCTTAAAATGAAAAGTGAGAAACAATCTCATCCCTTGGATTTGCATCTAATCTTACAACGCAATAAACTTATAGACTAAATATAGGAACTTATAACCAATAAATCATAACTTATAAAGCTCTCCATCATAATTACGAAAATGCCACCGCATCCAAAAAATTTCAAGGTTTCCAGGCTTATTTTGTTGTGGTGGCATTTTCGTAATTATTTTCGACGGGGTCTATTAGTTATGATTTATTGGTTAAAAGTTCATGTTTTTAGTCTATTAGTTAAACTTCGCAGTTCTCAACCTAAGAGCACTTCCCACCTGATTCGCTCCATATATATATATATATATATATATATATATATATATATATATATATATATATATATATATATATATATACATACAAAAGTTACTAACTTATCAAAAAAATAATAATTTTATTTTTCTCTTTTCAAATCAACATTACTTGTAGGTTATTTTTTTTAAAGGATATTTGTTTTATTTATGCAAATGTATTACATAAATCTAATTATACTCATATAAAGTCAGATATTTCAAACATCAACAATAAATTTTGGCATATTTGTACTGAACCAAGGAATAAATAAATACGGAGTAGTATAATATTTTATAGACTCCTTATAAAATGATATAGGTCAATGTTTGAAGAAGGAAGAAACAGTTAAAAGTCATTTTTTACTGTTATTGTACTAAAAAGAAAAAGTATATATAACATGTTAATATTCGAAAAAGTAAAAAATAAATGTTTTGAATTGAAAAAATAAAAATGTAACATAAAAGTAAAAGAAATATCGAGTGGTAGGAAAAATATTAAAACTAATAACATCACAAACACTCAAGAAACAAGTAGATGGAGTTTTATACGTAGTAATGTTAAAAAAAGGGCACAACGGGATCCGAACCCGCGTCTCACCCGATGATGCAGGCGCTCCAACCATCAGTATTACTCGAACTATTTGTTTAGATACGGGTCCGTTAATATGTATTACTATTCTTGAGATGGGGCTGAATATATACATATGTATACACTATAACCTCCGGTGAACCGGGGCGGCAGCACCAGCTCGCCCCCGAGTTCCGCCACTGTCGATAGCCTCTAACTTGAGAATCAATCGGAGGAGCGGCACCATGACCGCCGCTACGAGGTTGGACTTAGGCTTCACTCTAACTACGATGGAACCACTCGCCACCGTGACGAATCCCGTCTCCCTCACGTTAGGCCTTTCACCAACTGGAGATCCACAATCTACGTTCATCTCCGAGGTCATCCCCTATACACCTCTTTTCCCTCAGACGACTCCGGTTTCCAACATTTCGACATGTTTCTTACCGAAGTCCCTTCGAAGCAGATCCAGGGAGACAAGCCTTTACTCAGCAACTCAGAGCATGCTTACGACAACTACTGTTTCAGCTCCGACAGAACCTTCCATTCCTCAATTCAGGAGCAGGACGTTTGGAGATCCGAGTCCATCCAGCTTCAAGCAAAACTCTAGACGTAATATTCTGGACGAGTCACTACCGGAATCTCAAGTGTGACGTCCTCATAGACCCATCACCTCGTTAGATCCAAATCAAGGGGGACAACGTCCATAGGTGATAATCATCTTGTCACCTACTCGACCTGAAACCACCCAGATGGCCGGACCCATGTTTTCGACAATGTCAATGATATTGGATCAATTACGCCAGATGCAGGACAAGATCAACGGAATACTTAGGGTGCCCCCGCCCTTGGACCAGGCATCACAGATGTGTTATGCAGATTCTCCCTTCAGTCGACAGATCATCGACGTTGAGATACCTAGGAAGTTCGTTGCACCACTGATGAAAATGTTCGATGACACTTTTGATCCGTTAGAACATGTTGCCCAATATAAGCAGTGGATGGTGGCCGTATCACTCTGTCCCGAACAGAGGGAAATGTGCATGTGTCGAGGTTTTGGAGCAACGTTGTCAGGGCCAGCTCTAACATGGTTCGTCAACCTACCCAATGAAGGGATCAAATCAATTGCGGAGCTCGTCAACCTGTTCAACCAGCAATTCATAAGCAGTCATGTTCTCAAAACGCAGATCAGTGATCTTTACAGAGTCGTCCAACGACGAGGTGAGACGTTAAGAGACTATCTGCACCGCTTCAATAAGGAGAAAGTGTCAATCCCAAGGTGCGACATACCAACAACAGTGGAAGCCTTCCGAAGAGGGTTGCTTGAGGATTCAGAGCTATACAGAGAACTGACTAAGTATCAGAGCTAAAAAATGTAAGATGAATATTGAAAACTCTCATAAAGATCCAATAGTGAATTGCTATTTAATTAAACCTACATGTCACAATGAACCACAAATTCGTACTTTTCTTCATTCTTCTTGATATAATTGTGTGTTTTGTATATCTATCTAAATGCTCAATTTGGAAAGGTTTGGAAGTAAGTAGCACCTCTAACCTTTCCTCATCTACAAATGATTCCCGATAGTGAAATGCAGAGATTGAGGGCCAATCTTTAATAGCAAAAATAGTGAATCTGCAAGGTCCCAAATGAATTGACTATTGTGGGGAAAAGGGGCTTCAATAAACACTTATTAATAGTTTTCATTGAGAAATATATGATGAGTGATAGAATAAGATCTGCTTAATTTTGATCCCACTAAATCGATCATTCTCAAATTGCCTAGCTGCAATTATGTTTCTGCTCATAAAAATCCCACTAGAGAACTTCTCATGTCTAATTAGACGTAAACTAGATCTGAATCATTTTCAGGTACTCATAAGAACTTGTTCCATTGTTTCTATTTCTAGATAAAGACCAAATATCTTGAACTAACAATTTGACACTACACTTACCTTTTTTATTCTCGTTCCATGTTTGCAGGCTAGTATTATTTGTAAAAAATAAAACTCTCTTGCTACATGTCTTCTTCTTCAAATAGGTAGACATATGATCTATGTGAAAATTATTTTTCGATAAATTTTGTGATACACCCATCCTATCTAATAGAAAAGGAATCCATTATCTTATACCAATATTAATTGGAATATCAAATCCCAAGTTAGTCTATGTAGAGCATATATCCCGAGGATATTTAAGTCTTTTCTTATTAATTAATTAGTTTTCCAAATTCTTTATTTTCCGCATTGTAATAAGGAACCCCACATAAAACCCTACGCAAGTGGCCTCCACCAATTCTATATGTTGCGCCGCCACAGGCTGAACTGAGTGCATCATAATTTGCTCTTGAGCATCTACAATCAACTTGGGTTGCCACACACTTATTCACCATCATGTTTTTCTTCAATGACTTAAGCTCGGACATTGTCATACTTACAAGAGGTTCCGCTACATCTCAATATGTCATCTACGGTTCGATTACATTTTCTACGATTCCCTCCCTATAAAGAAAATTTGCAAGTTGCCGTCTAAGATGATATTTGACTGTGTTTCTTCATTTTGTGCATAAATTGTATTATTATTTTTGTTTTTCATTAGATTCACATTCTCTTTTAAAATTGTATTTTATAGAAATCGTGATTTCTTTTTATCAAAATTTAATTTCCTTAGACCTTAAGAATCTCCCTTTCTACTTTCTATCAAGTTTGAAGTACCAAATGTACAAATAAGAATTTCCCTTATTACATCAATCTTCCTATGAAATGTAGATATAGGATCTATGGGGTAAATACTTATAAGTAAATTTTGTGTTACATCCTTCCTATCTAATAGAAAAGGATCCCTTGATTTTGGACCACTCTTAACTAATATTGCAAATCTAAATTTGTCTATAGAAGAGAAAACATCTCAAAGTTTATTTACCTGCGGTGTGATTGTTATTTAGCACTCAAGACTTAAGGATAACTCGTTAAGGATCTGTTTGGACCATTTATACACCCTGATATTGTCTAGGTTGCTTTAGGTTGAGGTGGGTCGGGCATGTTGTCGAGCATGTTAAAATATTTTCTCACTCCAGATTGCTATACAAAACGCTACATACTGTCTTAAGCTACTCTTCTTGTGACATATGAAGTTCACATTTTATGATGGAATCTTTGGGTTTTATGCTCATTGCAAATGGTCTTCGCCAATTCAATATGGTGTGCTAGCTCCACGACTAACTTCTACTGTTCGAGTGTTCTAATCTTCTCCACCCTCATCTATTCATTGACAACATGAGTTAAGTAGAATGTCATTTTCAATAATTCCCTCCGCATAAAGAATATTTGCAAGTAGGACTGTTATTCTTTATTTTATGTACATTAATTCTATTATTTTCTTTATTACTTATGAGATACACATTCTCTTAGGACTTGAATTTTATAGTATTCTTGATGTTTAAATACAATATATATCTACCCTCTTCATCTCATATTGATAGTTTAGTGTTTCCCTTTTGGTTTTTCTCAAACGTCCATTTTAACTTTACTTTTAAAGGTAACTCAATTTCTCTAGAGGAGTAAGTTCTCTCACATTTCTTAATTTTTGTGCCCAAAAGCTACGCGATTATCAATATAGGGTGGATGGAGTAGTATTTTGTAGATGTTTTTTTTTTCATTTTTTCTTGTGTGTTAGTCAAACTGTACTTTTCCACTTCTAATCTTAATTGATATGCCAAAAGCAATTGGTGTTATACAATACTACAATTTTTTAAAATTGTCAATTTTAAACAATATTAATTGAAGATTTATTTAACTCATCATTACTTTAGATCATAATAACTTCATCCACCTCTTTTTAATCATAATTTTCTTGGGAAAAGGTGCAAGTAAGCCATCGAACTAATCGAAAAAGTGCAAATCATCCCTTTTATAGGAGGCTCTGTCCAACCATCGCCATTTGGGAGGTTCACGGTTGAATTTTTTGATGAACTTTTTTGAGCATCTTTTCCATGAAGTCTAGTTTACCCATACTAAATTTCAGCTAAATATTCAACCCAGAAGGCAGTCAAATGATTTTCTGAAATATACTGCGCTGCTTAACCCAGAAGGCAGTCAAAACAGTGTCAAACAATGTCAAACAATGTCCAAACAGTGTTTGAACAGTGCAAAACAGTGCACTCCACAGTAAAGTCAAATTTATTTTATTAATATGTGTGAAGTCAAACCGAGAACTTAATTGGGGGACGGAGGGAGTATTATATTGGCAGGGACGAGGTCACATTGATCAATGTGGTGTTAATTGACACCACTGAAATACGTAGTAATTTTTAAGTGTATATAGGGTATGTTTGGCAAATGGCTTATCAGCCAGCTTTTAGCTTGTTTGACCCATTTCAACTCTTTGATTAGTCAAAGAAGCTAATAATAATGTTTGGTAAATGGCTTTTAAAATTAGCTTGTTGAGTTTGAAAAGCTGAAAAAATGGATTGTGGAAGAAGCTAAGGGGAGCAACTTCTTCATTTGGCTGGTTCAATTTACACTCTATCAGCTATTTCGAAAGAGCCAATTTTACCAAACAGTTATTTATAATCAGCCAACATAACCAGTCGGTCAAAACAGCTAACACAACCAGCTGTTGCGAAACAGCTGACACAACCAGCTACCAGCAACAGCTAACAACCATTTACCAAACAAGGCCATAGTCAAGTCACATTTTCAAATACGTTTATGTAATATATATATATATATATATATATATATATATATATATATATATATATATATATATATATATATATATATATGTGTGTGTGTGTGTGTGTGTGTGTGTGTGTGTGTGTAGTAAAACTCTAATCATGTATATTAATACTTCCTCCGGTTCTTATTTAAGTTCCCAGTTTGACTTCACACATATTAAGAAAATAAATTTAACTTTACTGTGGAGTGCACTGTTTGGCACTGTTTGGCACTGTTTGGACACTGTTTGGCACTGTTTGGCACTGTTTTGTTTCCTAAAATGGAAGTGTGAATTTAAATAAGGGACATCCCAAAAAGGAAAGTGGGAACTTTAATAAGAACCGGAGGGAGTATTATTTATTACTCCGTAGTATTTATTAGTTTCACTTAATGATGCTAACACATATCAATAAAGGGATTATGAAGACAATAAAGTGAAAATGATTCTTCCTATGAAAAGTCATAAATAAATCTACTAAAAAGAACTGTAAAGGGAAGAATCTTCTATGATTATATTTGTGACTAAATATAAATTTGTACATTATGTTGAAAGAAATGACTTAATAATCTCTCATTCATATGATAATTACCTACAATAAATACTTATTGAATATGTTTTCATAGTGTCAGTGTGCACTAGCATAAATATCATACTATTAGTAGTGTTTAAAAATGCCAATTTTGACAAATATATACAATATTTTAAAATATAAATTGAATCGATTATGTCTAGACTATGTACACCTATTAATGAATTCATTTATATTTCCATTTTTATCTCTAAGTAATACACAATATTAAACTAAAAAACTGACACCATTCGGTGACTCAAATGAAGCTCTCACTCCACCCGCACGGGTAGCTCAGTTGGTTCAGTGGTGGGAAATTTGGACCAAGCGACCAAGGTTCGAAACCCGCAGTGGTCGTGTGGAGGTCACAGAACCTGAAATAAGGCTGGACCTCTGGTGCGCACGGGAAAAAGGCCTATCATCATTGGGCCGACTGAGTCACCATGATTAACATCCTCCCAAAAATCCTGTCGGGTCGGGGTATGGGGGGTTCCTGGGGTGGGAGATTCCACCTTTTGGACCAAATGAAGCTCTCACTCCATCCCTATATGTTATTGGTCTAGTGGACTCTTAGGTGGCTAACCGCAACTCTCTCCATCAATAAATCAAATCTCTTGCTAGTTTAATGAGTTTATGCGTATTCAATGCAGTATTTTTTATGTAATCCAACAATGTCAATATATTCAACTAATAACGTTTTTTAACTAAAACATATACTTTCATTATAATACATCAATTTTTACCAATTTTTGCGACTAAATATGATTTCAAAAGTCAAACATTCTGATTTAAAAATTAATAAATTTGGAGTTTAACTTTTATTGTTTTTATTTCAGATATATTTTTGGAAGATGTAAAAAATATTGTTAACTTTGGAATCTTATTTTTAGCACTTAGATGTAAAAAATATTGTTAACACTTTAAATTTTTCTTAAAATTTTATATATACAATATTGATGTCATATTAAAGCTCATAAAAAGTTATGATTTTTTATACGGAGTACATGTTTTGTAAAAATGGAGTACAAATAAAACAGTTATAACACTTTAAAGAAAAAGATTTTTAAGAAAAAGTTTTGAATCTGTTATGTTCCTTTCTCCTTGCGTCAGACTTCTTTCCAGGTTTTTATTACTTTTTGGATGAATGAATGTCTGTGATTTACCCATTGCAAGTTACAGCACTTCCTTAGGGACATAGGTAATTAAAAAATGCTACTTGTATACGCTGGTTTACAAGCCAAGTGTAATTGTCCGTGCACAGACGATTGAATTTCATTTTAACAAAGGGAAGTGTATGTGACCCCGAATTGTCTTTGCGCAGACAATTCATTTTTGGGGGTCACAAACATTTCCTTTTACTAAAATGAAAATCAATTATTTGTGCATAAACAATTACAGATTGACGTGTAAATCGGCATGTAAACAAGCGTGTACAAGTAGCACGGTTGTAGGTAATACGAGTAAAATTTAAGAAGCTATTAAAGTGAATATCATAACCCTTCCGACGACGCATGTGACTGACACGCGAGTGATGACTTCAAAGGGGTAGGACAGAGGTGAGATAAGACGGTGTTGGTGTGTACTATGGTTGTTTTCTAGGTTTGATGTTTTGGTGTGAGGGTCTGGACTAATATTCTAAAAGGAAATAAATTGGTTGTAATTTTTCACAGTAACGTATAATTAGACTCAAATGGAACAGAATTGCTTTGATATCATGTTAAAACATAAACTAGAATAATATTTAGTAGAGAAGAATTTTTGTGTCTTTCATAAGCAGGTCACGTCTCTGTAAATATACATAAAATACAATATTTCTATATAAGATTTTATACAATAGTAATATCCTAAAGTATGTTCCCATAATCTAAAACATATTCTAATATCATTAAGTCTCATTAAGTGAAAAAATAACATCTATGGAGAATTAAAGCTGAGTTGTTGATTTGATTCCATACAAGTAACTTGTCGACACTATCAAGTACTCCCTCCGTCCCCCTATTATTGTCCCATATCATATTTGGTAACATTTGTGTGATTCTAATTCATTCTTACTTTATTTCCACTTTATCAACTCATTACCAACCACATAATTTTACTTTTCTTATAAACCACATCACTCCTTTCCGTATCAATATTAGGGGGACGGAGGGAGTACTATTTAACATGTATAATTGAGGGTAACGGTGAGGGGGATGAGCCATTGATGTTTTCATATAAAACCAATATTCTAAAAATCAGAAAATGACCATTGATGTTTTCATATAAACCACATCACTCCTTTCCGTATCAATATTAGGGGGATGAGCCATTGATGTTTTCATATAAAACCAATATTCTAAAAATCAGAAAATGGCCCCGCCACAAGGTGAGGAAAGACACCCAACTCAATTTGAGGATAAAATACTTGAATCCAAAGGATTATTACACTTTGTACATGGTGTATTAATCCTAATACGGTGTAGTTTAATATTAAACTTACACTGTATAAATATTTGTTGTTTCTCTTTCTTCTTCTTTCCATTTCCTTCAATTTTTTGATTTTTATCTTCTAATTCTTTTCTCCATCAAAATACTGAAAATTTAATTGTGAGTTTACAATTTTTTTATATTCGTTGTCAATTACAACTCAATTTATTTTTGTAATATTTTTTATATTCATACACTTTTTTGTTATATATTTTTCATATTCATACACTTTTTTCTATAATATACTTTTATCTCTTTTTATATGTTTTTAGCGTTTTTTTACATGGTGTATTAATCCTAATACGGTGTAGTTTAATATTAAACTTACACTGTATAAATATTTGTTGTTTCTCTTTCTTCTTCTTTCCATTTCCTTCAATTTTTTGATTTTTTTCTTCTAATTCTTTTCTCCATCAAAATACTGAAAATTTAATTGTTAGTTTACAATTTTTTTATATTCGTTGTCAATTACAACTCAATTTATTTTTGTAATATTTTTTATATTCATACACTTTTTTGTTATATATTTTTCATATTCATACACTTTTTTCTATAATATACTTTTATCTCTTTTTATATGTTTTTAGCGTTTTTTAGCATTGAGTTTGTTTATTTTGATTTACATTCGATAAAATAGGAGTACATTTTTATACATGTGATTTACATTTTTTTTTACATTCATACATGATTCGTAGAGTGAGATTTGATAATGCATGGAAATACATCCGCGTGATTTACATCTTCATGTGTGTGAGTTACATCTTATGCGCGATTTACATCTTCATGTGAGCGAGTTACATTTTCATATGCGCAAGTTACAATTGAACTTATCTCAGCAAGTTACATTTGTCATAACGCGAATAACACCATGAAATAAACCTTTGAAATAAAAAATATCACCCTTCACGCATGTTTTAGGTGCATGAGTATGCCTTTTTTTAAATAGATCGTTTTTTATAGCTCTAATATTAAAAACAAAACATATTCAAAACATATTCACTATTTACTTGATGTAATTGGACTATTTAACTCTATTTTTTCACTATTTACATCATAATCAATATTCCATTTCCATCAACATTAATTACATTACTTCAAACGCGGGTTACCCCACCCTACTATTAGGGATGGACTCGGGCCGGTCCGGTTCCGATTCCGGGCCGGGCACGGGCGGGCTTTTTTCCTAGAAACTTGGGCCCCAGAACTGGCCCGGGTTGATACCGGGTTCGGTCTGGGTCGGGCCTACCCGACCGGGTAGTGGGCCGGTTCGGGGCGGGCCTGGGCTATTTTTTTTTTTAAATATTAAATTAAGATTACTTGGACATAAAAAAGTTAAAATATATTTATTTGAAATATGTAGTACAATTGAAAATTGAGCAAAAATTAAAACATGAAATACACTTTTTAATAAATTAAATAAGAATCAGTCGAAATTTCCGCCATCTTCGGTTGTTTCTTCCATAAAGTGGCGGGTGGGTTCAATGCTAATTTCTTGAGTTCTACGTTTGGCCTTCAACCAATCGTGGAAGCAAACAAGCGTCTCAATAGAGTTTGCGCTCAATTTCGTTCTATTAGGACGTTGCCGGCCGCACTAAACTCTTGTTCCACAGCAATTGTTGATACCGGCATTGTTAGCACTTGCTTAGACATCTTTGATAAGATCGAGAACGTTCTCCCTTTTTCCTTCCACCACTGAAGAACGTCAAAGTCATCCCCTTCTTCATACTCAACAAGAAATGTTGGATACAAAGAAAGCTCATTGATCAAGCTTTGTTCATTAACCGGAGTTGATTTGCTTTTTTTCATAAGATTGTCAAATGCAGATTTCAAAATTGATTTTCCTTTAGATGAAGAAGATGTTCATGGAGGGGGAGGGGGTGCGTTACCATATTGTGCATGAAACTCATTAAATAATTGATACAATAAATTACTAAGATCTTGGAATTGTTGTTTAGGGTCTATGGCCTTTTCGTCGTACATAGGCAATGGACCAAAAAAAGAAGCATAATAGTAATCTAAACATTGCTCCAAAGAAGCAAGTCAAAAACGAGGATCAAGAATAAATGTAATACTATATAATTTTTGCAAAAAACGTTTGTAATTTTTGCTTTTCCAAAACATATTGCCTTATAACTTCTTTTTTAATTGTTTTGCGACTGTAGTTTCGAAATTGAGGATTTAAAGTACCTTGAGCATATTCTTTTAAAGAAAGACTTTCGGAAAAAATAAAAGGCAAATTTTCTTCAACAATTAAATGGGACATACCGGTCAAATGTTTTTTATCATCATAGGAGAAATTACCGAAAGGTTGGCCAGTTGCAAACCGAGAAATTTGTGTTTGTATTCTCTTGCCTTTGTCCGATTTCGCATATTCCGCCGGGTGCTTGGCCTTAAGATGCCTTGTGGCGCTCCCGTACCCTCCAGAAATTCCCAAGTTATACTTTTTTGTTGCAATGCTTGCAAGTGGCGTACCATATCTCGGTTTCGAGGTCTTTAACTTTTGTAAAATTGGCCTTAAAGACACATTCGGATTTCTCATCGCCTTGGGAAGAAGTAGCCACTTCCGCTTGCTCTTCCTCATAATCCGGTGTACCATGAACCTCGTCCTCGACCGTTTGCGGATCCCCCTCCTCCGCATCATCATCCTCGAGCTCTTCTTCATCAATGGTTTGCGGGATGTCTTGTTGATGGAAAAAGCGCCCTTGATTTTGTTGCAATAGCTGTTCTAGTTGCTCATCGGACATCGCATCCCCATATCTTTGCTTGTAATCCGCATCAAAATCATCTCGGGTTTGAGATGAAGACCCGGCCCCTCCCTTACCTTTGCGTGACCTTGGATGATTCCTCGCAATCTTCTTTGTTCGGTTACGGCGGAGGTTACCCATATCTACAGAAGCTCTACCACGTTCCATCTTAAAAATATACTCCCTCCGTCCCAATTTGATTTGCAAAATTTCCTATTTTGGATGTCCCAAAATGGTTTTCCACTTTCTTTTTTAGGTATGTGAATAAGAATTAAGTGACAAATTTGCCCCTACTTTTACTTTTTTTCATTAACTTAAAGGCATCTACTTTTAGGAAGATGGACAAAAGTGTAAAAAGCAAGTATCATTTATTACCATTCCTTAATCCTTGTGCCAGTCAAAGTTTGCAATTCAATTCGGGACGGAGGGAGTAACAAATATTAAATTCGAAGTACAATTAAACTAGTGAATTTGAAATACAAATCTAACAATTCGAATACAATTAAATTCAAACTATGCAACTACAGTGTAATAAACTTAACTACAATTAAATAATAATGCAATGTAAAAATTTGAACTATTTATTTTAAAATGTAACAACTTTATTTAACAAGTTTGACAATTAACTAGTTTTATAGGAGAATAATAAATGTAACAATTAACTAGTTTTATAGGAGAATAAGAAATGTAACAATTAACTAGTATTATAGGAGAATAATAAATGTAACAATTAACTAGTTTTATAGGAGAATAATAAATGTAACAATTCACTAGTTTTATAGGAGAATAAGAAATGTAACAATTAAGTAGTATTATAGGAGATTAAGAAATGTAACAATTAACTAGTTTAACAATTAAACAATTAATTTCGAATTATTGTCTAACAATTTTTAATGTAACTATTTCCAATAAACTAACAACTAATAATTAACTACTTTTATAGCAATGAACTAATACTAAAATGATAAGTGAAATAATTAACTAGTTTTATATTAATAAAGAATGTATGATTGTGTAAACTAAATTAATGGGAGTGTGAGAGTGTATAAGCAATTGGTAAGTAGATAATAAATGTATAAGTAGATATACTTAATATATATATATATATATATATTTATAAGTAGATGATAAGTAGATTAACTAGTAATATATAATATTATGTTTATAGTATATATAATATAAGTATATTATTATAAGATGAGTAATACACTTATATATAATACTTTAATATATATAAGTATATATTAAGTATATGTAATATGTAAATATAAGTAAATAACAATAATATAATAATTAGATATTAATATAACTAGATAATAAGTAGATAATAAATTTTATAAATATAATATATGTAGCTATAAATTTGAGAAGATGAAGATGGAGAAGATTAGTAGAGAATATAGATTAGAGAGTAGGAATATTTGGAGAAGATGTGTAGTAAATTGTATAGAAAAAATGGAGTATTTCTAGATTTTTTGTACCCCCACCCCACCCCAACCCACCCCGGGACCCCCTGACAGCCTCCCAACGGCTATAGAGCCGTTTGGGTTTGAATGCAATGGCTATAAGGCCTTGTTTGGCTGGAAAAGCAAATAAAAAATAAAAAAAAGCCGTTAGGCCCGGACCGGGCCCGAACCGGCCGGGTCGGTTTGCTTTTTTCCTGACCCGTGCCCGAACCGCCCTACCCGATCGGGCCGGTTCAAAGCCCGAACCGCCCAACACATACCCGGGCCGGGCCGGGCCCGCACAGTAGCGGACCGGGCCGGGCCGGTTCCGGGCCGACCCGAGCCGGTTCCGGGCCGACCCGAGCCAGTTCCGGGCCAGGCTGGCCCAGTTCCGGGCCAGACCGGCCCAGTTGGGTCCATCCCTACCTACTATTGGAATAAAAAAATTAATGTGCACTTGTGTTTTAGATGCGATCATGCGAGAGTATATTGCTCATGGTGTGCTGGTCAAAATAGATGATTGTTTCATTCGTTATAGTGTGAAAATTCGTAGTATGTATATATAGCAAGAAACAAATTCAAAATATAAATAGAATTTACACAAAATGCATATATATGTAAAAGTGTAAAACATAATGGCTAACACCGCCCCATGCTCATTACACCCGATCAATACAACTTTCCCCGTTTTGACCAAAGCAGTTTGATACGAATATCTATCTGATCAAATTAGTCATGGACTCGGGCCGGGTCGGGCCCGGTCGGGCCGCTGGTTTGTATGACATGGGCCCGGGATTGGCCCGAGGGTTGGACGGGTCCGGTTCGGGCCGGGCCGATTAAAGATTTTTTTTTATAATTTATATTTTATAGTTTATAGTTTTATACAAGTATTAAAAACAAATTTCAAGTGCATTTATTTGAAATGAAATAGGAACTACATTTGAAAATTAAAACAAACTTCAAGAGACAAACATTTTGTAAATTGTAATCAATCGGAACTTCCCGCACCTCCCGATCCTTTGGCTTTGTCACATGACTTCATATGCTTCATTGTCATCCCGTATCCGCCTGAAACCCCCATGCTACATTTTTCCCCGCACCATTTGCAAGTTGTGTACCACATTCCGGTCTTCGGGTCCTTCTGCTTATCAAAATTATACCGTATAATGACATCTTGACTTTCCATCTTAAAAAGTTAAAAATGGTAGATATAATAATCCTATAAGTAATATATAATTAGATAACAAATATAAGTAATATAATATTATAATATATGTATTTATAAATTATAAGTAGATAATTAATATAAAGTAGATATATAAATAATAAATACAATATATTGGAGAATAAGAGAATTAGAGAGTAGAGAGTTAAGAATAGGATTTAGGACGAATTGGAGAAGAGATGAAAAAATGTTTAAGATTAGGAGTATTTATAGGGTTTTTTTACCCCCCCCACCCCACCCCCCAAACCCCCGGACCCCCCTGCACCCCACCCAACGGCTATATAGCCGTTTGAGTTGTCCCCAGCCCACCCCCCAAGGCCATAACGGCTAGTTTGGGGCCCAACAATTTTTTTTTTAAATGGACCGTTGGACCCGGACCCGGACCGCTAGACCGGGCCGGTCCCGGGCCCGCTAGACCGGGCCCGCTAGACCGGGCCGGTCCCGGGCCCGCTAGACCGGGCCGGTCCCGGGCCCGCTAGACCGGGCCGGTCCCGGGCCCGCTAGACCGGGCCGGTCCCGGGCCCGCACAATAGCGGGCCGGGCCGGGTCACGGGCCGGGTGGCCCGAACCGAATCCACCCCTAGATCAAATATAATCCACATCTTTAATTAATCTAGTGAGCTATGGTAGAAAAGTTCATATTATATATGTGTGCATATATTATGACTTATATAGTTAAAAAAAATCTGTGATTACAATCCAATGAATCTTTATTATCTTAAATATTTTTGCGAACTCTGTTTAATGTTTGAATGGTTATTATAGGAAAGTTCATATCAAGTACGGAAAAAATACACGTGATTGGATCCGTTTTCAGACACTTTTTGAAAATTGGAGTTACTATTAGCCGTCTTTCTCAAACGTTTTTAACGACGTGACCATCTTATGATGACAAAATTCGAACACATTAACAACTTTGATAAAAAATGAAACATATAACCCAATCTAAAAATGAGCCCAGCCACAAGTATCTTTTTCATACTTTTCCCTATTAAATGACTATATATTATCACATATACATATTTTGGTGAAATATATTATATACTCCCATTATTTCATCCCTCCACTCTAACTTAAATTTTAGGATGTTTTATTTGGACTATAATTTGCTTGTCTGGTCTGATCTAGTATGTTTAAATCTGGTCTGATCTGAACTGGTCTGATCCGGTCTAGTAAACATCTGATCTCTGTGTATTTTATAACTAAAAAAATGCAAGTCTGATTTTAATGAATCTGTTTAAGTCTGGTTTGGGACTGAAAACAATCCTTACATGACGTCCTTGAATACCCTCTTCATTATTGGTGAAAAGAATTTTAACAATTTATAGCCCGTTTGGTAACCCCTTTTTACGGCTTATCAAGCTTATCGGCCAACTTTTTCGCGCGTTGAAGTTTGTAATAAGCAGAAAAGGTAAGGTTAGAGTTACTTTTCTGGCTATTTTGGATGAAGTTACTGTAAAGGATCATTTTAGCTATTATTTCATATAATTTTTTATTTAATTTATTAATAACAAATATTTTAAATATAATTTTTTCGTGAATTAGCAGAATTAACCAATACAGCCACTTCAGCCAGAACTTCATAAATTTCAGCAGAATCAACCAATTCAGCCAATTTTAGTACTTGCACAGTCAAAGCAATACAATTTTCTTGAAATCCGTCAAAATCAAAAGGAGATTTATATAAAAGCGGACGGTGTGATTATTTAAACCCCTCAATTCTTCTGTACAATTTAAGATGACTCTAGTACAGTTATCAGTGAAGATGTAAAAGAATTGTAATTCTCTGTTTGATAACAGCCAATCTTTGTATATTTTGGGAAGGGGGGTTAGAGTTTACAACCCAACTTTTCAGCTGAATTTGTGTTTGCACTTCATTTTCAAAATAATTAATATTTGCACCATAAACATTAAATCTTGCACTCCGATAGTTTTTTAAAATTGGAGTTTGTGCCCTCTTTTTAACGATTTTTTGGGTGCAAACACTAATATTTTGAAAATGGGGTCCAAACTCAAATTTGGGAGATGCAAACTGAGAAGTCCCTTTTGGAAAACAAAGGGTATCACTTCTCAGAAGTTATTGAACCTGTCACTGCTATGGGTGAATAATTAAACTACACATCAAAAGAGTTTTAGGTGATACAAAGTATATTGAAAAGAACGAAGTAAGAAATTAAGGAACCAGATCAGGATCAGGAGAGAGATTGGTACTAGATCACTTTGAATCTTCGATATGCCAAGCTTCCACATTAACCCACGAATGTAACAAACCTCAAATTCATCAATGAAAAATGTGCCACCTCGAAACTCCCACAACTGAAGGCATTGCTAGTCACAGAATCTGAAAATTTTCAACTGTGAAGCAATCTGCCACTTTGAACCTCACACTACCACCTTAACACCTTGATGTCACAAAAGGCTGAGTTTATCAACTAAAAAGAAAAGTGCGGCGGCGGTGTACTCTATAAAAACCATTTGACGAATTGGTGTTGCCATTGGACGAGATGCCCTGGTGCATTATTCTCCTGTGTTTCTTTTTCCGACGCATAAAGTCTTCAGTGTCCAAAACATAGGAGACCTTGAAGGTTGTAATTAAAGCCAAATTATTTAGAAGATCCACCATTTAGTTTTTTTTGTAGGGAGAACTATCAAATAAGCCCTCGAACTTTCATAAAAAGTGCAAATAAGCCCTTTTACAGGAGGCTTTGTAGGGCTATCGCCATTTGGGGCTGTTTCCGGTGAAATTTTAGGATGAATTTTTTTTAGCATCTTCTTCATTAAGTCTACTTTATTCATACCAAATTTCAGCTAAAACTTCAATCGCGAAGGCAGTCAAAAAATTTTCTGAAATATACTGTGCTGCCTAACTGCGCAGTTATCTTCAAAAATTCATTTGACTGCCTTCCTGATTGAATGTTTAGCTGAAATTTGCTATGAGTAAACTAGACTTAATGAAGAAGATACTCAAAAAATTTCATCAAATAGTTCCACTGAAAACCGCCCCAAATGGCGACGGCCGGACAGAGCCTCCTATAAAAGGGCTTATTTGCACTTTTTATGAAAGTTCTGAGGGCTTATTTGATAGTTCTCCCTTTTTTGTATCATTCATAATGTACAGATCTACAAACAGTGCTTTATGTTCAATTTACCTTCAATGACTTGCTAGCTATCTTGCATTCCAGACTATTCTTTACTTGAAGTCCCTCCATTGCCTTGCGTGTAGCGGAAGTTTCATTCATCGATGCATATTTCCGTTTATTTCTGTGTGTAAGAACATTATAATAGAATAAAATACTTGTAATGTCAAATACAGTAGAGTTGGTTCCAATTCCATCTCCATATCTGGTACATAGTCACATGGATCACGGTACACATCGGTACGCGATACAAAAACGGAACGTGGTTCGCTAATATAAAAAATCCGATACGCGGGGGGTAGGCTTCTTCGGTACGCTATTTCGGTACGCGGTACGGTGTACCATAAACATATACTACCTACAATTTACTGTGTATCAAGTACAAACTATAAATGTAATAAATATAATATAATACTAGTACTAAACAATTAACTTGACTAAAACATTAAACAAAAGGCTGAAGTACTTAAACAAATAAAGTAACTATAATTAACAAAAGTAATTAAAATATTAAGAACGAAGTCTAAGGTTCTGAACTGTGGAATTGAGTACGAAAGTCTTGAACAATTAAACCATCAAAAAAACCGTCTCTTTGGAGTCTGGAAGGAAGTACGAAAGTCAAGGGTCGTTTAGATTTCAGAGGTACGAAATTACGAATAGGATAGAGTCGTTTAGACTTTAGAAGTCGTGTTGCTTGGAGAGTAGAAGTCCGTCGCTTGGACTGCTGGATCGTCGTCCGCGAAGGGAAACTTGCGAACGACAAACGGGATGCAGCGAACTACCTGCAAGTGAAGCGCGAACTGCGACCGAAATCCACCGTACCTGAGTCGCGACCCAGCAGCGACCGGCGCGCAACTGTACCGTGATCCGGTATGCGCGATCCGGAACGTAAAACGCAGGTATCTATGATCTGGTATGACTCTTGATTTAATTAGAAGCTTCATTGACTACAATTCTTGGCAGTCAATTTAATTTTTATTTCTAGATTTAGGCTGCGATTGGGACAGAATCTTGTCAAATTGAAAAGGTAGGACCAAGTGTTGAAATACCACACCATAACCAAAGACAGAAATTGGAATTCACTCAATGCAGTAAAACCCTTGGCAAATACCTCTTTAAGAACACTCCACGGAATTCCTTTTGCTCAGTAGCACATGAGAGTAGTTCATTGCTCAAATAAGCAACAAATTTTGGGTCCATAACGACACCAGTCGCTTCAGGCTTATCAGATCCATAGTCCATAAGCTGGATGGACAACTGTGTTGGTGAAGATGACTGCAGCATAATATTAGGTTGTCAACATGGGTAATTGTATTTCCACCTTCTGATAATAATTCAGATGTTATATGAACATGCAGGGAGTTAAAAAAACAGAAACTCACACATTCTAGTCTATATATGTTCTCATCATGAATAAAAGCGCGAACATTTTCATGATAAACAACATCAAAGGACAAGCCAGCTTTTCTTGATTGTTCATACATGTATAACTGGAGAAGTTTGTTTTCCGTGTCATCAGTTGCAATCGTTTGGAGCTATATACAATGGAGGGAAAGATGTTAAATAAGCTATGAAACGGAAAGCTTTTAAAACCAGCCAAAGAGAGTATGAGGACAAGCATCTACCTGCTTCACTAATTTATATATCAGCTTATCTAAGGTGAAGAGGAGATAGGATTGGGCTCCAATGATAGCTCGGCAGTCATCCTCAAACTTTGCGTTGTCAGAGGAACCATCAAGCAGATTGCGCAGTGCAGCCATAAACCTGCAAGACAAGATGACATAGATAGGATTCATGGTCATAACCAGTTGTCAGTAAAATAAACTCAGATACAAAATAGCTGCATATGTCAATAACCTAGCATATATATCAGTGGGGTTTGGAACGTTTGACCCTCTCCATCTGTTCTCAACTGACGAAGAATGCAACTTTGCTTTGTGCATTCTCTCATACAAGGTCTGAAATTAGAGAGAGTTAATAATAATAAGTTTTGCAATACCATCCAGCAAATCTCCAGCGATTTCAAGCCATGTTACCTGGTGAAGTCTAAACAACACATAGAAGGAATCATTTCCATAAAAAATTCTCGAGCCATCCTTGTCACGCAATGCTACAGGAACTAGTGTGGTGAGAGGCTTAGTTGTTGTCTGTATGCCACTCACCAACAACGGCAATGGAACTCCATCTTCAGTATCATGAGCGCCATCCATTCCCTCCACCTCACCTTCGCTCTCAGCCTTGTGGACATTTTCATTATGGTCACCATCTTCATCATGAGAGCCTTCGCCATTAGCAGACTCACTTCCTGAAACATCACCATGTTCAGATGCATTTCCAGTGTCTTCTGATGTCCTTTGAGCACTTTCATCACCTTCATCATCTGCATCTGCATCATTTTCACCTCCAGCCATTCTCCCACACGACACTTCTCTATCACCGGTTTGGTACAGTTTGTTAGTGGTTGTTTCCGTTGTAGTTCGCAATGCAACTTCAGAGTCTTTACTTGATCCAAAATTGATGTCAAAATCATCATTCGAAGATAACTCACCCTCCTCTCTCTCCATTTTTAGTCTTTCTCCTGATTCTTGAGCTGGAATGCCATCTTGCACTACTTTTGTGAACCTAAGCTCCTGATGCACCAGACAGGGAAAACAATTAAGAGTAAGATGTGAGGGAGGATATAGTTGAATAATACATAACAAACTACAAATATTAAGCATACCTTAACTTCTTTGAAAGTTTTTATATCAAGTCCACTATCAACAGCAGATTCATTTTCTCTGGAAGGGACAGCAGTGGCACAGGGCCCTATCAAGTATCAATGGTATATAAAAAAATTAAGAAGTCATCATCATCACCTTAATCGCATCAATACTGGGAGTGGGTGGCACAAAATTTACAATTTCAACTACTCCCTCCGTCCCGGTCATTTCTTCCAACTTTCCTTTTTGGGCCGTCCCAATTAATTCTTCCAACTTTCACTTTTGGAAAAAATATGTGGTTCACATTCATTCACCTTTTTCTTACACAACTACAACCATACACTATGTAGCACGGAAACTCTCGGGAAAGAGTACGTTTCCCGTTTCGGAAACTCTCGGAAACCCTTTGGAAACTTTCCAAATAAGCATTTTTTGAGCAAAAGTTGGCGTTTCCCGTTTTCCCGTTTCCTTATGATTTTCACGTTTCCGTGCAACATAGACCATACATTTTCACTTTATTTCCACTACCTAAATTTGCGATACCGGTCAAAACCGGAAGAAATGACCGGGACGGAGGGAGTAATTAAGTACTCCCTCCGTCCCCCTGTTATTGTCTCATTTCCTATTCACTTGGTCAACACAAATCACTCTTAATCTCTTACTTTATTTATCATTTTTTTATCAAATTTGATTCTGGTTTTTGCGACTTTGTATAACTTTTAATGTAGTTTTTGAATAGGGAATTTTTTGTTTCTAAAAATAATTCTAGTGCGGACAGGGATCTGTTTGCTTTATCGTCAGTCAAGCATCGTAAACCGCAATGGGACAATAACAGGGGGACGAAGGTAGTATCTAAAATGAGTTAACACCACAAATTCATGCAAAGGAATACTTCAAAGATGGACTAAGAAACATTCAGCAATATTGATAATGTAAAACTGGAAAATAAGATTACTGGTCAAACAAGGAACCATTTGCAAATCAGAAGTGTTTTCTCTACCAGCTCTCCCGTGGGTTTCCTTCACTGCAGCAACTCTTAAATGGGCCAGCTGCTGAGCAGAAATCATACCAACCATGTTGACAGCACTTGGTGAATTCCCAATATGAGGGGGGTTATGAAGAGCGTTAATCTTGGCAGCAGAACTATCTACTGTACTATGAGAGCCAATCTTTTTTACCAAGTCACTGATATCAGCTAAGTAAACTCTGGATGAACTTGAGTTTTCAGGTGGACGGTCTTCATCTCCTTTTTTGTAAGTATGTGGTAGTCTGGAATTAATTACGGTGCTACTGGCACTAGCAGAACTCCTAACCCTTCCCCCAAACGCGACAGTGGTTATGGTTTCAGCAACACGGTTGCTATTCTTCTCGATGAATTCTCCGTCCTCGGAAACTTGAAGATGAGTCCGAATTCCAACTATTGGTTCAACGAATGTTGTCCAAACTTTCATAACTTTATCAAGCTGCTCTGTAGTGCAAAATTCTTCACAGGAAAACTTAATGAGCTGATAAAGGTCCCTGTGGATGTCAGGATCAGGATATGTGAATTCCAAATGAGGAACCACTGGCAGTCTATTCCCAGTAGCAACAGAAAGAAGCACATCATCCTCTTTGCACTTTGTTTCACCGATTTCTTTTATTTCAGCCAATAATGCTGGATAGAAAGAGAAATGTATGATCTGTGAGGCAAGTACATGCTTCATATCAACTTAAATCATGTTTAGAGTAAACAAGCATATAACATATCAAATAATTATCTGGAAAACTAGAATAAGAAAAAGATTTACATAGATAGGAAAAATTAACAAATCTAAGACATCATTTGGTAGAATATAGGATAAGCCACTGGATTGCAAGTCGGCCATCTAAACAGATTGGCAAATACCAAGTGATAATAATAAAAATGATTATATTAATTAAAGTAAATCCTTGCCTGTATCATATAAGAAAGCATTTTTAGGCATGCTTTCATCTGTAATTTTAACATATATTTGCATTGTTAGTAACAAGTAGCAGAAAAAATATTTAACTCCAATAGCAATTATGATTCACAAAGAAATAAATAGCTGCGCTTCAGGATTTTTTTTGGCATCTTCCGTAAAAGACACAGCAGAAAAAATCAGATAAGTAACCTGAGCTATAACAGAAACACATATATTGGGGAACAACCTGGAATACAGAGTAGCAGAGAACAGGAGCGGATCCCATGATTGAAGATACCAGGAAGAATGTCGATAAACAGAAGTAGCAAGCAGTAAAAGCTTGATTGATTCATGATTTTTCAGTGACATTACCCCGAGCAGAAACTACATGACTACAGAATATGTGATGGAAGAGGTGGAAGGGGTAGACGAGATTGGTGGGGCAATGATGGTTGTGCTTCTAGTATTATTTCTAGTAATACAAGAATGAGATAAGCGGCACTTATGAGTTTATTATACTAAATGTATGACTTGTTTCGTCTATCAGAATTTGAGAAAGTATTATGAAATTTTAAGAAAGACGGTTTGCTTCACATGGGAATTTATTTACAGCCTACTGTGCCTCATAGGCCTATTATCTTCTTTGTACAAACTGTTATGCAATGCATTAGAGTAATAGAAAATCTTCAAAGGGTTGAATTATAAAAGTATATTAAAATATTAGAGACTAATTGTTATGGCATTGAATAATCAGAAAGGATATTCAGATATTGATCGCCTTTACCCGTGTTCGAGCTCGGCGTAGAGCTAGATTTGCCTCAATTTTTTGTCTCTTTCCTCAAGCCCTTGTGAAACACAAGACAATGTAATAGACTTCTATTCCTATTGTGTATTTTCAAAGGATTGTACAAAGTGTACATATAGCTACAACTAGGGCTATTGATAAAGTGGGCCAAGTCCAATACACTTGGCTCAGGAGTTCAGCATTGTCCCTCAAACTGGGGCATATAAACCATCTACACCAAGCATGTATCAGATATATTCTATTATAGGACCAACCGTAGAGACTTTGTTAAAACATTTGTAAGATGGTCTCTCGTGCTAGCATAATTTGTGAATTTTTTTTCATTTATAATATTCTACGGAGTATCAAATAAAGTTACAATGAACCTCAATATGTTTAATCCTCTCATGATATATTGAGTTAGATGCAATGTGCACTGCAGCTTAGTTATCACACATAAGATGCCACTACTTTCATGCTTCCGTACTTCAATTCTTGAAGTAGGTATTTCAACCATAAAATCTCACATGCAACCAGGGCCATTGCACCGTACTCTTCTTGAACACTTGATATGACCACAATATCTTGTTTCTTACTATTCCATAAAATCAAATTTTCACCGATCAAGATACAATATATAGGGCTAAAGTATCTATATATCGAACATCCAGCCCAATCTGTATCGTAATATCCCACCGTGTCATTGTGATCTCAGTTTTTGTAGAGTGACCCTTGACTTGTGTTTTTTAATGTATCTCAAGATTTGGTAGCTACATCCCAATGGTCAACGTGGCTTACCCAGAATTTGGCCGAGCACACTTACTCTCAAGGAAGAATATATAAGATCACGTGATTGTGAAATAGTTCAACTTTTCAATGAACTTTTGTATTTCTACCAATGCGATATAGGCTCCTATGTTCGGGTAACAGTTTGACATTCAGATCCTGCCTACACTCGAACATACTCTTTTAGATATTTTATATACAGTACACAACAACAACAACAACAACATTACCCAGTGCTGCAAAGGCTCCCACCTAAGATGGGATATGGAGGTTGGATGTATGGAGCCTTACCCCTGTACTAAAGCATAGAGAGATTGTTTACGGATGACCCATGATGACAATCGCGTCGAAAATTGCATGAATTGACTTGTTGCTTCATAAGCGCAGACAGTTTAGTAAGCCATTTTTCTATATTCCATAATATTCCCAAGCCAAAAAATACCTAAGAAAAACCGCTTCAAATCTTGTGAAATGTCTATAGAAAATCGAATGATCAACATCGATTCAAATCATGCCAAACCTAAGAAAAACATCACCAAACTCCTCCATAGTAACAAAACTCAATGGTTCAACAACAACATCCAAGCCTTGATCCTAAAAGAGTTTGGAGTCCGCTAACACGAACCCGCATATGACATCAGAGTCAAAAGCAAAAAAACAAAAGAGAGAAAAGGGAAAACGGGTCATGCGCTCACCTAACCCAAGAAGTACTATATCAATTTTTATTGCTCTAATCCACATTTGTCTAGGTTGCACCCTCCCTCTCCTCCCCGCCTCTTACTTCACATAAAGGTGTTTTTCCCCACCTCACTTCATCTAAAGGTGCACCTCTCAGTCTTCTACAAATATAACCAAACCACCGCCATCAAGACTCTCGCATCTTATCTTCAATAGGTGTTAGTGTGTTACTCTTACTTTTGGCATGATGGTCTCTTCCTCACGCGGATTCTTAGTATGTCATACATTCAAAGAAACATTTGCATCTCAGTCACGTTCACGCTCAAGAATGTGACATTGTTTCACTACCCAACACTATAAGCAGTACAACAATGCAGGTCTAATTGTTATTTGATAAAACCTGCTCTTCAGTCTAGTCGACATCCCTCGATCACATAGAAATCCTTACACACTCTTCCTATTCATCCACCCTGTTTTGATTCTATGGGATACATCTTCATCAAATTCATCTTCTTTCTGAATTATGTAGCCGAGGTAACTGATTAGAACTCTATGGGATATCCTTTTTTAAGGTGTGAATACTCAAGAAAAATGCATTTGACTGACGTAGCACAAAGCTATGGACATTCTATTATTGTATCATGAACAAATCAAACACATCCAAAAACACAAAGGGGGTGAAGGAAATAACTCAGATGTAGGGAACCTACAAAATAAGTAATATCGTTATCAATTTCCGACAAAGGCATTATGTTAGTCAAGTGACATGTAGTGAGGATGGTTGCAACCCAATACTAAGATGGTGTATGGGAATACAATAAGTGCAAGTAGAATAAACCAAATGGCGATTCTTACATTTGGTATCACACTATCACATTTTTTGAGATGTGTGAACGCGAGAAGCCTCGTGGAACATTTCATAAAAGTCATGAATTGAGTATGTTGTGTTGAAAGAATGCTTTGGCATTATCAACAACATTCAAGCTTTAGCCCCAAAAATAGTTTGAGATTGACAAACATGAATCGACATATAAAATTGGAGTTAACGGGATAAAAAGAGATCAATCCTTCACACATACATTCTCCATTCACTTCGCTCTCAACCAACCCAAGACTTTGACATTATTAGGACGTAACTTTTTATTGAGCAACCAAATTGTGTCTGTGTTTCAGCACAAAATTTGCAAGATATGGAATAATTCAAATCATTCTCACTATAAATAATCATGTGGCTGAAAAATAGCTGTCCGAGCAACTAAATAACAGAAAACTAGAGTAGATTTGACAAAATACGAACCCTAGACATCGCGATTAACTAAAAGGGGATGTTGCTCAATTATTGACTCTTCATGGGTATGAATGAAAGACGTATCTTCCAAAACGTCGCGATTCACAACCTATGAAGGGAAAACAAGATAAGCCTAGAATCATTCTCTGAAGTTTTGGAAGACTTGGAAGACCTAAGCGGTAATGTAAGATAATCGCTGACTCAACCAACACATAAGCAATAAATGATGTCAATCACTTTCCCACTACAAATGTTCTGCACAACCACAAAATTGTATTGTTTGGAACATACAAGACATCTTCAAAGGGTAAGGATAAGGGTGATATGCGGTAAATTTGAAGGTTAGATAAATTTGATAAAGATAACAATTAAAAGAGACGTGATCAGAAGCACCTTAAAGAAGGATCCACAGACCGGAACTGTTTGAAAGATAAAATGCCTTGAAGTTTTGGTGTTCCTCAAATGCGATAGATGAAAGCACAACTGGATATGTGAACTTGCCTATTTATCGGGTCAGTTGAAGTAGGCATGGTAGTCAAAGAGAATTAAGTATCCACAAATTTCTTGCTGGTAGGTACAGTGGTCTAAGAAATTTCCAGACACAGTAAAATGAAACCAAATTCTCGTGAAAAGATCACGGAGGATAAGCTTTCTTCTGGTGTAGGCAGTGAAGAAAATGGAACAGCAGAAAGCAGTAGATCTGGATGTGAACAGTGCTGATTTCTGAACTCTAAGAGGAGGCGTGTATAACTTTCTGACGGCAGGATTTTCCAGTGGTGGGTCGCATTGACGTTCGAGGTGAGCAGCAGACTTGATTTTGAAAATTCACTAGCAGAAAGGGCTGAGAAGATTAACTGTCGTGAAAAACACTGGAAAAAGAGAGTCGCGCCTTAACCTACACATATAGGACAAAAAACTACACCAGAAATCAGAATATATAGCCTGTGAAATACAATACTCTCATTCTTCTTGTGTATTTCCAAAGGATTGCACTAGAGTGTATCTTACAAGTTTCAACTAGGTCCAAGTACAAAAAGTGAGCTGGCCCATAACACTACGAGTTAGGATTTCAAGTTTCAAGTCTTTCAACCAATTTGAAATTAGAAAGTTGAAAGTCTTGAACCAATTTAGAAAAAGAAGTTGATCGTTAGCATCACCAAGAAACTAAAATATTAACACAATGTTCTACGAAATGAAGTTCTCCACAACTAACTTCGATTTTCTGGATTTTGAATCTATGAACAGCTACCGGATTTTGGATCTATGAACAGCTGCAAATTAAGAAGTGTCATTTCTCAAGCACTTGAACGCGAGCTTAATTGGCAATTTTTAAAATTACTGAAATGAACTAGTAATAGCAAGCAACGTCTACCATGCTTAAACATTCAAAATAGATCTAAGTGTCATAGAAGCACTCAACATATTCAAACATATCAAATGCAACAAGGAAATAGAAAACATGGTATCCCAGTACTTTCTACATCTGATGTCTCAAATATCTAATCGAGACTACGCCTTCTAAAAAAACTCAAGATGAGCTATCGCTTGAAGAATTTACATCATAATGTCCATGACAGGTAAAATTTATTCAGCATTACCTTTAGTACTCAAGCTCTTTGTGTCCTGCTGCTTGAAGTAGAAGCTACGGTGGTCCAGTGACTTGTGATAGTTTTTAAGATAAATATCAGCCCAGACTTTATTATAATCATAACGACACCTTGCCCACTCCTCTTGTTTCTGCTTTAATCGTGACAGAACTACAGGCAGAGCAAGTGGTGCATTCTTCCTCAACACATCCATAACATCAGGCCCATGATCAGCGTAGAGACGTTCGATGCACCTTAGGTTAAGAACTACAGAAAAATAAAATTAAGTACTCAACAAGATATGATATTATGTACGAACTTAAAGAAAAAACCACCACTTTAGCATGTTACCATTGAGATAATCTTCAATTCGAATGGGATTATTTACTGCATTGTTATTGATCTTATCAAGCAGATCCTCAACACGTCTAGTAGTCACATTTACAGATTCCAACAGCATATCCAACTCAAACCTGGCATCGCCAAAACACTAATAATTAAGAAGCCATCTGCTAAAAATAATTAAGAAGCCATCTACTAATCCTTGATCTCCTATCAACTTGAAAAATACGATTAAATCAAACTTTCACATTGAGAAACATGCTAATTAAGTACTATCGTATTTCACCAAGATAATGGGAAAAAAGTTATAGAAATTAACTGAGATAAATAGTTGAGGGATATTTTTAAGCATAGAGTATACAACTCCACATTAAAAAAGAATAAACCATCCATCCAATGGAAATATATTCCCCCGACTTCCTCCACATGGCTACAACAGTCAACTTTGTACTTCCTTCGTCCCACAATTAAGTTCCCACTTGTACTTTTTGGGACAAACTTTATAAACTTTGACCGTTAATTATTCATAATTTACATTACTTTATCATACAAAATTAATTTTATATACTTCATTGGAATGTATATTATTCAAATATTAATTTATATTAGATTTTAAGATATTTAGGGCCAAACGTACACCTAGAAGACATTAAAAATCAAACTGGGAACTTAATTGGGGGACGGAGGGAGTATTATGTTGCTAGAATTTTTAGGTTGTTCAATCAAATAAAAAAGACAGAGTAGAATTGCAACTTTCTCATCAGATGACCAAAGCATTGCATGAGCATACAGCTAATAGATAATTATACCAAACAGAAATTTTTATGAGAAAAAAAAGAGGTCAGAAAACAGTTCTGCTTTGCTTCACATATTAGGTTATATTGTGATAAGCTCACTAGATGTTGTATGACCGTCTAGATAAGGGCAAAATCCAACCTGTCATCTTCACATCGAAACAAGCTCTCTTCATATTGGTTTTTCCGCATATGTTTAAAAGAGTAATCTTCACTCCCGGAAGTTACAGATACCCAATGATCATTCAATACCTCTTTTCCTATATGGGTTCTCTGGCTTGATATCGGAATTGGATACTGGATTAAGAAAAACAGAATTCAAAACAACATACACACATAGGCTTCATATAGAAGTACCTTGGATTATCAAAGTTATAAAGACAGATAATTACATTCTTTGGGAGGAGCCGGTAACTGGGAGTGCAATGGTCACAGTCAGAGAGGTCAAGTTCATGTATAGGTTTTCCCATATACTTATCCTTGTTTGAGAACATTTTCTGCTCTTGTAAGTCTCTAGGCATGTCTCTTTCTTTGGCATCAACATCTTGATTTTTCTCTTCACACTCACAACCCCCAACTTTATCCCTAACTTGAGTGTCTTCTGCCTTTACCAACCCGGGACCTTTAACATCATTCCATAGGGATGCTGAAGGCAATGACTAGAAGTTAGAGACTATCTACACAATAGTTTGGTCCCAAGCAGTGTCTATTGGTAATGAGGTATTCGTCCATTTCTTATATGTGAAAACTAAATTACACTTGGTCCGAAACTCAAATTATAATTCATAAATCATAATGCTGGAGAAGAAAAGTAAAACCCTTTGGATATTAGAAAAGATCAGGCTTACATGCATTTACTTAGAGTTGCAGGAGAAGAAAAATAAACTCTTTGAATATTAGAAAAGAGCAAGCTTACATACAATTATTCAGAGTAGCAGTAAGGTAACCATCTGAAAAAGCACCAAAATAGATAAGATAGATATAGCATGCGCAAATTAAACTTGAAGGAGAATAGCATGAAAGCAACATTTAAGGATAAAGAATACAATTAAACTAAGATTAAAATAACCACCTATTTTATCACAGTGAGTTAGAAACTGATTGAAATCCTCCTTAAGGTTCAGGTGTCCTTCAAGTAAGTCACTGACCTGAATCAATCAGATTGTCATTCCATAAATACAAAAACTCTTGACACAATCAAACTATGCAGTCATCATAACAAGATGTCATAATTTTCACATTTAAAATCACGAGGACATAATATCAGGACATCATGTATATTTGGATATTTCATATGTAGTATTTAATAATTAGTAATAAGTTTCTTTCAAAAGGAAATTACTAATAAGTTTTTTATGTTGTGTGCTAAGAGTCCTCACATCTCCACTCTACAGAAGATATCAAAGAGCAGAATGAAAGCTTGAAGAACTGAGTAAGAACCTATGTTAAAAGAGATCGACTATGCCTTCTCACCACTGGTGGAGAAGGAATGCATTTGTTTAGCCAAACTAAGGCATTGAAATCAATACTCCACAAGTGATTTATTATTTCAAACTATCATGTGTAGAGAATAAAGTGAAGGGTGAATATTCGTGTGGAGGATTGATCTCTTTTCTCTCTTTTTTCTCTTTTTCCTTTTTTTTCATCTTTATCTTTCTTATGTTCTTTATCCTTTTATCTGTTTTATTTTTATATATTCTTTTCGTCTTTCCATCATTTGCAATGGAGTCAAAGATTCACTACTTTTTGGCTTGGGAATACGATGGAATAAAGCAAAATGGCTCATTAAACTGTTTGCGCTTCTTTGTTATGAAACAACAGTCAATCCATAGGTGGGAGCCATGAGTCATCCGAAAACAGTATCTTTGTGCTTTAGTGTGCTTTAGTACATGGGTAAGGTGGCGTACATCCGACCCCCCCTTACCACACCGTAGGTGGGAGCCTTTGCGCCACTAGGGTAATGATGATGATGATATTATTCATTTTATCTTTATATTATATTTATATTTATCTTATCCTTTTTATCTTATCTTATTTTTTATCATTCTTATCTTTCTTTTTTGACTCTGATATAGGGGGTGTTTGGAATTGATTCTGCTTCTGCTACTTTTGAAAAAGAAGCAGATTCATAATCGGTTTTCTAGAAGTTGGTCTCCCCCAACTTCTAAAAAACTGTTTCTAGGAGCAATTTGGGGCACTCAGAAGTACTTCTGCACTTTCACTCAAACACTTCAATATCTGCTTCTGCTCCGTGATAAGAAGTAGATCCAAACACCCCATAATGTATCGATACATGTTCGACAACCCCAAAATATTTTGAGATTAAGGCTTGGATGTTGTTGTTGTTGTAAAGTTTATTTTGTTGGTATATTTTGAGGCTTACACCTCAATATGCCTCTCCGGGACAAACCACCTTGATACCTAGACATAGCCTTCCAGCGAAGGCTATGTCATGTCTTGTGTGCCTGAGATATATTAACTTTCCAACTAACTGTGGATAGTTTTTATGTTAACAAAATTGTCCTAAAACCAGCTTCCCTTACTTCCAAAGTTCTATAGGAGTTTTACTTGGCTTGCACCCGAGCATACATGGTGCAAATTCCATTCCCATTAAGTATGTTGGCTCACTAAGATCTTTACTTGAAACTCATTTGACATTAACTTCTTTACTTTATTAATTTCTTGATCATCATTCACTATCATTAAAATGTTGTCCACATACACATAAGAATATTAATTTTACCACTCTGAATGATTGATGAATGTATAGTCATGCTCTCTCCTTGAAAGAATCCAACACCTGAGATTCATTCAAACCAAGCATGTTGATACCGCTTCAAGTCATAAAGGGATTTGCTCAGTTCACTGACCAGCCACCCCCCCCCCCCCCCCATGTTTGATCTTTAAATCCTAGCAGTTGACACATTTATACTTTCTCTTTCCGTTGAGAAGTGCATTTTTTATGTCTATGGCATTGGCGTTGAGAAGTGCATTCTTTATGTCTATAGCATTGGTTTCTTTGAACCCTTTGGCAACTAACCTTACCTTATACAATTTTACCGTATCATCGTCCCTATATGTAACCGTAGATACACACTTGCATCTCATTGTCCCTTTTCCATGTGGAAGATCTACAATGCTCCAAGTGTGGTTATATTTTATGAAATGTCGCTCAAAGTTATTTACTCATTTCTCTGCCTTTGGTGCTGAAATTAAAACCCAGTTTAATGTTCCCGTTCGTGCGTTAAGGGGAGATAACGCTCAAGAATATCTATCAGCTTCATTTAAGTTGTTTATGCTTCAACATGACATTATTCATCAAACTTCATGTGTAGACACACCTCAAAATGGGTTTTCTATTCCAAATGAAGAACGTAAGAAGGTATGACATTGCTTGTGGTGTATGTAGATAATATTGTGATGGTATTGTGATTACAGGAAGTGATAATTTAGGTATTTTGGCACTTAAGAATTTTCTTTATAGCCAATTCCAAATGAAAGATCTAGGATCAATGAAATATGTAAGGCCAATTTCTATCTCAATGTAAATATGTACTTGACTTGAAACAATGAAGCTAAAGACTCACTATTTTTAGGCTTGGAAATATGATGGAATAAAGTAAAAGGGCTCACTAAACTGTATGAGCTTCTTTGTTATGAATCAGTCAGTCCATTCAATTTTCAGCGCAATTTTCGTCATGGGTAAGGCAGCTTACATATGTCTTCCTGATAGTAACAGTTCGCAATCCACAATAAACAGCCTTACCCAATAACAGTTCACAATAAACAGAACAAACTAGAAACAATCTCCAAACTTCATTAATAGCGGTATACAGTATAATAGTCCCAAAGCTAGAGATAGCACTCTAACTTTCCAGTCTCAAGCCAAGCATCTAACAGCATGCCTAACTCCTAGCTGGTTTATTCTATTTATAGACCCCCTCACCACAGCCTTAAGCAGTTATTATAACATAACAACTAACCGCTAATAACTACTTAACTACTTCTTCTTTCTAGAATAGACTAAGCCATATCTATTCTTATTAGTCATAGTAGCCTGGGTCCTATCATTACTCCCCTCCTGAAAAACCAGCTTGTCCTCAAGCTTGAAGTCTGGAAACTGTGTCTTCAACACTTGTGCATCTTCCCAGGACCTTTCAAATTCTGGCAGATCTTTCCACTGTATCAAAACTTCAGTGCTGCCATCAGTTCCCTTCCTTGTATCCACCACCTTCTCTGGAGTCACCAGCAATTCCCAGTTTTCATTCAAACACTTGGGCAATGGTTGACATGAAGTATTGGAAGCTAGAGCTTTCTTGAGTAAAGAAATATGGAACACTGGATGTATCAAGCATTGATCTGGCAATTTCAATTTAAAAGCTACATCATTCAACTTATCAATGATCTCGAAGGGTCCATAAAACCTTGGACTCAATTTCTGATTAATTCTCTTAGCCAAACTCTGCAATTTATAAGGCTGAATGAATTTTCACAAAAACCTTTTCACCCACCTCCAACTTCACCTCTCTTCTGTGCTTGTCAGCTTGCTGCTTCATCTTATTTTGGGCAATAACCAAATTTTCCTTGATTTCTGCTAACATTCCATTCCTCTCAGCTGTTAACCTTGACACTTCATCAATAGCAGTCATAACCACATCTCCTTTGACAATTGGTTGAGGTTCCTGGCCATATAAAGCCTGGTAAGGAGTTTGTTTCAAGGAAATATGGTAATTGGTGTTGTACCAGTACTCTGCCCAAGGTAACCATTTGGTCCATTCCTTGGGTTTCTTCCCTGTAAGACATCTCAAATAGGTCTCTAAGCACCTATTAACAACCTTAGTCTGTCCATCAGATTGAGGATGGTATGCAGTACTGTATCTCAATTGTGTGCCAGCCAACCTAAATAGTTCTGCCCAAAAAGAACTCAAGACTTCGTCCCTCTTCCCGCTCTACTTTCTTTCTTGGCATGGACTAAATGAAATGAAATGGCTAGTGAGGCCCTTGACGAAGATGCTATCTCTGTCACTCACTATGGTCTTTGGAAATCCATGGAGTCTAACCACTTCTTTGATAAACACTTCAGCTACTCCTTTAGCATTATAAGGATGAGACAAGGCTATAAAGTGTGCAAATTTTGTTAATCTGTCAACCACCAGAATAGTGTCTTTTCCCTGAGCTTTTGGCAGTCCACCAATAAAATTCATGCTTATATCAGTCCAAATGCAATCTGGGATAGGTAGGGGTTGTAACAACCCTGCAGGTTTCAAGGCTTGATACTTGTTTCTTTGACAAACTTCACAATTCTGTACATATTGGTGTATCTCCTTCCTCATACCCACCCAATAGAACAGTGTTGAGATCCTCTTCATAGTTCTGAAATTACCAGAATGTCCTCCTGTTGCAGAATCATGATATTCCAGAAGAATTCTTTTCACTCGGGGAGAATTCTGGGGTATCATCAGTCTTCCTTTATAATATAACAACCCCTTCTTCAGTCTGAAATCAGCCATCTGATCTGGATGACTGAGAATCTTCTGGATGATATCAGCACACTTAGGATCTTCCAGTAGCTCATCTTCTAATCCCTCCCATTCTTGACAATTTACAATTGATAAGGCTGAAAAGGTCGACTTCCTTGACATAGCATCAGCCGCTTTATTCTCACATCCAGGTTTATACTTAATGGTAAAATTGTATCCCATTAACTTGGCTATCCATTTTTGTTGATCTTCTCCCATAATTTTCTGCTCAGTCAGATATTTGAGGCTTCTTTGATCTGTATGAACCTCAAATTTTCTGCCGAGTAAATATGGTCTCCACTTCTGTATAGCAAACACAATTGCCATCAACTCCTTTTCATAAACGGATTTACTCAAATGTTTGGGAGCTAGTTCTTTGCTCAAAAAAGCAATGGGACCTCCCTCTTGCATCAGAACTGCCCCTAACCCTCTTCCAGAAGCTTCAGTTTCTACTACAAAAAACTTTATTGAAATCAGGGATTCTTAGAACTGGTAAAGAAGACATAGCACCCTTTAACTCAGCAAAAGCTTTGGTAGCCATCTCATTCCATTTAAACCCATCCTTCTTCAGCAATTGTGTTAATGGAGCAGCAATGTGACTATAGCCTTTGACAAATCTCATGTAGTATCCAGTCAGATCCAAAAAACCCCTCAACTTGTTTAGATCTTTTGGTACAGCCCACTCCATCATGGCCTTAGTTTTGCTAGGGTCTGCTGCCACCCCTTCTGCTGAGATGATATGACCCAAATAACTCAGTTGCTCTTGACCAAAAGAACATTTCTTCTGATTTGCATCCAAATCATTCCTCTTCAAGGCATCCAGTACTAATTTTAGGTGTTCCTTATGATCTTCCTTGGTTTTGCTGTACATCAGTATATCATCAAAGAACACCAAGGCAAATTTCCTGAGGTAAGGTCTCAAAACTTCATTCATAAGAGCCTGGAAAGTTGAAGATGCATTAGTCAACCCAAATGGCATGACTAGGTACTCGTAATGACCCTCATGTGTCCTGAAAGCAGTCTTACAGGTGTCACTTTCCTTCATTCTAATTTGATGGTAGCCAGATTTCAAATCCAACTTAGAGAATATCCTTGCTCCTCCCAACTCACCAAGCAATTCCTCTATAATTGGTATGGGAAATTTATCCGGTATTGTGATCTTATTCAAAGCTCTATAATCCCCACAAAACCTCCAACCCCCATCTTTTTTTCTGGCCAATAAGATAGGACTGCTGTAGGGACTATTACTGTGCTTAATGATATCAGCAGTTAACATTTCACCAATGATTTTCTCTATCTCATTCTTCTGATCAAAAGTATACCTGTAGGGCCTCAGATTTGGTATACTAGCTCCTTCTTGGATGTTTATGGCATGGTCACAATCCCTGGCAGGAGGAAACTTCAACTGATTGGTAAACACTTCTGGAAATTCAGCAATGATGTCTTCCCAAACCTGTGCTTCATTAGTATTCTGCTCCAAACCACACAGCTGCCCTTCATAATACAGAAAATATCCATCCCCTTCTTTCTGTGGAATATGTAGCATTGTTTTCACTGGTACCTCCAAATTATTCAGTGCTGCTTCTCCTTGGATACAATTTACCATTCCTTGTTGCTTCCACCTTATCACTTGCTTTTGAAAATTCCCTTCCATATTACCCAGCTCAGTTAGCCACTCCATACCCAACACAACATCTGTACCACCCAACTCCAGAATATAGTATGATTGTTGTATACCCGCACGGGTAGCTCAGTTGGTCGAGCGGTGGGAAAAATTGGACGTAGACCAAGATTCGAATCCCGCAGCGACCAAAAGGTGGTTTTCAGAACCTGAAATAAGGCTGGCTCTCTGGTGCGCACGGGTAAAGGCCTACTGCCGCTTTGCCGACTGAGTCACCGTGATTTACTCCCCCACCATCCTGTCGGGTCGGGGTGGGGGCCCTTGGGGTTGGGGATTCAACCTTTTGGACGTAGTATGATTGTTGTATGGTATTTCCTTGCACTTCCAGCTTCATTCCATCACACCTGCCACTATTATGGATGAAATCCCCATTGCCAATTTGTACTTTAAATCCCTGTATAGGCATAAAAGGTACCTTCCACCTATCAATGAAACCTTGAGCTATGAAATTGTCTGTGACTCCACTATCAATCAGAATGTTCAGAGGTTGTTTCCCCTCAATCCAATTCAATATACCCCTTGCACCTTGAATGTTCTCGTTGATGGAATGCCCTCCTTACTTAAAACAGAAAGTTGCATTGTTTTCAGTTGTTTAAGAGTGTCTTCCTCTTCTTCAGATTCCAGTAATTCCCCTTCAGATTCCCCTTCTCCTTTAGATTGTTCTACTAGAATCAGCTTATAGTTCTTCATCTTACAGATATGACCCTTGCTCCAGTCCTCTCCACATTTGAAACACAAGCCTCTCCTACTCCTTTCTTGTAGCTCACTCCTGGATAATCTTGGACCAGATTTACTCATATTAGGTGCCTTTACTTCAGTGTTGCTTCTGTAATCAGAATTACTCTTTGGCATGTTAGGAATACTTTTCCATCTGCTTCCATCACCCCAAAGTGTTTGAGAATATGAACTATTGCTCTTACTCAGCCCCTTTTTCTTTCTTTCTTCTTTGTTCTTCATCAACATAGCTTCATTATTTTTGTTCTCAATAAGTGAAGCCTGATCAATAACCTCAGCTAATGTTCTGGTAGTATACAACTTCAGTTCAGCCCTGATATCCCTTCTCAATCCCTTAAGGAAAACACCTTTCAGAACCTCCTCAGTTAGATGTCCCTGGGAGGCTATGGCAGTTTCAAACTTGTCCCTGTACTCCTTCACAGTTCCTCTCTGCTTTAAACTGAAAAAAGGTCCTAATGGATCTTGTACCAGTTCTGGTTGAAAGCGTTTAGTCAAATCCTTCGTAAAAGTCTCCCAGCTCATATGGCGAGCCTGTCCTTCCCACTTCCCACCACTGGAACCAACTCAGAGCCTGATCCTCCATTGCTAGAACGGCCATGTCCACTTTGTCTCTCTCATCAGTTGATTCAATCTGAAGTAGCGATTCATCCTCACCAACCAACCAAAAGCATCCTCTCCATTGAAAACAGGCAAATCAATTTTCCGTCCAGCTTGATTTGGATTTCGTTGTCGCCTATGATGATTGCGATCCTGATGCAAGGCAGAGTGATCGGAATTTGTCTCTGAATCTTCCGAACTATCATCCTGCTTCGTGTGTCTCCCCTGAGCCGATCGACGTGAAGTATTCGACTGGTGCGAACGACTCTGTGATCTCTCAGAGGTCCTGTTCTGCATTTCAGCTAAACTAGCTTGCATCATCGCCAATGCAGTCGTAAATTTGCCTGCATCTCACGCAAATTTGTCTCCATTTCCGTCATTCTGCTTTCCATCTTCGCTCGCATCACGGTCATCCAGTGATCAAACGCGATCTGATACCAATAATAGTAACAGTTCGCAATCCACAATAAACAGAACAAACTAGAAACAATCTCCAAACTTCATTAATGGCGGTATACAGTATAATATTCCCAAAGCTAGAGATAGCACTCTAACTTCCCAGTCCCAAGCCAAGCATCTAACAGCCTGCCTAACTCCTAGCTGGTTTATTCTATTTATAGACCCCCTCACCACAGCCTTAAGCAGTTATTATAACATAACAACTAACCGCTAATAACTACTTAACTACTTCTTCTTTCTAGAATAGACTAAGCCATATCTATTCTTATTAGTCATAGTAGCCAGAGTCCTATCACTTCCTTACCCCACCGTAGGTGAGAACCTTTGCGACACTGGGTAATGTTGTTGTACTTGCTAGCTGAAACTGGAAAATTGAGGGAAAAACAAGCAATACTCTCATGACTCTCATTGTGCAACTCACTAACGAAGGCATGCCATTTGAAGATCAGGGAAAATATAGAAAATTGATTTGAAAGCTTAATCATCTCACAGAGTCACAGTTACCCGTCCAAATATTGTACTAAGTGAGTGTAGTGAGTAATAAATGTCATCTCCGACAGTTGATCACTCGACTGGTTTGGACTGAAGGGAACACCGGGACAATGTATTGTTTATCAAAACTCTGACCACATGAGAATAGAATGTTTTGCATATAGGTTGATTAGGCTGGATCTAAAGATGATAGAAGATCTACATTTGGCTACTGCATTTTGTTGGGGGTAATCTAGTTTCCTGGAAAAGTAAGAAGCAAGAAGCAAAATATGATTTCCTCTTCTAGTGTTGAATCAGAATATCGAGCTATGCCACAATCTGCATGTGATAAAATGGATACACCATTTTTTGAGCAAAATCGGATTGATGACACCAATGCCAACTAAATTGTGGTACGATAACCAAGTTGTTTTACACATTGCCAATAACCAAGTTTTTCATGAGAGAACAAAACATATTCAGGTCGATTGTCATTTTATTGGAGAGAACATACAAAAAGGATTGATAAATATGCCAACTTAGAGATGTATTCATTAAAACACTCATACGATTCGAGTTGGTTATTTATGCCAAGTTGGACATGATAAATACCTATGCTCTAACTTGAGGGAAGTGTGAAAGATATTATAATATGCTTTAGAATATTATAGAAATATACTTTAGGATATTATTATTATTATATAGAATCTTATTTAGGAATATTATATTTGTAATGTATATTTATAGGGACTTAACCCTCCAATAAAATACACAGAAAATCTTTCCTTCTCTTAAATACTCCGTATTACGGCTATTACTCCAATTAGCCCTAAGTAGGACTAAAAGTAGCTCTGAATACAACAATAAAACTATAATCCTTTTATTCCCAAAATTGGAGTAATATATGTCCCTTCTTCCCATTCTACCCCTTCCTATAATTTCTAATATACTTATATTATTAATAAGAAAATCATAGTTTTATTTATAATAAAAATATAAAAAAATTATGAATTAAAATTAAAACGAGAAAAAAACAATTACTAATAATAATAATAATAATAATAATAAAATATTTACAGAACTTGAAAAAGTAATTAAAATACCTAAAAAAAGAAAAAAAAATATGTAGGCCACTGCCACCGCATCCTCCACCTGCCGCCACCACCAGCTCTGATTGTTGGAAATAAATGTCATCTTATGCAAACAAATGTCACATTCCTCTGAAAATGTCATTACGATGGCATTTTACTCTTTGAAAATATCCAACTTTCTTTCAAAATTGTCATCACGATGACATTTTGTTTTCAACTTGGCATTCTTTTTCGGCGGCCAAAGGTGGCAATGCTGGACGGTTGTTGAGGTGGTGGTTGAGGCATGTATATTTTTTTTTTCTTTTTTTAAATTTTTTTTAAATTTTTTCAACTGAACTGTCTATGCTTCTGTGTTATGAAGCAGCAGTCACTCCATGCAATTTTCGACGCGATTTTCACTATAGGTCATCTGGAAACGTCTCTCTGTGTTTTAGTACAGGGGTAAAACTGCGTACATCCAACCCCCATTACCCCACTGTAGGTGGGAGCCTTTGCGGCACTGGGATAATGATGATGTTGTTTTATTATTATTATTTAAAAAATACTATTAAGAATAGGAAAAATTGAAAATAATAATCCCAACTATTGTCGGTCCGCTAACAATAATCCCAACTATTGATTATTTTTGTATAATCCCAACTATATAGACCGTCCGCCAATAATGGTCCATGACTAGATATTACCTCCTATAGCAAGTTAATTTTAAATAGAAATTAAGCGTAAAAATTAAAAGTTGAGATTATTTATAGGGATTACTTGCTATATCTCTTCGCATCCACTTTAGAATTTATTTATAGCCGGTCACATCGGACCATTATTGACAAAAGGTACCTAAAGTTGGGATTATTCTGAAATAATCGATGGTTGGGATTATTATGAGCGGACCGTCAATAGTTGGGAATTTAAACTTTAAGCTCCTATTGTTGCAATTTGGCTTTTATGTAGTCCTATTTAGGGAAATCTTCCTAAATATTATTCTAGTTAATATTTCTACTATTTCTACGGTTACTAATATTATTTTCAAAAATGAAATTAAGTTGAACTGTCAAAAAATACAAACTACTCTGAATCACCAAATGAATAAATTATATTTTGATTTTCTCAACATGCTTTACCATTATATTTCACTACCATTAAGATCTCATGATTATATATCAAGCAAAACAATGAAAAGTATCGAAAATAATACCAGGGATTGCAATTGTATTTTTGTAATTTTTTCTTCTGAATATGTGTGCAGACACTTCAAGAGTTGCTGGTAATAATCACAATTCTGCAGTCTTTCTTTGATATTCTCAAACAACAATAAATCTTGATCAAGCATATCTGCCAATACATAAAGCAGAACTCAGAGTACTATTTGGTAGACAAAAGTAGTGGTAAAATCAATGACATGTTTTAATTGGTTATAAAGCCTTGGTAGATGATTATATCACTTTTTAAATCCTTAAATTCAACAAAAAGGGTGAATCAGGTAAATTCGGTGTCTTTGAAAACATTGCCCACCTTGATTAGGATGACTTTCACTAGCATCTTCTCTGTATAGAGATTTCCTGTTTAACTCCTTTTCATCAAAATCCCTTTCTCTACTTTCCTGTCCGCACTGTTCCGGGGAAGGCTGATCCAGACCATGGGCATTGTCTGCATGCAACTCAGTGGCCATCTGGAACCAGCAAAGAAAATAAACTGATTATCCTAATTCTTTTCAAAATGTATCAAATTATCTGTAAGAACTAAGAATCTACCTTTTCACCGGTCCTTCCTGCGATCACAGGAGACATTGTATCATCACGATGCAAGATATGGGCTCTATCGACCAAAGCTCTTGCCAATGAATTTGGTAAAAAATTGGTGAACTCCCCCAGCAAGTCAGGGTGCTCACTAAAGAGAGAAGAAACCTATAAAAAATATCAATAACAATAATAGCACCAGCATATAGAAGCAGCATAGCACAAGGGGAGTAGACTAGTAGAGAACTTAAGTGGTGATTACCATAAGGTACAATTGTGTGTACTTGTGTGTACTTTTGCATGCAAAGTACACTTCTCAGCAGAATCGTGCGCACATACACATGTATATATACTCTCTTTAAATTTACATCATGTACTTCATGAAAATTAAAAATAGGAGTATAGGACTTGACATGTTCAACTTCTTGCATACATACAAACATAGACGTATGTGGTAACTATATACACATATTTGTTTAATACAACAACAACATCCAAGCCTTAATCCCAAAAGAATTTGGGGTCGGCTAACATGAATCGATCTATGATATCGATGCCAAAAAGAGAAGGCGGACAAGAAAAGGAAAAAAAATTAAGATAAAATGAATAAAATAAAGATACATAAATATAAGATAACAATAATACAAGAATATAACCAAGACAAAAGAAAAATAAATAAAAGAGCATAAAAAGCTAGAAGATAAAAATAACATAAGAATATAAAAAAATAAGGAAGATAAACGATAAAAGAAACAAGAGAGGAAAGGTAGACAAGACGTCAATCGTCCACATGGATGTGTGCCCTCCACTTTGCTCTCTCCAAAGCCATACTCTCATCCAACCCAAGAAGACGCATATCAGTTCTGCTTACTCTAATCCAAGTCTGTTTGGGTCTTCCCCTCCCTCTCTTCTCTGACTCTTCTCCCCATCCCTCAAGTCGTCTAACAGGTGCATCACTCGGTCTTCTATGCACATGTCCAAACCACCGCAAACGAGACTCCTGCATCTTATCTTCTATAGGTGCTACTCTCACCTTTTGTCTGATTACCTCATTCCGCAGGCGGTCTTTTCTGGTAAGTCCACACATCCAACGCAACATACGCATCTCTGTCACACTCATCTTTTGAATGTGACATTGCTTCACCGCCCAACACTCTACGCCATACATTAATGCCGGCCTAATTGCTGTACGATAAAATTTACCTTTCAGTTTAGTCGGCATACCTCGATCGCATAAAAATCCTGAAGCACTTTTCCATTTCATCCACCCAGCTCTGATTCTATGACATACATCTCCATCTAATTCACCATCCTTCTGAATTATGGATCCCAAGTAACGGAACATATCACACATCGATATCTCCTTACCATCAAGAGTAATCCCACTGTTGCTACTGCTTCTACCTCCACCGAACTTGCACTCCATATACTCAGTCTTGCTTTGGCTCAGTTTGAAACCCTTGCTCTCCAATGTTTGTCGCCATACTTCCAACTTTGCTTTAACACCGGATTGTGTCTCATCAATAAATACAATATCGTCGGCAAACATCATGCACCACGGTATATCTTCTTGAATTGACTTGAATTGACTTCGTAAGTTCATCCATGACTAAAGCAAATAAAAAAGGACTCAGAGCAGATCCTTGGTGCACTCCAATAGTAATAGGGAACTCTGCGGTCCTCTCTACACTAGTGCGGACACTTGTAGTACAAGCATCATACATATCCATGATGATGCTGATATACTTACGCGATATGCCTATTTTAGTTAAGGCCCACCAAAGAACTTCTCGAGGTACCCTATCATATGCCTTTTCTAAGTCAATGAACACCAAATGCAGATCCTTTTTAGTGTCTTTATACTTCTCCATAACTTGTCTAAGAAGGTGAATGACTTCAGTTGTTGAGCGTCCAAGCATAAAACCAAATTGATTCTCCGAAATTTTCACACTTTTACGTAGTCTTTGCTCAACCACTCGCTCCCAAAGTTTCATGGTGTGACTCATAAGCTTAAATTTAGTTAGCACATTCTTGTACATCACCCTTATTTTTAAATAAGGGAATGAGAGTACTCTTCCGCCAACTCACTGGCATTTTGTTGTTTCTCCGAATCATGTTGAAGAAACGTGTTAGCCACTCGATGCCTTTCTCTCCCAAACTTCTCCAAGCCTCGATCGGTATGCCATATAGACCCACTGCTTTCTTCCGACCCATTTTTCTCATAGCCCCTTTAACTTCTGTTGTTTGAATCCTTCTCACGAAGTCCCTATTTACCATACACTCTGGTATAGTAAGATCATCAACACCTTGGACTTTATTCCCGTTGAACAAGGTATCAAAGTATGACCTCCACCTCTCTTTTATTTCTTCGTCGTCCATTAGTGCCCTTTGATCGACATCCTTCACACACTTAACTTTTCCGATATCTTGAGTCCTACGGTTACGAAGGCGAGCAAGTCTGTAGATATCTTTTTCTCCTTCCTTAGAATCCAACTTTACATACAATTCCTTATTCACTTTTCCTTTGGCTTCCTTCACAGCTTTCTTTGCTCTTCTTCTAGCCTCTTTGTACTCCTCTATGTTCTCGTCGCTCCAACTTTTGCCCAATTTCTTATAGCATTCTCTTTTGGCCCTTATTGCTTGTTTCACCTCATCATTCCACCAAGATGTGTCCTTTTTTGGTGGCAGGCATCCTTTAGATTCTCCGAGTATCTCCTTCGCCACTTTGTTAATGGTGGACTCCATTGATAACCACACATCATCCACGTGTGCGTTATTATCAATAGACCAAACATCTTCCTCCAACATTTTGTGTGCAAAACTTTGTTGGAGATTCCCCTCGAGCCTCCACCATTTTATCTTTGGCTCCCCTTGTACCTTAACTCGTCCACTCTTTTTACCTCGAAAATCAAGCACAAGCATCCTATGTTGAGTGACAGCACTCTCACCTAGGATAACCTTAAAATCAGTGTAACTAGTTCTCCAAGTCGTCTGTACTAAAAAGTAGTCAATTTGGGTACTATTAGCTCCACTTCTATAGGTGACAAGGTGAGAGTCTCTTTTCTTGAACCAAGTGTTCATCACAGCACACTCATATATTTGTTTAATATATACATAAAATAAATATACTATGTAAATGCATGTAAAAAAATATATACAAATATATGATGTCTTTAAGTGCATATGTGTTTTCTATAAGGTAGCAAGCCACCGAAGGATATATGGTACACAATGTTATACTGAAAAGGAATTAATAAGCTGGATACTTAATATTGTATAATGTCCACCATCTTTCTAAATTGTAGAATAAGATAGTGTGCCTTACAGAAACAAAGATGCTCATACATACTGACATATGGATAAGTGTGCACATACAAATTCTTCGGTTCTTCTTATAGGTCTATGGATAGACATAAAAGAGAAGAACACGAGATTGTATACAAAGGAGCCACAGAGTAGAAAATAATTAACCCCGGGTAAAAATTAATTAACAACACTCTCATCCTAGCCAGGGTAGGAAGAAGAGTCCTTGTCAGGTCGCATGAAATTTAATTCTCCACAAAGAGGCGGCTCACACAAGGGGGGCAAATAGGGGCTGATGCCACCCCCAAATTTTTAAGCAAGTATAATACTATAATGAAATAATTGCATATTAATGACTATAATGAAATTATGGTAACTTATGTTCAATTGTTAAACTTAAGTTACTATGACACTACATTGTAGTAACTAATAGTCATATTTATGAAAATAAGTTTTATTTTAGTAATAGTTTTGTAAAAAATCCTACTGTAATTACATCAAATTTTTAGTCTGGGCAAAAGAAAGCAGTTGGTCCAGATGGCATATCAATCGAGGTCTGGAGAAGTTTGAGAGAGAGCCGTCAAGTGATTAACACGTTTCTTGAATAAGATTTGGAGAAGCAACAAAATGTCAGTGAAATGGCGGAAAAATACTCTTATTCCCTTATTTAAAAATAAGATTATCGAGGGATTAAACTTATGAGTGACACCATGAAATTTTGGGATTAAACAATGGCTCCAAAGAAGTGAAGAAGTGTGAAAATTTCAGAGAATCAATTTGGTTTTATGTTTGTTCACTCAAGAATTGAGCTCATTCACCTTCTTAGGAAACTTGTAAAGAAGTATAGAGACACTAACAAGGATTTGTATTTGGTGTACATTGGCTTACAAAAGGCATATGATAGGGTACCTTGAGAAGTTTTTTGGTGGATCTTAACTAGAAAAGACATATCACGTAAGTATATCAGCATCGTCATGGTTATGTATAAGGATTGTACTATCCGTATTAGTGTAGGGAGGATTGCAGAGTGTATTGGAATGCACCAAGGATCGGCTTTGAGTCCTTTCTTATTTGCTATAGACTTATAGTTATAGATGAACTTACGAAGTCAATTCAAAAAGATAAATTGTGGTGCATGATGTTAGCCAACGATATTGTTTTGATTGATGAGACACAATCGGGTATTAAAGTATAGTTGGAAGTATGGTGACAAACATCGGAGAAGGTAGAAGCGGTGTCACGACTGAATATATAGAGTGCAAGTTTGGTGGAGGTAGAAGCAGTGGTGATAGTGAGATTACTCTAAATGGTTAGGAGATATGGGTCAGTAATATGTTATGTTACTTGGCCTCCATAATTCAGAAGGACGATAATCTAGATGGATATATATCCCATAGAATCATAACAGTGTGGATGAAATATAGAGTGCGTCAAGATTTCTATGTGATCGAGGTATGCCGACTAGACTGAAGGGTAAATTTTATCAGGCAACACTTAAGCCTGCACCCAAATTCTTTTGGGATTAAGGCTTGGATGTTGTTGTTGTTGTTGAACACTTAAGCCTGCATTATTATATGACATAGAGTGTTGATCGGAGAAACAATGTCACATTTAAAAGATGAGCATGGTAGAGATGTGCATGTTGCGTTGGATGTTTGGACATGCTAAAAAGACTACTTGAAGAATGAGACAATCAGACAAAAGGTGGGAGTAGCACCTATTGAATATAAGATGTGGGATTCTCAATTGCGGTAGTTTGGTCATGTGAATAGAAGACCGAGTGATGCACCTATTAGGCAAGTTGAGAGGTGTTGAGAAGAGGCGGGGAGGAGAGGGAGAGGAAGACCCAAACAAACATGGACTACAGAAGTTAGGAGTGATATGCTAGGAGTGATGTGTTTCTTCTGTGTGGAGGATTGATCTCTTTTCTCTTTTTTATCCTTTTATCTATTTATTTTCTTGTCTTTCTTATGTTCTTTATCCTTTTAACTTTTTTATCTTATTGTTTTTTTCTTTATCTTATACTCCCTCCGTCACTTTAAACTTTGCCAAAGTTGACTGGCACATAGAATAATAAGTAAAAATTCTGTGGTTACGGTTTGTGCAGAGGAGAGAGAATTAACAGGAGCCACAAATTCTTTGTTAAAAAGGGGAAAGTGGCAATGTTAATGGGACAATCAAAAAAGGAAAGTTGATAAAGTTATAAGGGACGGGGGGAGTATTTATCTGTTTATCTATTTTATCATACCTTATGTTTTATTTTTCTTATCTTTCTTTTCTTTTTGTCTTTGATATCATGTATCGTTTCATGTTAGCCGACCATAGTTGTCGATGGCGCAGAATAGCGCATGCGCCATGCGCCATGAGGCGCGCTTGAGACCTCTGCGCCATGAAATAACCCGTGGCGCTGGAAATACACATGGCGACGCCATTCCTTCGTTATTGCCATTCTCTCGCCTTCGCCATGGCGATGCGCGATGTTTTTTAACGCATCAGCCGGTATTGCTTTGTAATTTTTTGGGCTGTTGGGCCTACTAAGACCTCTAATATTATGTGAGGCCATAACCTTAATAAAACTCTAATAAAAAATTAATATTTTAGCCCATTATACTAATAACAACCCTAACAAAAGTATAAGTAAAGACACAAAGCCATACGACAAAACCAGAAACGAAAGGGGGGACTCGTTGACTTCTTCCAACTACAAAAGGTATGACTACCCTCTTTAATGCTCTGTATTAATGAAGAAAACTTCAGTTTATACTTTATACAATTATAGTTTATACAAAACAGTATATGAATATATGATTCCTGACAATGTGAACTTCATTTAAATATTTAATACAAAATCTGGAATGTGAACTTCATTTAATAAAAAAACTTCATGTGGTTTGAGTGCTAACTATTAAACACTTAAACATAAACCAAAGCAACAGACCAACAGTAGATGATTTAGTAAAATGCTATGCTACATTGCTATTTTATCAATTTAAAGTAAATTAGTTAGATACTTAGATGATTTGTTCAGATAATTTAAATGGTATGTTCAGACTTCAGATAATTTAAATTGAAGTTTTTACTTTATGTTAAAATGAAGTTTTTACTTTATGTTCAGATAATTTATGTTAAGATAAATGTTCAGATAATTTATGTTGACATATCAATTCAGAATTTCAGATCAGTGTTTTTACTTTAGAACATTGTATTTATCATTTACTCTATCAATTTATTTATCACAGTTAAGTGAGTTAACATATCAATTTAGATGATGTTCATTGTTCACTTTAAATTGATACCAGTGTAGTTATAGCTTATAAGATTCACCATATAAAAAAAGATCAGTGATCAAAAGCCTGGTGGTTCTATTTCTAAACAGGAAGCCAGTGATCAGTTTTTAAACTATTTATAAAAAAAGATCAGTGATCGAAAACCAGTGTAGCACACGCGATCTTAACAGGAATCCTTCCTATTAATTATAGCAGGAAGCCACTTTCTTAAAACAGTCTATTACTATACACACTAAGAATCTAAGATTTAGCAGGAAGCCACTCTCATGAAACTTTTTTTGAATATTATGTTTTTTTGGAAGTACTTTAAACTATTTTAACTTCACATGTTTTGGTTAGAATATTGTTATTCAAGTTTTTTATCATGTTTTTTGGTGATTGGGTTGATCAATTATAGTGTCTATAATTCGTTTTGTAGCTCTTTTTTTTGTCACGTGGCGACGCTATATTTGTGCCATCGCCATGGGAAAAGGCATGTGCGCCATGGATGTCGCCATGCGCCATGACAACTATGTAGCCGACCCAAAAATATTTTGGAATTAAGGCTTAATGTTGTTGTTGTATGTATTATTAGGCATTATTTATTTGGATCCACCACTTCCCGCAAAAAATACATTATTATTCCAAACTATCCACCTCTATAAAGCTATTAGTGGAGTCCTCTAAACAAAAAAAGGAAAGAAAGTTCTATAACTTCAAATAGCATCAAATAGTTAAACCATCACAAAACTATGATAGCATTCCCCAACTTGTGATTCTAGCAGCCTCATGGAGTGTGCCTTCTGTATGTTCGCCCCGAAATACATCCATAACACATACACTTATGTGTGCGGGTGGGGGAATATTAGTAATGCAAAAATACCTGAGCAAGGAAAAACTGATTCTACTTCATCCATACAATTTTATTGTCCTTTAAATTATTTATGTGATTAACCGCATCCCCTTGTATTCTCTTGTTTTATACGGAGTATATCAGCTTTTTATAATATTCAAATAATTACAATGTAATTTTAATGTGCAAATTTTAGTGTAATTAGCAATTTATTATTACTAATAAAAGTAATAATACAATAATCATTCACTATGGGACTGTTGGAACTTACTGTCAATCATCTTAATCCAAGACAACCTTTATACTCCCTTTGTCCCAATTTTTTCTTCATGTTTACTGTTTGCACTATGATTAGGTGTGTAGTTGAGCTCAATTAAAAAGCAAAGAATTGATAAGGGTCATAGGTCTCTTTCGTTAAAAGTCAATTAGAGGAACTTTTTGGACAACAAAGAAAGGAAGACGATAAAAACATGTTGAAAAGAGAGTACAAGACAGAGGAAATCTGTAAATGTTGGTATTTACAATCTATGAGCATCTACTTTCACTTATACAATAACACCCACCCATGAAGCTAGCCATAGTCATTGAAAAGCTCTAAATGCAAGCCCAACAAGTCTCGTTTGGGAGTAAGCCCAAGACAGAGGTAATGTCTGACATTACCGCTACCCTAGGAGTAGAGAGTTTGTTTTTTCTTGAAAACCCCCCTCTCAGGAAAAAATTGAGAGTTTTGGAAAGTTCTGCAACTTTGAATATTTTGAAGATTTTAATGAATAGTTGAAGTCAGAAAAAACAATCCAATTGTAAAAGGGTAATGTGAACAAAGTTAAATGAACTCTAGATTCTAGAATGATCACAGCCATTAGATGAATCTAACGGTCGAGATTCAATCCCGTAGATTAGTACTAGCTCCGTCCTGGCTTAAGGTTTTCATTAAAATGGCATGGTTTTTAGACAACAATTAAATATTACCTCCGTCCCAAAATACTTAGCCATCTTTAAAACTTTGACCAACTATATATATTTATTGGAAATTATTTATAATATAAAAATGATATGAAAATGTTCTTTGTTAAAGTACTTTCATAAAACCATAAAACTTATAACTTTCATAATATTATACTAATCAAAATCATGGTAAAAGTTTTAAGATTTGGCCAAGTATTTTGGGACAGCGGTAGTAGGTAATTTGAGTATATTTTGAGAAGTATTTTGGATAAGTACATTATATCATGGGATAATTGATGATACATGTATGTTATAGGTGTATTATTTTTATTTTTTATGAATAAATTGTCATTTAAGAGTGCTAATTATTTCCTATACTAGAAATGGGAACCTTTAGATGGGACGTCTGAATCTTAACCCGGGACAGAGGGAGTACATTTTTGAGGTACTAATTGAAATCACACCATATATATAGACACACACACACACATAATCAAATTATTTGTGCGTTGGATCTTTGGGTCGTTGGTTTCTAAAACAAATTTGATTATATCAATACAACAACAACAACAAAAACAAAAACATCCAAGCCCTATTCCCACCAAATTATATATCAATATGTTGATTTATATACTTGCCTCCAAATTTAACCATTTTTGTGAGCCCAAAATAGGCAGAGAAAAATGAATATTGGTCCGTTTATAGTTGAATGCTCATATCAACATATGTGAGAAACAGCAAGCAAAAAGCATATACCTCTTGAACAACCTCAGAGATTAATTTGTTTTCCTTTCTATACTTAATCAGAACGTCAAGGAAACCTTTATACACGTGATCATCACCTTGAAACCTAGCCTGAGAGAAACAACTCCATCAGCTGAAAACACTGCAACAAAGTACATAGGTAAGCCTAAAAATGGCAAATCCTCACCTTTATCTTGTTTACAAAACCGATTGCCTCTTCAAATTCAACTGGCTTTTTCACCGGAGGTGGTTGTGGTTCATCCTCAGATTGTAGGGTTATCTCATATCCCTTTGGCAAGAATGTATTGAAGCCCAAAATTAAATTTTCATGCCCTTTAAATAGATTCTTCACTCTTGCTATGACACAAGATGTGTCAATTCTGTTAACATCAACAAATATTACATGAAGATAAATCAACAATGTCTTTCAGCTGGTAGTAAAAACAGAATTAAAAGAAGCCAACAAAATGTATTGCAAAAAACAAGGAAAAGGAATAAACCTTTGAGCTTTGAAATCTTTCATGACCTCAAGGAACTCATCGTATTTGTCTCTTTTGTCATGAAAAATATCCTTCACATTCTTGAGATATGCAAGGGCATCACTTGCGGTTAGCTTCTGTGTATCGTTTCCACTCATCGTCCGGTGCTTCCCGAGACTTCAAGGTCCACACAGAAAAACCAATTGAACGGTAAAAAAGCCATGGCCACTTTACATGGAAAAAATGCGGTAACATATAAGGCAATATTGCATCGCTTTAGAAATAATTAAGATCAATTCCTATACATGAGCCCAGCTAGGAAATGAAGGGCCGGGCCGGAGCAAGTGCTAAGAGCCCAACCGTACAGGACCCTTGAAAATGGAAGGCCCAAAAATATTAGTAGCATTATTATTATTTATTAATATAATTGAATCCCATCTACCCATAGCCCACATATGCAATTGCAAATAACGGACTCACATACTCCATCATATGTGCAGCGGATAAGATTCAAAATTCCATCTATAAGGCATTTATCCTTATATATTGTGGTTATTATCTTATTCTCTTTTAGGACTTCTAGTTTGGACCGATTGCTAATTAAGTGATTAGGTTGCATTATTATAATTGAGCTAAACAAATTAGTAAATTCATATTATTAAGTTATTAGTTTTTAATTTCATAATTCAGTTTAGCAGATTAATATTATTAGGTTATTTGGCTGTTACTTTTTTATTTTAAGATGCGTTTGAAAAAGGCTTAATTTTTATTGTTGCACAGGGTCCTCATTTTCTTAGGACCAGGTCCTCGTTTTCTTAGGACTGGCCCTGAGGAAATGAGACCCTAAGCAAACAAATCTACATTGGGAAAAAGGATGATAACTGGTGCTTCTTGAAAGCAGAAGAAGTGCTGGCTGCAAGATATAAAAATAGTAAGACACTAGAGATATAATAGAGAAAAAATAGAAAACTGTCCAGAGGTTTCAAATGACAAACGTTGAAGTATTTTTGTGCACAGCAGACAAATGTATATGGCTTTCTTCAATGAAACAATTTGAAGGTCCAAGAAAGAGATTACTTTTGCACAGCCAAAATAGCCAGTGATCTTACTGGTAGTGTGAAAAGATTAAATTTTTCCCCTTTTTATTGGCTATAAACTCGTAATGAATTCACTGGTAAGCTCAATACAGAGTATACACAAAGACACAAGATCAGGGATAGGTAGAGCGACAAATGAGGCTTGCAATTCAGCCCTAGAGGAGTTAATTGGGCGTTTAAGAGTCGTGTATGATCCATCTGCAGACTTCTTGACCCCTGCCCCTCAATTAAACCCTAAAAATCACGCATTAATTTACTCTAAAAACTCAGATTAAAAAAATAATCAAGAACGGGAAAACTGACAACTGCAAAAAACGATTCATACAAACTCAATTATTCATCATGATTAACACTAACCATTTTCCCCAAGCAAATCACTAACCCCGAATTTTACTAAAACGCACAAATTCAAATGTAGGCGCCTTAATCCATGCAAACGGAAGCAAGATGTTTACCAGGAGATCTTTCAATGCGGCGCCGGACACCGATACCTGTATCTGTACGTAAGAATTTCAGCTTTTATAAATTGAACTAAATTGCAGAAACAAATGATGGTGTATGTATGTGCGCTCCCTGTAAAACAGACATGGCGAGAATGCGAGATAGAGATAGAAAGTGACTATGTATAGTTTCGCCTTGGCTGTTTGGCTGCAAAACACGCTGGTTGAGAAGAAGAAGAGGGGGTGAAACGTCTTTTGTTTGCGTTACGCGGCGTGTAAGTTGTAACAGGATATAAGTATGATCTTTAGGAGTAGTGTTCAAAAAATTAAGGATGTTTTGAATTTGATTAAATTTTCAAATTTTCTAGTTTATTTAATTCCGTTGTGACACGAAAAAGTGTATTATTTGTGTATTTTATAATTGTCAAATTTTGATAATTTTTAATTATTTAATTCTTATCCAGTCTGTTGGTCCAAAATAGGACGCTCGTAGGCTTTTAGGAAAGCTACGTACGACACTCAAGCAAGAATTAGGAAAGTACGAATATGGAAAGTTAGCCAGAAATAGCATATCTGTATTTGAAATTCGAATTTCCTTTTATAGGCGATTACAAACGGTAACTGCCGAACATAATAATGACTAAATTAATTACAACTTTAATACAGAATTAAACACATAATTAAGTCGCGCATTGATTGTTGGCCGTTACTCTTCCTGGCTGGCAGGTCAGTCTGGCTGGCAGGCTGGACGCTTGAGTTCCCTCCTGCTGGACTGGACGGTGGGCTTCCCGCTAGGCTGGAGGAAGGCTTCTGACCGGACTGGAGGCAGGCTCCCGGGTAGGCTGGACCGCAGGCTCCCAGTTGGGCTGGACCGCAGGCTCCTAGCTGGGCTGGTGGTCGGCAGGCTCCTGGCTAGGCTGGAAGGCAGGCTCCCCACTGGGCTGGAAGGCAGGCTCCCGGGTAGGCTGGACCACAGGCTCCCAGTTGGGCTGGAAGGCAGGCTCCCGGGTAGGCTGGACCACAGGCTCCCAGTTGGGCTGGACCGCAGGCTCCCAGCTGGGCTGGTCGATAGGCTTCCGGTTGGGCTGGACCGCAGGCTCCCAGCTGGGCTGGAAAGCAGGCTCCCCACTGGGCTGGAAGGCAGGCTCCCCACTGGGCTGGAAGGCAGGCTCCCCACTGGGCTGGAAGGCAGGCTCCCCACTGGGCTGGAAGGCAGGCTCCCCACTGGGCTGGAAGGCAGGCTCCCGGGTAGGCTGGACCACAGGCTCTCTTGGGCTTCCGCTCCTTGATTGCCCTGATTGGTTGGGCCGACTCGAGCTCTAGGTTGCTGGGCTTGGGCCCGCTGGTCCAAGTTCGGGGCCTGGGCTGATTAGGCTCTGGGCCTGGTCCCATAACCCCATCACGAATCCCCCACTCCCTCAGTCGAGTAGTAGACTCGGCTGAGAGTGAGTAGTTCAGGTCAGCTGCCTATTAAAAAATATTCACATATCAGGGAGTCATAATTGTGGATTCTGTCAATCCCACAATTTATGGAGATTTCCAAATTTCGAATAAGGCACCCAACTTTAAAAGGCCCCAAATTAATTCCCTTAGCGTACTAGCATTCCAGCAGCAAGCTTTCTCCCAGACTTCAGGATCCAGGTCAGCTTCAAAAAATCCCTGAAATTCATAAATTATTTTTGGACTTTATTTTATTTTTCCTCACTTTTCTTTTCTTTCCTTTTCTTTTCTCTCCTTCTTTTTTCCTTTCCTTTTCTTTTCTTTCCTTTCTTTTTTCTTTCCTTTCTTTTTTTCTTTCCTTTCTTTTTTCCTTTCCTTTCTTCTCTTTCCTCTCTCTCCCACGATCTGCGTCCGTCTTCCTCGCGTCGCCCCAGCGCCGCCGCCGCCAACCAGGGGCCGCTGCAAACCGGTTGGCCGCCTCCGTGATCCAGCATCTCTGTCGGGTCGGTCCATGCTGCGCCAAGCCGCTGCTACACCACCCGCCGGCGGACGGCGTCGCCCCCGCAATCTGGCGGTTCTGGCCGGTGGGCCTGGATCCCATGTCTTGGCCGACCACCTACTCAGCCGGTGGCCGTTCCGCTCTTGGTCAGCGTCGCCAGGGGCTGGTGGCCCGGCGGTCCCCCGAGTCGGGCACCCGGGCGGCAGTCTTCTCTCAGGCGGCCGTGCAGTTCCGTCGTGCGTCCCCCAGGCCGTCCTCCCCAACGGTCGGCACAGACCGGAGCTTGAGTTGGTCGGGGCGTCCCGTGCTGGTCAGCGGCTCCCTGGGGCGGTTGCGTGCTACCCGACGTCCCTCGCCTTGCAATTGGATATTGAACTCTACCCAGATCGAACATCCACACCATAGGGCTGGCGGCAGGCCGGAACCCTGTTGTTGCCCGTCGCGCGGCAGATGCAACGGTCTCCTATTGATGGCGACCATCTTCCTGCTGCCCGACTGAGCCCCCCATTAAGCGCGACACTTCGTATTAATTCTTGTAGCTCTTTTTTTGTGTGTGCAGGCACGCTCCTTTTAGTTTGGTCATGCAGGGCGGCAGATGCTCTCCCCATGAGAACAATGATCATACGGATTCAGGACTGTCGGCTATTATTGAAGCAGAGCGCGGGGCAGCCGCGAGACCCATGCGGGTCAGCCACGGCCCTCGGCCACGTATGCATGCGGGTGTTACTACTGGACAGCCAGCTGATGTTCTCACTGAGTTGGCTCCAGCTAGACGGGTTGCTACTTCTGAGGGACGACCCCTCGGTGTTCCAGACAGAGCGTGCATCCAACCTGTGAACGTACCAGACTCTGACGATGATTCTGATACTCGGGTGGACTTGGATTCCTGGTGGGACCTTGATAGCAGCGGAATACCGGATCTCCCTTCTCGCGTCACAGAAGGGGACCTCGCCGTAGCATGTAGTCTGATTGGTGGTAATTGTTTGTTGGAACCTCCGGTGGCCACCGACGTATTGAGCGATCCACCAGCCCCCTATTTCGGGGTCCATATCCGCTCACTGGAGTTAGGGATGGCCGTGCCACTGCACCCCTTCCTGGTTCGGTTCCTTCACTTTTTGGGTGTGGCCCCGGGTCAATTGGCTCCGGCGGCTCATATGTTCATTGCCGCTTTTGTGGCGCGGTGTGAGGATGTGGGCCTCACACCCACGATTGATCTGTTTTTCAGCTGCTTCCAGTGGCATGCTTCTAGCTTTTTCGACTTACTCTCCCAGAGGCCGGTGAGCAAACTGTTTCGATCGGGTTACCCCCGTTCAGGGAAAGGGTGGAAGAAGAGATGGATATGGGTATCCGACCCCAACCTCCCGTCGCCTCTGCCTCGGTGGGGTGAACGGGTTCGGAAGTGTGACCGGGTCGCTCTCTCCCCTGGTCTCAAGTCCTCCATCGAGATATTGTCCGCAGGCGGTCCCCACTCCATCAGCTCATATTTAGGTGACTGTCATCTGTCTGGTCTATGTTTGCTACTTTGTATTTTATCCTGCTTATCCTCACATTTTTCTTCCGCAGCTGTGCCTGAGAAGCTCGTTGTTGAGGCGGAATCTGATGAAGAGGAGGAGCCTCAACAAGTCATCGTTCCTGTGGCAGCAACGGCTGCAAAGGGGAAAGGGCACGGAGCCCCCCCTCCAAGAAGGGTGAGAGTTACCTTCGGGCCTCGGCCAACTACGCCAGTGCAGGAGAAGCACAAGGGCGGACTCGTCGATCTGCTAGTCCAATTGGATGGGTCCGATGAGGAGGAGGAGGAGGAGGGGCCCTGCCCCGCCGTTGCTGATGTGGCCCCCAAGACGGTTGCGGGGAAAGAGCGCGGAGCCTCCTCCCCGGGCTGAGGGGAACGAGTCTCGAAGAAGGCCAAGGTCGCCCCCAAGTTTCCTTCCGCTGAGCAGGTACATGAGGGTGCAGATGAGAGGGTGGCCGAACGGAGCAGCCATGACACCCAACATACAGTTACTTACGCCTTCCCATCTTCGAGTGCCTCAATTATGCATGAAGGCTTCCCGGTCAGGGATTATGCTTCATCAATCCTCCCACCAGGCGACCTCACCTGTACGACTTCCCAAGAGTTTCATCCCCTCTTGGAGGGTTCTATCCGGGCACATATCGAGGTAGGTTGATCACGTTTTGGTGTGGATTGTGTTTATCCCTGAACCCCCTCACATTTCCGTTTGTCTATCTTGCAGGGGCTCGCCAAGACCATCAGGGCACTTCACGCAGCCAATCATTCTCAGGCCAGGCTTCAACGTGAGGCTGACGAAGCTAGGGCCGCCCTGTGGGCCAGCCAGAAAGCCTTCTCCGAGCTGTAGTCCTCGCGTGCACAAGAATGTGAAGAAGCGGCCAAACAAGGAGCCAAGAAAGCGCTCTCCGAGTTCCAGGCCTCCGAGCAGTTCCAGAAGCTCATCTCTGCGAGGGTGCAAGCGGAAGAGTCTGAACTGGTGCAGAGGTGGCTGACGACCCCCGACGGAGAGTATTGGCGCGCTCGCGAAGTCCTCTATGCTTTTCAGAGTGGCAAGTATTTGATGCAGCAGAAGGTGTATGGCCGGTTGAAGGATCTAGACCCTGACTTTCATCCATCCACACTGGGCCTTCCTGGCCGCATGAAGAAACCCGTGGAGGCGATAGCCGTTCTTCCCCCAGAGGCCGTCCGTCAGGAGGAGGAGCTTGGTAGTTCTAACGAATGGGCCTGGTTCTTTCCGCCAGCTCCGGGGAACATGACTCCTGTGGCCCCTGGCCAGGACTTGGTTGGTGTGTTAGATGACATTCCCGAGGTTGATGGCGATGGGTCTGTCCAGTCGTGACCTTGTATTTTGTATTTCCTTTGTTTCCCACTTGAATACTTTGTGGATGTTTGATTTTTATTTCACACGCCTCCTTTTCTATACTTTGCATTACGAATACTTAGCAATTTATTCGGGGATCTGGCTTCTCTAACCTCCCGGGGGCGGTTAGGCTGGCGTGGCCGAGCCTGTCCGTGCCTCTCCTAGTTGGATAGAAGTGATCTGTTCGATATTGATATGGAATCAACAAGTAAGTGACTTGTTTGGCCAGCAAGGTCGGACATTGAACCGACGAGGAAGACCCTTAGGTCGGTATCCTGAACGTTCATGACCCGGGGGTCAGTCCTACTGTCACTTTAACCCGTCCAGTTTGCCCGGACTTGGGAATAATCTGGTTACTCCCGCATGGATAGCCAAACAACAGGGGCGGACCCTGCATGATCCACCAGAACGAACCCGCACCGCCAACTCAGGGATGACGAGAGTGCGAGCTGCTTGGCCAGCGATGTTAGGCGGCGAGCACTCGAAAGGACCCGGAGGTCAGCATCCTGAGTACCCTCGACCCGGAGGCCGGCCCTACCGTCGCCTCGACTGTCGCGGCTAGCTCTTTACTTTAGAAAACTGCCCAGATTCTTGAAAATCGCTTGGCTATTTTCGGTTAAAGAGCCTGGCCGAGGTCGGCCAAACACCGAGGGGGGCATAGTACCTTTTTTTTTTTTGCCGCCGCCCTTTATTGCTAAGTGAGGTCGGACCTCTTTTGATGACAAAATATCGCTAGCAAAGTATATTGAATTCATGATGTGGGCGGACCACATGAAGAATTACAAATTGTAATCCCGTGCTCGGAGCACAGGAGTTTACAAAGAAAAGTGAAACTTCGATTTTCTACTGGTAAAACTTCATCAGGTGCTCGGCATTCCAGACGCGGTCTACCAACCGGCCTGTTGTTGTTTTCAACTTGTATGTCCCAGGGCCGATCACTGCGTCAACCACGTAAGGGCCTTCCCACTTGACGGAGAGCTTACCTCCCTCTGTCGGCCTGCTGGCCTTCCTACGTCTTAGGACATAATCACCGACGTCAAAACTCCGGGGTCGGGCTCGGCTGTCTTGGTACGCCTTGACTTGTCGTCGATAGTTTTCCGCTTTGATGAAGGCACGGTCTCTTCTTTCCTCAGTGAGGTGGAGCTCGGCTCGGAGCCTCTCCTCATTGCTGGCTGGTTCAAACTCTTCTACTCGCCGGCTGGGAACTACGGCCTCGAATGGTGCCCTCGCCTCAAAGCCATAACACAAGGCAAAGGGGGTCTCTCATGTTGCCTTCCTTGGGGTTGTTCTGAAGGTCCAAAGTATATTGTTCAACTCCTCCACCCAGGCAGTCCCGAGGGCCTCCAACTTCTTTTGCAGTCCATCGACGATCGTCCGGTTGGTGTTCTCCACCTGTCCATTTGCCTGGGGGTAGCAGACCGCAACTCGGCTGGATTCTACTCCCCACTCTGCACAGAATTGCCGGAAGGCTTCGCAGTCAAACCGCCTTCCGTTGTCGGAGATTATTTGGAGGGGAACCCCAAACCGGCAGAAAATATTCTTCCATATGAACTTCTTACATTGGAGATGTGTGATGCTGGCAAGCGGCTCAGCCTCAACCCACTTCGTAAAGTAGTCCACCGCGACGATGACAAACTTCCGGTTTCCCGACCCGGTTGGTAAGGGACCGACCAGGTCGACACCCCATCTTGTGAATGGAAGGGCGGTGCTGATCGGTGTGTACATCGTTGCTGGTCGGCCGGGGCTCTTCTGGAATTTCTGGCATGTCTTGCATCTCCTTGCATAGTCAGCGCAATCCTTCATTATTGTTGGCCAAAAGTACCCCTGGAGGACGACCTTCCTAGCTAACGTGCCTGCCCCCTGATGGGCGGAGCATACGCCCCCATGGAGTTCAGAGACGATCATTTCCGCCTCATGTGGGCGTAAACACTTTAGCAAGGTCCCATTGTAGGGACCTCTTGTACAACTTCCCATCCAAGACGACGTAGCCCGGAGCTCGTCGCCGGACTAACCTTGCCTCCTCTTCTCTCTCGGGGAGCGTCCCATCGGCTATGTAGCGCAGGAGGTCATCCACCCAACACCAGGCGACTGGTTGCAGGGGAAGGACGTCAATGGACGGTGAGGCTGATATGCTTGAGGTCGTCATCTCCTCAATGCGTGCAATTCTCGATATATGTTCAGGTAACCCTTGGGATAGCTTTGAGAGGAGGTCTGCATCGGAGTTTTGATTTCTCGGGATGCAGATCAACTCTGCTTGCTTGAACAACCCGAGCAACTCCCGAACAACATCTCGATACTTCATCATTCTTTCTTCCTTCGCTTCGAACTCACCTTTGACCTGTGAAACCACCAGACGGGAGTCACATTTCACCGTTATCCACTCTGCTCCCATGGCGGCCGCCAATCGTAGCCCAGATAGTAGGGCCTCGTACTCCACCTCATTGTTGGAGACTTTGAAAAGATAGCGGTAAGCATAGTAGGCTCGGAATCCCTCGGGTGAGATGAGGACGATTCCGCCCCTGCATCCCTTGGCTCCTGCCGACCCATCAGTCGCTAGAGTCCACCATTGTTCATTGCTCTCCTGTTGCCTATCTGCCACTTCTCGGGCCGTGCATTCCACAATGAAATCAGCCAGAGCCTGGCCTTTGATGGACGTCCGAGGCTGGAAGTCAACCTCGTATTGGTTGAGGAGCATCGACCACTTCACTACCCGGGTTGTGCCGGGCGCCCTCAGAGCGACACCTAGGGGTTGGTCTGACAGGATTCTGATCGGGTGCGCTTGGAAGTAGTGTGTCAACTTCTTGGCGGTGATGTAGGCAACATATATTGTCTTCTCGAGCGGGGTGTACCGGAGCTCAGCATTCTGGAGGGTCTTGCTCACATAGTAGACGGGACGCTGAACGCCTTCCTCCTCGCGAACCAGCACGGAACTGATTGCACCTTGGGAAACCCCAAGATAAAGGATTAACGTCTCCCCCCTCTCCGTCTTGCTGAGTAAAGGCTCAGAGAGGAGGTACTTCTTCAGGTCGTCGAAGGCTCGCTGACACTCATCATTCCAGACGAAACCATTTTGTTTCTTTAGGACTTAGAAGAAGGGTAGGGACTTCTCGGCGGACTTGGACATGAAACGTCCAAGGGCTGCTAGCCGGCCGGTGAGAATCTGGACTTCTTTCACCGACCTCGGGGGTTCCATGTCAAGTATTGCCCTTACCTTCTCAGGATTTGGCTCAATCCCCCTCCGTGTGACCATGTACCCCAGGAACTTGCCTCCTTGGACGGCAAAGGTACATTTCTTCGGGTTCAGGCGCAGACGGACTGCCTTCATGATCCCGAAGATCTCTGCCAAATCATCTGCATGATCGGATGCCCGGGTGCTCTTGACGATCATGTCGTCAACATACGCCTCCATGTTCCTTCCGAGCACCTTCCGGAATACCTTGGCCACCATCCTCGTGTACGTCGCCCCAGAGTTCTTCAGCCCGAAGGCCATGACAAGATAACAAAAAATCCCCTCTGGGGTGACGAATGAGGTCTTCTCCGCATCTTCTTCATGCATGAAAATCTGATGGTATCCTCAAAAAGCGTCCATGAAGCTAAGGAGCTCACATCCGGCCGTCCCATCGACTAGTTGGTCGATGTTAGGCAATGGGAATGGATCCATCGGGCATGCCTTGTTGAGATCGGTGTAATCAACACACATCCTCCAGGTTGGCGGCTTCGGGGCCAGGACCACGTTTGCCAGCCAGACTGGGTACAAGACCTCCCGGATATGTTTGATACTCAGGAGCATATTGACCTCCTTCTTCACGAATTCCCTCCTCTCGGTTGAGAGGTGTCTTCTCTTCTGCTGGATGGGCTTCGCCATTGGATTGACCGCCAGCCGATGGACAGCGATGCTTCGGTCAAGGCCAGGCATGTCCTCCGGTCCCCACGCGAAGACAATGCTAAAAAGGACAAGTACCTGGATAATCCTCTCCCTCAAGCCGGCTGGGAGCCCGGTCCCGATCTTGACCTTCCGCTCCGGCCTCTCGGGGTGAATCTGGATCTCCTCCATTTCTGAGGTGGGTTCAGCGCGGAGCTGACCCTCCTCATACTTCATGGCTTTGATGTTGATAGTGTGGACCCTCAAGTCTTTTTGACCGATTTGTTTGCAAGCTTTCAGATAGCAGCTCCTCGCCATTCGCTGATCTCCCCTGGCAACTCCGACGCCATTCGGAGTGGGAAACTTCATGCATAGGTGCTCCTGGGATATCACACATCTGAGGTATTCCAGGGCCGGCCTTCCCATGATGATCTTATGCGCACAAGTTAGGCGTACGATGATAAACTCGACGTCTAACTTGGATACGCAGGGCTCGGAGCCCACCATCACGGGGAGGACTATGCTGCCCTCTGACTCAATGGAGTCCCCGGTGAAGCCCGAGAGTGGGGTTCTCACCGGGATCAAGTCTTTTCGGTCCAGCCCGAGACCTTGGAAGGTGTCATAGTACATGATGTTAACGGAGCTCCCATTGTCCACCAGGACTCGGTGGACGATCGTCCCGTTGATTTCGACCTTGATGACCAAGGCATCCCTGTGTGGCGGAGGCATCAGCGGCAAATCTGCGTCGGTGAAGAAGATGGGGTCCCTCTTCACCCTCTTGTCGGCGGGAGCCCTGGTTATCTCCCCCACGTATAGGGCTCGGGCCCACTGCTTCCGCTCTCCAGAGGTGTCGCCTCCCTGGGGTCCCCCGAATATGAATGAACATCAATGGTACTTCCGGGGGCCGTTCCCTAGGTCGGCATCGTCTTCCTCGGAGAAGGCGCCGAGCTCCCGCTTCTTGGCAGGCGGTGTCTCCTTTGACGTGGTAGCTTGGTCGGACCGCTGCCACGTCAGGCTCCTCTTCTGCGGGATGCCTCCTTGTTTGCCAACGAATTGGCCCAGGTACCCTTTCTGGATGAGTTCTTCAATTTGCCGCCGGAGAATGACGCAATCATCTGTATCATGCCCTGCTCTCCGATGGAATCGACAATATTGGTCGTGGTTGCGCTTGGCAGTCACCACATCACACTCCTCCGGAAAGTCGACTAAACCTTGCTCCTACGCGTAGTCGAGGATGGCCCCGACCGGCTGAGCAAGTGGAGTCAATTGCTTGACGGGCTGTAGCGGTCCGCTCGGGACGTCCGCCTTGCCCTTGCCTCTACTTTTGTTACCTTTGTACTTGTTGTTTTTGTTGTTAGCTTTGTCGTCAGCTTTCTCAGCACCCGAACCGGCTTCCTTCTTCTTTTCTTCTTTTGCACCTTCTTCCTCATCTCTTTTCCTCTGCAAGGTGTCCTCCGCCTCGGCTTGCCGGTCGGCACGGCCGAGCGCCTCCTCGTACGAGGTAGGGGGACTTCTGACGAAATCTTTGTAAAGCTCACCCGATCGGATAGAGTTTGTGAGCATGGCCACCCCGGTCCTGTCATCAAGGCCCTGAACCTTGACTGACTCGGCCCTCCACCTCGCTAGGAAGGTCGACAATGATTCCTTCTTCCCCTGTTTTAGGCCGAACAGGTGGCTGAAGTTTTTCTTGACGTCTCGGGAGCTCGCGAACCTCAAGAGAAAGCGCTGAGCCAACTCACGGAAATTCGTGATACTCCCGTCGGGTAGAGAGTCATACCATTCACGAGCTGGGCCATCCAAAGTGGCGGAGAAACCGCGGCATCGGATTGCGTCCTCGTACCCCATCATGACCATGTAGGAAAGGTACCGAGATACATGATGCTGGGGGTCAGAAGCGCCCTTGTATGCTTCAATGGCGCATGGCTTGTAGCCCCTCGGCAACGGCGCATCCATGACCGCCCGGGTGAAGGGTTCGGGTATCCGGAGGTCGGCCGTGTAGGGCTCCCCCCCGACGACCCTCCTTCTCAACTCGTCAAGGCGCTGTCGTAGATCTTCCACCTCGGCCGGCGGTGGGTTCCCCCGGACAGCTCCAGCGCGGGGCTGAGCATGTCCGGCGGCACCTCCAAGTCGTCCGTGCACGTGAGGTCGGGGCCCCACGTTTTGCCTCTCCGTGGAGCCAGTCCGACTGCTCGCCCGGTGAGAGTGGCGAGAGGGCTCGCCTCCTTCCATCTGCGTTGGGCGCCCCTGCTGGGCGCCCCTCCCCGTCTGCCGATGGGGTCGGCTAGGCTGCTGAGAGACTTCTTCCCCCCGCCGATGGGAGACTTCTTCCCCCCTGTTTTGGTTGGATCCAGAGCGTCGCTCATCACGCCGCCTGGAGGACACCTCCACATCCGCTGGCGTCTGTTGACGGGCAGGCTCATCCACATTTCCGCCAGACACCATCTGTTGGAAATTTTGAGCCAAGGTCCCCAGAACCCGAGTTGCCTCCTGCAGAGCTTCCACCCCGGCATTGAGTCGAGCCGGGTCCATGCGCGGAGCATGACGTCGGCCTCCCCCCTGCCGGCTGCGGACCGAGCGCTCACCTTGAGTGTGGTTGAGCGTCGCCCTTAGGTCGCCGTGGCCTGATAATTGGTTCCGAAGGTCGCCTTGGCGCGCCGCCCTCCTGCCCTGTGCATGGTTGTCGAGAGCACGCTGGCGGCCAGACCGGGCGGACTCCTCGGTGTGGACTGAGACATGGTCACGTCGAGACGAGATTCCAACCATCTTCCTGTGTGATTCCTGCTCAAGTTATGTGAGAGACAATAGAGGCTCTCAATGAAAGCACCAATGTTGGTCCAAAATAGGACGCTCGTAGGCTTTTAGGAAAGCTACGTACGACACTCAAGCAAGAATTAGGAAAGTACGAATATGGAAAGTTAGCCAGAAATAGCATATCTGTATTTGAAATTCGAATTGCCTTTTATAGGCGATTACAAATGGTAACTGCCGAACATAATAATGACTAAATTAATTACAACGTTAATACAGAATTAAACACATAATTAAGTCGCGCATTGATTGTTGGCCGTTACTCTTCCTGGCTGGCAGGTCAGTCTGGCTGGCAGGCTGGACGCTTGAGCTCCCTCCTGCTGGACTGGACGGTGGGCTTCCCGCTAGGCTGGAGGAAGGCTTCTGACCGGACTGGAGGCAGGCTCCCGGGTAGGCTGGACCGTAGGCTCCCAGTTGGGCTGGACCGCAGGCTCCCAGTTGGGCTGGACCGCAGGCTCCTAGCTGGGCTGGTGGTTGGCAGGCTCCTGGCTAGGCTGGAAGGCAGGCTCCCCACTGGGCTGGAAGGCAGGCTCCCCACTGGGCTGGAAGGCAGGCTCCCGGGTAGGCTGGACCACAGGCTCCCAGTTGGGCTGGAAGGCAGGCTCCCGGGTAGGCTGGACCACAGGCTCCCAGTTGGGTTGGACCGCAGGCTCCCAGCTGGGCTGGTCGGTAGGCTTCCGGTTGGGCTGGACCGCAGTCTCCCAGCTGGGCTGGAAGGCAGGCTCCCCACTGGGCTGGAAGGCAGGCTCCCCACTGGGCTGGAAGGCAGACTCCCCACTGGGCTGGAAGGCAGGCTCCCGGGTAGGCTGGACCACAGGCTCTCTTGGGCTTCCGCTCCTTGATTGCCCTGATTGGTTGGGCCGACTCGAGCTCTAGGTTGCTGGGCTTGGGCCCGCTGGTCCAAGTTCGGGACCTGGGCCGATTAGGCTCTGGGCCTGGTCCCATAACCCCATCACAGTCTTTTTAAATTTGATTTAAACTATTTGAACTAATGATCGAAATTCATCCAATTAAAACATCTTAAGATATATTTTTGGTCAAATACTAAGATGCCAAATACTATATTGTCTAAAAAATTAAGAGACTTTTGGTAACATGTCAAGTACCTAGTACGAGAAAAAGTTCACATTTTACTTTTTTTATTTCAAAATAAAGTTGTTATTTATATAGAAAGATAATAGGAAATGTTAAGAACTCTTTACTTGATTTGACATATAGTAATGATAAACTTAGAAAATAAATATAAATTATTATCTTACATAAATATGTGGGTAAGTAAAATTGAGAACATTTTTGAAGGAAGGGGTGAATAATCGTTTGATTTAAAGTGTTTACATCGTTTGATTTATTTATTATTCGATGTATATTATATGTCATGTGACAACATTTTTCAAATATTTTTAAAAGCAATGACATGATTTGCGTTTAATTTTTGAAAAAAATTACACCCACAAACAAATTGTACTTTTACTTTATAAAGTTATTGTTTCTCTGCACTTTACATACGATCATTTCGATTGTAAGGTTTTAACGTGTAAACTACCTAACGTGAAATTTTTTATACTAGTTGCAATCTTTAAATTATGTGATATTTAAGAAATTTAATCGACTTGCTACAAACACTCATTTAATACTATTACATGTTTCCATATCATCTTATCATAATCTTTTCATTTCACTAACATTTTTTCTATTTTATTTCTCTCACTAACATGTATGATTGCTTAATTAGTGAGGATCATGCATTATTCTAAAAAGTTTTACACTTTAATTTCTTACTAAACTTGGAAATGGGCTTTGGTTTGGATTTTTTGTCAACCTACATATCCTAGTAATAATTCTCTTCAGTGTCATTCTTTCTCTCCGATGTATGCATTAAATTCAACGACGAGTCACATATCCTTCTCTATCCAATTAATGCACCTCACTTTTTTTATTTTCTTCTGTATATATCACACTTAACCTTTATAGATATAAAGATAATATGGTGGAAAATCAAATAAAAATCTATTTGAAGCCGAAAAAGAAAAAAAATGTTGTCATAATTAATGAAACATCTAATAATTCTATAATTAATAATAAGTAAAGATAATTTCAATATGTAATTCATAGTTACAGGATATAAATAACACATTAAAAATGAAATAAATATCAACATAATAATTCCAAAATTAGAAACATAAAAATTCAGAATTGATTTAGACACATAAAAAATAAATAGAGTAATGTGTGATTAAATCGGATACAAAGGTTGTACGCAAATATAAATCTTTATATCTTTATATATATATAGGAGAGAGAGAAAAAATCAAGTGAGAAGTGCTTCTTAAAATGAGAAGTGAGAAGTAAGCTCATCTCTTAGATTTGCATGTGATCTTGCAACGCAGTAAATTTATAGACTGAATATAGGAACTTATAACCAATAAATCATAACTTATAAAGCCCTCCATCATAATTACGAAAATGTCACCGCGTCCAAAAATTTTGAAGGTTTCCAGGCTTATTTTTTTGCGGTGGCATTTTCATAATTATTTTCGGTGGGTCTATAAGTTATGATTTATTGGTTAAAAGTTCATGTTTTTAGTCTATTAGTTAAACTTCGCAGTTCTCAGCCTAAGAGCACTTCTCACCTGATCCACTCCCTATATATATATATATATATATATATATATATATATATATATAGGGGTGAGATCACATACAAACCATGTTTAACTCACTAACCTACAAACTCAATAATATGCAACACTTTGAATTTCAATATGCAATACAAATAATGTAATGATGCACTCTTTGAATTTCAATATGCAATACAAATAATGTAAATATGAAACTACTATTTTATGGATTGAATAATATGCAACACTTTGAACTTCAATGTGCAATACAAATAATGTAAAGATTATTTGAATGGGAAGACTAGTTTGTATGTGATCTCACCCCTGCATATTTACATTATTTTTACACTTTGAATGGGAATACATATATATGGAAGAGTTCAAATGAAAAGTGGTCTTCCCGTGCAAAGTGCAAAGTTTTCACTTTTTCATGTTTCGCTTGCATTTTTTGTTGTTTGCGTTGCACTTTGTGGCCATTTTGATTTTGGCCAAATTCGGCCAAAATGACGGTGGCAGTTTTGTAAATAAACCAATTTTTTTGAGCTATCCTGAAAAAGTGAAACGAAAGCAAGAAAAAGTGCAAGCGAAACATGAAAAAGTGTAAACTTTTCACTTTGCACGTTAAGACCTCTTTTTATTTGAATCATCTCCTATATATATATATAAAGAGTGTATGGTGAAAACCAAATAGATGTGTGTGTGCGCGCGTGTGTGGAAAATCAAATAGAAATCTATTGGTAGCCAAAAGAAATTAAAAATGGTTCCTCAACATAAACCCTTGAATTGACTAGAATGTAGAAGTATATGAACACACCGAAATAATAAGATATTGAAACATAATTTTTTTATTAATATATTTATGTGATACAAAGGAGTAGTCGTAGAGTTCAGCTATGGGAGAAGCACGCCTCCACATGAGAGAGCGCCTCTCCTTTCATAGGTAAGGAAGTATGACAATAAATACAAGATATATTTTAAAATTATCGCACTAATAATTACAACTTTACAAGCTAATTATTATGAAATATTATGAACTAAATACTGAATAAACCCATTTCCAATAATCAAACAACAATGTGTGTAAGTTAGAATGTGTGAAGGGTATGTATACATAGGTGTGGCTATCTATCTCTTTGTTAGTACCCAATTTTGATAGATTTTGATGATGCCACTATACTTTGCACATGTACATTGTGTCTCATATAATAGCATTTAAATTTAAGTGACTAAAATAAATGTACAATTTTTGAGACTAAAGAAATATTACCAGAAAAGTAAAAATGAAATCAGGTAATTTTTATTTACCTTAATAGGATATTTAGATCTTACCGGCAAATATTATTTAGCTCAAAGATTAATTAAGTGTCACATTTAAAAGAAAAGAAGCTCGAAAATCATACTCATTCAATGTGTATGATTGGAAGACAATGCTTGACCGGTATTTAATACCGAGTCAAGTACTAGGGGCCACAACATGGGATGCACACAAGGAAGATGCTTCAGCGGTCAAAATCATTGAAGACAAAAGAACAGCCGCATTAAAAGCTCCAGCACAAGAAGACGAATGTACAAGTCGTCCTTGTCAACTTTCAACGAACATGATTAATCCATCCTAACCAACGGATGAGATTAATCAACTAGAGTAGCCTATAAATATAAGCTGAAATGAAAGTTTCTAACCAAGCTTGAGCATTCTAAGTAGAGAAATATTTCATTAAGCATTCATGAGATATCTAGCAAAAGAAAAAGTGTGAATCTATACTTTACTCTCTACTTAGACTCGTGCTTCACTGAACTTCTTAGTCTCAAGTATTCATTGCTAAATCCTAGAAGTTTAGTTCCTAGTTGGAGGTTAGAACTTTCTTGTAATCAAATCACATATTGTTGTAAACACTTAGGAGAACAGTTGTTCGGATCCTACAGTGTGGTTAAATAAATAGAGTATCTTTTGATCACCACTGGATCATTTGAGAAAAGTCTAAGGACTGAGTAACTCTGAGTGGTGTTATACTCATTGTGAAAAACCTTCAATCTAGGCTTAAGTGTTGTAAAGGCTAGATTGGCACTAAGTGTATTGGGCTTAATACTTTAGTGGAAATCCATCTGAAAGAAGGTGAGACTGGACGTAGAAGGATTACACCACCTCTGAACCAGGATATATTATGTGTTGATTTATTTTTCGGTCAACAAAGCACACAACAAACACTTATCACAAAAGATGGTAGTTTGCGAGCAGCATCCTAAGCAGTAGTCTTAATTGACCCTACTGTTTATCCTACTGTTTAATAACTTACTTTCTTTAAGGTACAAGAGGCTTGCAACATCACCACAAAAAGGCCTATTTTATCGAATCTCTGAATATCATCTTAAGGCATAGCAGGTGCCTCAGCAGTCCCCTGGTGACTACCCAACTGCTGAGCCCACTGCTCATACAAACTTATTTCTTTTGAAGATCTAAACTTCATCAGACCTTCACAACAATCTCACCAAGGAGTCTACTTAAACTGATCTCTGAAACCTAAGTTGAAACCCATCAGGTGCCCCAGCAGTTCCCTCACTATCACTCGACTGCCGAGACCACTGCTCCAGTAAAACTCCCATTTACTTTTACTTAAGCACATCTTCAGAAATCCCTTATCACCCTGAGCAACACTATATAATCAATCTTCCAATACCTTCACTTTCACTTAAGGAGGTGCCCCAGCAGTTCCCTAGTTACTACCCAACTGTTGAGAACACTACTCTCATTAAGGTTGATTATCAATCCACCTCGTTACATCATCAGAGAGATCTTCTCATTCTAAGAAAGATTCTGCTTACACTTTCATCATACAATCAATATTTCCTTAGCAGTTGCCTCAGCAGTTCACTGCCATCCAGTCAACTGTCAAGCCAACTGCTCACTACATAAGTCCAAACTTCATCCATCATAGAAAGTTGTCATACTCTATTTGTATAAGAGGTTAAAGACTTCCGCTGTGCACCTATAAATCTCCCAAAAGATTATAGATCAACTCATTTAGAAGGTAAAAGTTTTTAAAGTTGAAAAGGCTTTAAAAGTTTATTCACCCCCCAGCCCTCTAGACTTTTAACTCTATCCGGGACCATCAAGTGGTATCAGAGCGGAGTGTTCCTAGAGTCAGTTTCTGACTAATTTGAACTAAAGATCCAAAACCACTCTACTTCCCAAAAACACTTTCTAAAAATGGACAGTCAGTTAGCAAAGAATCTTTTGTTCAACTTGAACAAATTTGATGACTGGAAGATCAGGATGAAAGCACATCTCAGTGCTCTACATGATAAATGCTAGAAGTGATTACAGTTGGACCTATTAAAATCATGAAGATCAGCACATCTAAAACTGATGATGAAGAGGATGTGTACATTCCAAAACCCAAACTGGAATGGACAACTGATGACGGGAAGAGAAAAAATCTTGACAACATTGCCAAGGACATTCTCTTCAAATCTGTTGATGAATCCATATTTCCCAGAATCAGGAAATGTGAAACTGCCAAAGATATCTGGAATGAGCTCACAAAGATTGGAGCAGGAGATGAACAGGAGAAGGACAATAAGCTGACCATAGCCCTCAAGAAGTTTGAGGACTTCAAGACGCTGCCAAATGAATCTATCCATGAGATGGAGTCCAGATTCTTGAAGATTGTGGCAGAGGTCTCTGACCTAGGGAAAGAACTATCTCAAAAAGAGATTTCCCTCAAGGTCTTGAGAGGCCTGCCCTCAAAATGAGACATGAAGGTGACTGCTATGAGAGATAGCAGAGATCTCAGAACTTTGTCAACTCACAAACTCTTAAGTGATCTTAAAGCTTATGAGTTTGAGATGAAGGAGATTAAAGATGAAAAGGAAGATGAATCCAAGACACTAGCCTTAGTGTCTAAGCCTAGCACATCAAGATCAAATGAAAAATCCCTCAACAATCTCTTCACTGACGAGCAGTTTGCTATGTTTGTGAGGAAGTTTAAAAGATTTATGAAGAAGGAGGGATCTGCTCCAAAGAAGCCGTACAACATGCCACCCAGGAGACAAGGGAGACCTCAATCCAGTGAGGACATTGTCCTATGCTACAACTGTAGACAGCCAGGACATTACAAAAATGAGTGCCCTCTGCCATTGGCACAAAAGAATCAAGGGCAGCAGGGAACTGCTCAAAAAGCTGGATACAAGAAGGACTTCAAAGGTAAGAGACAAGCCTTTGTAAGTGAAAAGAGGAAGGAAGAATCCCAAAGTGATGAGGAGAGCAGCTCAAGTGATGAAATCTCCTCTTCTGAAAGCTCAGAAGAAGCACTTCTCTGTCTGGGATCCTGGCAGGTGACTGAAGAAGGTGACAGTTGGCTCACTGGAGAAAGCAGCAGATGGCTGAGTGAAGATGATGAATGCAGCTCCCCTAAATGCCTAATGGCCAAAAACCACTACAATGATGTTGAGGTAACATCCTGCTCTTCTTATAGCTCTAGTGATTCTGGACCAACCAATATTACAGTGGAATCTTTATTACAAGATTTCCAAAAAGTCCAAGATCACCATGTTCTCTTAAGATCAGAAAATGATAGATTAAAACAAGACATTAAGGCTATTCATACTAAGTTGTTAGATGCCTTAACCAAAAACAATGTCTTAGAAGAAGAGAACAAAGAGCTGAAAGACAAAATGAATAACTTCAGCATGGATAGTAAAACAAGTGACCCTACTGCTGAAGTTGTTCTAAATAGGAAGAGAAGAGGCCTCGGATATGTATCTCCCACCAGACTCACTCAAAACTCACCCTCCACAAGCCACCAACAAAATACAAGAAAGCTAATCTACCAAAAATCCCATTCCCAAAATGTTCCCACAAGAAAGAACCTGCCTGCTCCCAAATCAAAATCCAAATCTCTGTATAAACAAAAACTTCCCAACCATCAAAACCCAAGAACCCGTTGGCAACCAACCAATAAGACCAACCACAGTCAAAACACTAAGCAGTCCCCTCCAAACACCAATAATCCATTTCCCACATCAAGAAGGAAAAGGATTAACAAATACATAGCCATCCCCTATGATTACAACACTTCAAATGGCTATAGACCAATCTGCTTAGAGCTACATGGTTCTAGATGGGTATGGATGCCTAAACTTGTACAAGGGAAGTTGCCCACTAACTTGTGGGCTACTGTTCAACACCGATTAATACAGGAAGGTGCTGGAGCAGTTGACTCACAAACATGTACATAGATTCAGGTTGCTTCAGGCACATGACATGCAGCAGGTGACTCCTGTCAAACTATATGGCAAAGGAAGGACCCAAAGTGATATTTGGGAATGTGGAAAAACAAGGAGAAACCAAAGGAGCTGGAGACCTATCAATCAATGGTCTTACAATCCAAAACATATCTTATGTTAAAGGATTAAAGTTTAATCTCATAAGCACAAGCCAACTTTGTGACAATGGATACAATGTTACATTCTCCAAAGACATCTACTTGATTAGAGATGTCAAAAATGAAAAATTTGTGCTCACTGGTAGAAGGAAGAAGGACATGTATGTTGTTGATCGGAACTCTGCTAAGGAAGGGATCTGCTTGGTGACAAAGGCAGATTCAAATCTAAGTTGGGAATGACATAACAAACTCAGCCATCTCAACCTCAAAACCATCAACAAACTGTCTAGAAAAGGATTGGTGAAAGGACTTCCAGGAATCAATTTCAAAAAGGACCATCTCTGTGATGCTTGCCAAAAAGGAAAATAAATCAAGGTATCATTCAAATCCAAAGAGGTAGAATCATCAACTAGACCTTTGAGCCCACTACATCTTGACCTGTTTGGACTTGTTGAACCAACAAGCTTGAGTGGTAAAAGGTACACTTTGGTTATAGTAGATGACTACTCAAGATACACTTGGACCATATTCCTAAAGAAGAAAAATGAGACAGAGAAGAAACTCCCTGAATTGACGAAGCTAATCCAAAATGAAAAGAGCCTCTCAATTCAGAAAATCCGGTCAGATAGAGGTACTGAATTCCTTAACTCTATAGTAATTCAGTATTGTGAAGGAAATGGAATCCATCACCAAACTCCAGCAGCAAGAACACCTCAATAAAATGGTGTTGTTGAAAGAAGGAATATGACACTCAAGGAGGCTGGAAGAACAATTCTAGAAGCAGCTGGATTGCCCAAAAGATTTTGGGCAGAAGCAATCAATACAGTTTGCTACACCCAGAATAGAAGTCTTATTCATAAGACTTACAAAAAGACACCTTGTGAGCTATGGAAAGAAAGAAAGCCAAATGTCAGTCATTTCCATGTGTTTGGATCCAAATGTTTCATTCTAAACAATGGAAAGGACTATCTCAAGCCATTTGATCCCAAATCTTATGAAGGGATCTTCCTGGGCTACTCATCAACAAGCAAGGCCTTCCGGATCCTCAACAAAAGAACTCTGGTAGTAGAAGAATCAATCTATGTGGTTTTTGAAAACCACACCACTGCTCATGAAAAGAATGAAGGTGAGCCATCTAAATCAAATAAGGAGACTGGAGAGGTGTTGGAGATATTTTAATTGTGAATCAAGTTTGTCATAGATTAGCTTTATTATTATTCCTTGTATTAAATTAGTGCATGTATTAGACAGAATGTATATGACCCCAGAACTGTTGTAGGTATATCTCTGGAACTGGTTTTGTGTTGTGAAGTACAGGCCAGAGATAGTGACCTTTCATGATTGCTGGAACCACTGGGTTCTGGCACTTGAATACTGTAAGGTCTAGCTGGAAATTGTTGTCCAACACCTTGATCCATTTCCCCTTGGGGTAGATGGCATCATCGATCTGCGTTTGAGTTGTTCCTGCCATTATAAACTATAGAAGCAGGGGGTCAGCATATGAAAATCATCGGTTTGATCAGATTGAAGGAATTTGGTTTGCAGGTTTCAGATAAGTTTATGCAGGTGGAATTTTGAAAAAATATTGCAAAGTCCAAATCTCGAGATCTGAATCTCGAGATCATGATTTCGAGATTCAAATCTCGAGATCAAGATGTCGAGATGCAGATCTCGAGATCTTGATTTCGAGATTCAAATCTCGAGATCAAGATGTCGAGATGCAAATCTCGAGATCTTGATTTCGAGATTCAAATCTCGAGATCAAGATGTCGAGATGCACATCTCGAGATCTTGATTTCGAGAAGATGAATCGACGATCTCGAGATCTTGAAAAACAAGATCTCGAAATCATGATTTCGAAGAGATTCAACCACCTGCAAAAACATAAACATGATATAACAAAACGATAACAAGCGATTTCGACCTGTATTAAACGAAAAACCCTAATTTGATTTTGATTTTGAGAAAAGTCGATCGTTCGAGCAAAAACAATTTTTCGAGTTAAACGTTTTTATGGACCTCGATTGAAGAACTACCTTCAAAAGTTTATGGATTTCGAGAGAGAAGAAGAATGAAGATTGTGGACACAGAAGTTTTTGGGAAGAAGAAGACAAGTCGGTCTGAGAGCTCTGACTCGCGAAAAGCTCTGGCCTTCGTAAAAAATCAGAATGGAAGAGAAGGGTTTTTCGCGAGGCTTTTATACGCGAGAAAATTTTGGACCTCCTCCGTAACAGTTGAGCCCGAATGATTGGGCTAGCACACAATGCCCTTTTTAAAAGATTTTCGAGGCCCAAAACCAGTAAAAATATAGAGCTCCCCCTCAATCAGTGAAAATTTTCTCGCCCCCAAAAAATGCAACAAACAATATGTACAAATGCAACGCACACACACTATTTTTGTTCTTTTTGATTTTTCTCCCCTCAACACATGCAACACACGCACACTATTTTTTGTTATTTTTCTGGTTTTCTCCCCCTCAACACATGCAACACACACACTATTTACAGATCACACACACACACACTTTTTACAAGTCCCACACACACACACACTTTTCAGACCAGTGGAGACAAAAATTAAACAGGCTCGAGGTTCAACATGCCCAACTTTGAGACCAGGAACTGGAATCTTTTTTCATCCAATGCCTTAGTGAACAAGTCAGCCAGTTGAAGCTCTGAGCTTACAAAGTACATATCTATGTCTCCTTTCTCCACGTGATCCTTGATGAAATGATAGCGCGGATCAATGTGTTTGGTGCGGGAGTGGTGAACAGGATTGCTTGTGATGGCGATGGCGCTTTGAGAGTCACTGTAGATCGGGATGTGGCGGAATGTGTAACCGTAGTCCTGGAGCTGAGTCTTCATCCATAATATTTGTGAACAACAACTAGCAGCCGCGACGTATTCGGCCTCAGCTGTAGATGTTGACACACAGTTCTGCTTTTTGGAAGACCAGTAGACTAGCTTCTCGCCCAAGAATTGGACGGCTCCCGATGTACTTTTGCGGTCCATCCGGCAAACAGCAAAGTCAGCGTCCGAGTATCCGACTAGAACAAAGCCTGAATGCTTGGGATACCAAAGGCCTAGAATCACCGTGCCTTTGAGGTATCTTAAAATTCGTCGTACATCGGTCAGATGAGATTCCTTCGGATTGGCTTGAAAGCGAGCACATAAGCATGTGGAGAAGACAATGTCAGGCCTGCTTGACGTGAGATATAGCAAAGATCCAATGATGGCCCTGTAATTCGTAGCATCAACTGGCTTCCCGGAGGGGTCTGAGTCCAGTTTGTTGTTTGGGGACATGGGGGTCGTCATGGAAGATTTGCCTTCAATGTTGAATCTCTTTAGCATATCCAGAATGTATTTGGACTGATTGATAAAAATGCCGTCAGATAGTTGTCTTACTTGCAGGCCTAAGAAGAAGTTAAGTTCACCCATCATGCTCATCTCGAACTTTGTTTTCATCAGTTTCTCAAAATGTTCGCATAGGCGCGGATTTGAAGAGGCAAAGATGATGTCATCAACATAGATCTGAATCAGAATGATGTCAGACTTCTGTCGCTTGATAAACAGAGTAGTATCAATCTTTCCTTTTGAGAAACCTGAGTCGATCAACAATTCGGTCAAGGCATCGTACCAAGCTCTGGGTGCCTGTTTCAACCCATAGAGAGCTTTCTTGAGCTTGTAGACATGGTCTGGGAATTTTGGATCTACAAATCCTTCAGGTTGAGCAACATAGACTTCTTCTTCTAAAGTCCCATTTAGAAAAGCTGTTTTCACGTCCATCTGAAAGACGGTGAAGTTTTTGTGCGCCGCGTATGCAAGAAAGAGGTGGATTGCTTCAATTCTATCTACGGGCGCAAACGTTTCATCGTAGTCTATGCCTTCCTGTTGATTATATCCCTTTGCGACCAGCCTTGCCTTGTTTCTTACAACCGTTCCTTCTTCATCTCTTTTATTTTTGAATACCCATTTCATGCCAATGATTGTCTTTCTCTGAGGCGTGGGTACCAGTGACCATACATCCAGTCTGTCAAACTGATTGAGTTCATCTTGCATAGCAATCACCCAATCTGGATCAAGTAGCGCATCGAAGACTTTTGATGGTTCTGACTGGCTTAGGAAGCATGCGAAGTGGCATTCATTCATCGTTGCGGATCTTGTGCGCACACCTTGACTCGGATCACATATTATCTGTTCAACGGGATGTGCTCTCGTCCACTTCCTCTCATGAGCTAGAGGAGTTGGAATAATTATTGGTTGACCCGAGTCCTGATAAGAGGTTGAAGGCTCTGGAGCAGCTGTGGTGTGTAATGGAGATGATTCTGGACTCGTAGCAAAGCCGTGATCATCCACACCTCTGGGATTGGTTTGAGGGGTTGAGGGTGTGGATGGTACATCGTCTGGTCCTGTGAGGAGCGGAATCTCTGCTGTTGAAGTTGACGTTGAAGCTGGAGTGCATGGTGGAGGTGGAGGTTGTGAGTTCTCGTAGAAGTTTCTGAAGAGAGAGTCGAGAATCACATCTTCGTGTTTGGTGTTTGGTTCAGCTTTATCAGAAGCTACTGGTACAGCATTTGATGGATCAGTCTGTAGATGTTCGATCGCGAAGTCTGCCATTTCATAGAATGTAACATTTACACTCTCGATGACAGTACGCTTGTCTCTGAGATAGACTCTGTAAGCTTTGGACTGCAGTGAGTAGCCAATAAACACGCCTTCTCTGGCTTTGGGGTCCAGCTTACTTCTCTCTGTCCGATCATTTAGTATGAAGCACTTGCAGCCAAAAACCTTGAAGAATGAGATGTCAGGAGTTCTGTTGAAGAGGATTTCATATGGAGTCTTATTGAAGCGTTTATGGATGGATGTTCTGTTCTGAGTGAAGCACGCAATATTGATTGCCTCTGCCCACATGAAGTGAGGCAGTCTGGATTGGATTAACATGGTGCGTGCTGCTTCAACAAGGGTTCTGTTCTTTCTCTCAACAACTCCATTTTATTGGGGAGTTTTAGCTGCTGCAAATTGCTGAGTGATACCGAGTGATTCATAGAACTCAGTGAGAGCTTGATTTTTAAACTCGGTACCATTGTCAGTTCTAACCATTCGAACACTGTGCTGTAGCAGTTTCTGGATGGTTCTGATAAAGGTCATAATGTTTTCTGCAGCCTCGTCTTTTGAACGGAGAAATTTTGTCCATGTGTACCTAGAGAAGTCATCAACAATCACCAGAGTGTATTTGCGACCGTTGATGCTTTGGACTATCATAGGTCCACACATATCCATGTGAATTAGCTGCAACTGATGTGTAGATGATGGTTTGGTTTTCGACTTGTGGGAGCTTCGCGTCATTTTGCCCATTTTGTAGGCACTACAATGATTTCCAGCGGAAGACTTTAGCAGAGGAAGCCCTTTGACAAGTGTCTTGGAGGACAAGGTTGATAGATGTTTGAAGTTCAGATGGGAGAGACGTTTGTGCCATAGGTTGTTCTGTTCAGTTGAAGCTTTGGACAGCAGACAGATGGAAGTGGTGGATTGGACGCTTTTCAGATCAATAGTGTACAGATTTGATGTTCTGTAACACGTTAATAATGTATTCCCTGTGCTGTCAAGAACACAACATTGATTTGCAAAGAACCTCACTTCCATCCCGCTGTCACAGAATTGTCCTATGCTCAGTAAGTTGTGTTTGAGCCCTTTGATAAATGAAACGTCTTTTATAGTGACACTGGCACAGATGACGTCCCCATACCCAAGAATAGGTGATGAGGTGTCGTTCCCGAATCTAACATTGCCTCTGTAGCAGTTGGTGTAGTTGCTCAATAGGTGCTTTATTCCGATCATGTGGGTTGAGCATCCTGAGTCTAAGTGCCACACATGACCATCCTGCAAAACAATCAAAAAGATTTAGGTACCCATCTTGGAGTGGGTCCTTCCTTATTATCAAAAAACACCTTTCTAAATCTTGCTTTTAGCTGTGATCCAAGGTCAGCAGCTCTTTCAACAAAAGATCTTTCTCTTGTGGGCTCTCCAATAGCCAGATCTGCTTTTGCAGTGGGTCTGGTTTTTGAAGCCCACTTAGCAATTTCCATTTTGGTGGGTCTGATGTTGTGAACCCACCTTTCCGTTTTAGTTTTGGTGGGTCTGAATTTGGGGACCCACCTTTCTGTTTCAGTTTTGATGGGTCTTCGATTGGGGACCCACCTATCCGTTTCAGGTTTGGTAGGTCTTATCTTGGGGACCCACCTTTTCGTTTCAGTTTTGGTGGGTCTTATCTTGGGGACCCACCTTTCAGTTTTAGCTTTGGGAGGAGAGTAGACATGTTCTTTGTGATTGAATGGTTGTTTCTTAAGTTTGGTTTTGAAAATCTCCTCTTTAGAAAGCCGATTAAGATGTTTCCTTGAATGAACTCGAAGAGCATATTTCATATCAGGAATACAAAATGTTCCCTTAGAAGTTCTTTTCTTGGTTTCTCTTTCTGGTTTGAGCTTTCTGTGAGGTTTTGGTTTAACAACATTCATATCACATTCATAATTATGAGGGTCTAGAACAGAATAACCATAAGCAATACTTGTATTATGAATAGAACGATGTCTAGAAGATGTCTCAGAAATATTCAGCTTGGGACTCAAGACTGAACTACTAGAAGTTTGTTTTGTAGAGACATAATTACAATTAACTTTAGAGTAAAAAATAGAACTAGATCTAGGACTGGCACTATTCTCAAAAACTTTCTTTTTTCCTTTTGCGATTTCCTTCCTCTTTTCCCTCCACTCATTCTTCTCTTCTCCTTCCTTCTTCACTTCATTTCCTGTAAACAAAGGAGAAGAGAGATGAGTGGACGAACCTTTTAAAACATTGTTTTTCTCATGTGAGGTGTGTGAGCTGTCAGTCTTAGACGTAGAAAGGTCTGATTTAGCATGATACTGCTCACTCAATTCATTGAACTTTTGAAGAAGTTCCTGCCAGTTGCGCTCAAAACCTTTCTTTTCAGTTTCAAATCTCTCTCTCTCGTTATCAAGAGTTTTCTGAAGGTTTTTAAGTTTTTGAGCCATAGGAAAAATACAAGGTTCCTCTCCAGTTTTAGCAATACCTACTCTTGGGGGTGGGTCTAGAGGATGTCCTATATGAGGAATATCTTTAGCATAAGGGTCAAGGCATTCACTAAAGCAGGAAGTAGATTTTTCTTGTGAAAGTTGTTTTTCAAAAACAGAGGGATAATCACAAGAAATCGCAGATTTTGGGTTCTTTCTCTTTTCTTCTTCTGCTTCAGCATTTTCTTCATCACTTCGAAAATACATTTTCTCGCCAAACCCTAGTCCCATGTAATCTTTGTTATAGATTTGAAGACAGTTAACTTTCTTTAGATTACATGGGTTTTTTATGCCCAGTCCTATTCTAGGATTGTAGAATCGGTCATCCTTTATTCGATTAAGAAAAATTGTCTGTTCAGACTGACCTCTTCTAGCAGCTAGATCCTCTAGTTCTTTTACTTTTTTTTAAAAGTGTTCTTCTCTTATTATGCAAAAAATCGCATTCAGCCTTTGCTGTGCTTTTTTATCGTTCACTATCCTCAAATTTCCTAGTTAATTCAACTATCTTAAGTTCAAAACTTTCAAAATCTGAGGACACCTTTTTGACCTGATCTTTTGCAATTTCAAGTTGAACACTTAAAGAAGACTTTTGGTCTAGATTCTGTTTCAGTACCCTGTGATTATTGTCTAGTCTCTCCTTTAGTTCTTTAATTAGATTGTCCTTCTCAAATAAGGACTGCATTTGGTTATTTAAAGGAGTATGAGAGGTACTTACAGAGCTTGTTGAACATTCGCTTTCGGGGATCGCAGCATCACCCTTTCTTTCATCTTCCTCCACTCGTGCCATCAGGGCATAGTTGTCTTCCTCCTCCTCCTCAGAAGAATCTTCTGCCCAGTTCTCATTCTCAGCAATCATTGCAGAAGTTTCTTCTTCTTTCTGCACCATCAACATTTTCTGCTTATTCCACAACATCTTCTGCTTGTAGAAATTAGCATCTTTCTTCTTTGGGAGGCGGCAGTCTTTGATGACATGTCCAGCCTTACCACAATTGTAGCATTTGGGAGCATCTTCTGCTGATGGCGCCTTCCTAGAAGATCCTTGATCATGGTTCTTCTGTTTGTAGTTTGAGGAGGAGGTTCTCAGCTTGTTGGAGGAGTTGTTCTTCTTAGCAAATCTCTTGGCAAGCAGTGCCATCTTCTTCTGTAAGTCTGCAAGCTCAGCCTCTAGATCAGATTTGTCATCATCACTTTCATCATCATCTGATTCAACCACCACCTTCTTCTTTTTCTTCTTTAGTGGTGTGGTTGTCCTTCTGGGCTGAGCCTCCATCACAAGAGCTAAGGGATTTGTGGTGTGATGATCCTCGGCACAAGCAACCTCATTGACAAATTGCTTCAGGTGTTCATATAGAGTGCAGAGGTCAATTTCGTCTAAGTCAATCCGAGATCTAACATCCTTCACTGTCTTTTCCCATGTAGGATGCAGGCTGGATAGAAATCTAATATTCAGTTCCAGATTAGACCTGAATACTTTGATTTTTCTGAGTTCATTGACCAGTTGAACGAGTCTGTTGTAAGTCTCATTCAATGGTTCTCCTGGACCTGCTTTGAAGGAGTCATAAGCAATAAGAATTGTCGACTTGTTTGTCTTAAGGCTAATGCTTGTGCCTTGAAGAAGTTTCTCTATTTCATCCCACATTTCCTTAGCTGTTTGCATGCTATCTATGAGAACGTATACTTCATTGGGGATTGCTTGAAGAAGGTATGTTTTGGCCATGAGATCACCACGAAGCCTGAGCCTGTCAGTTTCCGTGTATTCAGATGCCACTTTCCTCCTTATTTCTAGAAGAATAGGAGGGTTGTTTTCTGGATCACCGCCAACTGAAATCAAGAGTTCAGCTGGTCCTTCAAGCAATGATCCAAGCATCGCAGCGGAGTTCTCTTTGTGCTCAAGGAAATTAAGGAATCGATTCCTCCACATTTGGTATTCTCTCTTCCTGAGACTAGGAGGGGTACTGTTGTTCCCTTGTGCATTGAATTCTGAGGTCGTTGCTGTATTAAACTGACCGTTCGAGATGATTGATCAAAAGATTTTCAGAGGCAGAAAGTCGAAAAATCAGATGTCGAGATCTGAATATCGAGATCTGAGATTTCGATAAAGGAGGCCCGGTATCGAGATTTGAGCTCGAGATTAGAGATCTCGAGATTAAGGATCTCGAGATTTCAAATTTCGTGAAGAGGATCTCGAGATTTGAAATGTCGAGAAGTTAAAACTCGAAATCTTAATTTTGAGAAATCAAATGTCGAGACCAGATGTCGAAACCTTAACTCGAAATCTTGATCTCGAAATCCTAGATGTCGAAATCCTCAATGTCGAAATCCTGCAAACTGTAAAAATCAGATAAGCAAAATCTGAAGGTAGTTTCCTGTAGAGTAGAATGTCGAGATCCTCAGGTAAAGTTTTCAGCTCGAAAAACGTAGCAGAACCTCTAAAAACCTAGATGTCGACAAGGGCTACTCGAAATATCTCAAGTACAGAATATGCGTAAAACGAAATCTGAAGTATACCCCTTGATCGCTTTGAAACAACGATTCTAAGGGTGTAACTTTTACAACTTTTGAACAAGAAACAAGATTACAGAGTGAAATATCGACAGTAAGAACAACGTAAAGAAAAAAACAAAATCTTCTGCAGGCGTTCTTCTGATCGGCTCTCGATCGGCTCTGATACCAATTGATAGTCCCTGTTTCTGTAACAGCAATGAATAACAATCTAACAAAGAAGATTAAACGTAAGGATGAACACAGATTGAATCAATGTAAAACCGTCTTTGATAGACCGTGAACTCGTACAACAGAAAGATATGCGCGTAAGGCTATAATGAATAAGTACGACGTTAACCTAATCCTAAACCCTCAGCTCCCTTTTTATAGGCGAGGTTTAGGTTAGGCGAGAAAGGCTTTTAGCCTGTTTATATGGGCCTAACACTTGGCCCACATTCTGTCTAATACATGCACTAATTTAATACAAGGAATAATAATAAAGCTAATCTATGACAAGTACGATGCGCTGCCGTCCATCCCCGATCTACTGAAAGACGTGGCATCCCTCGGCTACACCTCATTACTGCCACAACTCTCAAACTTCAACGGAGCATATCTTCACCATCCGTGGAAGAACCTCTTCGGGCTAGTGAACAAGTGCCTGTCGCCTAAGCATGCCGGATTCGACAAGTTCAACAAGCAGATCCTGCTAGTCTTTCATGGCATCGCATTCAATAAGAACTACGACTTGGCACAACTATTCTTCTCAGAGCTAATGGACCTGGTCAAAGCCAAAGAGAAGAACAGGCCAGGTACCATCCCGTACGCAAGGTGGCTCGGGCTAATCATCAACGACTGCATGGCAGAGCACTCTTCAATACCAAAACGCAGCTCAGATCCACACTTCACCCCACCGAAGCTGCAATACTTCAAAGTAGACAAGAACCCTGTCTTCGGCCTGCGGATCCCTGGGTTTCTGCTCAACCTTGTCAAATCTTCAAATCCAGCGGTTCAGCGGTACAAGGAAGCCACTGAGAGAACCGTCCCTATGGTTCAGCAAAACCCAGCTGGACCTACCCTGGGGACGAAACCGAGTGTAGGTCAGGGTCCAAAGAGCGCCCAAAAGCCACAGAAACCAGTGGCCGGTTCGCCCAATGAAGGAAAGTCTGACGACTCTCTAGAGACGAGTCAGGCGGCTGAGGGCACCGAAACAGACGCTGAGGAAACTGCCAATGAATCGTCAAGTGATGCCCAAACAAACACTGACGATGAGGCCTCCGAGAGCGTGGGCACGGATAGCGAGGAATCTGGCTCGGATAATGATGATGACGACAATGACAGTGAAGACGTTGAGCACACATATGCTCTGATCAGAAAAGGAAAGCTGCATGTTGAATCTCCACAGAAGAAAATGATCACTGCTGAAGATGCAGCACCGATAATAGCAGACAGACCCCAAGTCTTCACTATCAAGGAGATAGCTAAACCGAGAGCCGATCCCAGCGAGATAAACTGCTCCAAGGATGACTACGACGAAGCAGCTCATTCTATAAAGAATTCCAAAGACGTCGTCATCCGGGAGAAAAGGGCCAAGGTTAAGAATGACAAGGCTGCTAAGGCAAAGCCCCAGCCCTGAGTCAGAAAGAGCCTGATTGATATGGCAGACGAGCACATCTTCGCTGGGTGCGATACCTTTATCCAGATAAGCCGAGCTGAATCCTTAAGTACAGGAGCCGATCTTTTCGGTTCCCGGGTAGAAGTCGCAGCATCTGGCTCAACTGCGCAAGCACATCCCTCACCCAGCCACTCAATAGCCTCTCAACAGGTTATTGTTTCAAAAGAACGGGACTCCACCCCCTCACTGGTTCCTTCCGAATCAGTTGAGCGTACAATTGACCTATCGCCCGAGGTCAAAACCCCTTCTTCAAGCACATTGAGTCAAGGTGTCACATTCCCTACATTTTCTTCCTTTTCTAGGACACCTACACTATTCACTGCACATACAGGTGCACACACCCTGAAAGCAACAACCAGAGCGCAAGCTATGACGGTTGGAAGCCCTGCTACGCCCACAATGATTCCATCATTGCACGCAGGCCACACATCAGCAATCTTCACTGATGCTGTGACAACAGTTACAACCCCCGTAACTGGTCACCCAACCTTTGAAGACGTAAACGTTCTACTAAATCGCTTCCTAGATTCCACCATTAAACCATGGGTGCAAGATGCAATGATCGCTCTAGCACAGGAATTTAGGACCACCCAAGCGGTTCGGTCTGAACAACCCCCACCCCAACCTTCACCTGAACCTTTCATTTCCCATACACAACCCGTATCCTCCACTCCTCTATCTCACCAATTTATTAACTAAATACCCGTCCCTTCACATTCTCGGGGAACCCAGGATACAGAACTAGTATTCTCCCCACGCCCGACCACACCCTCCATCGATCTCTCCTCACTATGCTTCGACACCCTTGCATCGGCTTTGCTGGACAACCTTCTAAACATCCCCGAAGCCAAACTGACCCTCCACCAGCAAGCCATTCTTGATGCCCTCCTTTCTTCCCCCGAAACCAAGAGCAAATGCAAGGAGAGTCCTCGTGGTCGTAAACGTTCCCATGAGGACCCCGATGATTCGGATCCTCATGAGGGGGAGAACAAGCGACCTCGATCACTTGAGCAAACTGCTTTACCAAGCCAAACTCCACAACCCATCCAACCCAAAACCTCTACAAACCAACAGCCACCACCCACAACCAAAATATCTAGCATGGTCGAGCTAGACGTAACATCCCGAGGCGTATCTCCCAGAGTTACCACTGGTACATCTTTTACATCAGGCCATCAGTCGGAACCTAGTTCTAAACTAATGTCAACGGGCAATCCAAGTGAACCCGGTTGTGCTACCCATGAACAATCACCGCCTCAAAAGCAGCAAAGAGTTCCATACATTTTCCCAGGCAAGGACATCCACGATGCACTGGAGGAGGCGGTGATATATGATAAATGGCCAAGACAATGGACAGAATGTGATGATCTTCGCAATGAGGCTGAGATAGATGACATGCAGAGAAATTGGTGGCTACGAGAGCTAATCAACAAATGTACTGAAGATATCATCAGGCTCGAGGACGATGAACGAAAGGAAGGGGAGAACTACAAGGAATCCCAGAAAACTCTTGAATCCGTCGTGAGACAATCAGCGGGAAGACTTCGCAAGACAGAGAAACCTTGGGACAACGTTCGAATCAAAGCCCCCTTCTAAGAGGAAATCAGAGAGCATATTTGGCGGAGACCAGACAAAGTCAAACCGTTGAATGAACTGAAGCTAAGAGGCCTTACCCATCTAAAAGGAAAGCAAGCTGGAGGTCATCTGCATATGCTATTACAAAGGTCAACTGGTACTCAGAGAGAGCTGATGGAACAAGACTTGAAGTCCAATATTCTCCCGATTCATCAGATTCTACAAGTGAAGGCCGAGGATTATCACGGAGTGACATTCTATACTTACAGGCTTCAACGCACTGACGGGAGTGAATTTACTTGCCAAGAGAATGATTTCATCATGCTTAAACCCGACGACATCTATCAAATGTTCATGGCCTATCGATACCTTCCAGTCAGGCAGAGCAAAACATACAGCGAAGGTCTTGCAGCAATCAAGAGATTCATGCTCAGACAGATCAGAGTACATTCTTCACACGACCTACAGATGGCTATTGAGTGCAACTTGACAAATACAAATCTGACAAAGCCAAGACTGTATGGTCCAGAACTCGAAGACTTCCCAGCTTACCACATCTTCTTCACACCGCCAGCAGTCACTTATCTGAACCTCAAGAACGAAAAACATCTGATGGTAGTCAATGAAATTGAGAAATACTGTGACGGAACGCTGAAGATAATCAAAGAACAGCTTCTAAAGATGAAGGCACAGCTAGAGGAAAATCTTCAGGAGGCATCGTCATATGTTCAAAAGGAACACTCTACAGTGGAGACAATTTTAAAGGCCATTGACGATCGCCTAGAAAAGAGAAATATGTTGAGGCAATACGAGCATGCATTGAATATAAGGAAACACTACTTCAAGTCACAGAAACAATAACAAAGTGGCACTTGATCACAAAGGGGGAGATTGTTGGAGATATTTTAATTGTGAATCAAGTTTGTCATAGATTAGCTTTATTATTATTCCTTGTATTAAATTAGTGCATGTATTAGACAGAATGTGGGCCAAGTGTTAGGCCCATATAAACAGGCTAAAAGCCTTTCTCGCCTAACCTAAACCTCGCCTATAAAAAGGGAGCCGAGGGTTTAGGATTAGGTTAACGTCGTACTTATTCATTTTAGCCTTACGCGCATATCTTTTTGTTGTACGAGTTCACGGTCTATCAAAGAGGGTTTTACATTGATTCAATCTGTGTTCATCCTTACGTTTAATCTTCTTTGTTAGATTGTTATTCATTGCTGTTACAGAAACAGGGACTATCAAGAGGCTCCAAGCTGCCTTCCCAATAATATTCAAAAAGATGATGAAACCTTGGAAGCAGCAGTTGACTCACATGGCAGCCCACTGCTAGCAGTTGACTCAATCGGTAGCCCACTACCAGCAGTTGCCTCCAGAAACAAGCCACTACCAGCAGGTGACTCACCAAGGAACAACTTTCCAGGCACTCATGAAATCCCTAATCATCCTATTCTACCAGAAGATAGTGAAGAAGAAGAAGAGGAGGATGACCAACAACTCAAAACCAAAACAACCACATCTGACATTAGATGGTTCAACAAACATCCTACTCACCAAATCATTGGAAACATCCATGAAGGGGTTCGAACCAGATCAGCACTTCAGAGAGAAGCATTATTCTCATGCTTTATCTCACAAACTGAACCCAAGAAAATTGAAGAAGCCCTACTTGACTCTGACTGGATACAAGCTATGCAAGAAGAACTCAACCAGTTTGAAAGAAACAATGTTTGGGAGCTTGTGTCCAGACCCTATCATCAACATGTGATAGGAACTAAATGGGTATTCAGAAACAAAATGGATAAGGAAGGCACAATTGTCAAGAACAAGGCAAGACTAGTAGCCAAAGGCTACTGCCAGGAAGAAGGTATTGATTTTGATGAAACTTTTGCTCCTGTTGCCAGACTTGAAGCTATAAGAATATTCTTAGCCTATGCCGCCCATAAGCAATTCACTCATTGTCTATCAAATGGACGTGAAACGTGCCTTCCTAAACGGTCTACTAGAAGAGGAGGTCTATGTGAAGCAACCTCCTGGATTTGAAATCAACAGAGAGAAGGATCTGGTCTACAAACTACACAAAGCTCTTTATGGACTCAAACAAGCCCTAAGAGCATGGTATGACACTCTCTCTGAATATTTAGTGAATAATGGGTTCATTAAAGGCAAAGTAGACAAGACATTATTCAACATTGAAGAAGGTCCCCACATACTGCTTGTTCAAATCTATGTTGATGACATAATTTTTGGAAGCTCAAACCAAGCATTATGTGAGAAATTTTCAACTCTCATGCAAAGCAAATTTGAAATGAGCATGATGGGAGAGTTGAACTATTTCTTGGGACTACAAGTGAAGCAAACTCCACAAGGTATCTTCATCAACCAAGCCAAATATACTAGAGATCTCATGAAGAAATTCAAGGTTGAAAACAAGTCTACTGTGAAAATTCCCATGAATACATCCCAAGGTCTAAGTCAGGATGAAGATGGCAAAGATGTTGATCCTACACTTTAGAGGTTTGATTGGTTCCTTGTTATATCTCACCACTAGTAGGCCAAATATATCTTACTCAGTTGGTGTATGTGCAAGGTTTCAATCAAAACCTAAAGAAAGCCATCTCCTAGCTGCAAAGAAGATTTTGAGGTATCTACAAGGTAATCCTAACTCTGGATTATGGTACCCAACAAATGGAGGTTTTGAACTCTATGGATACTCTGACTCTGACTTTGCTGGATGCAAAATTGATAGAAAAAGTACCTCAGGTACTTGTCAATCAATTGGTGGAAGACTTGACTCTTGGTTCAGCAAGAAACAAAATTCAATTGCTACTAGCACTGCTGAAGCTGAATATATAGCTGCAGGCAGCTGCTGTGCTCAAATACTATGGATGAAACAACAATTGAAGGATTATGGAGAAGAAGCAAAGGAGGTTAGCATACTGTGTGACAACACAAGCGCTATAGCTATCACTCATAATCCGGTATTTCACTCAAGAACCAAGCACATTGAGATCAGACATCACTTTATTAGAGAACATGTTGAGAAGAAAACCATCAAGTTAGAGTACATCCCCACGGAGAAGCAGTTGGCTGACATATTCACCAAGCCACTGAATGAAGCAAGATTCAATGCACTAAGGCAAGAACTTGGTTTGCTAGATGATCTTGATAAGGTAAAGGAATAACCATGCACCTATTCAGGGGGAACTCAATTCCAAAATCAAGGGGGAATTCCTTGCCACCTGCTAAGGGGGAACTCTCAGGGGTAGCCATCTGCCAAAGGTAAACTACTCAGAATCAATAAGGAATGAAGCATCAAGGTCCAAGAAAGTCTATCTTAGACGTTCAAAGAAAGAAGAAATCAAAATCGAAGCAATGAACACAGCACGTGACTGAACTTTAGCTGCAGTAGGCTCAGCAGGTGCCTAACCAACCAGCCCACTGCTACTTAACCAATGAGAGAACTAGCACTAATACTTTCTTAAAAAGGAAGGAAAACGGACTAGAGAAAAAGAAGAAAGGCAAATGGAGGTAAAAACACTGGTTCACAAATTCGAGCAGGTGCCTGCCAGCATGTGTCTGCTTCACGAGCAGGCAACTGCCTCAGGGCAGCAGTTGGCTCAATTTCTGACAAAAATACATGGAATCTCAGCACATGGAATATACCATCTTGATCCCCTCATATCAAGGATTCCAAAAAGGTACCTCTTGTTCCCCGAAATCATCAAAAATCTTCTCAAAACTGAGCCCCCTGCTACCAGTGTGAACACAGTTAATGCTAAAAGGAACCAACTGTATTCTCCAACGACTATATTCCTACAACTACTTTCCGATAGCCTATAAATACTCCCTCCGTACAAATCCTTAACACTTTTACTTTGCAATCTCTCTCTACCTATTCTAAAGCTATCGACACACACTAAAACGCTCTCAAACTTTCATCTCTACTACCTACTTCACTCTCAAACAACTCTCTTCCACAAACACAAATGGCCTCCCTCGTCAAAATTGCTAAGTCCATCTTCATTGGTTCCATTCTAAACACAGCCATCGCCATGAACAAAGCCAACAACAGTGACTTGATGAGAGAGCTACTGAGGAAACTGGAAACAATGGGCCTCATGACAATGGCAACTCTACCAATATCCCTGCTTCTACCTGAAAGTAGTGGCAGAGTTCTACATCAACTCCACTTCTGGGACTCTGAAATCAGTGGTGCTCGGATTCCAAGTGGAGATTAAAGAAGAGGAAATCAGAGATCTGATCTCCCTACCTGGAGATGAAGCCCCAACTGTAGAAGATCTCAACTTGGATGAAGAGAACTTCAAAGAAACAGTCTTCATCCCAAGGGCTCAACACCTTAACACACTGAAAGTAAAGAAGAAGCTAATGGTTCCAGAATACTCCATCCTCCTGGACATTCTTTACAAGTGTATTGACACGAGAACTACAGCCCTGGACGAAGTCAATGCGCAAAGGGCAAAACCACTGACCGCAATCATCTCAGGGGCCCCACACAACTGGTCAAGGTACATCTACAATGAGCTCCTAAGATACGTAAACAAATCTCACAAAGACAGAGGAGAAGATGGTACCATGCCATTGCTAGGGTATGGGTTTCTCATTGGGGAACTACTAAAGAAGAAAGGGATTCTAGGAACAGTCGAGGAAGAAACAAACTGGAGAAAATTCCTCTACCAGACTTCCAAGGCAGGAGCTCCACAAATTCAAAAAGCAGAAGACTCTTTCCACTCCAACGACCCTCTCATGATCTCCTTCAAGGTTGATATCGAAGGTCCCGGATAGAAGTAAAAGTCTAGAGGGAGGGTGAATAGACTTTTAAAGCTTTTTCAACTTTAAAAACTTTTCCCTTCAAGATGAGTTGATCTATAATCTTTTGGGAGATTTATAGATGCACATCGGAAGTCTTTAACCTCTTTATGATTAGTTTGTGATAACTTTCTAGCTTGAATGATGTTTGGACTTCGGACAGTGAGCAGTTGGCTTGGCAGTTGTCTGGATGGCAGGGAACTGCTGAGGCAACTACTAGAGGAAAATAGGAGTTTGGGAGATATGATTATATGGACTTATACAGAGTGATGAGGGCTTACTGAATGTGTGCTGAGCTGCAGATGTTAAGGTGTTTTGCTTGAGCAGAGGTCTCAACAGTTGGGTAGTATCAGGTAACTGCTGAGGCACCTGCTGCGTTTGAGGAGTGTGTTTTGAGAACTGTCAAAACAGACCTTTTAGTAGTGATGTCCCAAAGCTCTTGTGAAATAGTTGTCTCAAGAAAAAGTAAGTTATTAAGCAGTAGGATAAGCAGTAGAGTCAATTAAGACTACTGCTTAGGATTCTGCTGGCAAACTATGATTCCTTTATTTGAGAAATGTTGGGTGTGTGCTATGTTGACTGAAGATAAATCAACACACAATATATCCTGGTTCAGAGGTGGTGTAATCCTCCTACATCCAGTCTCATCCTATTTCAAATGGATTTCACTAATGTATTAAGCCCAATACACATAGTGCCAATCTAGCCTTGACAACTCTGGCCTAGATTGAAGGTGTTTCACGAGGAGTACAACACCACTCCAAGCTACTCAATCCTTTAGGTTTTTCTCGATTGATCCACTGGGGATCAAAAGGTACTCCTGACCTATCTAACCACACTCAGGCTGGGAACAACTGTCCTCCTGAAGTGTTTAACAACACCTTGTATACTACAAGAAGATTCTGGTCTCCAACTAAAGACTAAGCTCTAAAAATATGAAAATGATGATCTAGTCTAAGAGCTTAGTGAAGCATGAGTCAAAGCAGAGAGTGACGTTATGATCAAGCACTTTCTCTTTTGCTAGATATTCTTTGAATGCTTATAGGATTTCTCTGCTTTTGAACTCAAGAACTTATTTTTGGAACTCATGCTTCGGCCTTTATTTATAGGCGTCTCCGGTAGATTAATCTCATCCATTGGTTGAGATGAATTAATCTTGTACGTTGAATCTTTGTTTCAGAAGATAACAACTTGTTGTTCGTCTTCTTCTTTGGAACCGATAACTTCTTTGTCTCTATCTGCCTAGCTGCTGCAGTTCTCCTTTATAGAGATCAACTTGACTGTGCCTCCCATGCTTTGTACGTTTTTGCATTAAACATCCTCCATGATTGGATTCCTTTTCTTTGATTGGCTCCAGATGATCACGAGACATACTAACAGTTTTTGTGCATTAATAAAATTTATACTGGTAGGATTTGAATATCCTATTAAGGTAAATAAATTCACCTTATTGCATTTTTAATTTCCAGTATAATTTTTATTAGTCACAAAAATTGTTCATTTATTTGTCCTCAATTATACACATGTAAAATTCATATCAATGTGTCTTTTGCTTTTTGTGACGTTTGAAAATGTTTGTGATAAATTAAATATATACCGGTAGGATTTAAATATCCTTTTTAAGGTAAAAATTACCTTATTGCATTTTGACTTTTCCGGTATAGTTTACTTGACACAAACATTTTACTTTTGACTTTTGGTCACTCAAGGTTTTGTATGGTCAGCTAGTATTTCGAACTTAACCTATTTATTTAACTGGTAGGATAACAAATCCTATTAAGGCAAAATTTATTACCTTATTGCATTTTGTGTTCCAGTTAAATAGTAGTACATTCGAAATACTTTGTTTTCATTTGATGTGATACTAACAAATAAGTTAAGCTGGTAGGATATATAAGGAATCCTTATTATAAGGTAATGGAATATTACCTTATTGCATTTTGACTTTTCCAGTTAAACTGATTTGTTAATTGACCATTCGAGCAAGACACTTTTTAGATAATATTTTACTAACATTTTGGTTAGAGCATAATACATGATAGCTACCAAAGATGGGGGGAAACAAAAAAGAAAACTATGTCATCATCAAAACACTTTATCAAAATTCAGGGGACTAACAATTCCCCCCTTTTGTGATGATGCCAAAAGAAGAGTGTAAAACATTTAGAGTTTTTCATTAAATATGTTTTACTACTCTCTTTCCCCCTATTTTGGTAGCATTTTTTATTTATCCCAAATTTCTCTTGTTCGAAGCTTCTCCAGGAAAGAGGTCTCTTGTTGCTTTTCTCTTTCTTCTGTTCTTGATGGTTTGGTCAAGTTTGAATTGGAATACATTGTTGATGTTCTGTATTGAGAGTGATGTCTCAATGTCTTGTGTCATCATCCATATCAGAGAGAGCGTCTCCTCTCCTATCATCCGTGGTCTGTTTTGAATGAGAGTATCAATGTCTGATAATCTCCACTTCCTCCATTCCAGCACTCGAAGTCGTTCCTGAATCAACTGTTCCTTTTCTGCAGCAACTAGAACTTGGGATTCTATGTATGCAAGTCTTTCCTCTTGTTGAGGGTTTAGTGTAGTTGGCTTATGGTTTTCAGGCTGTGGAGGTGCCTGATAACCATCATCAGGTTGTAGTGGAGCTAGTGTAAGTTCGAGAGATTGAGAGTTGAAAGAGGGATTCATTTTGAATTTGCTGAAGGGATTTGTTTGGAGAAGATGATTGATTCTTGGCAGAGTAAGAATGAGTTTTGGCAAGATTTAGAGACGAAATATCACACGTTTGAGGAGGAGGATTTATATCCAATTGGTTAAGAGTGTCTCTTCATCTTTCAAGAATTGTTAGAAGGTCGAGGCATTGTTGATTTAATGCTTTTAGCGGCGGATTCTCTTTTCAACAGATAATATGAGAATTTCATTAAATGGTATTGATGACCATTATTAATGAAGCCGCTGAGTAGGTTTACTCGGATCAACATGTGTTGCTCTTGCATGTTGCATGTAGCCATAAATTCGTTCTGTTTTGAAGTCTGACACTTCCTTTTTGCATGCCTTGTTTCCTCAGAAATGGATAATTCTGGGATACTGTTTTAGCTTGTTTATGGCTAATTTTGACAATAATCAATAAAAATAGGATGCTAACTATATTTGTAGGTAACTTTTATTTTATTAGAACGCTGTAGAAAGCAGGATGCTCCTAATAAAATTAAGTTTCTACAGAATAGTAGTAATCCATTTTCAATCCATATATGAGTTCACTGCTGAGTTTTTATGGTTCAACATCATACCTTTAAGTTGTTCCTCTTGTCCTCCATTGTTAATGATCCCGACTCTCATTTTCTTTGGCAGCAGGTTCCCCCATTTCAACTGCTGAGTTTGTTTGAGTCAAGGTCTAGATTTCACATCCTCTTCTTTGCTTTTGTCATCCTCTTTCCTTCTTGATTGTGATGGCTTTGTGTATCCATTTCCCTTTAGTTGATTCTTGCTTGTTTGGAGTCTTTCCTTTCTGGATTTGAGGAGATCTAGATGATTTGTACCAAATGATGGTATTCCATAAGTGTGTGTCCATAATTGAGTCTCCTGATGTTTATGAAATAGCTTGTTGTTCTCGTGAGTCATTCGTCTGAGAGCCCTCTTCTGCTTTGATGCAGCCACTTTGTCTGTCCTTGGATAAAGTATATGTCGTACCTATTCTTCAGTGTTAAGATAATGTAGCAGTGGGCTTGTTTGGCAGTCACCTTAGTCTTGTAGGTGTCTAGAGAATGTAGCAGTGGCGTGATTGGTAGTCGCCTGCTGAGTTAACTGCTGGTGGAAGTCAGTCGTCTGCTGAGCATACTGCTCGGATTTTGAGTAGGTTTTCCTTGATGAGATGACTTTCCTTGAGTATTTGTGAAAGAGTTCCCCCTCAGCAGGTGGCTAGGAATTCCCCCTCAATTTAAGAGTTGAGTTCCCCCTGACTGGGTGCAGGGTAATTCCTTTACTTTGATCAACATTCCAAGCTCTTTCTAAGATGTTTTGAATCTTGCTTAATTCAATAGCTTGGTTGATGTAGAAACCTTGTGGAGTCATGCTTCATTTGTAGTCCTTTGAATAGCATGTTGTCTACTTTGTCTTTAGTGAACCCATTTTTCACTAAATGTTTAAAGAGAGAGAGTGTCATACCATGCTCTTGGAGTTTGCTTGATTCCATAGAGCACTTTCTTTAACTTGACCACTTGATCTTCCTCTCTATTGATTTTAGATCTAGGAGGCTGCTCCACATAGACCTCCTTTTCTAGTAGACAGTTCTTAGGAATGCATTCTTCACATCCATTTGATAGATTGTGAATTGCTTATGGGGGCAGCACATGTTTAAGAATGTTGGGCAAATAATGTTGTAACGGACCAGAATACGTCGAGCACTTCTGGTGCGAGCTACATAGTTGGAGCACTTCTGATGCAACCAGAATACCCCAACAGAGCATGTCGAGGTGTTCTGTTAAGAAGTCACCAGAGAACCTTATCAGAAGACCTCGAAGCCAACAAAGATCCTCTTGGGTCTTTAGGTTTGGAGTCAACAAAAGGTGGAGCAACTCTGATGTTGAAAAATAGGACTTTACTGGGGGCAACTTTGGCCAGAGGTTTTATCAAAATCTAGTCCTCCTTCTTTGCAGTACCCTTTGGCCACCGGTTTTGCTTTATCCTTAACGATGATGCCTTCCTTATTTATTCAATTTCTGGAGACCTACTTAGTTCATATCTCATGTTGATGATAGGATGTGGACACAAGCTTTCAGGCAATGTTCTTTCAAACACGTTGAGTTATTCTTTCATAGCTTGCGTGTAGTCAGAATCTGGTAGGGCTTCTCCAATTAACTTGGGTTCTGAAGCAAATTTTGCTTTTCTCTGGATTGATGCTTTTGTATGAACCCTTGTTGATGTTGTCATCAATATTTTTATAAGGAGGATGTAGGTTCAACCATCTATGCTAGATGTTTGCTTTATTTGAGTTACCTGCTCATCCTCCTCTTCTTCTTTACTAACTTCTGGTAGAGTAAAAGGTTTGGGATCATTAAGCCTTGTGCTTAATTCACCTGGAGCGTCTGCAAAGTTGATTTGGATCGAGTCAACTGCTGACAGTGTTCTGTATTTTGAGTCAACTGCTGGCAGTGGTCTCTCATTTCAGTCATCTGCTGGCAGTAGTTCTGCTCCTGAGCTGCCTGCTGGCAGTTGGTTGCCTTTTGAGTTAACTACTGGCAGTGGGCTGCCGTTTGAGTCAATGGCTGGTTCCAGAATCCAGTCATCTTTTGTTAATTTTGCTGGGAAGGCACCTTGGAGCCTTTCCAGTATCCTTCTTTGATTGGACTGGCTCATCTTTACTCTTTTCATGAGCAGAGCATTAATTTTCAAAGACCGTATGAATTGATTCTTTTCTAACCAGAGTTTAGAATGCGGAGATCTTTGATAGTTGATGAGTAGTCCAGGAAGGATCCCTTTATGAATAGATTGTTGATGGTTTTGAACTCGAGATGGCTTATGATGTGGTGCCAATTCTCAACCCAAGTTTGAATCTGCTTTGGTTATGGGGCAGATTCCTTCTTTTGTGATGCTTCATTCAAAGCTATCCATATCCTTCTTTCTTCTACCAGTTAACACAACTTTGTTGTTTTGGACATCTCTGACCAAGCTGATGTCCGTGGAGAATGTCACATTGTAAATGTTGTCGCAGAGCTGGCTTGTGCTTGATAAGATTTGAACTTTAGTCCCAAATGTTTATGGATTGAAAGTTCATTTTTTATTGGGTTCTCCAGCTCCTTTGGTTTCTCCTTTTTCTTCCTCATTCCCAAATATTATTTTGGGTCCTTCTCCAGATTTAGAAACTTGACAGTAGTCCCCTGCTGCCTGTCATGTGCATGGAGCAGCTTGAAAATATATATCATTTTTGCAAATTTAGCTGCTCCAGCACCTTCCTTTATCTATCAGTTTTGAGTAGTAGCCCACAAGTTAGGGGGCATCTTCCTTTGAATGTGTTTGGGCATCCATGCCCATTTAGGACCATTTGAATTTGAGTTGATGGGTCTGTAGCCATTTTTGTAAACAAAAGGAATGGCTATATATTTGTGAACATTATTCCTTATGGTGGGGGAAGGAATAAGTGTATTGGAAGTGATCAGCTTTTTCTTTGGTAAGTTGTTGGTCCTTTTGATTGGTTGTCAACCAAGTCTTTGATTTGGTTGGTTATTTTGGAAATTGGGTTTGTAAGGAAGTTTGGTTTTTGATCTGGGAGAGGACTGATTCCTTTTATTTCACAGAGTTTGGGAGTGGGTTTTTTGTTGGATTGTTTTTCTTGTGTCATGTTGGCTTGTGGTGTGTTTTGTGATAGGGGAGTATTTGAGAGAGTCTTTCAATGGTTGGGATAAAGGTGTGCATCCTAATTCTATGTTCTTCCAGTTGTGTTGAACTTCCTCAGCAATAGGGAGAGAGTGGGAGCTCAGCCTTTCTTTTAAACTGATATTTTCAAGTTCAAGAAAATCTTTCATTTTTATCACTTCACCCATTTGAGCTTGGGCTATTATTAAATTTTCTTGAAATCTGCAGTTTTCGTTCTTTAAAAGAAGGTGATCCTTTTGAAAGTTTTCAAATTGATGGAGTAAAGCTTCCATGTCTACACTGGAACAGCTGGAAATATATGAGCTATTTGAAGAACAAGATAATACCTCATCATTATCATTATTAGTGGGTCTTACCATAAAGCAGTTGTTGGAGGAGTTTTCAGATTGGTGCATTCCATAGAGACAAATCAGAGTCTCTTCCTCGCTTTCTGATGAACTGCTTTCGTCACTTGAGCTGCTTTGATCATCAACTGATTGGCTTATTGTGAGCTCATCCCTGATGTCCTTAGTTTTCCATTCATCACACTTGTTCTGGTTGGACAAGAGATTCTTTGCTAATTGTCTGTCCATTTTTAGAAAGTGTTTTGGGAAGTAGAGTGGTTTTGGATCTTTAGTTCAAATTAGTCAAAAACTGACTCTAGGAACACTCCTCTCTAATACCACTTGAAGGTCCCGGATAGAGGTAAAAGTCTAGAGGGGGGGGGGGGGGTATTAGACTTTTAAAGCTTTTTCAACTTTGTAATACCACAGCGGAAGTCTTAACCTCTTTATGATTAGTTTGTGATAACATTCTAGCTTGAATGATGTTTGGACTTCAGACAGTGAGCAATTGGCTTGGCAGTTGCCTCGATGGTAGGGAACTGCTGAGGCAACTACTAGAGGAAAATAGGAGTTTGGGAGAGATGATTATATGGCCTTATACAGAGTGATGAGGGCTTACTGAATGTGTGTTGAGCTGGAGATGTTAAGGTGTTTTGCTTGGGCAGAGGTCTCAACAGTTGGGTAGTATCCGGTAACTGTTGAGGCAGCTGCTGCGTTTGAGGAGTGTGTTCTGAGAACTGTCAAAACACACCTTTTAGTAATGATGTCCCAAAGCTCTTGTGAAACAGTTGTCACAAGAAAAAGTAAGTTATTAAGCAGTAGGATAAGAAGTAGAGTCAATTAAGACTACTGCTTAGGATTCTGCTGGCAAACTACGATTCCTTTATTTGAGAAGTGTTGGGTGTGTGCTATGTTGACTGAAGATAAATCAACACACAATATATTCTGGTTCAGATGTGGTGTAATCCTCCTACATCCAGTCCCATCCTATTTCAAATGGATTTCACTAATGTATTAAGCCCAATACACTTAGTGCCAATCTAGCCTTGACAACTCTGGCCTAGATTGAAGGTGTTTCACGAGGAGTACAACACCACTCCAAGCTACTCAATCCTTTAGGTTTTTCTCGATTGATCCAGTGGGGATCAAAAGGTACTCCTGACCTATCTAACCACACTCAGGCCGGGAACAACTGTCCTCCTGAAGTGTTTAGCAACACCTTGTATACTACAAGAAGATTCTGGTCTCCAACTAAAAACTAAGCTCTAAAAATATGAAAAATGATGATCTAGTCTAAGAGCTTAGTGAAGCATGAGTCAAAGCAGATAGTGAAGTTATGATCAAGCACTTTCTCTTTTGCTAGATATTCTTTGGATGCTTATAGGATTTCTCTGCTTTTGAACTCAAGAACTTATTTTTGGAACTCATCCTTCGGCCTTTATTTATAGGCGTCTCCGGTAGATTAATCTCATCCGTTGGTTGAGATGAATTAATCTTGTACGTTGAATCTTTGTTTCAGAAGATAACAACTTGTTGTTCGTCTTCTTCTTTGGAGCCGATGACTTCTTTGTCTCTATCTGCCTAGCTGCTGCAGTTCTCCTTTATAGATATCAACTTGACTGCGCCTCCTATGCTTTGTACGTTTTTGCATTAAACATCCTCCATGCTTGGATTCCATTTCTTTGATTGGCTCCAGATGATCACGAGACATACTAACAGTTTTTGTGTATTAATAAAATTTATACTGGTAGGATTTGAATATCCTATTAAAGTAAATAAATTCACCTTATTGCATTTTTAATTTCCAGTATAATTTTTATTAGTCACAAAAATTGTTCATTTATTTGTCCTCAATTATACACATGTAAAATTCATATCAATGTGTCTTTTGCTTTTTGTGACGTTTGAAAATGTTTGTGATAAATTAAATATATACCGGTAGGATTTAAATATCCTTTTTAAGGTAAAAATTACCTTATTGCATTTTGACTTTTCCGGTATAATTTACTTGACACAAACATTTTACTTTTGACTTTTGGTCACTCAAGGTTTTGTATGGTCAGCTAGTATTTCGAACTTAACCTATTTATTTAACTGGTAGGATAACAAATCGTCAAATCCTATTAAGGCAAAACTTATTACCTTATTGCATTTTGTGTTCGAGTTAAATAATAGTACATTCGAAATACTTTGTTTCCATTTGATGTGATATTAACAAATAAGTTAAGCTGGTAGGATCTATAAGGAATCCTTATGATAAGGTAATGAAATATTACCTTATTGCATTTTGACTTTTCGAGTTAAACTTATTTCTTAATTGACCATTCGAGCAAGACACTTTAGATAATATTTTACTAGCATTTGGGTTAGAGCATAATACATGATAGCTACCAAAGATGAGGGGGGGGGGGGGAACAAAAAAGAAAACTATGGCATCATCAAAACACTTTATCAAAATCTAGGAGACTAACAAATACCAAAACGGCAAAGAGACTCAGATCAGGTTGTCAGGAACCCAAATCCAAAAGGCCAAGAACAGCAACAAGAAACTTACAAGATGAACTAGAAGAGGCAACGCCGTCACTACAACTCATTCAGGCACAAGAAACAGTTGCCTCCCCTCTCCCAGTCATCAATGAAGAAGCAGGCTCCCATTCTCCATCACCATCCAATTCTCAAGGTACTACTAGCTCTGTCATTCCCCTCTCAATCTTTATCCCCAAAATTCAATAACTGATAGAGCAGGCGGCTACACCAGAGAAGCAGGCGGGTCAAGCAGCAGAGCAGGCGGCTCCCCTTGAGGCAGAGCAAGTCACTTAACAAGGCGAGCAGGTAGCTCATCAAAACGAGCAGGGGCCTCCATCTCCAGCAGTGGGCTCACCCAACCTAACTCCCCTCGAGCAGCTGGATGCAGAATTTGCAAGGGTCAAGGCATGGAGAGCCTAGAAGCTATCATGGATCCTCCATCAAGCTGAAACCCTCTCACTCTTTATAGAGGAAGAGGACTTTGTGGTAGAATGGCTTGGGACAAGTGATATGGCAGAAGCAACCAAGATCCTCAAAATCAACCAAGTATATGCCCTGAAGAAAAAGGAGCTGACTGCCAAAGATGCAATTGAAGATTCCAGCGATGATGATGATGCTGACAATGCACCAAAGGGACCTCCTAGTTCAAGAGGTAAGCAAATCATCCATTCCTCCTCTTCCAGTGATCACGAACTAAGAAGAGTCCTTGAGAAATCAAGGATGGAAACTCAAGGAGGAGGAGAGTCCTCTAAAGCTCCCCAGGAGCAGCTGGCTGCCACTCTCTCTCAAGGGACCCAACTGCTGGACCTTAACATGGAGCCACACCAAGAAGAAGTCCCAGAGCAACAAGCTACAACTTCAAATGAGATCAAGGAGCAAATTCTCAATGATGGAGCCGAGGACACTCCAACGTTAGTAGAGGTCTTCATCAACGAACAAAGAGCAACGACCAAGTTCATAAGCAATGCTAAAGTCAGGCTGCACAAGAGACTGATCAAATTGCAAAAGCATTTTGACAAACTGCTGGAGGCAAGATTTGCAGAAGTTCACTGCCATATCAAGAGCAACCTTATGATCTAACAGGTCTTCAATTCTGAGCAGAAAGCACAACTTCAAATTCAACTCTCCCAGCAGCTAGCTCAGATAGAAGCCATTCACAAAGAGCTCGCAGATCAAAGGGCAAAGGACATAGAGCTAGAACTTTTGATTCAAACGTACATAAGGCAACTGCGTGACCAAGAGCAAGCAGGTGCCTCTCAACCAGCAGAGTGCTCTGCCCAGCCCTCTACCCAGGTACAATCTCTCCCTTCTCTGCCCCTTAACCTTGAGGAGGCCCTCCAGAAAATTCAAGAACATGAGGCCTGCATCAACAAACTGAAGAACGAGGAGTTCTCTGCCTACATCAACAACCAGCCAGGTCAATCAGAAGCAATCCAGATTGCGCTTGCAGAACTTCAACATCTATGTGTGGAGATACAAAATCAATTTCTAGCATTCCAGCAAACACAAGCTGCAGCAGAGCCCTCTGCGCAACTAGAAGCAGAGCCCTCTGGCCAACCAGCACCAGAGCCCTCTGCCCAACCAGAAGCAGAGCCCTCTGCCCAGCTCTCTACCCAGGTACCACCTACTCCTTCTTTATCTTCTAACTTTGAGCAGGCCCTTCCACTCATTAAGGAGCATGAGGCATTCATACGACACCTCAAAACCAAGGAACTCCCTGCCATCCTTCATCTCTCACAGAAGGTCATCACAAGGCAAGTTGAACATTCAGAAGCAATTGCAAAGACTAGGGAAGATGTTGCTAAACACCTCACCAGAATGCACACCGCCACTCAAGAAGCATTCCTAAAGCAAGGAGGTGAACTTCAAAAACTTGGCCAACACATACAAGCAACAAATCAGAATCTTCAGAACTTGGACCGAGTAGTCAAAGAAGATGTCAAGGTGGATGTCATAGATCTTCGCAACATTGTCACTGCAGTAGCAATTGAAGTCACTGACCTACATCCAATAAGGAGACGTCAAGTGGAAATTGACTCAGATCCAGAGATTGAGGCAATATTGCAAGAAAGTCAGACCCTGCTACTGCCAAAAAGGGGGAAGAGTCAACACAAGCAGGCCCCTCCTGCAAGCGATCCCTAACAACCAAGAAAGGATCATAAACACGAAAGAAGAACAAGCGCCTACAAGAAGAGACGGAGATTAGGAAAAGAAAAGGAGAAGAGACCAAGACCAAGGAAGAGGCCAAGAAGAAAACAAAAGAAGGACAAGAATAGATTAGATCAAGTCCGAAATTGACTATAAACTATTGTACTTTCAATCTAGACAAATGTACAATAAATGAAAATCAATAAAAATATTTCTTTCTTGTGTTGTATAGTTTTGGCATCATCAAAAGGGGGAAATTGTTAGTACCCAATTTTGATAGATTTTGATGATGCCACTATACTTTGCACATGTACATTGTGTCTCATATAATAGCATTTAAATTTAAGTGACTAAAATAAATGTACAATTTTTTAGACTAAAGAAATATTACCGGAAAAGTAAAAATGCAATCAGGTAATTTTTATGTCCCTTAATAGGATATTTAGATCCTACCGGCAAATATTATTTAGCTCAAAGATTAATTAAGTGTCACATTTAAAAGAAAAGAAGCTCGAAAATCATACTCATTCAATGTGTATGATGGGAAGACAATGCATGACCGGTATTTAATACCGAATCAAGTACGAGGGGCCACAACATGGGATGCACACAAGGAAGATGCTTCAGCGGCCAAAATCATTGAAGACAAAAGAACAACCGCATTAAAAGCTCTAGCACAAGAAGACGAATGTACAAGTCATCCTTGTCAACTTTCAACGAACATGATTAATCCATCCTAACCAACGGATGACATTAATCAACTAGAGTAGCCTATAAATATAGGCTGAAACGAAAGTTTCTAACCAAGCTTGAGCATTCTAAGTAGAGAAATATTTCATTAAGCATTCACGAGATATCTAGCAAAAGAGAAAGTGTGAATCTATACTTTACTCTCTACTTAGACTCATGCTTCACTAAACTTCTTAGTCTCAAGTATTCATTGCTAAATCCTAGAAGTTTAGTTCCTAGTTGGAGGTTAGAACTTTCTTGTAATCAAATCACATATTATTGTAAACACTTAGGAGAACAGTTGTTCGGATCCTACAGTGTGGTTAAATAGATAGAGTACCTGTTGATCACCACTGGATGATAAACCCAGATATTTAACAATCAAACAATCTAAGCAGTTATAAGGAAGCAGATAGAAAGATATCGAGAAGATTAACCGAATCTTGTATACCGTATGAACGCCGCTGCTCTCCCTGGAGAAGGAGAGCAGCGGAAAACCTTCTTTCTATCTCGCCTCTACGCTCTCTAAGCCTCTATCAATTCGTTAGGGTTCCCGTAAGTTAGCCTCCTTTTATAGGAGAAGTTGGCTAACTTACGGGTTACAAGGAAGCCCCCAGGCTGATACACATTTGTGGCCCGTATTACACGTTTAATTGATAACTACACAAATACAAAGATAACTAACTAGATTGAACACCATAAAATATTCCCAACAATCTCCCCCTTGGTGATCAATCGTGTTGAATCAGCATTGCATCGCAAATATCTTTGTCTTTGTTGTTATTGAGCTTCCTTTGTCTTTGAACTTGACTTCTGAGGAAGGCTATCTGAAGAAATCATTGAAATCTCCCCTTTGATGTCTTCTTGACAATTTGATCTTTGATGCCGGGGGTTGAGGGACCTTCTGTATCTTGCATGTAGTCCTTGCCTTCCAGAAGTTGCTCTTGATCAGCTTGGATGAAGTCCGATGACGCATCTAGAATGAATATTCTTTGGAGAATAGGAGACGCCCATGGAATTCATCTTCAAGACACGAGTATTTGACCTCTGTCTCCTCCACAATGTAGTCTTTTTGACTATTTGGAATGAATGCATTTGAGGAGAACTTGTCGGTGGCACAGCGGAACATAATGATTGTTGATTTGTGAGTGTAGCTGACCATTTGATTTGAGTTGCGGAGATAGTAGAGAAGGTGTTGATTTTTGTGATGGAGGAGTGAAGTGTCCCATAATGATTCGTTCCATGTTAACAGCATGTGGACCACTCTCCCCCTCATGACGATCTGATGAATCGGAACGTCATGCTTTTATTCTTTTATTCTGCGAAAATGAACAGGAAACAAACAGAAAGAGTAAATGATAAAAGCCCCCCGGGGTCGTGTAGACACCTATTTTCATCACTATAGAGATAAACTCTAAAGCAATGGCTTGAAAATGTTGGTGATTCTTATGTTGCAACAGCGGGACTTCCTTCCAATCATTAGTCTACATCTGCAATAGATGAGACCTATGGAAGTTCTCGCGGGTCTTTGAAGACCTGCAACTGACTCAAAAAGTGCGTTGGTGTCCTAGAAAATTCAAAATATTTGGGAGTGAGGTAACTAGACACGACGTGATCAATGAAAGTTCAGTGGCATGGGACTCAGGCCACTGTAGTCAGTATTACTTACCTCGGAAGGAGACAGTAATGAGAGATGCGGTTCCCCGTGAACTATGATTAAACACCTGTCTGTTGGGAGACAAGTGAGTGGTCTAGGGTAGGGTTGTGCATGCGCCATTTGGACAAAATGCAGCGACTTCTACCCGGGATCTGAATAAATTCAGTCCTGAACCTATGGGGACAGTCCAGAGTATTTTAGTGGCTAGGAGCAAATGTTCAATTCATAGCAGGCAATTGAGGTAGCATACTCATCATTGATAATTGTTTTTCTTCTCACTTGAGCCTTCTGCTTCCTAATGCTCATAATGTTCACTCACTCACTCGCTCACTCACGCACTTACGCTCGGCTTTGTCCCTTGAGTAGGCTTAATTGGGTTTACTAAGCCACAGGGACATGTTCTCTCATTACTTTCTTCATTTTCTCTCTGTACTCCCCCTCAACTGGAGTACTCGGTATGCTTTGTCATTGTTAGGCACCGAGAAGGATAAAATTGAACACTCCCCCTAAAATGTTGCATCCTTTGAGAGATTCCTTGCTTTGTCGGTGTAAGGCGCCAAGAGGAGAAAACTTAAACTCCCCCTCAGAATGTGCAAGGTTTGATTGCTCACAGCTTGTCATACCCGCCATGTGTGTGGAGCAATCTGAACAAGTACCACACATGATGGTTTCCCTGAGCTCACCATGTAGAATTTCAGCATATTGATGATCACATAATGTTGATGAGTCAGGGGAGGCTTTAGCGGTTGATTGTTGATTGTTGTAAGATGACGGTTGACGCGAGGTTGATTGATTTATCTACGATTTTCAGACCTTTACATTGAAGTTTAGAAAAGCTTTGACCTCAGGGTTGACATTGAAAGAATTTGAACAGATTTGCTTAAGTTTTGACGTGGACATCGGTGATTTACAATGTTTGTCGGAAAACTAACGTTTTGACCCTCAAGGACTGCGAGTGAGGGCGCGTGAGAATGGGTTCTGGGGCATAGCCTAATAAATAATGTAGATCTTTTCGTTAGCTTTCCAACAAAAAAAAAGTTTGCTCAAATCGGATCACCGAGTCAAAAGTTATGGCCAAAACAGTGCGATGTCGCAGAAAATCTCTAATTTTGAGTTTTTGAGGAATTTCTTCGAAGTTGAGGTTCTCGATGTTGAAAATCGAAATAAGGTGGAATTAGATAAAATTCTAAGGCAAAACCTCGAAATCCTAATCTCGAGGTTTAAATCTCGAGATCACAATCTCGAGGTTTAAATCTCGAGATCACAATCTCGAGGTTTAAATCTCGAGATCACAATCTCGATGTTTAAATCTCGAGATCACAGTCTCGAGCTTTAAAGCTCGAGATTACAATCTCAAGGTTTAAATCTCGAGATTACAATCTCCACGTTTAAATCTCGAGATTACAATCTCGAGGTTTAAATCTCGAGATTACAATCTGGAGCTTTAAATCTCGAGATTACAATCTCGAGGTTTAAATCCCAAGATTACAATCTCGAGGTTTAAATCTCGAGATTACAATCTAGAGGTTGCCTCGAAGAATAATGGCAAAATCCACCTGCAAAACAAACCTCGGAATATCGAAATCTGCAGAATTTCAAAATGTTTGGAACATCGAAAATTTTGGAATTTCGAAAACATTAGAAAATCGAAAACTTGCTGTTTGAAAAACATCAGAACATCGAAAACTTCTAAAAACTTTGAAAGGCAGAGATTCATTCAGATATCTAAAAATGTAAAGCTTCGAAGTGTTCTGAACAGGAAAGATATCAAGTTTAGAAGAAATCAGTATTCAAGAAACTCCAAACTTTGAAAAATTCAAAACATCGAGAAATTTTGAAAATCTCGAAATCTTCAAGATGTCGAGATCCAAAACATCGAGATCCCAAATGTCGAAATCCCAAAACTCGAAATTCCAAAACTCGAAATTCCAAAACTCGAGATGTCAAACTCGAGATGTCAAAACTCGAGATGTCAAAACTCGAAATGACAAAACTCGAGATGTCAAAACTCGAGATGTCAAAACTCGAGATGTCAAAACTCGAGATGACAAATCTCGAGATGACAAAACTCGAGATGACAAAAGTCGAGATGTCAAATCTCGAGATTTCAAAAGTCGAGAAGAGGAAATCGAGTCCCTAAATGTCGAGATCCTGCAAAATGAAAACATCGATTTTTGAAAATCTGAAACCTGTTCTGGAAAGCCCTAAAGGTCGAGATTCTCCTGTATAAGTTTCAAGTCAAAAACGTTTCTGCAGCAGTGAAAAATAAGGATTTCGAGATCTCAATGTAGAGATCTTCGAAATATAAAAAATGCATAAAACGAAAAAAGAGGTATGCTGCTGGATCGGTTTTGAAAGGCGAGTCCAACAGTATGATTTTTACAAAATTTCGTTCACAAACAAGATTACAGGAGCAAATCTCTACATATAGAAAAACAGAAGAAAAGCATAGCAGTTCTTCGTTAGATCCAAAAAAATCGCAGATAGATCCAACCTGTTTCACGCCTCGGCTCTGATACCAATTGATAAACCCAGATATTTAACAATCAAACAATCTAAGCAGTTATAAGGAAGTAGATAGAAAGATATCGAGAAGATTAACCAAATCTGGTATACCGTATGAACGCCGCTGCTCTCCCTGGAGAAGGAGAGTAGCGGAAAACCTTCTTTCTATCTTGCCTCTACGCTCTCTAAGCCTCTATCAATTCGTTAGGGTTCCCGTAAGTTAGCCTCCTTTTATAAGAGAAGTTAGCTAACTTACGGGTTACAAGGAAGCCCCCGGGCTGATACACATTTATGGCCCGTATTACACGTTTAATTGATAACTACACAAATACAAAGATAAGTAACTAGATTGAACACAATAAAATATTCCCAACAGGGGACGTAACCTCTCTCTTTAATTAAGGAAGGTAGAATGTAATACTAAAAAAATTGACATAGGGTCTTAGCTAATGCTTCGGGACGAAGCATCTTTTAACAAGGGTAGAATGTGACACTAAAAAAAAAATTAAATAAAAAATAATAATTAGTGAGAAAATAATATTATAAAAGTGAGACTATTTAAGTGAATTAGATAAAATTTTAAAATTTACGACGTTTTAGTCAGATAACAATATTTCAATAATAAAGTAATTTTTATGATAATTATGAAAGAGACATCTTTTTAAAATATTAAATAAACACTTAATAATAGGTGTACATTTATACACATAAAAACACATAAAATTTAGCATACAATGTGCTATAAGGCATATACATATATTAGTACGTAACTACAAAAAAAACAGCAAAATGGCCCCACTACTTGAAGTTTTAATACTCAACTAATCTTACATATCCTACCAAAATTAATATATACACTCGGTACATGAATGAATCGGACCATATTTAAGCATGAGATACACTCCACATAGAAGAAGAGTCCTGCACATTTACAAGGAAACTAGGAAACTGCTGCCATAATTAAATTATGAAACGTTAAATTATACGGAGTAACTCTCTACCCCCCTAATAACTCACACACGCATACAGCATACTGAAACGTTAAGTTAAGAAGGTTAGCCCCGGAGGACTCACCGTAATAAACAGGTTTTAGGCAAAGTCTGGAGTAATTCTAAACGGCTCATATGTCCATATATATATATATATATATACATATATATATATATATATATATATATATATATATATATATATAGCCCTGCGCAAAACAGAGAAACGAAAACAGAACCGGAGAAGAGAGAAGGATTAAGTGAGTTGCATATCAACATGCGTGTGTATATATACCATGCCACTCAACCTACGCTGCAACACCCTTGACCTCCGTGTTAGATTATTGGACTTATATTGCATGTAATATTCACAATATATTATTTATCGGGTTTAATTGTATGTTATATGCTATCTTATATTTAGGCCCAAAAATTAGTGGTCCTATGGATATTAATTTAAGTGGGCTACTAAGTTATCTAATAAGGTATAGAGCCCAAATGTGTAGAGACCCATGGGCTTGACCTAATCAATGATGGGCTGATTAGGGTTAAGCACTCTATAAATAAGGGGTTATGGTCCCTAGTTGTACACGTCATTCTGTCTTTCTGCATCCCATCGCTAGAGAGATAATCCCGAGGGTGTGTATCAACTAGAAGACACAAACCCTAGCCTCCGTCTCCCGGATCTCTAAAGGCCATCTCCCATGGAGTCAGGTACGCTTCCGCTCAGTTAATTCTCCAGATAATTTCAATATGAAGATTAAAGTATTATAAGATTTATTCCAACAATTGGTATCAGAGCCAGGTTCATATTGAATTATTTGGAGTATTTTTGTCGAATCTTAATGCGATTTTGTATTTATGTTGTTCGTTCCCGCTGTATTCATCGAATCGGTACTTGATGATCGGATATTTTGATCTTTCTCTCAATCGCACTTAAGATTAACAATCGGAATTCGGTGCATAAAAATAGTTGTAAATTATATATGTCGATTGATCAGATTTTTTGGTTACTGTTTTTTGTTATTTGCTTTATTTGGCATTCTGCGAATCTGCAATTACTCATTCCACTAATGGAGTCTGTCAGAAGAAAATCAGAATTACAATCAGGATTTTCTTTTTGCCTCTATTCTCTAATGTTGTTGTTTGTTTTTTTTTGGAGTGCCGCTGGTTAATGGTTTTTTTTTGGATTAAATCAATCCTACGATTGATTTTTCTAGTTATTCTTTTCTGTTGCTATGACAAGGAATATGTTTTTGGTTTTTTGTTTTGGTTTGAATAATCTCTATGTGATAACTCTAGTACTGTCAATATGTTATTGGATGTGATAAATCCAGTTGATTCATAGTGAATCATATCTTAAGAGCTATTTTTATTCAAGGAATTATCGTATGTACTTTTGTGCTTGATTTGATCCAATTTTGGGTCAGCCGATGTGTATCAAATTACACTGTGATATGTTTCCTTTTTTTGTTTGGGATGATTCAATTTTGGAATTATTTATGACTTCGGCAATTTAGTACATATATGTGATTACCTGTTTTTGTAATTAAATACTTACATGTAATTACGGTCAATATCAGTTTTATTAAAAATGCATGATTTTGCATTACGGAAATATATTATGTTTGGTGGTCGTAATTTGTGGCTTGAAAATTATGTATTGTGTGTTATGGGTTCTATAAACCCTATTTTGCGATCGCACAACGATTGAGTGCGGGTTTTACAAATTATCGTTATACATAACACATTTACATGTGATTCAGAAAAATTCGCCCAATTTTATTTCCAGATTGTTGATTTAATATTAGCATGTCTAATATTTGGGTTGATTAATTGACATAACATGCTGCCAAAGTAGCCTCTCTTGTTGAAATTAATTAACTCATATATTAAGATGATTGTGTACTTTCTTATTTCATGCGGATAATAATCGGCCCAAAGGAAGGTTATTATTTGGCCGAAATTTAAGTACATTTGTGATAATAAAATTTGTGATGATTATGAAGTTTTTCGTGTGAATATTAAGTCGGTCCAAAGAAAGGCTTAGTATTTGACATGATTTTATTATCAAAATTTTATTATTACGCCAAGAGTACCACTTGCAAGTCTAATTTATGTCCAAAGACAAGATTAGATGTTGCGTTAGGTATCTTGTGATGGGGATTACTAATATTTAAATTTAAAAATTAATTATCAAATTAATTTCAGTTCCTAGAGCATATCATTTATATTATTTTTTGTTCTCTTTCAGTCAACAATTCTGCTGCTACAATATCTGCTAATATTAATAGCATCCCAGTGCTTAACGGCACGAATTTTAAGGAATGGAAAGAGAACGTTATGATTGTTCTCGGTTGCATGGATCTAGACCTTGCACTTCGGACTGAGAAACCCTCCGCTCTTAAGGACACATCTACCCTTGATGAAAAGAGGGAGATGGAGAGGTGGGAACGCTCAAATCGCATGAGTCTAATGATCATGAAACGTGCAATTCCAGAATCATTCAGGGGCACAATGGCTGATGAGGCTGATGCCAAATCGTTCCTTGCCGAACTTGAAAAGCGTTTTGCTAAAAACGAAAAGGCGGAAACTAGTACTCTTTTAAGCACTCTTGTTTCCATGAAGTATAAAGGCAAAGGGAACATAAGGGAGTACATTTTGGAAATGTCTCATATTGCTTCGAAACTAAGTGCACTAAAGCTTATTTTACCTGAGGAATTGCTTGTGTATTTAGTTTTGATCTCTCTTCCTTCTCAATTTAATCAATTTAAAGTCAGTTACAACTGCATTAAGGAGAAATGGTCTCTCAATGAGCTCATTTCTCATTGTGTTCAAGAGGAAGAGAGAATAAAGCAAGATAAGACAGAAAGTGCTCATTTGGCATCTACCTCTAAGGGCAGCAATAAAAGAAAAATTAAGGAAGCTGCAAATTCGGGGCCTCCCAGGAAGCATCACAAGGAAACTAAGGAAGAAACTAAGGAATCTGGATGCTTCTTTTGCAAAGGGACTAATCACAAGAAAAAGAACTGCACTAAGTACCATGTTTGGCGTGCGAAAAAGGGTATGTCTCTTGCTCTTGTTTGTTCTGAGGTTAATTTAATTTCGGTACCAAAAGACACTTGGTGGGTAGATTCCGGTGCTACTACTCACATAAGTGTATCTATGCAGGGTTGCCTGAGCTGCCGAAAACCAATTGATGGTGAAAGATACATCTATGTCGATGATGGCAAGCGGGTTGAAGTTGAGACTATCGGTGTTTTTAGATTATTATTAAAGACTGGTTTTTATTTGGATTTGAAAGAGACATTTGTTGTGCCGTCATTTAGGCGGAATTTAATTTCTATTTCTGCATTGGACAAATTTGGTTATTCTTGTTCATTTGGAAATAGTCAGTTCAGTCTATTTCAAGATTCAAAACTTATTGGCACTGGTCTTTTATCAGTTTATGATAATCTATATTCACTTGATATAAATACCTCATATAATGAAACCTTGCATGTAAGTACTCGTGGTACTAAAAGAAAATTAACCAATGAGAATTCATTTTCACTTTGGCACAAGCGTCTAGGACATATTTCTAAAGAAAGAATTCAGAGACTTGTGTCAGATGGAATTCTTGATTCTCTTGACTCCTCAAATTCTGATATTTGTGTTGAGTGCGTTAAGGGAAAACAAACGAACAAACGGAGGTTAGGTGCCGAGAGAGCTTCAGATCTATTAGAATTGATATATACGGACATTTGTGGACCATTCCCTACACCATGTAGAAATGGCCAAACATATTTTATCACATTCATAGATGATTACTCTCGTTATGGTTACCTTTATCTCATTCATGAAAAATCCCAATCAATAGACGTGTTCAAATCTTATAAGGCCGAAGTTGAAAATCAATTAGGCAAAAGAATAAAAACCGTTAGATCTGACCGTGGTGGTGAATACTATGGTAGATATGATGGTTCCGGTGAACAATGTCCAGGGCCATTTGCTAAATACCTAGAGGAGTGTGGAATTGTTCCTCAGTACACCATGCCAGGAACTCCTAGCATGAATGGTGTTGCTGAGAGACGAAACCGTACATTGAAGGACATGGTTAGGAGTATGATTTGTCATACTACTTTACCCGATTCACTCTGGGGAGAGGCACTGAAAACTGCAGCTTACATACTTAACAGAGTTCCCACTAAAGCTACAACTAAAACCCCTTATGAAATTTGGACTGGAAAGAAACCCAGTATAAATCATTTCCATGTTTGGGGTTGTCCAGCTGAGGCAAGGCCTTATAGGCCAAATGAAAAGAAACTGGACTCAAGAACAGTTAGTAGCTATTTTGTAGGATACTCTGAGAGGTCAAGGGGGTATAAATTTTACGATCCCACTACCAGGACTATTTTTGAGACGGGTAATGCCTGGTTCTTTGAGGATATTGAGTTTGGGGGTGGGGAGATAAGGTTAGAGATTTTGTCTTTGAGGAAGAACATGTTACTCTTCCTTCTGTTGTCATTGAACATGATCAAGATATGTTTATTCCTAATGATGTTCAAGAAACAACTCCAGTTCATGACAATCTCGAAAACATCCCCAATCAAGTACCTGAATTTGTTAATGAGGATCAAACTCAACAACCTCAAGAACCTGAGGTGCCATTAAGGAGATCCACTCGAGAGAGGAGAAGCGCAATTCCGGATGATTATATTGTATTTCTCCTAGAACATGAGGAAAATTGGGAATTGGTGGAAGAAATAATCGTCTTCCTCCAAGAACAAGAATCAAATGTTGGTTTTGCGGAAGATGATCCAATCAACTTCCATCAAGCCATGGAAAGTTCTAACTCTCAAGAATGGATTAATGCCATGAAAGATGAGATGAAGTCTATGAGTGACAATGACGTTTGAGAGATAGTCTCATTGCCTGAAGGTATTAAACCCATTGGTTGTAAATGGATATTTAAAATCAAGAGGGATTCAAAGGGCAATGTTACAAGGTTTAAAGCTCGTCTTGTTGCTAAAGGCTACACTCAAAAGAAAGGAATTGACTATAAAGAGACTTTCTCTCCGGTATCCTCGAAAGACTCTTTTAGAACAATAATGGCATTAGTGGCACATTTTGATCTTGAGCTTCATCAGATGGATGTAAAAACTACGTTTCTCAATGGTGACATTGAGGAATCAATCTATATGGAGCAACCAGAAAACTTTGTTTCGGGGGATTCAAAGAAAATGGTTTGCAAATTAAAGAAATCCATCTATGGGCTCAAACAGGCTTCTCGTCAGTGGTATCACAAGTTTCATAAAATCATTATATCTTTTGGTTTTCAACCAAATGTCAGTGATGATTGTATATACCACAAGTTCAGTGGGAGTAAGCATATTTTCCTGGTCTTGTATGTTGATGACATACTGCTTGCTACTAACGATATAGGCTTATTACACGAAACTAAGAGATTTCTTTCAAAGAATTTTGAAATGAAAGATCTTGGTGAGGCTTCTTTTGTATTAGGAATTCAAATTCACCGAGATCGCTCCAAAGGCGTTCTTGGACTCTCACAAAAGAGCTATATCGATAAGGTTCTCAAAAGGTTTGGTATGCAAGACTGCAAATCAGGAGATACCCCAGTTTCTAAGGGAGACAAGTTTAGTCTCATGCAGTGCCCTAAGAATGGTTTTGAATCTAAAGAAATGAGGAACATTCCTTATGCTTCGGCTGTAGGAAGTTTGATGTATGCCCAGGTTTGTACAAGGCCTGATTTGGCATACATTGTTGGGATGTTAGGCAGATATTTGAGCAATCCGGGCATGGACCATTGGAAAGCAGCCAAAAGGGTCATGCGGTATTTGCAGAGAACAAGGGAATATATGCTCACATATCGGAGATCGGATCAGCTTGAGATCATTGGGTATACCGACTCTGATTTTGCTGGATGTCAAGATAGCTTGAGATCCACTTCAGGCTACATCTATATTCTAGCTGGAGGAGCTATCTCCTGGAGGAGTATCAAGCAGACTCTTACAGCTACTTCCACCATGGAAGCAGAGTTTATAGCATGTTATGAGGCATCCAATCAGGCATTATGGCTGCGAGATTTTATTAGTGGACTACGCATAGTGGACAACATTGAAAGACCACTCAAGCTATTGTGTGACAATAGATTAGCAGTCCTCTATGCTAAGAATAACAGTAGTTTGACCAAGGCAAAACACATTGGGGTCAAATTTAAGGCTGTTAAGGAACGGGTACAAGAAGGAAAGTTATCTATAGAGCACATTAGCACAAACTCCATGATTGCGGATCCGCTCACTAAAGTATTACCACCCAAATTGTTTCATGAGCATGTTGCTCAAATGGGTGTCAAATCAGTTGAGGATTATGAGTTTTAGTGGGAGTTTGTAATGTTTCTATGTTTGGTTAACTCAAGTTTTAATGTTATTTTCTGCAGAAATAAAGTTTAAAGTTTTATGTACTCTTACAGTTATATTATTGATCTCAAGGTGGACCAGTTGGAAATAGACATTCTATTCCAGACCACACTTTATGTTATTTCCACGCTACACACCTATACTTGATCCATGTCATTTATTATATTAATATATGTGATCATTGATGGGTCTAGTTATTCAAATATAGCAAAGACTTCTTTGATCCTATGTTGATATAATTAATGGACCGGATTGATTAAAGATGACTACAGTTTGATAGCAAAATTTTGGAGCTCCTAAAGTAAACATACAATTCTGAGGATTGTGTATACATGTGTATGTCGTCCAAGTGAGAGATTGTTAGATTATTGGACTTATATTGCATGTAATATTCACAATATATTATTTATCGGGTTTAATTGTATGTTATATGCTATCTTATATTTAGGTCCAAAAATTAGTGGTCCTATGGATATTAATTTAAGTGGGCTAATAAGTTATCTAATAAGGTATAGGGCCCAAATGTGTAGAGACCCATGGGCTTGACCTAATCAATGATGGGCTGATTAGGGTTAAGCACTCTATAAATAAGGGGTTATGGTCCCTAGTTGTACACGCCATTCTGTCTTTCTGCATCCCATCGCTAGAGAGATAATCCCGAGGGTGTGTATCAACTAGAAGACACAAACCCTAGCCTCCGTCTCCCGGATCTCTAAAGGCCATCTCCCATGGAGTCAGGTACGCTTCCGCTCAGTTAATTCTCCAGATAATTTCAATATGAAGATTAAAGTATTATCGGATTTATTCCAACACTCCGTTTCGTCCCATTCAAAAAGCAGTAGCGACACTTACATATATACACGTATATGTACGTCTCTATATATATACGAAATATCCAACCGAGTTATATACTGAATACCAATCCTTGAAAACAACTCTAAACTCTTGCCCTTCGTGAGAGGAAGCCAACGAAAGAAGAATCATTGAAAACGATCGTGAAACGATGAAGTAATTACTCGTCGGAGTTCGCCGGACTGGTTGCCACCAGAGTAAGGGAGGTCGCAGGTGGTCATGTAGCTGCAAAGCGGGACTGAAGCCGGAGGAGAGGGACGCTGAGCCTTCCGCCAGTACACTCTTCCGCCATAAAAAGCCGCGCCGCCGTTAACTTTTCCATCGCCGGAGAAGGTAAATCGTTAACTCTTGCGTTTCCGACGTTTCCCGTGCGAGATGGATTAGTTTATGGACCGGGTTGTTTTAGATCTGTTGGGCTGGGTTGAGAAGAAGGGCTGGGCAAATTAATAAAGTGATTTCATTAGTAAACATGATTAATAGATAAAATATATTCGAATGATTAATTGATCATATTAATAAATCCGAATAGTGAAATAAAAAGGGAAAATCGGGTAAAATTATTACAAATAGAACGAATGATTAATTATATCATCTTAATTAAAAAGGTGAATATTTAGAGACTGGAATTGATGAAGAGAATTAGGAGCATCAGATTTGAGGTAAGTTTCTCTGCCAATCCAAAATTGTTTCCTCGTATTATATGCTTATTATGCATTATTATGTGATTAAGTTTGAATTTTGAATTGTGTGTATGTGATTTTGAGGAATACAAATTAAAAGTACTTTTTTGGGTTATTAAATATTTTTAAATACCTTTGAGACTATTTAGAGAGATTGAGAAATATTTTTGGAAGTATATCTTGATTCAAGATAAAATTAAGGATTTTATAAGAGGTGAGCACCCGGGAGAAATCCGTGGTGTCGGTTTTTCCACATCCGGATAAATGTGGAGGGTGGTTAGAGCTATATACCGCGGTTTAGTTTAGGTTGATTATTGGTGTCGGGAGAAATCCCGGTAAATATTGGTGGCGGGAGATTCCCGGTATTTCTTTTGAGAACTTTAAAAGTTCTTTGGTGGCCGCGGTAGTAGCTTCTAATCACCCGGGTATCTAACCCATTGTGAGGTAGGGGGACTTTTTCCGAACTAGTTGGACTTCTTACTACTCGGAGGGCTTGGAATCCCTTTTAGAGGGTGTGCACACTTAAGGGTGAAGTTCAGTTTCCAAATGGTGGTCGGTGGGAGCCGGAATTCCGGGATGAGTCGTACACAACAACGATTCATTGGACTCGAGGAATCTTGAGTTTCGCCCATCTTAAAAGAATCTAAGAATGACTTTGATTTTGGAATGGTGGTACTTTTAGCTACAAAAGTTATATTTTGAAGAGTGATACTTTTATTTGAGATGTTAATTGTTTGGAGCATATGAGTGTATTATTTTTAACTATACGGGTATTTGAGATTATAAAGTTGATAAATGATGTTTTTGATTAGAAAAGATTTTCGGTGGTGTGAGTATTTTTATATAGTATTATATGAAAAAATATTTTCGCCAAACTTGATTATTTTACGGGGTTGGGTAGTACTTACTTAGCTCTAAAGCTAATTTTTGTTTCTTTTTCTTTGTTTTGTTTTCTGCACTTTATTTGTGCAGGTAATGATGAATATGAAGCTAATGATGTTTGACGAGCATTGAGAGCGCTTTAGAAGATTTAAGTGTAGCCTTCACTTAGTTTAAATAATGTTACTAAATTTTGAATTTAAGTTTTTAATTCGGTTGAACTCATGGTGGATAGCCTTAACATCCAGCCAAGTTGAGGGCTGGGTGTGGCGGTAACACACCCTTTTTCCATTACTGTTATTTCCGCTGCAAAACTCTGTTTATTTTTAAGGAATAAATCAAGGTTGTTATCAATATATTATTACTTCAAGTATTATTTTGGGCGGGAAAAATGGGGGTGTTACAGTTATAGCACAATGTTTGCATTTTCCTTTAATAAGGACACCATTACTATCTTTTATCTTGTCAAAATATTCCCGTATTATGGATCTGGACTCTTCCTCCTTTCTCTCTTTTCCAGAATCAGGCACATCAACATCACTTATCTGCTGAGTGCTGGTGTTAGGCCCAGCATCATGAGCTTCCACCATAGGTTCTTGAAAAATAGGAGTCAGAGGAGGTTGAGAACCAGATGGTGGTATGGTATCAATACATTGATCTTCCATTCTGATAACTATAGACAATTCAAATACCTCAATGCAATCAACACATTGAACACATAAATGACATAATCACATATTGACAATAAAAAATACTTTAATACATTCACAGTAAAGTCTAGAACAATCAGCAATGTGATCTACAAAAGTTGTGATCTTAAGAAAGCTTGTTGTTTGAATAAATTGTTCGAGTAAGGTATTGAGCAAGAGTTGTGCAAAATTATCCGGTTGTTTTTCGTGTAGTATTTTTTATACTGGGGTTGTCTTCTCGTTGGAGGAGGAGGACAACTGCATTAAATGTGCGAACAGTTGACTTGACCAGTAGGACCCGGAAAAGTTGGCGAGTTGCTATTTTGGGATAAGGATATTTTGAAATGTCGGCCAATCATCAGCTTTTACTCTTCAGCGTACGGGATGCATTAAATGAGCATTTAATGTGCGTACTGTAGCTTTTCCGTTGAAGTCTTCTAGCCGTTGAAGGAATCTTTCGTTGGTTTCACCGGCTGAGGTAGATTCATGGAAATTCTCTAAGTGTCAGGCCTTCTGGTATCTTTAGCAGAGAATTAACCAGAAAGGGTCTCGAGCACTTCTGTTGGGATAAAAGCTACCAGAGGGTCCCTAGTCCTTCTCTCAAGGTAGGAGCTAATAGTGGATCTTGACAGCTTCTGTTCTAGTGAAGTCCAACAAAGAACCAGGAGGTCTTCTGTGCGGATATGAACCAACAGAGAGCTAAAGGTCTTCTGTCCAGACTAAGTCTAACAGAGGGTCTTTTATCAAGAGGTCTTCTGTCAGTCGACTATACTAAGAAAGCTCTTACAAGGAAAATTCTAATACAAATTTCTAAAGAGGGGTACTCTAAAATCCTAATTAATATAGCATCATCAAAATCTAATTACAATTATTCCTTACAGTCGACCTTGCAATTCATCTTCAACCACAAAGAAAGCATATGGTGGAACATTTTCAGTTGAAGTATGGCCATGTGACATCAGTTCAACTGAACTGGGACCCCAACCTTCAACACTCGTGGCAACAGACCCATCAAATAGTTGTACATAAAGTTCAGGAAATGGAAGTGAAGTACTTTTCAAAGTCTCTATGTACTTATTTTTCTGTATTCAAGATTTTTTTAGACTATAGTAGTAAACGAATAATGAAACACAAACATGAATCTATTGTACTTCGTAATAAATTACCTTAAATTCGATAGCCCATTCCTCGGGTGTAAGATTAAATGTGTTGGTAGATGGATCATACACATTGCCAGTTTTACTTTTAAGTAGTAATCAAGCTCCATACTTTCCCTTACGATAATCATAATGATTTTTCATTTGCTTCCGATCAATACAAAAGTGATGAGTGTTCTTCAAAACGCCCAATAAGAGAAATATCTTGAATACAAGTCCCCAGAAAAGTTTTCACCACATTCATGTTTTTTCAAGTAATCCTATATCTTTTCTGTTTTTCCGATTCGCCACCATATTTCATACCTAAGTAATGACATAAGTATACCACAATAATTCAAAATAAATAAGCTATATGACCTTATTTTTGTTTGTAGGAGCACTACTTATACGAAAAAATAAACAAGGTAAAAGGACATCATTATGCATGGCTATGTTTGTATTTCAGAATAACATATGTAAATGGCCTGATTTTTTTAATCTTAGTTTAAAAAAATCTGATTTTTAGGTTTGTCGTAGTTTACAAAATACTGTCAAAAAATAAAACAAAAACAAATAAGTGATCTGTAGAAGTATTATGAAAAGTATAAAATGCTACCAGGTTGCACAAAAATTTGAAAAGGATTAATTCAACATCAATATTGTTGTTTATGATGCCAACCCTTGACATCCATGAATCACAGAACTAATACACTCATTTCCAACGTGAATACCAAGTATTACATGCATTAGTCGTTGGGGTGCATTGCACAAAAAAACATAACAGAAAAAACGTGTTAAAAATGAAACATAAAGAAACAAGCAAAAACTAAAGAAAGAAAACAGAATATGAACACACAAAAACTAGTCAAAAACCATCTGCTACAAGTTATGGAAAATTAGCAAACTCATCTGCTAAAACGGGGATAGATGAAAGGGTCTGCAAAAGTCAAGCGAAATGAGGAAGAAGATGGAACATTCATATATGCTAAATGTTTTTACCGAAGGGCAGCACTCTTAACAGAGGAGGAATTAATGAGGCAGCCAGTTTTTAGGCAGTTTTGTGCTTGGCAGAATTTATGGTGAGATTTTTGTTGCTGATTTTGACTGAAATGTTTTCAAAATGAAAGAATTTCACACACACGCAGCCAGTAGTCAGTTCTCAAGCAAAACAACTTCTACTTCCGATAAATATTTCTCCTAATTTTATATTTTCTGAGTCAAATCATCCACATCGTTTTATTTCTCCCTAATTTACATCCTTCAATTTAAAACTATAAATTGAGTTGAAGTATTTTTATGAAGTATTTATCTTAAATTTATGAAGAATGTTGTCCTCTGAGATTTCAATTGAATGTCAAGGAGTACTCCTATATTATACTAAAAATCGTAGTACATTAAACATATTTTCCATTAAATTGAAGCTTATCAGATTTGTAAGGCTGATAGATCTTCCAGCTCAGGTCTCCAGCCACACAACCCCGAGGGTTTTAGAACAACTCACAACCACCACAAAGAACCTACCGGACCGGGAACCACCACCAAGGTACCAGAACCCAAATCCCAAACCCAACTACCCTCTCAAACCTCTCCCTAGAGCTAACAGAGCACACACACACACGAAGGAGGTGAAGAGAGAAGTGGAAGAAGGAGAATGGCTAGAGAGAAGCCAGACCCTCTCTCTAAAACGCAGAAGGCTCTAGAACTAGGGTTACAAGTATTCGGCTCTCTTTTCGGGCAAAGAAGGAGGGACGGAATAAATAGGCGGGTCAAAGGGCAGTCTATTTAAGGTAAGTAGGTCAGACAGGGTAAAGGGGCCGGATCACAAAGGAGTGGGTCAAACAAAGAAGGTAAGATGGGCTGGGTGATAACCAATTGATAAAGGCCCAAGTCCCGGGTAAATTGGAGAAGAAGGCCAAGCCCATAGGGCCAATACCTCTCACATTCTCCACCTTATTGGTCCTATGTGGTGTAGAGCAAAAATGTGGCATGGAAAAGACTCATCATCGTTGGTTGCCCAAGACATCCAAGGATATCTTAGGCCAACAATTGGAGGTATCCAAAAGACACTCCCTGAGTCACACAGGACCGAGAAACACAAATTGAAAAGAGTGATGCACACTTTTCTGATCCTGAAGGATCAAGGACAAACTGGATGCCCAGAGAACACCATGTTCTCTGAGCAAAGTCCAGGAGTGTGAACACTCCATGGACCAAACCACCTGCAAAAACAAACAATATCTAACCATAGTCCAGATTTAATGTTCGTTTACAAGAAAGTAACTTCTCAACAGAGAGACACTTTGTCCCCGTATCAGCAGGGTTGAACTCTGATGGGATCTTCTCCAGCATGATATCACCTGCCTCCACAATTTCTCGAATGAAATGGAATCTGACATCAATGTGCTTGGTCATGTCATGAAATACAGGGTTCTTGCAAAGCTGTATGGCAGACTGACTGACTGAGAAAACTGTAATTCTCTGTTTAAGAAAACCAAGATCACTGACAAGCCTTTTAAGCCAAATAGCTTCCTTAAAGGCTTCACTGGCAGCAACATACTCAGACTCAGTAGTGGACAAGGCAACAATGGGTTGCAACTGAGACTTCCAACTAATACAGGACCCACACAAAGTAAACACATAAGAAGTGGTAGACTTCGTATTATCCCTATCATTAGCATAGTTAGAATCCACATATCCACGCAACACGGTACCATCAGAACACTTAGCAAAAAACAAACCATGATTCACAGCTGATTTAAGATATCTCAAAATCCATTTCAGAGCATTCCAGTGAGGCATACCAGGATTTGACATATAACGACTCAAGCAACTTACAGCATAAGCAATGTCAAGCCTAGTACTGACCATAAGATACATCACAGATCCTATAACACTGGAATAAGGAACAGATTCCATAGAGAGGTATCATACACATGAAAAGCATAATCAGACATAGAATCAGACACCTTCTTAATAGTCCTTCTACTCCTATCTCTAACAAGTTGATAGTTATGCAAATCAGGTATATCATGCTCCACAGAATCATGTTGTTCAGAACTATCATGAGAAGACTCCACCCCACTAGAAGCGGTGGTACCAAGCAGGTTAGCATCAGAATCATTAACATTGTCAAACAATGGAATGGTAGCAGCAGGAGTAGACTCCACCTCAGACTGAACACTCTCAGAACTTAGTTTTGTGGTAGGACTAGACAGATAGGGAAATTCAGACTCATTGAAGATTACATCCCTGTTGATCACTACCTTAAAACCCACCTGGTTTCTATTCCACAGCCTATAACCTTTTACCCCCTCAGGATACCCTAGAAAGACACACTTCTTAGACCTATGATCCAGCTTATCCAGCTGTTTCTGAACATAGGCAGCATAACCAAACACTCTAAGGTTGGACAAGTCTAGGGGCTTTCCAGAGTAAACTGACTCAGGGCACTTTCCTCCTAAAGGAACAGAGGGGGGCCTATTTACCAAATAGGCAACAGTGTTAACTGCTTCACCCCAGAATTGCTTAGACAGACCAGGGGTGGCAAGGAGACTTCTTGCTTTATTAAGCAAGGTTCTATTCATACGCTCAGCTACACCATTCTGCTGGGGAGTATAGGGCACAATTTTGTGCCTTTTTATTCCCTAGTCAACACAGTTGATTCATCTCCCTATTACAGAATTCTAGGCCATTATCAGTTCTAAAGGCTTTAACTTTCAGATCAGACTGGGTTTCAACTAGGGTTTTCCACTCCCTAAACTTCTCAACAACATCAGACTTATTCTGCAAGAGACAAACCCAAACTTTTCTAGAGAAATCATCTACAATAGACAGGAAGTATCTCTTACCACCATGGGTAGAGATACTGGCAGGGCCCCAGACATCAGCATGGACATATTCTAAGGCAGAGGTACACTTAGACAGATTTGGATAGGAAGAACTAGGGAAACTGACCCTATGCTGCTTACCAAGCACACAAGCTTCACAGAAAGGCACAGAAGATACTCAATCTTCACCAAAGTAACCAGATTTATGAATGATTTCTAGACCCTTATTACTCATGTGACCTAGTCTATTATGCCACAACGCAGAACTATCAGGACAAACAACATTAGAAGAATCAGAGAAAGGAACAACATGGCACACATACAAATTATTCACCTTCAAAGCTTTGAACATAACCAAGGAATTTTTCAAAACCTTCATGCAACCATTACCCCATTTCCCCTCTAACCCACTATCCTCAAAAGCAGCAACTGAAAACAGATCATGACACATATCAGGAACATGCCTCACATTTTTCACAGTGTACACAATCCCATTATCAAACTTTAAACATATGCTCCCCACCCCATGCACTTTGCATTTCTTACTATCAGCTAGAGACACATAGCCATCATCACAAAGATCATAGGAAGAAAACAAGGATTTGAAAGGAGTCATATGATAAGTGCAACCAGAGTCAATAAGCCATTCATTTTCAGTCAAGCCACTTAGCACGGAGTTTGCAAAGTCATAAACCATAAACACATCATCATGTATATCACTAGAGACAACAGAGTTGGCCTGGTCAGACTTTTTAGGACTGGGACAGTCCTTTATGAAATGGTCAGACTTACCACAATGGTAACAGACCCTTTTCTTAGACTTAACTCTCTTCTTACTAGGCTTCTGACTATTCTTATCTTGATTTTCCTTCTTGGAGTTCTTAGACCTACTCTTAGACCTACCCCTCACAAACAAAGCCTCACCAGAATCACCAGACTGATTGTCATGACCCCTGTTTTGTTTCAAATCAAGTTCTTTACTTTTTAAGCCATTAACCACAATATCTAAAGTAACATCATCTCTACCATACTTGATGGCAGATTTGACATCACTATAAGAATCAGGAATAACATTGAGCAAAATAATTGGGGTGTAGTCATCAATATGCTTGTCACCAGCCTGTTTGATGTTTTGGACAAGTTTGTTAAAAATATCCAAATTTTCATCTATATCCTTAGTAAGGTCAAGCCTGAACCGGAAAATTTTTTCAAGTAAAAATAGTTTGCTTGGTAAGGAGGTATAAGTATACAGACTATCAAGTTTTTCCCACAAACCTTTGGCAGAGTCAAGTATACCAACTTTCCTTAACACAGAGTTAGAAAGTTTAAGTAAATTGTTGAACATGCAGTTTCATTCATTTCAAGTTGTTTAGCCTCAGTTTCAGTTTCTAAAAACTTGCCGGTGACAGCTCTGAACACTTTTTGTTGAATTAAAACACATTTAATCTTTTGCTTCCAGATATCAAAATCGGTTTTTCCCATTAAAGGGTAACATTCCATATTGATTAGCAGCCATGGAAAAACAGACAGAAACCTAAGAAATGCCACACAGACACAACAAGTGAAAACCCTAGAGTAGGTCAGGCTGCGAACTAGAGGACCACACAGTTCCGAGGCCACACTGGTGGCTGGCAGGGTATCCCCTAGCCCTAACACCACACACCTTTACTAATCATGGAGAATCACTCAAGCTATCCGGGGACAGACAGACAACAGAGGAACGAGAAATAACACTCAGAAAGAACAAACTCACAGAACCCAGAAAGATGCAAAGGAACCAGCCCCAACCCACAACCCCAAACACACAAAGAGACAGTCAAGAATACAAACCAATCAAGGGTCTGAACATGCAACAGGCAGATAACCACATGCTTTGGTCGCTACTTTCGTAATACGTTGCTCACTTGCTGGCGATGTCGGCGATGAGAGGTGAAGAAGAAGGCGGGCAATTTCAACTGCTGAAGACAAGTAAAGAAGAAGGCATTAGTTGTTGGCTACGAACGTTGGTTTCAACTTGTAGAAGAAGGTCGGCTATGAATTGTGGTTTCGTAGAAGAAGAAGTGTCGGTTAAAGAAGAAGACAAGTAACGATTTCAACTTGTAGAAGAAGAACACGGACGATGAGAAGTGTACGTTGGTTTCGATGATGGATAACTCGGGGTATTAGCGAGATTCTAATAAATTTGAAACGTCTGAACACTAAGGACAATTAAAAGTGGACTGAGCGAATAAATCCGGAAACATCTGACCGAATAAGCCACAATATGCATTAAGTCCTAAGTAAACAACATCATATAGTTGAGTGAATAAGTTATCATATCAATCAAGCTGATTAAGTTCAAAGTAAACATGTCCTAACTCCACTAAGCATTTTTTTTTGTATTCCTTCATCTTTATTTGATTTTTTTTGGCTTCTTGAATCTTTATTTACTCTAGTTATTTTTAGTAATTTACTTATTTACTTATTTTTTTGTATTTTCAAAAATTTTCTAACTTTATATTGATTTCCTAAATGTTAATATGATGTATAATTGATTTGTCATGTGTGAATGTCAAATTGATTAATTTGTAAAGTTTTAAATGCTAGTTCATTATTGTTTTTTTTATTTAGGGTTATCAATATTGCAATTATGGAATTCTTAATTCGCAATTAATCAAATTATATATTGATAACATAGGTTGTGCGGACTTGATTAGTACTTTTGCATCTAAAATTATTGAATGAGTTGTACTCCGTAGAACTTTTATCTAAGAATTGCATTTTGTGATATTTAATCATTATATTTTGGCTAAAAGGTCAAATAGGTACATGAACTAACTTAAAGTGTTCAATTAACCTCTTATATCGGAGGTTCTGCCCGACCGTCGCCAATTGGGGAAGTTCCCGGTGGAATTTTTTAATGATTTTTTTGAAAATCTTCTTCATTAAGTCTAATTTACTCATACCAAATTTCAGCTAAAAATTCAACCGGGAAGGCAGTCAAATGATTTTTTGAAGATAACCGTGAAGTTAAATAGCGCAGTACATTTCGGAAAATCATTTGACTGCCTTACCGATTTAATTTTTAGCTTAAATTTGATATGGGTAAACTGGACTTAATGAATAAGATTCTCAAAAAATTTCATCAATTTTTTTTACCAGGAACCGCCCCAATTGGCGACGGTCGGGCAGAACCTCCTATATAGGGGTTAATTGAATACTTTAAGTTAGTTCATGTACCTATTTGACAAATAATGGCCCATTTTATAAAGCTCTACTCATGCCCAAATTTAGATAGGACCAATAATTAATACTTGTAGAATGTTATTTTGCAGTTTTGAACTTTTGAAATTCAAGTCTACTCACGTAAGGGAATATCTGGACTGGCAGAGAGTCTTAGTGCTTTTGAACTGGCAGAGAGTCTTAGTGCTAAAAGCCCCACCAACCTGAAGGAGACAACTGGATTGATCGTTTCTTGCTGGAGTGAGGCTCGTGAAGGAGATTAGCGTGCAAAGTAGTGAATAAAGGGTTGCAAAATCCTCTCTCTAGGGTTGCCGTCGGCAACCCCTAGCCGTATTTGTCCGGTAGTGTTTCGTTCAGGCGAGCACGACGCCGAGATACTCTGTTATTGGCAGCAGGCGTGGAGGGCACAACGAGAACTCTCACAGGGTAGCGACATGAGTATTTTATCATGAAATTGTAGAGGACTGGTGATTGGGGTAGAGGAAGAAGAACTGGATCTAGATGAAGCTGATGTTGAGGGTGTGGCGGATGAGCGGCGGGCGCGTCCCCCCTGGAGCCGCCGCCCTGGAGTACAACGCCTAAGTGGATTCAGTTTCAAAGGCAGAAGATTTGGGTGCTTGTGTAGGTTAACCAGTTCGGGCAACAAATCAAGCCTTTCAGTTTTAGTTTCTTATTTCCAGACTATTCTGTTTGTTTTGGGTTTTGTTTTGTTTTTGTATTTCCTTCTGTAAGACGATTGATTTGGATATGGGGATCAGAGAATCGGGGTAACCGTCTTTGGCTCATTTGTGCCACTAATGGATCAACGAGTTATATTGTTTTTGTTGAGGTGATTAACTCTGAGTCTGCTTCGCGAGATGGCGGTGGTCAGGATTCTGTTTGTCGGATTACCCATTATCTAAATGTTGATATTTCAATATAAGCCTAATTCTTCCAAAAAAAACTTTTGAAATTCAAGTGTGGTGTAGACCGTAGAGTGATACTTTTGTTTATAGATAGACGTAACTCAAGAATTACAGCTACAAGAAAAGCTTGGTTAAGTCTTTATTTTTGTGAAAATAATAATGTAGCATATGTATCTAGCTAAGCGACAAATATTATCCAATTGCAAGGATAATAAGCTATCAGAAATGTGGGCTACAATAATAACTTCTCGTTGATTCTTTATGCACCAGTTTGTTTGGCATCCAATCAATAACCCTACCAGTTACACGTGTAATGTGTGCTTGTTTTTAATTAACATATTAGTGCCTCCGTCCTAAAATTAATTTCCCATTCGGTTTACGATGTTTGACTAACGATAAAGCAACTTGATCCTTGTTCACACTCAGATTATTTTTAATAAATAAATTGGACAAAAAATAAGCTTAATTTTAATTTGGACAGAAAATAAGCTTAATTTTAATTTGGACAATAGATTGTAATTTTAATTGGATAGATTGAAAATAATGGTTCGACTACCTATACTTAGCTTGTATATCAATCCCCAAACAGATAGCTCAGTTGGTCGAATTGTAGGAAAATTAGAGATTGACCAAAGATCTAATCTCGTAACGACAGTGCGGAGATTATAACTCATATTTGATGAATTGGATCTTTGTTACGCATGAGTACAAGATTACCATTATTGAGTCAACAAAGTTACCGTGATTTACATTCTCTGAGCGTGGATCCTTTAGGATCAAGATTCAATCCACATGAGATCAGGATTCAATCCCATGTGTAGGTAGCATACTAGCATGTATATCAATCAACACATGGATCATTCTAAAATTTGAAAATGATTTGGAGGCCTACCTCAATATATAAGAAGGATCATTAAAAGGACCCTTCACGAAATATGGAGAGAGGAATAAAAATATTGTGGGGGAGGCCCGACCCGAAGGGGAAGCCATGTGTGAATGGGAAGATGTGTTTGTAGGCTTGCTTGAATGTGTCCCAAAAGCTCTTGGCTTATCGCCGCCAATGTTGAAGAAACCATGTGCGCCCAACTATATGATACATGTGCCTAAGGTTCATTTAATTCCCTCATTTTGCGTGCCCTTCCATTGGTCTGTTTTCTTTCGGGCTTTCCATGTGCCATCATTCATGGCAGCATATATATTTGTTTTCTAGCTATCAGAATATATATTTTTATTCGTCCGAGTGAGAGAGATGGGGAAGATGGTGCGTTTGAGATTTTAAAAAAAATCAACATGTCACCACAAGTGACAAAACAAAAAAAACAAAAAAATGAAAAGTTTCATTTGTATATACACAAACATCTTATTTAGAAAAAACAGGTGACGAAGGCGAGCGTAAAATATACACAAAAAATGTACACTTCTGTGCTAGTTACCTGTGTAGACAAGGTTGTTTAGAAAAAGACAACAATTGTCTGTCGCTAGTTACCTGTGTAGACAAGGTTGTTTAGAAAAAGACAACAATTGTCCGTGTAGACACGAAACATGGACGTAGCTAGGGGCCAACCTAGGTCTTAGTCCACCACAAAAATTCTATATTTTTAAAGTAAAAAACTTCGTGTAAAACATTTTTCAAAAATATTCTTTGTACTGACCTAGTCTGATCCAGTGTCGTGGTTTCGCCCCTGACAAAATTGTGCCAAATGTGTACAAATTATATGCACACCAAGAATGGTTGATCAAATAAATTTCAAGAAATTGCAATCTCTCCCTATTTTAAAGTTTGCTACACTTTCATATTTTGAATGTATTTAAGAGTTTGACATTTTCCCTTTTAGAATTTTTTGTCCTTTAAAAATATTCAATTACACTTACTTTTTCAATTATTTATCTTCCCTTTCATAGTTTTCACCATCTCTTCTACTTTTTGTACACTATTCATGCCCTTACTATTCCCCACTTTTTGTGTCAAGACTTAGGGCCTATTTGGTGACTCTTTTTTCGGCTTATCAGGCTTATCGACTAATTTTTTAACCAAACACGTAACTTTTGATTTCGCTCGCTGAATTGTGTAATAATAAGAAAAAGTAAGAATGAAGTTACTTTTCTGACTGTATTGGCTGAAGTTATTGTACATGATCATTTTAGCCATATTTATATAAATTTTTTCTATATTTTATTAATAAAGTACTCGTATATTTTAAATATAATTTATTCATAAATCAGTAGAACTTTAGAAGCAACCAATATAGTCACTTCAGCCACAACTTTAGAAATTTCAGCAGAATCAGTCAATTAAATCGATTTTAGTGTTATTAAACGGGCTCCTAATGTGGTGATCTTTTAAAGACGGAGGGAGTATGATTAGAACGTTTTTGAATGAATTCCAAAACAAATACTATATTTTTACCATCTAAATAGTACCCCTTCATCCCATTATACCTTGTCATTTTTTTCTTTTTGGTTGTCCAAAATTTTTTGCTGCTTTCCACTAAATTAACTAATTTTGTGACCGCTCATTTCTCACCCCTTTACACAAATCTCAACTACACAATTATTAGTTTTTTTATTTCTCTTTGAAAAAATTCCATTTTTGGTCCCGTGACTATTATACCACTTCCACATTTAGTCTCTTACTTTCAGATTGTTCACATTTAGTCCGTGACAATTATCCCCTCACCACCCCTCGTGCTTCCGGTCAAATTACGGCAAATTTAATGCAGATTTTAGGTACGAAAAACCAAATTTAATGCAAAGACTGATATGAAAAACCCAACCTTATATAAAATTTAATGCAAAGACTGATTCTGAGGCTAATAAGTGGACTAAATTTGCTGGAATTTTGGCCAGAAGGACGAGGGGTGGTGAGGGGATAATGATCACGGACTAAATATGGACAATCTGAAAGTAAAAGACTAAATGTGGAAGTGGTATAATAGTCATGGGACCAAAAGTGGAATTTTTTCTTTCTCTTTTAAATAATCAAAATGTATCGATTGAGATAGAGATAATAGGAAGTTGTAATAAGTGACATGTATTAAAGATACCGTCAATTGTGCAAGTATATTATACTACGGAGTATCATATTTTAAGCCTAATGATGCTAAAATGTAGTTTTAGGATTTGAGGATATGTGACGTACTCATATATAAAAGAAAAACATAATATTTTGAAATTTCACACAATTTTTATTTTCCGACTTAAACAAACCACATTAGACTACAAACCACATTAGACGGCCTTAAATAAATCAAACTAAACTTTAGTAATTGTAAAACACACATTGACTAGAAATCTAGTAGACCAAACCGTTGGGACTAGACAAGACTAAATCGGAAAATTTCAATCCAATAAAAACAATAAAACATCTTAATACTCGATAATATAAGGTCAACATAAGACAATCTAATTTCAAGATACCATTTATCAAATAAATTACTACCTCCGTCCCGGTGAATTCTTCTTAAATTGTCTTGGCTCGCAAATTTAGACATTGGAAATAAAGTAGAAATGTATGATTGTAGTTGTTTAAGAAAAAAGTGAATGAATTTGAAACACATATTTTTTCCAAAAGAGGAAGTTGGAAGAATCAATTGGGACAATAAAAAAAGGAAAGTTGAAAGAATGACCGGAACCGATGGAGTACTAAAATAAATTACTACCTCCATCCTAAAATGATGGTCTGTATTTCCTTTTTGGGATGTCCCAAAATGATGGTCTTATTTCCCCTTTTAGAAAGAAATATGCGATCCATATCATTTCATTTTATTATACTCAAATCTCAACCTCAATTTTTACCTTTTCAACCACTTTATTAAAACTTGTGCCAAAAAAAATGAGACTATCAAATTGTAAGAGATGGACTACTACGGGTAGCTTTTATCTAGGGATGTTCATCGGTTCGGTTTGGTCGGTTTTCGGTTTGGTCGGTTCGGTTTGGTCGGTTTCGGTTTTAGGAAAGGTGAAACCGAAAACCGAACCGTAGTACTTGAGTCGGTTTCGGTTCGGTTTCGGTTCGGTTATTTTTGGTCGATTTCGGTCGGTTTCGGTCGGTTTTAGCACGTTTTTTGTCGGTTTTTGTCGGTCGGTTTCGGTTCGGTCGGTTTTTAATCCAAAAGGTGAAACCGTAAACCGAACCGTCAATGAATAGTCAGTTTGAGTCGGTGTCGGTTTGAGTCGGTTTCGGTTTTGGTCGGTTCGGTTTCGGTCGGTTTCTGTTTTTCGTTTTTTTTGTTCAATAGCTACTTTTATCAATAGCCCCCCAACCGAATGCTCACCACGCATTGCCACGTTCTACTCCCCTTTATTTTCCAAGCACAATCAGCGCTGATGCAATTTCCATCGCCATTTCCAGCAGCTCCACCACATTCCCCACTGATCCCCACCATCACCTAGGCCATAGCATCAAACGTCGTCACTCTTTCTCAGCATAGAAGTTAGCACCAAAAATGGCCTTCTCTAGACAGCTGAGCGCTGATTTCAAAAGCCGGGTGATCACATGCCTGAACCGGATATCGGACCGGGATACCCTGACGGCGGCAACGAATGAGCTTGAAGCCATTGCAAGAGGTCTGTCCAATGACGGATTCTCCCCCTTCCTCACCTGCCTCGCCGCCACTGACTCCTCCGACAAGTCACCTGTTCGCCGCCACTCCGTCCGCCTCATTGGGATGCTCTCCTCCGTTCACGGCGACGCTCTATCTCCTTATCTGTCCAGAATGCTCCACACCGTCCTCCGCCGCCTTCGGGACCCGGACACCGCCGTCCGCTCCGCCTGCGTCGAGGCCGTCTCATCCATTGCCTCGCAGATCACCAAGCCGCCGTTCTCCTTCATACTGAAGCCAATTGTCGACTCAATTTTCCACGAGCAGGACCAGAACTCCCAGACTGGGGCTTCTCTTTGCCTGGCCGCCGCGATTGAAGCGGCTCCGGACCCTGACCCGGCGGAGCTGAGGAAACTGCTCCCGAGGCTGTATAAACTGGTGAAGAATGATTGTTTCAAAGCTAAAGCATCCTTACTATCTCTAATTGGTAGCATTGTGAGCGTCGGCGGTGCCTCAAACCGACACGTACTTAACGGATTAGTACCCACAGTAGTTGAATTTTTGAGCAGCGAAGATTGGGCGGCAAGGAAGGCAGCGTCAGAGACTCTGGGGCGGTTGGCCGTGGCGGAAAGAGATTTGGTGGCCGAGTTCAAGACCTTTTGCATAGCGTCTTTAGATGCCAGAAGATTTGACAAGGTATATTCCCATTAGATTTTCATAAAGGTAAATTTCGGGGAAATAAATTGATCCAAATTCCACAAATAAAATCAACTTCTTTTTTTTACTTAGTGGTTTGGGGAGGGGGCATGGTGTAACAAGGGTGAAACTGATTTCATTAGTGCCTAGCTTGTTTAGAACTCTAAACTTCTCATCGGCCACGTTAACTCACAACCAGCTGGGTTGAAATGTTTGGTGATAAAATCAACTCTTTCTAAGAGTTTGTCATTTAGCGAATAACGATTAACGTTTAATGAATAGCGAATAACGTTAACGAGTTGTTAATAACAGATTAATTTAGTGAGTTTTATGAGCGGAATAAATTGACAGATTATCGGAAAATATTTGATAATAATTTAGCTGTTTGATCACAACAATTAATAGATAACGTCAAGTTTCAAAACGCAAACATAAAATCTCATATTTGCAGCGTTTTCATCTTTATGGTTCCGTTCAAAACCGCCATAGACGGATAGCTATTTATCAAACATCCCTCAGTCTTTATATTTAATTATAATACATACAGTAAGAAATATAACATGTTATACAGGGAGTATGTATTTATATATACACGTATACGTAGTAATATTTTTGGAGTTCAAATTAGATTTGATTTTTTCTTAGAATTTTCATATTCAAATACATATAAATATGTATTTTCCATTGACACTATTAATCATTTCCCTATTATTTTTCGCACTCCAAACTCTATTTTAATAATTTCCATCTTTCCATTTTTCGTTTCCACTTTAAATTTCTCTCTTCTATTTGTATCATTTAAAAGGTACTTAAAAGTTCTGAATCGTAAATGTTAAGAACTTCGTTAAAATGTAATACTACGAATTCTGTTTAGAGAAACTTTGTACTTGAGAAGATAAATGTGGGACGGGGGGCGTATTATTTTTAATTTTGTACTGATAACAACTACGTTTTAGCTACCTTAACTTTACTATTTCACCAGACTCCTAATGTTAAATTGCAAATAGATGAAATAGAAAAATAGTGGGTAAAATTTACAGGGTAACTATTTATGAAAAGTGATGAACATAGTGATTTTTAGTTAACCTTTTAACTAAACTTTTTATTTCTCACGCTGAATTTTGTTATAATAAAAAATAAGATTGAAATTACTTTTCTGATTATAGTGTTTGAAATTACTATGGAATCATATTATTTGTCCTATATAATTTTTTCTTTATTTTATTAATAAAATATATTTGAACTATAATTTTTTCTTAAATCACCAAAATCAACCAATTCATTCACATTAATCGAAACTTCATAAATTTCACTAGAATTAATCAATACAACTGATTTGGGTCTTATGAAACGGGCTCTTAGTGCCCTCTGTCTCTTATAACTTTGTCGATTTTCCTTTTTTGGTTGTCCCATTAACTTTGCAACTTTCTTTTTTAATCAAAGAATTTGTAATTCCTGTTAATTCTTTATCCTCAGCACAAACCTCAACCACACAATTTCTACTTTATTATTATACGTGTCCGCAAAGTTTTGAGGGACAAAGGTAGTATTTATGTTCGATTTATGATGTATGTATCCTATATTTTGCACGCCTCATCCACCCTGGGTTTAAGATGTTTTCTTTTGGATTGAAATTTGTTGGTCTAGTCTTGTCTGATTTGATATGTTAAATGACTAGTTTATGTGTATTTTATAACTACGAAAGTCTGGTTTAGTCCGATCTTATTTGGTTTGGGACTGAAAACAGTTATAAACAAAACTTCTTAGCAAAATTAAAAAAGTGAAACTTAAGGAAAATTTACCTATATTAAACCCCAGATTATTGCCAAAAACTTTGGTAATTGAGAAATGAGCGAATGCAACAGGTGAAGGCCGTGAGGGAGACAATGAACAGAGCATTGGATTGGTGGAAGGAAGTTCCGGCGTCTTTGGACGCCGTCGCCGTCCCGCCTGCTCTACCAACCAAGTTTTCGCCCAAAGGTAAACGGAAAAGCAGGCATATCTTTTACTCCGTATTCTTTTTCCATCTGTCATTCTGTCTTTGTCTTCATGATGAATTTGTGGATCATGCTGGTACTAGTGTTTGTTTTATTTATTAATTAAATTTACATTTGGACATAAAAATGGTAAACCTCAGATTTTAGGCTTCTGATATTACAATTACTAAATGGAGAAATGTATTTTGGACTGATAATAGTTTTTACATTTCTCATTTTTTTTATTTTTTTTATTAAATTTAAATTATGCTCCATATTTAGTTTGAGATGATCAATTGATATTGATGCGTATTACTACGCAAGTTGGATAAAGATGTTGATGGTGATAAAGACCAGGTCTGGTCTGGTCTGAACTGGTCTGAACTGGTCTGATCTGGTCTGGGAGGAATTACGGTCCAAGTAAAAACATCCTGAGTACAAGCCATTTGGTATGACACGTTTGGATAAAGTAATTTTTCCCCTACGAGCATAAAGTAGCTCATTCTTAGTGCCAAACAGTTGGATTCCCTAGCTTGTATGTTTTGTCCTACGTATGACTAATTTTGCTGTCCATTTTTGTTTCTTTATTGTTTTGTGTGATCTGACCTTATACTCTAGTGCTAATTATTGGTCGTTTTGAATGACAAATATGGAGACTCAATAATGATATGATCAATACCTAACCTTGTTTTTAAAGTACGGATAAAGAAGCTAAATAATGAGGCCAACTACATAAATTTCACATAATGCTTATTTGTGCATTCCTATTCACAATAAGTCTAGGAACTTATTCATCGTTCGAACGGTTAATATAACACATTTTACTATTATAATCAAGTAGTCAACTAACCTTGCCTGTAATATTGAAAGTTTCTTGAGGAAAGTAACTTCTCAACCCGTGGCGTTATAGGAATCTCTAAATTTTTGAACCTGTGGTGAGTCAGGAAAATAACTTATTCATATAAATATTTGCACCTGAATTTTACCCATGAAAAAAAGCTTTTGGTATGGGATTGGGCCGGGATTTGCCCCCAGTATCTCTGGCCATCGGCGGATTTAGAATATTGATAATGGAGGATTTAGAATTAGAATATTGATAATGGAGGATCAAAGCTTCAAAGAGTTATACTACGAACAAGCCCTCTTCATTTTATGATAAAAGAGGACAGGATAGCTATGATACGGAGAACCATGTGGCCATAGGCGGATTTAGAATATTGATAATGGAGGATCAAAGCTTCAAAGAGTTATACTATGAACAATGCTTAATATCCCAATGGACCCTGTATGTAGCCAATGGCAGTGGCGGACGCAGGAATTCCCTCTAGGAGGGGCGGCAGTATAAAAATATATGAGTATTAAAATTTCGGGGTAAATATACATAGGAGAAAAAATGGCGGCGGGGGGGGGGGGGGGGGGGGGGGGATTAGCCCCCCTTTGGGTCCGCTGCTGGCCAATGGACCTTCTCTAGCTATGCCACTGTATGTAGCCAATTGACCCTACAATGTGCTTCTACTACTACTAAATGTAATAACTGAGTGGTACATTCTGTGGAGATATGACTTCTCCACTTATTTAGGGAGAACTATTTGTTTATGAAATACTGATGCAAGTCTGGTGCTGAAGTTCGAAGTTAGGATTTGTTTGGTTAGACGGTTCTAAAGGGGGGAGAAGGTTGATATTGATTACTCCGTATAAAATGATTTCCAAATTTAGTTATCTGACAATGATGTTAAGTTAAAAAAATACTTTGTAATGTTGAAGTTAATTAATCATATATGGTGTAGTTCTTTTCAATCCAAAACTAACAAATAAAAATAAATGACTAACATAAAATCAAATCTCCATCTTCTTCCCTTCAAAATCCTGGAACCAAAGAATTTATTTAGGAACTTTATCTGTTTATCATATATGAGTATTTGACAAATCAAAAAAGGGCAACTTCTTATGTTCTTTTAATAATTTCTGTGCATCCAGATTGTCGCAGTAGTGTGTCTTCCCCGACTTCATCCAAAAGCTTGAGTGATAATGGCATCGAAATTCCCAAGAAGAGGCGTTCATTCTCAAGATGCAAATCTCTTGCTTCCAGTACTAGTTCGTTCTCATCTACAACCACCACAGAAAAGAACAGTCTTGTGAACTTTGTTAGTGTGAAACCAAATATCATAAAGTCCTATAATAAACTGGATAATGCTGGAGGATCCTCTGAATTGAAAACAGAAGTCCTAGAAAAGCAGGTGTCCTCATTAGTGTTGGCAGGCGAAGACAATGAGAGTGAAAAGGTCAACAAGTCTGATTCAACAGAGGAGGGTAAAAGTTGTTTGAATTCAAGTTGTTGTGAAAGCAATCCAGTCGTTCCAAATGAAGCTTCTGGTGAAGTACAAGTCAGGTTTGGTAATTCGATTGTAGGAGATCATTTAACTGCCATGAACGATAGCAGGGAAAGTAAGGATGAGTGTGCTGATCTGTTTTTGATACATAAACAGCTTCGACTGATTCAGAGTCAACAGTCTAGCTTAATGGAATTTCTTGAGGTATATATCATCCCCCCTGTTGAATTTCAACTTATTTAAGAAAGCAGTGTTTAGAACTTCCATGTTATTTGCATTCCTTTTGTTCATGTATCTAAACAGATTTGAGTCTTCTCAACCTATATATAAAAAATATAAATTCACATACTACGTATATACCATTTGTCAACTCCTTGTTGACCTAAGATTGAAACCCCGGAGCCTTAATATATGGGGTCAAGAGCATGGTTCAGATTAAGACTAAAAAAGAGCACCCAACTTTCAAAACTGACCTACTCTAACATGATGGAAGCCCCAATCTTTATATGTCAATTCACATGTGTGAGCTTTTATTTCAGACATTTATTGGGAGTTCCCAGAATGGGATGAATTCATTAGAGAAGCGTGTGAATGGATTGGAGAAGGTATTGGATGAAATGCTGCATTGTTTGGGGTTTTCGACCCCAATGATTCCAACCACTTGCCGCACAGAATTCTTAAGCCCAAATACGTGGAGGAAACAAGAGGGACTAAACTACAATACAAGTTGTATGCTGTCTACTAGAGGCCAGTCAGAGAAAGCCATGATGATGCCAGAAAAAGTTGAAACTGCGCAAACGTTAATAGAAAACGATGCCCGAAATCAGCACCAGAGTATGTATGACATGGGAGAGAAGCACCGTGAGCTTAGGGAAACGTTTCGAGTCATCTTCAATCAGGAAATGTGAGAGGGATAAAAAGAAATGCCAGGAGCACCGCGGTATGCATTGCTGGTAGGCTCAATGCAGGGACGCTTATGAATTGCATAAAACAGGAGACCTAAGCTTCATTCTTTCATTAAGAAAAGATTTTCAGTCCTGCAGTTAGTTTACAAATGATTTGATTCCTGTTTATTGCTTGGTCATGTAGAAGTGTAATGAGGAAATGTACGTATGATATTTGTTTTTTTATTTTTATTTCAGTATTCCACCAATTCTTTTATTTTTATTTTGATTTCATGTGAATATATATATTGAAGAACTACCGAGGATGTTTTTGCTTGGACTGTTTTCAACCCCAAAATAACCTAGATCATATCTTAAATTCATTATAATATTCATAATAGTAATAATAATATGACAATAAATCATTAATTGAAGTAATAGAAAAAGAATTTGCAATGTTCTTTAATGGTGGTCTGCTCTAAACTGTTCTTGTTTATTTTAATCTGATAATGTTGGGGTGTTGAAACTAGGGAATGGATGCAAGTAAGGGCTCCATATTTAATTCCAGATAGGGATGGATTCGGTTCGGGCCACCCGGCCCGTGACCCGGCCCGGCCCGGCCCGGTACTGTGCGGGCCCGGGACCGGCCCGGTCGGGCGGTCCGGGACCGGTTATGGACCCGAACCGGTGGGAAGGGGCGGGGCGGGCTCGGTGCTGGATTATTGTGACCTGGCCCGGCCGGGTCGGGCCCGGGCCCGGGTCCGGGTCTAATCTTAAAAAAAAAAATTGGTTTGGGCTACTAGCCGTTGGGGGTGGGGGTGGGGCTGGGGACAACCCAAACGGCTATATAGCCGTTGGGTGGGGTAAAGGGGGGGGGGGTCCGGGGGGGTTGGCTGCTGGGGGGGTGGTGGGGGGGGGTGGGGGGTAAAAAAGCCTATAAATACTCCTAATCTTAAACATTTTTTCATATCTCCTCTAATTCTTCCTAAATCCTATTCTTAACTCTCTACTCTCTAATTCTCTTATTCTCCAATATATTATATTTATTATTTATATATCTACTTTATAGTTAATACTTAAGAAGTTAAGATGGAAAATCAAGATGCCATTATACGGTATAATTTTGATAAGCAGAAGGACCCGAAGACCGGGATGTGGTACGCAATTTGCAAATGGTGCGAGAAAAAATGTAGCATGGGGGTTTCTGGCGGATTCGGAATGACAATCAAGCATATGAAGTCATGTGACAAAGCCAAAGGATCGGGAGGTGCGGGAAGTTCCGATTGATTACAATTTTCAAAATGTTTATCTGTTAAAGTTTGTTTTAATTTTCAAATGTAGTTCCTATTTCATTTCAAATAAATGCAATTGAAGTTTGTTTTTAATACTCGTATAAAACTATAAACTATAAAATATAAATTATAAAAAAAAATTAACCGGCCCGGCCCGAACCGGACCCGACCCGGACCGGACCCGTCCAACCCTCGGGCCGGTCTCGGGCCCATGTCATACTACCCGGCGGCCCGACCGGGCTTAGGCCCGGCCCGGGCCCGACCCGGCCCGAGTCCATCAATAATTCCAGATGAATATTAACTCTTCAAGTTTTTTGGCCAAAAACAAATGCATTTTTGACAATGACTCTTAATTTCTTAAGATACACAATCAATCCAGTTGCTATACCATGGGAGCGGTGCAGAGTGAGCATCCTCCTCACAGGGTTTTATGTAATGTAAATTGTGTGAATCCATATGTAAATTGGGTATTCGAAATTATTTTACCATTAAGATGTTACCTAACAGCACAATATATAAATTATTACATCAATTCTATACATGTATTTTTACTCCTAATTTTAAAATTTTTGGTGTTCACTTAAACACTCTTGAACAAAGAAGGTCCGCCACTGAGTTCAAGTTAATCAAAATGTAAATGACACTCATTCAAATGTAACTCGTTGAAATGTAAATTGCTTTAATTGAAATGTAACCTAGAAGCAAGTCAGATGTAACTTGTCTAATACACAGTATAAACAATAAACATTGATTTCAATGTAAATAATGAAAAAAGAATGAGTCAAATTGCCCAATTATTTTACATAAATAGTGTATATGTATTGTTTTTAATATGAGGACTCTAAAACGATTTTTTGTATATATTTTTTAAAAAAAAGGGCTTATTGTGTTGTGTAACTCACATTATATTATTGTGTAACTCGTATTATGGAAAATGTAAATCACATGTAAGCAAGATGTAACTTGCTGAGAAAAGTTGACATGTAACTCACGCTAATAGATATGTAACTTTAGGCAAATCCTGTTGTAACTGCATGTTTTTTCAAATGTAATTTGAGTCAAATCAAAATATAAATTGTTGGATTATATATATGTGTGTGAAGATTTCTAATCAACTCAGCCAAATCAGTACTGTTGCTTTCTCGCATGGTGCTTGGCCAATTAGTCCACACTCATGAGCATGGTGTGGCAGGTCTACAGGGGCGGTGTACTACCAGCGGGAAATGGCACAGGCAAGGGGGGCGAACGGTGAAAGCGATCGGGCGGCAAGTCACGTTCCCTGCGTGCTGGGTTCCCGTTCAAGATTGATGTTCAAGTTTCCATCAAGAGCCGGTTGGTCAGCTTCCAAGGACATTCGAGATCATGACTGGTCCAGAGATTGAGCGGTGTCATGGGTTGAGCAGTCACACAGCTGGTCGGCAAGCCACAACTGATTGGCTAGAAAGCAACCATGATTGTCTAATAAAAAACTAGGTCATTTTGGGATCGGTACACCTTACATATATTTGCGCAATCATTGAGTCGATCTCACGATATAATTTGCGCAATCACACACATACGTCGTTAATTATTAGCCGAGGTGTATATAATTGGTCTTATTGCTTTAAATAAAAGTCTAATAAATTGAGAAAAATGATATTTTATATATTAAAAAGGTATGCAAATCATATAAAAAGATAAATTCTAGTATTTTTTTAAAAAGGTAAACATTAATATTGTATATTCGCGATAACTATATTTTGAGGAAAATTCTACGATGCACTCCTAAATATTGAGTGTACCGGTACACACTTTTTCTTATCCAATCACATTTTAATATTGTGCTACTAAATATGATTAACGACTTGCAGTGAGGATTGACTTATTAGCCTAAATATGATTGAATTGTTTCTTAAATTTTTAAATAGGACTGTGTATATTTTTATTTTTTAAATAGGACTTTTATACCATATTTGTCCTTCCTAATATAAATAAGGTTTAAATATTTTTTTAGTCTATGCAAATATAGTATCCCTACAAATTATTTTTTTGTTTTTCATTTCTAAAATGTATGTTAGTTTTTCTTTTAATCTACCGCTGATTTAATAGAATTTAATACGTATTTTAAAAATGTGAGTAATTAGTTTTTATTTTTTTAACTCTCATATTTTCCTCAAAAAAATTATTGGGATGAATTTTTTTAGTGATATACGTAGTACTAAAAACCAAATAATGCATAATAAAAGGATGAAAAACATAAAAAAAATATTTTGCAGGGACTTAAATCATATTTAAACCTATAAACAATTGCTCCCTAGTTCCCTATGCCGGTGATCCGGATCCGCGGGGCGTCAGTGTAGGCCAAATCTTTAGTGGTAGAGGCCGGATCTTTAGCCACGGCGGCCGACGTGGCCAGATCTGGTCAGATGTACGGTGGTGGTTCATGGCAAGATGTGCAATGTCGATGCTCAGATCGGTGATGCCCAGATCTGACCAGATGTACGGAGGCGGCGGCCAGATGTGTAGCGCTGGTTGTCGGCGGTCAACAGCGATGTTCGGCTGCATTAAGTTTTGTCAAGCTTCAAGGGGTACTTTCGTACTCCTGTCCAACTACAAATAATAATTCCTATTTAGAATACTTTTAAACTTTGCACATACTTTGATAATTAAATATTTATTTATTCCTATTTAAATAAATCTCGTTTGACGATTTTGTTCAGTTTAACCTTTTTTTTTTCTAATTCGGTGAAAGATCCAAATGCAAAAATGGCAAATTATTATGTTTAGTTAATGAGGATATTAGGTGACGTAAGATTAAGATATAATGGAATGAGTGGTTAAAAAGGATGATGGACGGTTAAAAAGGATGTGTACCAAAACACACCAAATTAAGGAGTGCACCGTAGAAACACTCATATTTTGAACTTATGTTAATTGAGTGCTTGTTACTACTACTCATATACTCATGTATAAACATTATAATTTATACTCTGTATGTTCCAATGTGAAAAATGTTTTTAATTTGAACAGAGATTGTTTTTGATGATCCGTAAAATGTTCAAACATTTTTACTTTCATAAAATAATTGATGCAATTTATCGAGAGAAAACGGGAAAACTAAAAAAAAATATAATGTATTTTGTTTTTAGAATCACAACCCATCTTTTGTGAGTTTTCAACACATAAACCCTAATAGTAGTATTATGTTCGAAATATAGAACACTATTTCTAGTGAACCAAAATTGTCTCATTATTAATAGCTGGATGTTTATATGAAAAAATAAAATATATAAGCTACATTATTAAATCAATTTCTATCTTTTCATTCTTCATTTTCAACGTTCAATATAATAAAGGGAGATTTAAATAAATAGGAGTAAATAAAAGGATAATTGCAACAATAAAAGTTTAAAGTTTAAATTCCCAAAATAGGACTAAGGTGTTGTTCTGTTCGTCTTATTCTTATTTTATTTAGATCAGATCAAAAAAATTCAGATCAGATCAGATCAGGTCAGAAAAATTCAGATCAGAAAGATTCAGATCAGATCAGATCAGAAACATTCAGATCAAATCAGAAGCATTGAGATCACATCAGATCAGATCAGAAACATTCAGATCAGAAACATTCATAGCAAATTGGAAACATTCTCATATTATCGATTATACTATTATTATTATTATTATTTGTTGAAGGTAAATCCCGTAGATCCGAAAGCCCAACACGAACTTTGGATATATCAGGAATGGTACAGAATCAAAGTGTATAACCAAATATAAAATATGAACTCACTAATACTCAAAAGCTCACTTGTATTAATTAACCAGTCTGATTACAAGGAAATTCCCGATCGGTAGGTCGGAAACAATGCTTTAATACAAGAAATAAGAGCAATAATGCTATTCTAGAGCCTGAGTATTGAAATGCTAATCCTTACAATGATTTTAAACCTTCTATTTATACTAATGGAGAGCATGGGCTGCTCTATGTTGATTGGCTGTTGTTCCACCGACTTGGTCACCCATGTTTCCACTTGCTTATGTCACAATCTGGCATTAATTGCACCTGGCCACTTGCCGGTTGTCCGTTGCTCGAACGGGATGTTGGGTCATGCTGAAGACGCTGTCAAATTAGCCCAAGTATGATATATCCCGAACTCCGTTCGGTATATCTTCTTACTGGGCCAACCCTTACTTGGGCCGAATCTCGTTCGGCATGAATTCTTCACTGGATCTACTCATCATAGAGTGATGGGCTCGTCATTTGGGCCGGGTATCTTGAGCCTTCTTGATCCGGGTATTGGGCCTCTGGATCAATATCCCAACACAAGTCCCCCACTTCCGATGTCTCGAATGACAGTGAGTGCATTAGGAAGTATGAACACCAATGTTGCAATTCGCCGAATGGCGATCGGGGTACAGAAGTAGTCAGTTCCCCATAATGTGATTTGACGGCTGTCGTTTTATTTCCCCATACTCATCATGATAACCGTCGTTTAGTCTTTTCATTGGACACGCGTTTAGCTTAAATGCTTCTGATGACGTGTCGCTTCCTGATTGGTCCTCGATACGGCAATTTAAAGGCTATAAATTAGCCCTTAACCTTTCAAATCCGGGTTTCGATTCTGCAATCTCCCTCGCATCGTTGCTCCCTCTGAAATTTCTCCCAGCTTTCGTCGCTTAGGTAGCTTTCCTCCCTCTATTTTTTCTCCTCATTTCTGGCTCGGTCGAGATGAGTTCTCAACAGCATTCTCCTGATTCGGAGATGGCCTCCCATGGAGATGACCGTGACACTGCTATTGTGGATGTCATCACAGTCCCATTCACCGGTGGTTCTACTGAAACGGCGACAAATACTAGGGCTGAGGCGGAGGACCTTCCTAGCACTTCATCTTCCTCTGGTGAAAGCTCTGATGGCACAAAATCCGAGGATGAAATGGATTTAATGGCGGCTGGACGGCCAAAAGATGTCCCCCGTCATTCCCTCGACCTAGGTTTAATTAGGGCAAGATGGCAGAAATTGACTGCCAATAATAGGGCCGAAATTCCGGCCCTAATCCCAGACCCAGTGGACTTTCGATTGCAAGCTGGGCTTCATCCCCTGCGTCACGCCCCTGGGATGATTGTGGTCCATTTTGATTCAGTGAGGGCTGGGCTTAGATTTCCGTTACATCCCTTTTTTATTGCATTTTTTAATTTTTATGAAATTGTACCTGCCCAAGTCATGCCGAACTCCTATCGGGCAATGTCGGGCTTTATCTGTCGTTGTAAAGATGTCGGTGCTTCGCCGACCTTAGATTTATTTCATCAATTTTATAAAGTAGCCCCCCCAACAAACTCATGGGTACCTAGCCGCTAGTTCCCGAACGGGCCACATTCTATTCAAAGGCAATCCAACCTCAATCAAGGGATGGAAATATAGGTTTTTCTTCATGTCTATCCCGGACGGGTTGATCCCTCATAAATGGAACGCCTTTCCCCGCAAGACTCCTGACCCAGTTCTCACTGAGGAAATCTATGAGGACGTACTCGCTGTGGAGAAGGACAAGTGTTGTGATATCATGACCTACCTGACTCCCGATCGGCTTGTTAAAGCTGGGATAGGTACTGCCCGTTCTCTTGGGTTTACTTGTTTTGAGAATCAAGTGCCATAGTCCGGGCGGTCCTTCCCGTGCGAGAAACGTTCCCTTCTTGTTACTAGTTTCTCACATGCTAAAGGTCGCTCGGTACTAACATTTCCCTTTGTCATTTTTCAGCTCCCAATCCAGACGCTACTATGGATGACAGCCGTGTGCTTCTTGCTGGCGGGATCGGGAAAAGGAAGAAGAAAATGAAGAGGAATCCAAAAGTTGATTCACCCACCCCTACTGTTCCACAACCCGAACCCGCACCGACCGTTCAGCAACCGGAGCCTATTCAGCAATTTTCTGGTCAGGATCATTATGATGCCATGATGATCAATGACCTCTTTGGTTCTGATCAGCTGCATCAGTTTTCCCAACACTTTGATTCCGTTCAGGGGGAAACCTCTAACGTAGGCGGGAATCATACCGACCATATCACTGGTCAGGTCGAACGGATCTCTTTATCGGATCCTGTTCATGAGGTGCTAGAGAGAGCTGGTTCTACCGCCAGCCAGATCTGGTCAACATCTTCCTGGTTCAACAATTTCTCCCTTCCCCAGTTACCGGTCGAGCAATCCGAAGAATGCCTGGCCTTGACCGCACTGAAGGTATATTGTCTTTTGCGCTTTGTTTTTATTTTATTCTCTGTAATCAGTACCAACTCTCGAACGGTGCTTTGTAGATGGGTTTGTATACTTTGCAAATGCGGGAAGCCCGTCTGGCCAAGGAACGGGAATTAATTGTTGCTCAATCCTCTGCTGAGCAAACTGCTGCTGCTGCCATCACCTCCCTGGAGGCCGAACGGAAGGCTTTTGCGGAGGAAAAACAAAGGCTGGATACTGAGCATGGTACCCTTCGGGTCCAACTTGCTGCTTCCCAAGCTAAGGTCATTGCTGCCGAGGCTGCACAAATCAAGTTTGAGGAGATGCCTTCTAGCATCCCGGACGGCCCATATGAGGTGAATGCGGATCTATCCGCTGTCCGGGAAGCATTCAAATCCTCCGATGAATTCTCCATCATCAAGGATGATCATGCTAGGACGCAAATCCCGTTCGCATTTGGAGCGTACCTGAAGGGGTTTCCTAGGGGTGCTGGTCGACTTTCGGCAGGGGTGGCTCTTTTGGATAAGGATCCTGAGAGCAAGAAATGGAATGACTCCATTGTTGCAGATCTCTATGCCAAGATCGGCCAGGTCCTGCTACGTCCTTTTGTAGCCCAACTTCAAAACAATCTTGGGAGGCCGGTTCAGGCTTCTGATCTTCCCCAGGATGAAATCATACAAGCTCAATTTGAAAAATTCCAGCGAGATCTGCAACGGGAAGCTGATCGGGCTGCTGGGAGAGAGCCTGAACCCCCGTCTGATGATGATGAAGACGAGGATGAAGATGGAGAGGAGATGGCCCCTGGTCAATAATCTAGATGTTTAACTTTTTATTAATCGTTGTAATTCTCTTTTCTTCAAGTAGCTTGTATTTCCCGGCCAGTAGAGCCGATGAATACAGATCTTTTGTTTTGCACAAAACATCTTGTACTGTCTTTTTTTGCGTTTATTGAATGATTGCTCACCATTCGGGATTCAGCCCGTTTTGTAGGACTTAATCAATTTTCTGACTTTATTTTTTACCTAACACTCCTAACACCGTATGACCGCCGCTCGGGCATTGGAGGGTTCTGATAATTCACCAAGGATAAACCCCCTTCTTTCTAGGACTTAGCCGTTCGGTCTTCAGATCATTTTTTGGGACTTAACAGTTTTTCCTGGCTTCAGATGTCTCTGATAGTCTACCCGTACTAGGCTTCCTTTATATGTTGGTAGCCGTTCAGGCTTCAGATCATTTTTAGGACAACAGTTTTTCTAACCAGCAAGTCCCTGTGATCTTTGCTAATTCTCTATGAGCCCGTTCGTCACTCGGTAATCGGCGATCAGAGTAGTTTTTAGCCATTCCTATGGACCTCGTTGCTTTTCTTTGAGAAAAGATTTGCCTCAAAACGTAAGTGCCCATTAGACATTCGTTTGCCTGGTTAACCAGTATTCGCAATCATATTTCTTTATTGCCCGTTCGGGGTACGTGCCTAAAGATGAACCATAAATACCCCTGATTAATCCTAACCACTTAATGCCACGTGTTGCTCATGGATTAGGGTTTTGTGCGGCACTTTCCCTATTTATAGAGAGGCGTTTTCCCCTCATTTCTCTTGCTGTTTCCTCATTTTTCCTTCTAAGTTCAGAATTCTCTTGCGTATTTTCAAGCTTTCTCTCTCTAGAATTCCCAGAATTCCTCAAGTGATTTTATGTATTACCCTTCTAGCTCAGAATCTGAAGAAATGCCGTTGATTCGCGTAGGAAAAACATCTGCTGGTAACAAGGCCGAAGGCTCTTCTTCCCAAGCACCTAACTTCGGCAATCCTCTCGCAGGAAAAAACACCGAACAGTCACGTGATGATGGATGCCTATCAGGGGACGATGTCCAGGTCTATAACAAGGGAATGCCCGAGCGGCCACCCCGCATTCCCCTACACTTTACCCGTATCCGTAAACAAAAACAACGTCTCCCTGAAGATGTCGAACGGCAGCTTAGCCAATTATTGCCCCCACCAAGAGAATATTATGCTGGATTCATTCGGCACCCAATGAGGCATCGACCGGGGCACATGCTAGTGCACCTTGACGCTTTGATTGCTGGGCTTCGCTTCCCTCTTCATTCGTTCATCGTGGAGTTCTTACGCCGGGTTTCTGTACTACCCGCTCAGTTCGTGCCCAGTGCCTACCGCATTCTTACAGGCTTCATAATTCGATGCCACGAGCTGAGGATCGCTCCAAGTGTCGACTTATTCCTCCGTCACTACTGCTATCAGCCTTATTGGACGACCGGGTACCTGAAGCTGGTAGCTCGTTCTGATCGCCATTTGTTTACAGATAATCCCACCCCACCGACTGACTGGGAGGAGCGTTTTCTGTTTGTTCGGGTAGGTGATTCTCTGCCAATTCCGGATAGGTGGAATGCCTATCCCGTTTGGGATTCTCAGCCTAGAGTAGATGCCGTTCTACGCTCCCAAGCTGAATCTTTGCGGATGGGAGGAACCCGAAGTCTTCGGGGTTTTATTACCACTTCTAACATGCTATCTGCCGGAATTGGTAAGTGTAACAAGGCTTTAACCCGATCGTCATTCCTTCTTCCAATTTTAGCTTCTTATCTCTTATTCCCCTTTTTTGTAGGTGTGATATCCCCCATACCCGTCCGGCGTTCTATATCTGCCGCTACTCTGACGGCTTCTTCTGGAAAAGGCAAGGAGAAAATGATTGCCGATCATGCCTCTGCGGAGCAAACCCGAAAGAAACGCAAGTGGAATGATGGCAACATATTGATCCCGGTCGACCACGTGGTTGATTTGACCGGGTCGGAAGCTGAACCCAAAAAATCTATGCCTGCCAAAACAACAACTCCAGCTCTTTCTGACGCGCCGATCGATGATCGGATGTTTGTTGAGTTTTCGAACATGGGATCTAGATCAGAAGGGAGATACCTGTTCGGGCTGATGCCATCCTCCATGTGGTGTCATACCGCGATTAAGGTTCCCCCCAGTTTCACGAACTTGACCCACTGGTCAGATCTTTTTGAAGCAGGTCATCAAGAAGCACTCAAGGTACGCTTCACTCTGATCTATACCTTCCTATTCTTTATTGGTTTATCTTATCTGACTTCCTTTGCAACTTGTTTTCAGGTCGGTGTATACTATCATAAGGCCTTTCTTGCGGACGAAAAGGAAATGAAGGCCCTGGCCAGCGATCAGGATGACAGCCAGGTCCTTCTTTCTGCCGCTCGGAAATTAGCGGCTGATCTACAAGAACGGGCCAAGGAAGGTGAGAAGGCAAAAGCTGCTCTGGCTGAAATGCAAGTAAAATCCCGACGTCGCGACCGGGAGATTAAAGAACTCCGGGCCAAGGTGCGGGCTGCTGAATCCGCCGGGATCAAATTTGATAAAGCCGTTGGTGACCATCTGCCCGAACCTTATACGGTCAACACTTCTCAGATCGCGAATCAATCAATAGTTGATTATCAGCGAGGCAAAGGGCTGAACGTCGCTCTGGAGAACACAGCCCGACAATTCCTGGGACCTCATCTTGGCCAATTCTTACGCGAAAGCGAGGATCCCATCAAGGCAGGGATTGATCTCCTGGACAGCACGCCGGAAGGGAAATCTTTCTTGGATGTCCTGACCGAGAAAACTATGACGCAAAGTCAGGATCTGCTTTTGGAGAGGAACCTTGATTTGATCCTAGAACATTTCCCCAAGCCGTTCGACCCTGATTAATTAGGCTTTGACGATCTGTTCGGGAACACATACGACCGGGTCATGGAGAAAAGGTCAAAACCAGCGCCTGATGATGCAGTGCAGGCAAGGAGCTCTCAACCGCCACCTTCCCCGAACGGCAATCCTTCAGTAGTATAGCCTTGTAAATTTTTGCTCTCTTGTCTCTCTTTTTTTTTCTTGTATATTCCGGCTAGTAATGCCGAAGAATAAACTGGGCATTTCTCTCTAACTGTTGATGTCTCTATTCTGTTCTTTCTTTGATTTTTCTTGCTCATAATCCTTTCTATGTTGCCGAACATCACTCGGCTCATGTATCTTTATATATCTGACACCTCTCCCGAGCCCGTTTTGATCCCTTTTTCGTTCGTGATCCACGGGGTCAAAACTCTTTTAGCTGGGGTGAATTCCTCCAAGCCGTTTTGATCGTGACCACAGGGTCAAACTCTCAGCTGGGACAGGGGCTCCCTCCAAACTGTTAACCCGTTCTTCATTCGGTCATCCGGAATGATCCCACGTGTTAACAAGCTGAGGTGAGACTATCTCCCTTCCGAATTTGTTCGGACACCTTTCCCGAGCCCGTTTTGATCCCTTTTCCGTTCGTGATCCACGGGGTCAAAACTCTTAGCTGAGGTGAATTCCTCCAAGCCGTTTTGATCGTGACCACAGGGTCAAACTCTCAGTTGGGACAGGGGCTCCCTCCAAACTGTTAACCCATTCGTCATTCGGTCATCCGGAATGATCCCACGTGTTAACAAACTGGGTGAGACTATCTCCCTTCCGAATTTGTTCTGACACCTTTCCCGAGCCCGTTTTGATCCCTTTTCCGTTCGTGATCCACGGGGTCAAAACTCTTAGCTGAGGTGAATTCCTCCAAGCCGTTTTGATCGTGACCACAGGGTCAAACTCTCAGCTGGGACAGTGGCTCCCTCCAAACTGTTAACTCGTTCGTCATTCGGTCATCCGGAATGATCCCATGTGTTAACAAGCTGAGGTGAGACTATCTCCCTTCCAAACCCATAATTCCGATGCATTCCGAACTATTCTCTCTGGCTCGTATCATCCATATTAGGGGTCTGAGGTAACCCTTTTCGAACTGTAAGCAAGGTCACCGGATCGGGTCATTCCTTATTTATAGCTAAAAGGGCGACTCGCTTCCAAATCAAGTTAATGACTGAGGCAAGATTTTTCAAAACCATAGTTCCGATTCCCCGGACGACAATCCGTACCTTATCCGAACGTCGCTCGGTTCGTCCATATCTTACAGTCTTGACACCATCTCCAAGCCGTTTTGATCCCTTTGCTCGTACGTAATTACAGGGTCGAATTTAGCTAAGTTGACGACTCAGCTCCCTCCAAACTGTTAACCCGTTCCTCATTCGGTCATCCGGAATGATTTCGCGTGTTAAAAATCTGAGATGAGAATCACTCACATCAAACTCCAGGCCATTTTGATCCCTTTAACAATGCGTAATTACAGGGTCAAAACTCTAGCTGAAATAATGGCTCCCTCCAAACTGCTAATATGTTCCTCATTCGGTTGTCCAGAACGATTCCCATGTTAACCGCTGAGGTGAGACTATCTGAGTGTCAAACTCCAAGCCGTTGGCTGAGAATGACTTTCCTTCCATGTTGTTAACCCGTTCGTCATTCGGTCGTCTGGAATGACCATGTTAACCATGGGCTGAGATTTTCTGATCATCGATTCTTCAAGCCGTTTTGATCCCTTTATCCGTTCATAAATCTAGGGTCAAAACTTCCTTAGCTGAGAATGATTTTCCTTCCATGTTGTTAACCCGTTCATCATTCGGTCATCCGGAATGATCGTGTTAACCACGGGCTGAGATTTAGTGGAAGTTATGTCTCCCTCTCTATATATTTTTTTAGAGGTGGCAACGGCCGTTTTTACTGATAAAATTTCCTTAGATGTTCCATATTCCAAGTGCCTGCCGGTCGACCTTCGGTATTTTGTAGGCCAAACGTTCCTGAAGCATACTTCTTACATATTTGGTAGGGGCCTTCCCAATTTTGTGCCATTTTTCCACCTTCGAGAGGTTTGCTTTTTTCTCGCTTCCTTAGCACCAGGTCCCCTACTTCGATTGAACGAACTTTGACTTGTTTATCAAAGTATCTTCTTGTGGCTCTGTGATACTCTTCCATTCGTGCAGCTGCCAGATCCCTTCTTTCTTCTATGAAATGCAATTCGGCCCGTAGGTTGTCCTCATTCTGTTCTGGCTGTAATGCACCGTTCGGTGTGTGGGAACTAGGATCTCCGTTGGTACTTTGGCCTGGAAACCATAAGCAAGGGCAAATGGAGTTTCTCCCGTGGCCGTTCGGGGTGTAGTCCTTTAAGTCCATAAAATATAATTTAACTGATCAGGCCACGATGAGGAGTATTCTTCCAGCTTCTTCTTCATACCATCCATGATAGTACGGTTCATATTCTCTACGTGGCCATTCGCCTGAGGGTATGCCACGGATGCTCTGGAATGTTTGATTCCCCATTTGACCAGGTAGTTCTCAAAATTCCGGCTCACAAACTGCCTTCCATTATCAGTTACAATCTGCTCAGGGATTCCGAACCGGCAAATGATATTCTTCCAGACAAACTTTTGACATTTGACATCTGTGATGCTGGCCAGTGGTTCGGCCTCTACCCATTTGGTAAAGTAATCTATCCCCACGATGATATAATTGTTGTTTCCAGGGGCCATAGGTAGAGGACCTAACAGGTCGATCCTCCATCTTGCAAATGGAAGGGCCACCGTCATTGGAGTGTAGAAAGTGGCCGGCCGTCCGGGGACCGGTGCGTACAGTTGGCATACTTTACATTTTCTAGTATGTGCAAAGCAGTCTTGTTGGATAGTCGGCCAATAATACCCTTGTAGGATGATTTTTCTGGCCAGTGTCTTGGGCCCTTGGTGGCTGGAACAGATACCTTCATGAATTTCTTCCATTACGGCCGCCGCTAGATCGAGTGGGAGGCATTTCAAATACGGCCCACCAAACGTCTTTTTGTACAGCTGTCCATCCACTAATTCGAACATGGAAGCCCTCCTCTGGATGCATTTTATCTGATAAGAAGGATTTTTATCTTGTGGGAGGGTTCCGTCTTTCAGGTAGTTGGTCATATCTATGACCCAGCTAGGGACGACATAAGATATGGCCTCGATCTGGAGCACCATGATTGCTGGGGTTGCCAATGTTTCCCGATGGGAAAAACGTTGGATATGAGCCGGGATCTCCTGTGTCCGATTGTCGAACGCTGCATTTTCTAACTTGTATAGGATATCTACTTCAGTATTCTCTATCCTGGATATTTGGTCGAGCACCACCTGTTCAAATTTGCTTATCTGCTCCTCAACTATTTCTTTGTAAGCCTTCATTCTCTCTTCTTTAGCCTCAGCAGTGCCGTTTACTTGATGTACCACCAATTGACTATCCGACCGGACTTTTAACCGATCGGCACCCAGGGCCTTTGCATATTTTAAACCAGCAATAAGGGCCTCATACTCAGCCTCATTGTTGGTTACTTTGAAGTCAAAATGGATGGAATAATATGCTTTGAAACCTTCGGGCGATGTGATCACAGCTCCAGCTCCACAACCCTTGGCACTAGCTGCACCATCCACATACATTTCCCACCAGTTATCCAGCCCATTGTTCTCTGAGTCTGTTTCTGAGGGCCGCGCGTAACATTCTGCAATGAAATCTGCCAGGGCCTGTCCTTTTATAATAGGCCGAGGCTTGAAATCCACCTCATATTGCCCGATCAGGAGGCTCCATTTGGTAATGCGTCCACTTGCCATCGGATTTCTCAAGATGGTGGCGAGTGGCTGAGTAGTATACACAGTTACCGGGTGGGTCTGGAAATATGGTGCCAGACGTTTAATGGAAGCTATCAGGGCCAGCACTGTTTTCTCTAGCAAGGTGTACCTGGTTTTCGGGCCGTTCAAAGCCTTGCTTACAAAATAGATTGGCCGTTGAACGCCATCCTCTTCTTTCAACAGTACCGTGCTCACGGCCAGGTCAGCTACAACAAGGTACATATATAGATGTTCCCCTGGTTCGGGTTTTGTCAAGACCAGGGGGGAAGACAGATATGTCTTGAAATCTTCAAAGGCCGTTTGACATTCGACCGTCCATTCAAAGGGGTTGGCTTTCTTCATGATCTGGAAAAATGGAATAGCTCGATCGGCTAGCTTGGATAGGAATCTGCTCAGAGCTGCTAACCGACCGGTCAATCTCTGCACTTCTTTGAGATTTCTAGGAGCCTCCATATCCACAATTGCCTTTACCTTTTCAGGATTGGGCTCAATCCCCTTCTCGCTCATCATGTATCCCAAAAATTTGCCCCCTCTTACAGCAAAAGCACATTTTTGGGATTCAGCCTCATGTTCGCTTTCTGCATTATCCCGAACACCTTTTCTATGTCCAGGACATGATTTTCCTTCTTCCTGCTTTTGATCAGGATATCATCAACATAAGCCCCCATTGTGACCCCCAACACTTCTTTGAACAGCATCCCGATCATCCTTTGGAAAGTTGCCATTGCGTTCTTTAATCCGAATGGCATGACAATATAGCAAAACACACCATCCGAAGTAACGAACGATGTTTTCTCTGCATCAGCTGGGTGCATGAATATCTGATGGTAACCCCGGAATGCATCCATGAAACTCAACAATTCACATCCGACAGTTTCATCTACTAGCAGATCGATTCTCGGCACTGGATAAGAGTCCATGGGGCAAGCTTTATTCAGATCCGAGTAATCCACGCACATTCTCCAAGTAGATTGTTTTGGAGCTAGGACCACATTCGATAGCCATTCTACGTGGATTACTGGACGGATGTGTTTTATTTTCAGCAAGGTGGCCACCTCCTGCTTTGTGAATTCCCGCCGTTCAGTTGCTTGATATCGTTTCTTTTGCTGGACTAGTTTTGCATCAGGCCGAACGGAAAGTTTGTGACATATTATCTCCGGGTCAATACCTGGCATATCTTCTGCCCCCCGGGTGAACAACACCTGAAACGTTTTTAGGACGGCAATCACGCCATCCCGGATGTCAGCCTCCAGATCTACCCCGATAGCTACCTGACGGTTCGGGGGGAAATCCAGGTCGATTTGTTCGAGGAGAGTGGCGGATTCTGGGTGTGCCTCGAAATCCGTTCGGTGGGTCTCCACCTCAATTGTGTTAACCCGCATTCCACGAGTGTTCATCTGTTTTAGGGCCTCTCGGTAACATGTCCGGGCTGTCGTCGGATCAGTTCTGGCCACCCCAACCCCGGTGTCAGTGGGGAATTTGATGCATGAGTGGAGGACATAGGCTATTGCCTCCAGATCTTCCAATCCCGGTCAGCCCAATATGGCATTGTGGGCACATTTTATATCCACCACCACGAACGTCATTCGGAGTGATGCTTTGTGCGTTTCATCCCCAATTTCAACCATCAATTGGATGGTCCCCTCAGCCTCAATACAATTACCAGTAAAACTTGCCAGTGGGGTTGGTCCTTAGGTGGATCAATTGACTTCTTTGTAGATCCATTTTCTCGAATGATTGTAAATACAATACATTCACACTGCTCCCGGTATCGATCAGTACTCGGAAGATCAAAGCATTGCCAATGCACATGCTCACCACCAATTCATCCCTGTGCGGGCTTGGGGAGTTGGGTAAATCAGCTGGCCCGAACGTGATCGGGTCCGTCCTTCCTTTCTTCTGGGGGGAGTGGAGATGGATCCCACATAGAGACTTCGCTCGAACCTTTTCCGTTCGGCGTTCGAATCCCCTGTCTCCCCGCCCCCAAATATAACCTTGACCTCCATCCGAGGTTTCTTTCCGGGGCCTCCCGAGCCCTCTGGTTCATCCCTGGGGGGAATATATACGTCATTTTGAGGCTGGGCATCACGTTGGGCATCCCGTCGCCAGCTATTAGGTTTCCTGATCGGTTTCAAAGTGCCCACCGCATTTGGATCCTTATTCACATACTTGCCCAGATGACCCCGCCGGATCAAATCCTCAATGGCCGTTTGTAGGGCCCTACAGGCGTTGGTGGCATGACCCTTCCTGTTGTGATATTTACAAAAAGCAGAGTCGTCTGCTCCCATAAATTGTGAAGAATCAGTCGGGAGGGGAATATTGTCCCTCTCGTGTTGATAAATGGTCGCTACTGACAGGACCAGGGGGTAAATCTCCCTTGCTTGGGAGGTATAGCGGCCACTGGGCTAGGACCCAGCCGATCAACCATTTTGATTGGGGCAGTAGGCGCAACGACCTTATCCCTGATCATTATCTCCTCTTCTAGGGCAGCATGCTTGCGAGCTCTGTCTAATACCTCGGCATATGCTGTACCCGGATTCTTCTTCAAATCCTTGTATAACTCTCCCGTTCGGAGAGCATTCGTGAATAGGGTAATGGCGGTATCATCCGTCATGTTTCCCACTGTCAGAGTTTCATCCCTCCATCTTTTTAAGAATTGATTGAGGGTCTCTTTGGCGTTTTGCTTCACGCTGATCAGGTAGCTGAAATGCCGTTTCGGATTGGCACTGGAAGCAAACTGGGCCAAGAATAACGTCGATAATTCGGCGAAACTATTGATCGACCCGGGTTGCAGTGTCCCGAACCACTCTTGGGCGGGCCCTCTGAGCGTACTAAAAAACAACCGGCAAATAGCAGCCTCGGGTGCTCCTAGTAGCATGAGCCCCCCTTGGTAACTCCTCAAATGCACATGGGGATCTCCCACCCCGTCATAGATTTGACCGGTCGGTGGTTTGGCACCTCCTTGGATGTCCGCATACATGATTTCCCTGGTGAAAAGGGAAGTAATTCTGAGCTGAATTGGGGCAGGTTGTGCAGGCGCCATGTTCATCTGATCTCGCATCTCGTTCATCTGCCTCCTCATCTCTGCCATTTCTTCCTCCTGGGCCGTCAAAGGGGGCGGTGGTGGAGCCCTCATGTCTGTATACTCCCGATCCCAATCCCTTTGAGCGGCCCTGGTATTATCCCGTTCGGCATACTGGAAATGATGAGCAATAGGAGTTGGTCCCCTGGCTTGTGAACCGATCGGGGTTCGGTCACTGGGACTATGATGTGCTGTTGGTGGGGCGCTATGGCGATTATCCCGATGGGCATGCGAACGGGATGCCGCTGTGGTTGTTTCCGTGTGTGGAGTCTCCCCTGTAAAATTGGACCCTCCTTCCTCCTCGTTTGCCATATGCTGCATGACCTGGGCCATATCTCGCATGGCTTGAGGATTTCTCCTTAGGGATTCAGGAATCACAAAATCTCCGTCAAAACGAGGGTACGATCCTCGGCTGGATTGTCCCTGAGGGGTTTGATTTCCCGGGGTGTGACTCCTTCCGTGACGGCGTGAACCGTCGTTTGTGTGGTAAGAACTGATTCTGACCATTTTCGAAAAATAGTGGTTTTTAGGATAATTGAATGTGAAACTTTTTGAACAGTTTCCCACAGACGGCGCCAATGTTGAAGGTAAATCCGGTAGATCCGAAAGCCCTACACGAACTTTGGATATATCAGGAATGGTACAGAATCAAAGTGTATAACCAAATATAAAATATGAACTCACTAATACTCAAAAGCTCACTTGTATTAATTAACCAGTCTGATTACAAGGAAATTCCCGATCGGTAGGTCAGAAACAATGCTTTAATACAAGAAATAAGAGCAATAATGCTATTCTAGAGCCTGAGTATTGAAATGTTAACCCTTACAATGATTTTAAACCTTCTATTTATACTAATGGAGAGCATGGGCTGCTCTATGCTGGTTGGCTGTTGTTCCACCGACTTGGTCACCCATGTTTCCACTTGTTGATGTCACAATCTGGCATTAATTGCACCTGGCCACTTGCCGGTTGTCCGTTGCTCGAACGGGATGTTGGGCCATGCTGAAGACGCTGTCAAATTGGCCCAAGTATGATATATAGCCCGAACTCTGTTCGGTATATCTTCTTACTGGGCCAACCCTTACTTGGGCCGAATCTCGTTCGGCATGAATTCTTCACTGGATCTACTCATCATAGAGTGATGGGCTCGTCGTTTGGGCCGGGTATGTTGAGCCTTCTTGATCCGGGTATTGGGCCTCTGGATCAATATCCCAACATTATTATTATTATTATATTATTATTATTATAAATATTATTAGTATTATTACTATTATTATAATTACTATTACTATGATTACTATTATTTATTATTATTACTATTATTATTATTTCATTATTATTATTATTATTATTTTATTATTATTATTATTAAATAATTATAATTATAATAATAGTTATTATTGTTATTAATTTATTATAATTATTATTGATATTATTATTAGAATTATTATTATTAGTATTAATATTAGGGGTTGTTACAAGAATATTACTAACATAAAACTTATGTACATAAATATGACTATTCATTACTACAACGTGGTGTTGTGGTAACTTAAGTACACAACATGAACATGAATTACTGTGATTTCATTACTACTCTAGTAACTAGTAATATTTTTGTAAACCATCTTTATTTTGGTCATATTTATGTAATTATTTCTTAATATTATTATATACCAGTTAAGATCAGATTAGAACCATTCAGATCAGATCAGAAAAATTCAGATCAGATCAAATTAGATCAGAAAGATTTAGATCAGATCAGATCAGAAAGATTCAGATCAGATCAGATCTTAAAAAATTCAGATCAGAAATATTCAGATCAGACGAAGAGAATAGCTTCTAACTCTTCATATTCTACCCTCTCATTTGTCCTTGATAATAGGATTTTTAAACAATCATTATAAAATATAAAAAAAATCAAAATAAAAAAAATAAAAAATGCAAAAAATAATTAAATACTACATTCGTCTCTTAAAACTTTGCCAAAGTTGATCGGCACGTAGAATAATAAACTAAAAACTGTGTGGTTGAGGTTTGTGCAGATGAGAGAGAAATAACAGAAACCATAAAATAATTGATTAAAAGGGAAAGTGACAAAGTTTTTTGGGACATCTCAAAAAAGAAAGATGGCAAAATTTTAAGGGACGGATGGAGTAATATATAGACCTCAACCACCACCTGAGCCACCTTCCAGCACCGCCACCTCCGTTCGCCGGAAAAGATTGCCAAGTTGGGGAAAAAATCTCATCATGATGGCAATTTTGAAGAGAAAGATGGATATTTTCAAAGAGTAAAAATGCCATCCTTATGCATTTTCAGAGAAATGTGACATTTTTTACACAAGATAGCATTTTTTTTCAGCGACCGGAGCGTGTGGTGCTGGAAGGTAGAGATGCGTTGGCAGTGACCTACATATTTTTTAAATATTTTTTAGGTATTTTATTTTATTTTTTTAACTTTTTAAATTTTTTTTAAGTAATTTATTTATTATTTTTAATTCTTTTATTTTTATTTTATTTTTCACGTTTTCAATATTATTTTATAAATATTTTATTATTTTTTATATTTTTATTATAAATAAAACTATGATTTTCTTATTAATAAAATAAATCTATTGGAAATTGTAGGAAGATGATAGAATGGCAAGAAAACACATATATTAGTTCTATTTTGGGAATAACAGTGGCGGAACCAGGGCGAGCCGGTGCCGGCGCTCCCCCTTCGCCGGAGATGCTAGGGTAGATATATAGATAATCTCGACAGCGCCCCGGTCATCTTCTTCCCCGTTGCTTGTTTTATCCGTCGATGGTGTGATGCGGTTCAACGGTTGAGCGAATCCAGATTATTTTTCTAACTTAATCCAAACGACGTCGTTCGGTTAAGTATTGACACGTTATAAACGACGTCGCTGGGCTAGTGGGCAGTATGCGCAGTTATCTTCAAGAATTTATTTGAATGCCTTCCCGATTGAAGTTTTAGCTGAAATTTGGTATGAGTAAACTAGACTTAATGAATAATATGCTCAAAAAATTGCATAAAAAATTTTCACCGGGAACCACCCCAAATGATGATGGACGGACATAGCCTCCTATATAAGGGCTTATTTGACCTTTTTTGGTTAGTACGTGGGCTTATTTGCCCATTTTTCCTTTTTATTTTTATTTTTCATGATCTTTCAAATGAGACCAATATTAGGGTTGAGCATACCCGACCCAACCCGAATGACCCGATCGGATTTATCCGATCCGTGGGCTTTGGGTCGGATTACCCGACCCGAAAGTGACCAACCGAACCGGCCCAACTGTTATTGGGCTGCCTATAGGGTTCGGGTAGGGTTTGGGCTTTTCCTACCCGACCCGCCCGCCCACCCGATTTACAGGCCCAATACTAATCCTAACCCAATAAACCATAACCCATTAACCCAACCGCCCAACCCTACACCCTTTAACCTTATTATCGGGCACCACTTCTCACTTCACTGCTTCAGACTTCAGCGCCTCTTTCCTTCGAAACCCTAATTCTCACTTCTCGGAATCTCGGTTCTCTACTTTTCTGACTCACTCGCTCAGACTTGGCCGTCGTTGGGTCGTTGCTGGGTAGCCGAGATTGTTGTCTGAGCCGATTGAGTAAAGCACTTCTCTAGTTCTACACTTGTTTGTTTGTATGATTGTCTCTGACTTCTCGGTTCGTAATTCGTATTATGAATTTATGACTTATGTTTGTCTTTGATACTTGATATGTTGGTTTATCGTCATCTGTTACAGTCCATCTGTGTTCTGAGAATTGAGAAAGTTAGAGACGAGTGCGTGGTTCTGTGGTGGTGGATTGTTGTTCCGGTGGAACTGTGGAAGCCCTCAAGCCCATAGTCCGAACTCCGAAATCCTTAAACTCTGTCCTTCTGCAGTTGTGTGACCCAATATATTATATTTTCCTTAAGCTTTGAGAACCACTGAGTCACTGAGGTATAAAATAATAAATACTTATGCATGTTGGAACGTGGAAGCATTGTTTGATGATGAAATTGAAGTTTGACCCAATGTATTATGTGTAAATGTGTAATTGTATATGCATATGGGATATACTGATATGTGGAAGTTTGAATAAGGTATTGTTGTTTGACATGTTTGTGGACTTTGTACATCAGAGTGATGATGAAATGGGTGTTTCTGAATTCTGAGTGTCACTGTGTGAACACCTTAGAATGATGATGAATTACTTATTAAGTGATTTGGTGTTCACCTTGAGAGTTTTCTGAATTTTGAATGTACAATGTCAATAATCTGTTTTGGTTATGATGTATTATTGTTTTAATCTACAATGTGTTTCCCATAATACTAATATACTATGATGAATTGATGATGAGTCATGAGTGGAAGCCACCCTGGTATGATATTATTATTTGTCTTATACCTAGACATGTCAACATGAATTGGTTATTTGGTTACATGTTTTCTGAATATACAATGATATATGATGACTTATCATGTGGAAGCTTATGATGTGAATGACTGAATGGGTTGCCTATTTCTCATTTCTGAATGTCTATTGTGTTGCCTATTTGCAGATAATTGCACTTATGTACTGATTGTTGATGAAGAAGCCCTTTTTTACTCTTGTACTCAAAGGAGTAATGAGAGTTGACTGGTTTCTTCCAAGTCTGTAGAGAAGTGATTATGCACAATGCATATTATCCTTCTGTAGATCAGCTTGCTGATTGTTCCAGACTTATTGTATCATGTATGGTGTTACTTGAGGTGTAATCTTAACTATATGACATAAATTGTTGCCTGTTTATGAATGTGTGATCTGTTGCCTATCATGTATGATGAATTGATGATGAGTGGACGCTACCCTGATATTATGTGCATAGATGGAAGGTCAAACTCCTGAAAGTGTGAACATATCTTTATCTGGAAGTCAACCTCCTTTGAGTCAAGAAACAGTGGTGGAAGCTGAAATTTGGGATCCTAACACTACAAATGACCCATCTGTAGTCACAGAACCACCTCCTGTTTCTGGACAAAAAAGGAAAAAGGTTGAAGTCAATACAGTCAGATCTAAGATTTGGGATCACTTTACCAAGATTAAGGATAACAACGGTGTGGTTATTAAGGGCAAGTGTGATTATTGTGCCAAAATTTATTGTTGTCACTCAAAAAAGCATGGTACTTCCTCCATCAGGAATCACATGCTTAGCTGCTTAAAAAACCCTCATGCTAAAGACACTAGACATGCCCTTTTAACCTTTCAATCAGTCCCTCCACAGCATGGTCAACCTTCTGAAAATGTTGGGGTCATAGGAACCTGGGTCTTTGATCAAGATGCTACTAGGAGAGCTCTAGGAGAAATGCTAATCATTGATGAGCTTTCTTTTAGATTTGTAGACAGAAAAGGTTTTAGGAAGTTTATGTCAGTAGCATGTCCTAGATTTGTAATACCTTCTAGGTGGACAATTGCTAGAGACATCTATCAAATATACCTTGATGAAAGACTTATCCAAAAAAAGATGTTCAGGGAACACAATCAAAGAGTCAGTATTACCACTGATACATGGACCTCTGTACAGAGGATAAATTACATGTGTATAATTGGTCATTTCATTGATGATCAGTGGAAGCTTCAGAAAAGAGTCATTTCCTTTGTCCCTGTCACTTCTCACAAAGGGGAGTACCTACCTAAAGCCCCAGAGACTTGTTTGCTTGAGTGGGGTCTGAGAAACATTTTCACTATGACAGTAGATAATGCTAGTAGTAATGATACTGCTGTTGGGTTTTTTAAGAAAAAATTGATGTCATGAGGTGCTTCTTCTGTGAAAATCAAGTATGTTCATATGCGTTGCATTGCACACATTTTGAACTTAGCTGTCCAAGATGGGCTTAAAGATGTTGATAGTTCTGTTAAGAGAATTAGGGAAGTTTTTAAGTACGTTAGGAACTCACCTGCTAGACTGCAGAAGTTCAAAGATATATCTAACTTGATAGGAGTGGAAGCTAAGTGTGGTCTGCACCTGGATGTTTCAACTAGGTGGAATTCCACTTACCTGATGCTTAAATCTGCTATTTCTAATGAGAAAGTGTTTGAAGCGTATGAGGAGAATGAGAGTGCATTTGGCACTGATTTGGTTAGTGACATTCCTGATGTTTTAGACTGGATTGCAGTTGAAACTTTTGAGACCATTTTACAAAATTTTTATGAATTGACTCTTAGAGTTTCTGGCGCACTCTATGTTACTTCCAGTACCTTTTTTCTGAAATATCTGATTTGTTCCTTGTCCTAAAAGACATGGTTGCCTCTCCATCTTCTTCTGTCAGTGCAATGGGGACTACTATGAAAGCAAAGTTGGACAAGTACTGGGGTGATCCAGAAAAAATGAACTCCTTGATCTTCTTTGCTAATGTGTTAGACCCTAGGGACAAGTATGAGTATATGCCATTTCAGCTCAATGTTTTATATGGTGAAAAAAATGGTGCCTTGTTTTATGCCAAAGTGAAGTCTGGCCTCATTGAGTTATATGCAGATTATGTTGTTACATACTCTGATTGTGTTGGTGGAGCTTCTAATTCTAGTTCACACAGTGCTGCATCTGTGGAAGTCAATAATGTTGAGCACAGGCCAGTGTCAAGATGTAAGGCTGAGTTAAAAAAAAGAAACTAGAGAATGGTCAGTTAGGAGTTAAAAAAACTGAACTTGATATATATCTTGAAGTGTCAATAATTGAGGAAGATATGGACTTTGATATACTCAGATGGTGGAAGTTAAATAGTGAAAGATTTCATATTCTATCTAAGATGGCTAGAGATGTACTTGGTATTCCAATCTCCACAGTAGCTTCTGAGTCCACATTCAGTACCAGTGGTAGGGGTTTGGACTGTTTTAGAAGTTCTTTAAGTCCCAAAATTGTGGAAGCCCTTATTTGTGCACAAGATTGGTTGAGAATGGCTAACCAACCTATTTCTGTTGAAGAAAACATGGATGGTGTGGACAGATTAGAAAAAGGCAGTACTATTATGCCTTTTTTGTTTATTTAAAGATAATTTGTAATAAAATGTTTTCATTTTTCATTTCTAACACTGCTATTTCTTTGTTTTACAGAATTAACATATGTAAATCTTGGTAGTGCTGCTACTGGGGCTACCAGATCCTCTAATGGCCCATTGAGTGTACATTTTTAGTTTGCATTGCTAATTTTTGGAATTAATTTGTGAAGCATTTCATAATGAATTTAAATATTTGATTATCTGACTATGATGCCTCATTGTGGAACTGGAAAGAACTAGTGAACTACTATGATGGAATTAAGATTCCACTCATTCCAGTGCCCACTTGGTACAATGTTATTGACCCCTTATCCGTTTGTCCCTTGGTCCCTTGGAAAGCTTGCATGGTAAACCACTTTTATGTTATAGTTCATACCTATGATGATATGAACACACATTTGGCTGTGATGAATGTTTTCAGGGTTTAGAGTTTTCACTTTCAATTTGTGACCCTATTATAACATATCAGTCTGATATATATGATAAATTAAGTAATATATATGGCAATGATGAAGCTTCCACTCATTACTGAATCTAAGGGGTTTAGGGTAGGTATTGCTCTTTCAGTTCTTAAGTGATTACTGAAATGGTAGCGGATGCCCCCTATCCTTTATGTATGATAATAAGCATTCTGAGCCATCTCATTGTTTTCTATAGTCATTTGGGAATTGGGAAGTTCTGATTTTCTAAAAATAGCTCATTCTAAGTATTTTTTCATTGTATACTTCAATGCTTTGTGAATTTGATACTTGTTTATGTATTCTATGTTGTATCTAGGTAAATAGGTTTTCAACTTGTGATGTTTTGGCATGTTAAAGCTGGGAAGTGGACAATTGATCAAGTTATCAAGTACTGAAGTACTCTACTACTCAATTACTCAAGTGTGAACTGTGAAGTTGGAACTTATGATTTTGCTGTTTGGGAATTTTGAATGGCAACTTCTAAAGTTGTAACATTTATAAGTTTGTACTTTAAAGTTTAAAACATTGTAATGTGTAAACTTAGTCCCATTTCATTTTGTTATCTTTTTTGGACTTAAACTCAGTAAGGTTTGATTGTAAACATCAAAGTTCAAATTGTATTTAAAGTCTGATTTTTTTGGCTAATTTTGTAACCCGATTTAACCCGAAACCCGACCCGCACCCGACATAAACCCGAAACTTAAAAACCCGATTTTTTTTATTTTAAATGCATAGGATCGGGTATCCAATCAGGTCACCCGATACCCGATAGGGTCTTGGTTTTTCAAACCGCCCGACCCGAACCCGACCCGTGCTCTCCCCTACCAATATTGCTTATATAATTTTAAGAAATTATCGAACTATTATATTAATGAGTATTATAAGGAAAATCGAACTAAATTTAATACAGAAAAATAATTGTGTAAATCACAATTTATCTTAAAATTGTGTATATAAAAAATTTATTGTATTATGTATTTATACATGTGAGTTACATATTTTTATACGTGAAGTTACATATTTTTACACGTAAAGTTACATATTTGTACACGCGAGTTACATATATATACACATGAGTTGTATTTGACCTGCCTGAATGCGAGTTACATATATTTACACGTAAAGTTACATATTTTTACACGTAAAGTTACATATTTATACACTCAAGTTACATATTTATACACACGAGTTGCATTTGACCTGTCTGAACGCGAGTTACATATTTTTACACGTAGAGTTACATACTTATACACACGAGTTGCATTTGACCTGACTGAATGTGAGTTACATATTTTAACACGTAAAGTTACATATTTTTACACGCAAATGTTAATATGTTAAAATTACATAGGCAATATTGGTCTCATTTGAAAGATCATGAATAATAAAAAATTTTGATATAAATTTTATAAAAATCAGATCAAAAATACAAAAATTATTAACATTTTTAAGAAAAGGAAAAATAAAAAATAACAAAGTCAAGATATACGAACTGCTTCTTCACCCTCCCAAGACCATGCGCACCGTGAGAGGGTTGCATGGTATACGAACTCCAATTGCCTAAATGCTGAAATCCGAAACGGATGGCCTAAGGGAGAGAGCAGGCGAGCAACGTTAGCCAATTCTGTGATTTGGCCATTTGAATCTGCGGTCAGCCGATTGAGGAAAGGGAAGCACCGTCTGGCCTCTACATTTTATTGTTTCAAGCTACAGCCTACGGCCACTCAGCCAGGTTTATTATTTATTTGTTCAACCCATCAAATTGCTATTATTTTTCCCCTTATTTTTTTTGTTCAAGACTTGTAGTTATTCTATTTTCGATCGTTAAGATTTGGGTTACCTGCGAAGTTGAAATTAATGGAGTATTAATATGTTGTATATTTATATATAGCTATAAAGATTGAGCTTCACACTTTGCTGATTTCAGAATTGACAGAATGTGTATTAATTTTATTATTATAAGTGTAATGTGTTCTTATTTCTTAACTAAATTGTCTTATTAATTTGACAGTGAATGTAGTGATTACATACAAATCAAGGCTAATTAATATATGAATTTATTGTTGTACAATTTGTTAGGTTAAGAATATTGAAATTCTTAATACCAAATGGAAAGTCTTCAAAAAATCCTTCTGAAGAAAATAAAAGGACAAAACTATTTCATGTTGAACTAAATCCCGAAGATGTGGTTGTCTATCCAGGTTTACGTAGACCTATTAATGATTTTGATCCTTCAAGTAGAGATCTTGTCCGTCGAGAGTACTTAACTAGGGGTCCTTGTAAACCGGTTGGGTGTGTTTATCCCCGCAAAAAGTATGGAGTCGATTATAGAAGTTTTCAACCCTCTTGGTTTGACAAATATCCATGGTTAGAATATAGCATATCAAAAGATGCCTCTTTTTGTCTATGGTGCTATCTCTTCAAAAATACAAATAGAGGATGTCGGGCTCGGGAAGTGGCATTCACTGATGTGGGGAAAAAATTCCATTTTTGGTCTCGTGACTATTATACCACTTCTACATTTAGTCCTTTACTTTCAGATTGTCCACATTTAGTCCGTGATCATTATCCCCTCACCACCCCTCGTCCTTCCGGCCAAAATTCCGGCAAAGTTAATGCAGATTTTAGGTATGAAAAAACAAATTTAATGCAAAGACTGATATGAAAAACACAACCTTATATAAAACTTAATGCAAAGACTGATTTTGAGGCTGATAAGCGGACTAAATTTGCCAGAATTTTGGCCAGAAGGACGAGGGGTGGTGAGGGGATAATAGTCACGGACTAAATGTGGACAATCCGAAAGTAAGGGACTAAATGTGGAAGTGGTATAATAGTCATGGAACCAAAAGTGGATTTTAATTGGAGGAAAGCACTTGAAACATTTAATACACATGGTGGTGTTGTAGAAGGTGCTCATAATAATGCAAGAGTACAACTTGAGGGTTTTCAAAATCAAAGACAAAGTGTATCACAATTGCTAAGTGCTCAAGGGTGTGAAATAGAAGCTGCATATCGAATTCGTTTAACAACGATTTTGGATGTAACACGTTTTCTTTTGAAACAAGGTTTGCCCTTTCATGGTCATGATGAGTCTTTGAATTCTTTGAATAAAAGTAATTTCCTTGAATTAATTCAATGGTATACCCAAAGAAGTAAAGAAGTTGCTAAAACAATGAATGAGAATGCTCCCGGGAATAATTTAATATCTCCTAAAATCCAAAATGAGAATGCTAAAACAAAGAAGTTGCTAAAAACACGGGACTTTTTAGGCTAATGTCCAAGCCCGCTTATCTTTATTAATTCCTCATTATCATTACACTGTACAACTTGGACTTCTCTTCCTCTTCTCTCCACCCCCCCTTTTTGGGGGGCTACTGATAGAATTTCTTCAGATGCTCGACGTTCCATATGCCAGCGGGACGTCCCTCAATGGTTTGCAGGAGGAACGTCCCCGCCGACACTCGTTTCTCGTAAACTCCGTACGGTCCTTCCCAGTTTCTGGCCATCTTGCAACCCTCGAGCGGCTTGCTCTTTTCCCGCTTCCGCATCACCAAATCTCCAACCTTGATTTCTCTGACTTTGACTGACTTGTTGAAATACCTCTTGGTTGCCCGATGGTATTCCTCCATTCATCGTGTAGCCAGATCCCTTCTTTCCTTGATGAAGTGCAACTCGGCCCTTAGATTTTCCTCATTTTGTTCCGGGTCGAAATGCAACGTCCGGTGTGTGGGCACAAGCACCTCAGTGGGAACTTTGGCTTGAAATCCGTATGCCAGGGCGAATGTAGTTTCCCCGGTTGCTGTCCTCGGGGTCGTTCGATACGTCCACAAAACGTAATTCAGCTGCTCCGGCCAGGTTGACGAATAATCTTCCAGTTTTTTCTTGACACCGTCCATGATGGTTCGGTTCATATTCTCTACTTGGCCGTTCGCCTGTGGGTACGCCACCGAAGCTCTAGAATGCCTAACGCCCCACTTGGCGAGGTACGCTTCAAACCCTTTGCCGATGAACTGCCCGCCGTTGTTTGTGATAATCTGCTCTGGTATGCCGAAGCGACACAATATGTTCTGCCAAACAAAACGCTGGCATTGGAACTCTGTAATATTCTTCAGGGGTTCGGCCTCTACCCACTTGGTGAAATAATCAATGACCACAATGATGAATTTCTTGCCTCCGGTCGTCCTAGGATGGGGTCCCAGCAAATCTATCCCCCACCTCGCAAAGGGTAAGGCGACGGTCATCGGGGTATACAAACTAACCGACCTTCCCGGCATGGGTGCGTACTGCTGGCACACTGCACATTTCTGGGTGTGGTTAAAACAATCTCGCTGGATGGTTGGCCAGTAGTACCCTTGCAGGATGATCTTTCTCGCTAATGTTCGAGGCCCCTGGTGGCTGGAGCAGATGCCCTCTTGGATTTCCTCCATGTCTGCCGCAGCTAGGTCCGGCGGTAAGCATCTGAGATATGGTCCACCAAACGTATTTTTGTATAGCTCTCCATTGATAAGTTCAAAACTCGCCGCTCGCCTTTTTATCCACGGGGCCCTCCCAAAGGTTCGTCCGTCCTTATCCAAAGGAAGCTTACCGTCCTTAAGATAATCGGTTACCTCCTTCACCCAGCTAGGATCTGCAAAAGAAACAACATGTACCTAGATGGTCTCTGTAGCCGGTCGGTGGAGCACTTCCTGCTTAGCAAAACCCCGGATGTGGTTGGGGACGAGCGTCGCTTGGCCCTCGGATAGAGGATTGTCTGACTTAGATCGGATGTCAGCTTCGGCATTCTCTACCCATGGTACCAAATCGATGACCACCTGCTCGAACTGTGCAGTCTGCTCCTCTGCTACTTCTTTATAAGCTTTCATCCGTTCCTCTCGGGTTTCGGCGGTACTGTTCATCTGCATGACTACCAACTGACTGTCCATCCGCACCTTCAGACGAGCTGCTCCGAGGTCCCTCACGTACTTCAGCCCCGCGATAAGCGCTTCGTACTCAGCCTCGTTGTTGGTGTCCCTGAAATCAAACTTCATAAAGTAATAAGCCTTGAAACCCTCGGGGGAAGTGACGACTGCACCCCCCAGACCCCTTTGCGCTCGCTGCCCCATCGGTGTACATCTCTAACCAGTTATCAAAATCATTGTCCCTTAAGATTAATTTAAAAAGGATTAATAGTACTACTCATACCAACAAGATGTATCTCCTTTTAAGGGAGCTCATCACCAAGAACTTCAAAGTTAAGCGTGCTTGCACAGGAGTAGTCTTGGGATGGGTGACCCCCTGGGAAGTTTCTCAGAGCGCGCAAGAGTGAGGACAAAGTGCGCGGAAAAGGCTGGTGGCGGTTTGTGAGGACAGTACTAGAGGTCTGGAGTAACTTCCTTGGGTTCTGGGGGCCGAGGTGTTACAATACGCCTCCATGATTTTGCCAAGGACGTCTTTGAACAATATCCCGATCATCCTCTGGAAGGTGGCCATTGCGTTCCTCATGCCGAATGGCATGCCCACATAGCAGTACACCCCATTTGATGTGACAAAAACAGTTTTTTCAACATCGTCTGGGTGCATGAAAACTTGGTGGTACCCCCTGAAGGCGTCCATGAAGCTGAGCATCTCACAACCTGCGGTTTCATCCACTAAAAGATCGATCCTCGACACTGGGTAGGGATCCATTGGACATGCCTTGTTAAGGTCAGAATAGTCGACGCACATCCGCCAAGTGGGCCCCTTGGGAGATAAAACGACGTTGGATAGCCACTCCACGTGCATAACAGGCCGGATGTGGTGTATGCCGAGCAGGGTAGTGACATCTACCTTGATGAAATCTCTCCTCTCCACTACCATGTACCTCTTCTTCTGCTGCACTGGCCGAACGGCCAACTTGTGACAGATAATTTCGGGATCAATCCCCGACATGTCCTCCGGCCCTCTGGCAAACAAGACTTTGAATCTTCGAAGGATTAAAATCACGTCCTCCCGGATCTCTGGCTCTAGGCTGGCCTCAATGGATACCTTCTGATCGGAGGTATCATCCAGTTCCACCTCCTCTAGCAAGGTTGCTTGCTCCAGTCAGGATATGGCCTCCTCCCACCAAACTGTTTCAGCGATGTTATTGACCCTCATATCCTTCTCTATCATCTTTCTCACCGCCTCTTTGTAGCAGGCCCGTGCTGTGTCTGGGTCCGTACGGGCCACTCCCACCCCGGTCTCCGTGGGGAATTTTATACAGGAATGCCACACGGGGCAGATGGCCTCAAGGTCTTCCAATCCGGGTCGCCCCAGAATAGCATTGTGGGCGCATTTCAACCGCACCACCACAAACGTCATGGGGATCATTGCATGGTGCTCACAGTCCCCAATCTCCACCGGAAGGACAATTATTCCTTCGCCGTTGTAAGGAATAAATGTAATTAGATTTTGATGATGCTAGGTTAATTAGAATTTGAAAATACCCCTATAGAAATTTTGTATTAGAATTTTTTTGTAAGTATTAGCATAGTCGACGTGCCAGATACCCTCTTTGTCTTCTTGATCAGAACATCTACCAGAGTTGCTCCCAGAGAAGCTACCAGAGTTGGGTACCAGAGTTGGCATCAGAGGCGGACATCAGAGTTCGGACCAGAAAGCCTCATCAGACTTGCTCTTACTTAGCAGAATTCGAAGGCACTTTCCAACGGTCGTGAAACTAACGGGAAATTCCCTAACGGCTAGGAGCCATTCGACGGAAACTTGGTACTGTACATGCATTAAATGCTCAATTAATGTTGTACGTACGAAGATATATTTAAACCTGATGATTGACCATGCGGGTATCTTTACGCCCCCAAAATAGCAAGTCGAAGGTCCAACCGGTCAAATCAACAGTACAAACATTTAATGAAGCTGTCTTCTACACTCCAACGGGAAGACTGCTCCCAGTATATAAGACACACTTCGAAGAACTACAGGATAATTTTTGGCTCTATAACTTTGCTAAACTTCCGCTCTACACTTCAGCATCCAAGCTTTCTTGAGATTTCAAATTCATTCACTTCAACAAGAAAAGCTTAAGTTGGAAAGATATCAACTCATATCCTCTCATCCAACAAAGAGCAAAGTTCCTCCAGTTCTTCAACACTTCGAAAGCCTCACTTACACATCCTTTGTGAAGGAGCCACTGTAACACCCCGGCCTCGCAGTACCCGAGGTAGCTACTCTAGACCAATAGTACTGTCCTCACAAACCACCACGAGCCTTTACCGCGCACTTTGTCCTCACTCATGCGCGCCCTGAGAAACTTCCCAGGGGGTCACCCATCCCAAGACTACTCTCGTGCAAGCACGCTTAACTTTGGAGTTCTTGGGTGATGAGCTCCCTTAAAAGGAGATGCACCTCTGTTGGTATGAGTAGTACTATTAATCCTCTTAAATTAATCTCGGGTATTACAATCACCCCCACTTAGGATCGCAACGTCCTCGTTGCGCCCTTAACACTCTCAATCAAACCCCAGAATCTTGCCCCGCTAAGTGCCTGCCCGATATCTAACGGGTCAACACACTGTCGCAGGGTTGCTCTGATACCATTTGTAACACCCCGGCCTCGTAGGACCCGAGGTAGCTACTCTAGACCAATAGTACTGTCCTCACAAACCACCACGAGCCTTTACCGCGCACTTTGTCCTCACTCATGCGCGCCCTGAGAAACTTCCCAGGGGGTCACCCATCCCAAGACTACTCTCGTGCAAGCACGCTTAACTTTGGAGTTCTTGGGTGATGAGCTCCCTTAAAAGGAGATGCACCTCTGTTGGTATGAGTAGTACTATTAATCCTCTTAAATTAATCTCGGGTATTACAACCACGTTGGAGAAAACTGATCTTGGATCAAACACTTCTTGAAAAAGAAGGGACGTCTCAAAATAACTGGAGTGAGTGAAGTGGGGATACTTCCAAGAGACTCAGTGAAACGAGACCAGCCATCAAGAAGCAGGACTGCATCCCGGGTGGCAACTAGGCTTGAAGAAGACATGGAGTGCTTCTTAAGTTCTAGGGACTAAGGCGTTGTAAACTGTTGTTTTTGCAAGCTTAGTGGAACAGTGGACTAGAGGAACACGTTGTTCCTTGAACCACTATAAAAATCACCGGTGTCATTTACTTTACGCATTTAATTCTGCACTTAAGATTTTGACTGTTTGACTCAAAAGGTTGGACTCTGTGTTCAGCAGATCTCCCTTAAGAGTTATCAGAAAGGCATTTGCCTTAGTGTTTTCTGAGGCTACCCGGACAGAAACCAATCCGCTGCCAGGTCCAGTTCTGCCTTCAGAACTTGACCTTCTCTGTCACCAGAATTTGACCATCTCTGATAAGTCAGTAGTGACTTAGAGAAAAGTTTGAAAAATCTTGAACAGTCTATTCACCCCCCTCTAGACTATTCCCATTATAAACGGGACCAACAGGCGTCGATGCTGTGACCGGTGAAACCGACCAAGGGTGTCCGCAGGGGGCTCAGATCGGCCCTGCTCAGATGCATTCTCTCGAAGACGTCGCAGTATAGGACATTGACGCTGCTACCGGTATCGAACAGGACCCGCCGGATTATCCACTCCCGGTTATCCATGCTGACCACCCGTTCATCCCTGTGGGGCCCCGGTGATTGAGGTAAATCCGCCGGTCCGAACACAATGGGTTCGATCTTATGCTTTTTGGTGGGAGGTGCTGAGATGAAATTTATTTGGAGGGCCCTTTCGAATTTCTTCCTCTCTGCCGGGGTATTCCCGATTTCCACCCCTCCAAAGATCATTTTGATCTCCATCTTTTTCTTTGTGCCGACCTGTGGATCGTTGCGCTTACCGCTACACTAAAAGCAATTGCTTTTAGTGTAGCGGCATACGCAACGATCCACAAGTGGTATCAGAGCCAAGGTCACGGGTTCGACCCCCGGTGACAGCATGCTGCGCAGCTGAAGGCTGGCAGGTGCTGGGGGGAGATTGTTGGGCCGTGGGCCGCGGGTATGCGTGCCGGAAATCTTCCAGTCTGTTGGTGTAAAGGGGTAAAGAAACGTGGCGCTTCACTTGTGCTATAAAGGGAAAGGAGCGTGCTACACTATCAGCAATTTCTTTTAGTGTAGCGGTAAGCGCAACGATCCATAAGTGGTATCAGAAACAGATAGAAAGATATCAAGATTAACAACACCTTCGGTATACCGTGTAAACTGGCCGCTGCTCTCCCTGGAGAAGGAGAGCAGCGGCAAACCATACTCTCTCTATCTCTGCGCCTCTATTCTCTAAAGCCTCGATCGTTAGGGTTCCCGTAAGTTAGCCTCCTTTTATAGGAGAAGTTGGCTAACTTACGGGTTACAAAGAAGCTAACGGGCTGATACACATTTGTGGCCCGTATTACACGTTTAATTAATAACTACACAAATACAAAGATATTTAATTAGATTGGACACCATAAAATATTCCCAACAATCTCCCCCTTGGTGTTCAATCGTGTTGAATCAGCATTGCAACACATATATCTTTGTCTTTATTGTTATTGAGCTTCCTTTGTCTTTGAGCTTGACTTCTTGAGAAGGCTTTATGAAGAAAACCTCGCAATCTCCCCTTTGATGTTTTCTTGGCAGTTTGATCTTTGACGTCGGGGTTTGAAGAATCTTTTTCTTGTAATCCTTGCCTTCCAGAAGTTGCTCTTGATCAGCTTAGATGAAGTCCGATGATGCCTCTAGAATGAATATTCTTTGAAGAATAGGGGGCACAATTTGAGTATTCAGTACATGAGTATTTGACCTCTGTCTCCTCCACAATGTAGTCTCTTTGACTATTTGGAATGAATGCATTTGAGGAGAACTTGTCGGTGGCACAACGGAACATAATGATGATTGACTTGTGAGCGTAGCTGACCATTTGAGTTGCGGAGATAGTAGAGAGAGTGTTGGAGGAGAGAAGTGTCCCAGAATGATTTTTTTTTACAGTTAACAGCATGTGGACCACTCTCCCCCTCATGACGATCCGATGACTCAGGGCGTCATGCCTTTATTCTTTTATTCTGCGGAAATAAAACAGGAAAAACAAGCAGAATGGTAAAATGATAATGTAGCCCCCCGGGGTCGTGTAGACACCTGTACTCATCACTATAGAGATAAACTCTAAAGCAATGGCCTGAAAATGTTGGTGATTCTTATGTTGCAACAGCAGGATTTCCTTCCAATCATTGGTCTACATCTGTAAAAGATGAGCCCTATGGAAGTTCTCACAAGTCAAGAAGACCTGCAACTGACTCTAAAAGTGCCTCTGTGTCCTAGAAAATTTCAAAACATTTGGGAGTGAGGTAACTAGACACGACGTGATCAATGAAAGTTCAGTGGCATGGGTCTGAGGCCACTGTAGTCAGTATTACTTGCCTCGGAAGGAGACAATAATGAGAGATGCGGTTCCCCATGAAATATGATTAAGCACCTGTCTGTTGGGAGACAAGTGAGTGGTCTTGGGTAGGGTTAAACATGCACTGTTGGACAAGATGCAGTGAATTTTACCCGAGATATGATTAAATCAGTCCTGAACGTATTTGGGAATTATCCAGAGTATTTGAGTGGCTAGGAGTAAATATTCAATACATAGCAGGCATTTGAGGTAGCAGACTCATCATTGATTATTGTTTTCCTTCTCACTTGAGCCTTCTACTTCCTAACTCTCATAATGATTACTCACTCACTCACTTACCCTCGGCTTTGTCCCCTGGGTAGGCTTAGTTGGGTTTACTAAGCTATAGGAACATGTTCTCTCAATGATTTTCTCTCTTTACTCCCCCTCAACTGGAGCACGCGGTATGCTTTGTCCTTGTTAGGCACCGGGGAGGATAAAATTGAACACTCCCCCTACAATGTTGCATCCGTTGAGAGATTCCTTGCTTTGTCGATGTAAGGCGCCGGGAGGAGAAAACTGAAACTCCCCCTCAGAATGTGCAAGGATTGATTGCTCACAGCTCGTCATACCCTCCATGTGTGTGGAGCAATCTGAACAGGTACCACACATGAGGTTTCCCTAAGCTCATCATTTGGAATTTCAGCATGTTTGAGGATCACACAATGTTGATGAGTTATGGGAGGCTTCAGTGGTTGATTGTTGATTGTTGTAAGATGACTGTTGACGCGAGGTTGATTGAATTATCTACGATTTTCGGACCTCTACAGTGCAGCTTAGACCTTAGGTTTGACTTTGGAAGAATTTGAACAGATTTGTCTAAGTTTTGATATTGACATCGGTGGTTTACAAAGTTTGTCGGAAAACTAACGTTTTGACCCTCAAGGACTGCGCGTGAGGGTGTGTGAGAATGGATTCTGGGGCATAGCCCCAGAATAAATGTAGATCTTTTCGTCATCTTTCCAACAAAAAAAGTTTGCTTAAATCGGATCACCGAGTCAAAAGTTATGGCCAAAACAGTGCGGTGTCGCAGAAAATCTTGAATATTTTGAGTTTTGGTGGAATATCTTCGAAGTTGAGGTTCTCGATGTTGAATATCGAAAACAGGTGGGATTAAGGAAAATTCTAAGGCAATACCTTGAAATCGTAATCTCGAGATTACAATCTCGAGTTTTAAACCTCGAGATCGAATCTCGAAGTTTAAACCTCGAGATCTTAATCTCGAGTTTGCCTCAAAGAATAATGGCGAAATCCACCTGCAAAACAAACCTCAGAAAGCCTCACTTACACATCCTTTGTGAAGAAGCCACGTTGGATAAAATTGATCTTGGATCAAACACTTCTTGAAAAAGAAGGGACGTCTCAAACTAACTGGAGTGAGTGAAGTGGGGATACTTCCAAGAGACTCAGTGAAACGAGACCAACCATCAGGAAGCAGGACTGCATCCCGGGTGGCAACTAGGCTTGAAGAAGACGTGGAGTGCTTCTTAAGTTCTAGGGACTAAGGCGTTGTAAACTGTTGTTTTTGCAAGCTTAGTGGAACAGTGGACTAGAGGAACACATTGTTCCTTGAACCACTATAAAAATCCCCGGTGTCATTTACTTTACGCATTTAATTCTGCACTTTAGATTTTGACTGTTTGACTCAAAAGGTTGGACTCTGTGTTCAGCAGATCTCCCTTAAGAGTTATGAGCAAGGCATTTGCCTTAGTGTTTTCTGAGGCTACCCGGACAGAAACCAATCCGCTGCCAGGTCCAGTTCTGCCATCAGAACTTGACCTTCTCTGTCACCAGAATTTGACCATCTCTGATAAGTCAGTAGTGACTTAGAAAAAAGTTTGTATCAGAGCTTCCTCGTTCTTGTAATCTTTTAGGTTACTTGCTGAACAGAGATCTACTTGTTTTAGCCTTTTTAATCTCTTATTATGGATAACACTTTGTCAAAGAATTTGATGTTTTGAGTTACCAAGTTTGATTACTGGAAGATACGCATGAAGGCCCATCTTTGTGCACTACATGATGAAATATGGGAACACTAGTGGAAAAAGTGGCATTTAAGGCGCTTAAAACGTTGCACGTGCGGCGCTTCCCGGCGCCTGGAATTTAAGTGCCGCAAAACAACATTTAGAGGCGTTTTAATATAATAAGCGTCTTGGGGAAAACAGTGAACGCCCGGCGCTTTCCCATTCAGAAGCGCCACTAATGCCCCATTCAGAAGCGCCACTAATGCTCTGTATATCTTTTGAAAGGAATGTCGCTTTGGGACTAGATGCGCCACAATTTTCATAACAATCGTCACTTTTAATGACAAGACAACTTGTTTATCTTTTCGAAGTCAAGAATTATTTGATGAATTTTCTTATTGATGATTTTTCTTATCTGCTTTTTTAATGAATAACTAGTTACTCCACCCGTGCGCTGCACGGGAGTGAGACACCCACATAATAATTTAGATATAGTTATATATTTAAAAATATTTAAAAAATATGACTGTGTTAGAATTATTTGAAAACAATATATAAATTCTGAACAATATAAAACATTTTTATTTGATGAATTTTCTTATTGATGATTTTTCTTATCTGCTTTTTTAATGAATAATTATAAAACCACCACCACATACACGAAACATACATACATGTTCTGCCGAATCACTTTAATTAACTCATTATTAATACAACATAAACTATGTAAAAAAGCAACAGGCCTACACCACTTCATATAAACAATTAAACATTGATCCTTCTTACGGAGTACAATAAAATATCAATACATCAAATACTAAATTAATCTGGATTCCAAAACATTCTATAACTTCTTGAACATGAATGATTATATGCAATTCTTCAGCATTCTTATACTTCTTGATAGAATACCAATCCTGCAATCATTATAAGCAATAAATGGTGTAAACTAAAGTATCATGACTACTTAGTATTATACTGGAAGCATAAAGAGGCCAGCCAAAAACATGATGATAATCTGGAAACACATACCCTAACCAGGAGGAAGTGGATGATAACCTAAAACACATTTAAGATATCCAATTAGATTTAAGCAGACCAACACATACGGACTATATCAATACATGCATCATAGATCCTTCTAGGCACATTTCAATCAGTTTTAATTTCAAAATTATGAATATTTATAATTTTGTATAGTAACCGACTTACGTTTTTGGGAAAGCTCTTTCACCTCGTCGAGAAACATCATCATGTCATGTCTGTTCATTGAAGTAAATACGGAGTAAATACTTTTGAACTTATTTACTTCGAAATGGAATACACAAACGATGTCATAGAAATTATAATAAAAAGTAACAAAAAAGATTCAAAATTCATAGGAATCTCAAAAGTATCAAGCAATTAAAGTGAATAAAAGACAACTGACCAGTCCAAACCTATGTTACGTTAATCAAGCAGCCTAGACGGTAGGAGTTAGCGGCGTCCGAGCTGTGAAACGCCGGTTGCATCAGCGGCTGGCAATTGAAGAGCCGATCTGTCCAGTTATCCTCTAGGGTTGCGTCATTAGCGGTCAAACACGGGTTGGGCCATCGCCGATCTTAGCGACATAGGCATCATCCCCAAATGAAGTCTATCGTGGGAGATAGATGGGAATTCTCGATCTAGATCTAGATCTAGATCTAGAAACATGGAACTGCAGTGCTTATATATTTGAAAAGAGAGTATTATTATTCATTTACGGAGTATTATTCTTTAAAAGACAATTTTCCAAGTGAAGCGCCGCACTGATAAGTTATTTTGTGAAGAACGGCGCTTATGACCTCAAAAGCGCCGCACACTATAAAATTCGTAATTTTTAACTAATAGACGGCGCTTCTTGAAAAAAACGCCTCTAGTGAAGCGCCTCCTTTTGTTATTTTTCTACTAGTGGAAGTCCTAGATGCAGGTCCTTTCACTGAGTTCACCAAAGTAAATCCTGAGTACTCTGCTGGCAGTGGTCAACCCCAAATGATCACTAAGCTTCGTCATGAATGGTCTAATGAAGAAAGAAGGAAGTACAACCTTGACAACATAGCCAAGGACATTCTGTACAAGGCCATCGATGACAAGTACTTCACAAGGATCAAGAAGTGCACATCAGTCAAGGCTATCTGGGATACTCTTACACTGATAGGAGCTGGTGATGAGCAGGAGAAAGACAACAAGCTCACAATTTCCATGAAGAAGTTTGAAGACTTCAAACTTCTTCCCAAGGAATGCATAGCTGAGATGTATGCACGCCTGCTCACCCTTACTGCTGAGATTTCAGAACTTGGGAAGGAAGTGACTCCCAAGGAAGTCAACTTAAAGGTTCTCAGAGGTCTGCCTTCACCCTGGAAGATGAAGGTTACTGCCATGAGAGACAACAAAGATCTTAGGACCTACAGCACTGAGAAACTCATCTCTGATCTCAAATCTTATGAGTTCGAGATGAATGAAGAAGAGAAAGAAGAAGTTGAAGATAGAACACCTCTCTGAGACAGAATCCAGAGAAAGGCACTCATCACAGAGCAACCAGAGAAGGATCCCCTCTCTGAGACAGAATCCAGCTCACGATAAGAGTCCGACGAGGCATTCTGTTGCCTGGATACAAAAACTGAAGACCTATGTCTTATGGGTCAATCTGATGATGAGGTAACTTCTACTTCTTCATCTAGTTTTTCTTTGGTAGGCAAAGCTTTTGATTCTGATTCATTGTCAGAATTTTGGGAAGAGTTTCAAGCCATCCAAGCCACTTATTCCTCTGTCAAAGAAGAAAACGGTAAGCTTAAGGTTGAGATTCTTGACTTAAGAAAGGAGGTTGAGACCAAAATCAATCTTTTGATTAAGGAGAGAGATCAGCTGGAAGCTGAAAATGTTTCTCTTCTCAAGAGAATAAGAGATATAGAGTCAATTGATATCAAGTATGACACCTACCAGAAGGCCCAGTCTTCAATGGAAAGGTTATTACTTGACCAACAGATTGGCGTTGGTTTTGGCCTTGGTTATGGTTCAACAGAATCAGGTGAGCCTTCTGTAATGCCTAGCATCAGAGTTGCTACGGCAGATAAGGTCATAGTGCCACTGATTTCTAGCCCCATTTGCCAAGCTAGTGTATCTGGTACTAAGGTTGTTCATGAGAAGGTCAGACCAGAAAAGCAAAAGATAAAGGCTCAACCAAAACAAGTTTTGATAATTAATGAACCTGGCAGAAAACCTAACAACAGAAAAGGTTTTCAAAATAACAGAAATCAAAGACAGAACTTGACCAGACATTCTCATGACTACCCCACCAGAAATGATCACCAGAAAGGCAAATATCAAGAGAAGGTAAACTTCAGGCAGAAGAGGTTGGCTGGTCAACCTCAGAAGCCCAAAGCTAACCGCCCCTCTGCTCTTGATAGTATATGGGACTTCTACCCAACCAAAAAGGCTATGCAAAAGTGTGTAAACAGGAAGCATGATCCTCACAAGCATCTGCCTAAAGTGAATCACACTTCGGTTTACTATGACTACCAGGTGGACAATGGGTACCACCCACCAATGTTTCACCTGATGAGACCAAAGTGGTACCGGCTGCCAAGACTGCATAACCCCCTAGGACCCAACATTGCTTGGGTACCTAAATCTCCCTCCTATTGATGCAGGAACTGTGTGCTGGAGCCATCTCTGAACAAGATTGGTATATCGGTAGTTGATGCTCCAGGCACATGACGGGTAACAAGAGTTGCCTTACAGAGTTCCAGAAAATCAAAGGGCCAAGAGTTACCTTTGGTGGTAATGATAAAGATGGCCAAACTAAAGGAAGAGGGAAGCTGATCAGGAACCAGATAATCATTGAAGATGTCTCTTATGTCAAAGGCCTGAAATTCAACCTGCTAAGTGCTAGCCAGTTCTGTGACAAAGGCTACACAGTTGAATTCTCCAAAGAAGGTTGTTCTGTCAAGCATGAGACAACTATGGAAGTGGTTCTGACAGCTACCAGGAAAAGAAACATATATGTTGTTGATTGGTCTACTGCAAAAGAAGGAATATGCCTGATAGCCAAAGGAGATTCAAAACTTAGCTGGGAATGGCACAAGAAGTTCAGTCATTTGAATTTCAAAACAATCAACAAACTAACAAGGGATCACATTGTTGATGGTCAGCCCAACATTGTGTACAAGAAGGAGAACCTGTGCAGTGCATGTCAGAAAGGAAAGCAAGTGAAAAACTCCTTCAAACCCATTGCTAGAGATCTTTCTACAAGTCCCTTAAATCTGATCCACATGGATTTATTTGGACCAGTTGAAACTCCAAGTGTTGGTGGCAAAAGATATACTTTATTCATGGTGGATGACTATTCGAGATACACTTGGACAGTCTTTCTGAAGAAGAAAAATGAGACTCTACAGAAACTACCATCTCTGTTGAAGCTCCTACAGAATGAACAGAATCAGAAAGTCAAGACTATCAGATTAGACAAGGGAACAGAGTTCGTCAACAAGGTCATAAAGGATTTATGTGACCAGAATGGAACCATGCACCAACTCTCTGCAGCCAGAACTCCTCAACAGAATGGAGTTGCAGAAAGAAGGAATAGAACATTGAAGGAAGTTGCAAGGACCATGATTGCTGAATCTGGTCTACCTCTCATATATTGGGCTGAAGCAATCAACACTGCATGCTACACCCAGAACAGAAGTATGATCAACAAGAATCACCAGAAGACCCCTTATGAACTTTGGAAAGGAAGAAAACCAAACATCAGCTACTTTCATGCATTTGGATGTAAATGCTATGTACTCAACAATGGAAAGGAACATCTCAAAGTGTTCCAAGAAAAAGCTGATGAAGACATGTTCTTAGGCTATTCAAGCACAAGCAAAGCCTATAGAATACTTAACAAGAGGACTCTACTTGTTGAAGAATCGATTCATGTCAAGTTTGATGATCTCAACTCTGTTGAGAGCATAACCGAGAACTTGGAGAAAGTGAATCTTGAAGAATCACCAGAAGTGGTTACACCAGAGTTAGGTGCACCAGAGTTGCTCACCAACTCTGCTATCCCTATTCATCATTAGAATCCCATTCTGCAAAGCAAAGAAAGTGATGAAGATTCAGAAGAAGAAGAACCAGAGAGACCCAGACAATAACTGACAGAACCTGATCTAACATGGTTAAGAGATCATCCTCCTAACCAAGTGATTGGACAAACCAGAAGTGGTGTGCAGACCAGATCTGCTACAACAAGAAGAGAAGCAATGTTTGCCTGCTACATATCTCAGATGGAACCTATGACTGTAGAAGAAGCTCTTGCAGACTCAGATTGGATCAATGCAATGCAAGAAGAGCTTACTCAATTCGAAAGAAACAAAGTATGGGAACTTGTTCCTAGACCAAAGCACCAGAATGTCATTGGAACCAAATGAGTATTCAAGAACAAAGCTGATGAAGATGGAAACATTGTAAGGAATAAAGCAAGGCTGGTAGCTAAGGGATATTGCCAAGAAGAAGGGATAGATTTTGATGAGACCTTTGCACCAGTTGCCAGATTTGAAGCCATCAGAATCTTTCTAGCCTATGCTGCCTACAACAACATCAAGGTCTATCAGATGGATGTCAAAAGTGCATTTCTGAATGGAGATCTTGAAGAAGAAGTTTATGTGGAACAACCACCAGGTTTTGTCATTCCTACTCACTCCTCATGTGTCTACAAGCTTAGAAAGGCCCTTTATGGTCTTAAGCAAGCTCCCAGAGCATGGTATGACACACTGTCCCTATTCCTAGTGAACCATGGGTTTACCAAGGGAAAGGTTGACAAAACTCTATTTCAAATCTCTGTTGCTAATCATATTCTGCTAGTGCAGATATATGTTGATGATATTATATTTGGTAGTACTAACCCAGAACTGTGCAAGAAATTTTCTCAAGTAATGCAGAGTCAGTTTGAATTGAGTATGATGGGAGAACTGAGCTACTTCCTAGGACTGCAAGTCAAACAAGTTCCAGAAGGAATCTTTATCAACCAAGGGAAGTATACCAGAGATCTGATCAAAAAGTTTGGAGTAGAAGGCAAATCATCAGTGAAGATCCCCATGAACACTTCACAAGGAATTGAACCAGATGATGAAGGAAAAGATGTCGATGCAACAACCTACAGAGGAATCATAGGATCTCTTCTGTATCTAACTGCAAGCAGACCAAATATATCATTCTCTGTTGGAATCTGTGCCAGATACCAATCAAAGCCCAAGGAGATCCATTTAAGTGCTGCAAAAAGAATCATCAGATACATCAAAGGAAACCCAAATGCAGGCATATGGTATCCCAAGGGAGGTAACTTTGAACTAATTGGTTACTCTGACTCAGACTTTGCAGGTTGCAGGTTAGATAGGAAGAGCACCTCTGGTCACTGCCGATTGCTAGGTGGGAGACTTGTCTCCTGGTTTAGCAAGAAGCAAAATTCGATCTCAACAAGTACAACAGAAGATGAGTATATTGCTGCTGGAAGTTGTTGTGCCCAACTTCTGTGGATGAAGCAACAACTCAAGGATTATGGAATTCATGCAAAGGAGATCAAGCTGTTGTGTGACAACACCAGTGCCATTGCAATCACTCAGAACCCAGTGCTTCATTCCAGGACAAAGCACATTGAGATCAGACATCATTTCATCAGAGATCATGTAGAAAAGTAGCATATCTGTATGGAGCATGTACCTACAGAAGATCAGCTAGCAGACATATTAACCAAGCCTTTACATGAGGCAAGGTTTAATAAGCTAAGGGAGGAACTGAGAATGATGGATGATCTTCCCAGAGATGCTTAAAATCAGAGTTATATTGGACCAGAACTGCTCTATCTGGACAAGAGAATCTTCTATGAGAGAACCTTCATCTCTGATCACCAGAGTACCTTTCATCAGAGAACCACACTCTCTGATAACAGAATCTCCTATCAGAAGTCCATCAGAGATCCTTGTGGACTTAGTTATTTTTCGAGGTACGGGCAAGACCTAATTACTTGAACAGGTCTTTTACCAGATTACCCCTGATTATTATTCCCTTAACGGAAACGTTTTTCCGCCTGCATTTCTTTAAATGCTACCTCGAAACCACAAATAATCCCAAACGTCTACTAACCCAAAGCCTTTTATACCCACCTTCTCCAACCTAAACAGCTACTCCTACATCATCGTTCTAAACTGCTTTAGCTTTCAAACTCTCCCAAAACTCTCAAGCACCAGGAATTCTCAAATTTTCTCTCTGAAAATGCATTTCCTAAACATCAACGACCTCTCTAAGGAGGAAGTAAAGAAACTCGTCAACAAAGTCGTTTCCGGCAAGAAGGTGGACATGTCAGCTTTACCACTGTTGGCCGAGAACCAGAAAAGGATGACGAAGATCATCCAGTGGATGAACGACTCACAACTGGCCAAAGTTTTTGCTCACCCCTACGAGCATTTCAGCACCAAGGACGTGGCTGAGTTCTACCTCAACGCCACTATCACCAGAACCGCCATCCACTCAACGGTGCAGGGAAAAGGTATCACCCTGACCTCAGATACATTGAATGAGTTCTTTGGGGTAGAATTATATGCTCAAGAGGAGGAAACCACCACTCTCATTGATCTGGAGTCTGTGGATGTTTCCATTGACGGATTTGTAAAGACTTACTGTCGCCCTGAGGCCGCCGGACTGGACAAACTGTATATGAAGAAATTCCTTCTGAAGAAGGACTATGAGAAGCTTGTCAGCATATTGCACAGATGCTTATGGTGCAAGACCAGTTCGACTGACGAAATGAATAAAGCCAATGGCAAAGCAATCTTTGCAGTGCATCATGGCATGAATATCAACTGGGGTGAGGTAATCTTCGGTTCCTTAAGTGAATTCATTAAGAAGAAGGACAAGGACACTGGCCTGTTCTCAAAAAAGATGGGCCATGGCCTTCTCATCTCTGCCATCCTTACTGCTCAAGGAGTTCAACTCAGGGATCCCTTCCCAGTTGACCACTCCAAGACCATTTTTCTGACTGCCTCTCCCAAACTCAATATTGTTGTTGCTTCTGAACTGAAGAGAGATGAAAGGTTAGAAAAGAAAAGAGAACAACAGGCTGCTAAGCCTAAACCTGCCTCCAAAAAGCACATAAAGAAGCCCGTTGTGACTTCAGAACAACCTGAGCAGTCAGAAAGATGCACCAGAGGTGGTTGCATCAGAGTTGGCTCCTTCAAAGCCAATCAGAAAATCACCTGCTAAGAAGCAGAAGATGAAAAAGAGAAGGAAGTTGGTTGTTCAGAGTGAGGACTCTGACAACTCTGGTCCTCAACCAATGAAGAAAAAGAAGAAGAAAACAGTCTCACCTTCGAAGGGATCAGAAACTCAGGGGGAACCTGAACCAGATGCACAACCCTCATCTGTCTCAGAAATGCCCATCATGGACTCTCTACCAGAACCTCAGGTAATCTCTGACAGAGCACCAGAGACTGACTTTAACGCAATCCTTCAGAAGCAGTTTGAAAGAGTCTTAGCCTAGAGAAGATTGAGGATGGGGCCACTCCAGAAAATAATCCAATATTTTGATAACTATGAGGAAGAAGAAGCTGCAGTTCTTCATTGGGTAGGCACAGAAGATGTGTCCCAATGCTTTGATCTTGCAGTCCTCATCTCTATCTTGCAGAAAAAGAGAGAAATACCAAGGGAAAGCACCTCTGACTTCAACATCTCCAGAAAAGCATGTGAAAGCTTTGGAGGAACATGAAATGGGTGACTTTGATGTCTGGCTCATGGACAAGAAGAGGAAGGAATCTCTCATCAAATTTCGCCCAAGTGCACATAGAGAAGGAGAACCCTCCACTGCTAATGACTTTCCATTGGCCACGGAGAAGCTGATTAAAGAGCGGAGAGACTCACAGTTTGAGGAAACTGTCATGGAGGTAATCCCTAAGTCCACTTCTGTTCATAACTCTACAGAACTCCCTCCTCCCTCTCCCAAATTCCTTCCACTTGTTATAATCTCTCCTGCCAACACTCCACCAAAATCTGCCTCTCCCCCTCAGTCAACCTCTCAACAGAAAACCCCAGCAAAATCTTCATCCCCACCCAACCAGAAAACCCCTTCACCACAGAAAATCTCCTCTCCCTCATCATCACCCACCAGAAACCCAACTCCATAGAAGTCCAAATCTAAATCTTTCTCACCTTGTAAACAAGCAACTCCTACCAGAAACCGCTCACCTTCACCTCCACCACCTCCACCACCGCAACCCATTCCTCACCAGTGCTCCTCACATCAGAACTCCCCCACCAGAAAACCCCTACTCCTCACTGCTCACCCCCTCAACAGCAATCCAAGCCCATCTCCAGAGCTGCAAACCCACAGAGTTCCCCTTAACACTCTGTGGCATCCAAACCTAAGAAAGAGCATAACATCAAGGTTCTTTCTTCAGAAGATGATAATGGTGGATTCCTTACATCATCTGTTGCTGCTGATCTTACTTCCAAGAGGAGGAAGACACCTCCCAGAGATGACTCCCCTAAACCTACTGACCCAAACCCTCCATTACCCAAGGGCAGAGGTTTGGAGATGCCAGGGTTTACACTTGCAGAGCCTCAGATCACATTCAATCATTTTGTTGCATCTGCTGAAGAATTTGGTGATCAGATGCTAGAAAATATGAATCGCCTTATCCGGATTAATGACAAACACTTTGAGCATTTGACCCACACCAACATAAATCTCAACCAGGGTTTACAGCAGTTATCAGAGAAGGTTGACTCTCTGACAGAGACCCTGCACGCATTCATGAACCCCTCCAATAACAAGATTGATGCGGTCTCCAAGGAAGTAGATGGAATCAACTCTGTCCTCTATTTCCACTCTTAATCTCTCAACGATCAGAACGAGAAACTGAAGGAGATCACTGAAGCCATAGACATTCTACAATGGAATGCTGATCAATTCTCAGAACGTTTTATGGAGATAGGGATTCTCTGTAAAGAACACAAGGAACAAGCCTCTACTCTTCTGAAGAATGACAAGGAGCGATACCAGAAGATGGTACTCCTTGAAGCCAACACTCAGAGCATTCAATCAACAATGGAAAGACAGAAGAGTTTGATTGAGGGACTGGCCTCTGTCACACATACTCTGCCTGAAGCTCTTGAAGAGATCAGAGATGCCCAAGCTTCAGAATTCTCTAAAATTGAACTTCTCCTTGGCGATCTTGTTGATGCCAAAAAGGGGGAAGAAACCAGAGAAGAAGAAGGCCCAAGCACCAGAACTCTATCCATCAGAAACCCTTCATCTGTTGATCATGCTCCTTATTTTGAAGCTGCAAAGAAGAAGAAGCTAGCTACTGCAGGGATCAGATCTTCTCCCCCACCTCCTAAAAGATTCAGAAAGAAATCATCAAGCTTCTCATTTAATGAATTGATGAAAAGTGGGATGTCAAGGCCAGACAGAGCTCAGTTCACTCAAATGAAGAAGCTCATGACTCCACTACAACAAGAGAACCTTTTCATGGACAGTGATGGACTTGTCCAGATCAACCATGGTGGCTCTTTACAAGAAGCTGAAGTCTGGTGGCAAATGAAGGTCATCACAGGGAAAAATATATCAGAAGCTGTAAGAAACTACCTAGATTGCAAACTAGCGCCTCATTGGACAGATTACCAGAACCCAAGAGATCTAGCTTCCATAAGAGCCAAGGTCAACGCTGAGCTAAAGAGAATTGATGAAGCTAATGAACAGGTAGGAGAAGAAGACTCCTAAATTCTTCTATCTCTTGTATTTATATTCTCTGAATAATAAGATACCAACTCTGCCTCTACTTTGCATGGCATCTTCAATTATCTGTTCTTATTTGCTTTCTATGGTTATATTAGTTTCTTGCTCTGATACCTTATACTTTATTGATTGCTATCTGATTGTACCGTACTCTCACTATTTTCCTATGCTAAGTTTCCCACCAAGATTTTAATGAAAGTTTTTAACTTTATTCTTTTATGGTGAAAGGCACTTCTCTGGAAATAGTTAAAGGGCTTTGGCATCATCAAAAAGAGGGAAATTGTAAGGAATAAATGTAATTAGATTTTGATGATGCTAGGTTAATTAGAATTTGAAAGTACCCCAATAGAAATTTGGTATTAGAATTTTCTTTGTAAGTATTAGCATAATCGACATGCCAGATACCCTCTTTGTCTTCTTGATCAGAACATCTACAAGAGTTGCTCCCAGAGAAGCTACCAGAGTTGGGTACCAGAGTTGGCATCAGAGGCAGACATCAGAGTTCGGACTAGAAAGCCTCATCAGACTTGCTCTTACTTAGCAGAATTTGAAGGCACTTTCCAACGACCGTGAAACTAACGGGAAATTCCCTAACGGCTAGGAGCCATTCGACGGAAACATGGTCCTGTACACGCATTAAATGCTCAATTAATGTTGTACGTACGAAGATATATTTAAAGCTGATGATTGACCATGCGGGTATCTTTACGCCCCCAAAATAGCAAGTCGAAGGTCCAACCGGTCAAATCAACAGTACAAGCATTTAATGAAGCTGTCTTCTACACTCCAACGGGAAGACTGCTCCCAGTATATAAGATACACTTCGAAGAACTACAGGATAATTTTTGGCTCTATAACTTTGCTAAACTTCCGCTCTACACTTCAGCATCCAAGCTTTCTTGAGATTTCAAATTCATTCACTTCAACAAGAAAAGCTTACGTTGGAAAGATGTCAACTCCTATCCTCTCATCCAACAAAGAGCAAAGTTCCTCCAATTCTTCAACACTTCGAAAGCCTCATTTACACATCCTTTGTGAAGAAGCCACGTTGGAGAAAACTGATCTTGGATCAAACACTTCTTGAAAAAGAAGGGACGTCTCAAACTAACTGGAGTGAGTGAAGTGGGGATACTTCCAAGAGACTCAGTGAAACGAGACCAGCCATCAGAAAGCAGGACTGCATCCCGGGTGGCAACTAGGCTTGAAGAAGACATGAAGTGCTTCTTAAGTTCTAGGGACTAAGGCGTTGTAAACTATTGTTTTTGCAAGCTTAGTGGAACAGTGGACTAGAGGAACACATTGTTCCTTGAACCACTATAAAAATCCCCGGTGTTATTTACTTTACGCATTTAATTCTGCACTTAAGATTTTGACTGTTTGACTCAAAAGGTTGGACTCTGTGTTCAGCAGATCTCCCTTAAGAGTTATCAGAAAGGCATTTGCCTTAGTGTTTTCTGAGGCTACCCGGACAGAAACCAATCCGCTGCCAGGTCCAGTTCTGCCTTCAGAACTTGACCTTCTCTGTCACCAGAATTTGACCATCTCTGATAAGTCAGTAGTGACTTAGAGAAAAGTTTGAAAAATCTTGAACAGTCTATTCACCCCCCCCTCTAGACTGTTCCCATTATATACGGGACCAACAGGCGTCGATGTTGTGACCGGTGAAACCGGCCAAGGGTGTCCGCAGGGGGCTCAGATCGGCCCTGCTCAGATGCATTCTCTAGAAGACGTCCCAGTATAGGACATTGACGCTGCTACCGGTATCGACCAGGACCCGACGGATTATCCACTCCCGGATATCCATGCTGACCACCAGTTCATCCCTGTGGGGCCCCGGTGATTGAGGTAAATCCGCCGGTCCGAACACAATGGGTTCGATCTTATGCTTTTTGGTGGGAGGTGCGGAGATGGAATTTATTTGGAGGGCCCTTTCGAATTTCTTCCTCTCTGCCGGGGTATTCCCGGTTTCCGCCCCTCCAAAGATCATTTTGATCTCCATCATTTTCTTTGTGCCGACCTGTGGATCGTTGCGCTTACCGCTACACTAAAAGCAATTGCTTTTAGTGTAGCGGTAAGCGCAACGATCCACAAGTGGTATCAGAGCCAAGGTCACGGGTTCGACCCCCGGCGACAGCATGCTGCGCAGCTGAAGGCTGGCAGGTGCTGGGGGGAGATTGTTGGGCCGCGGGTATGCGTGTCGGCAATCTTCCAGTCTGCCGGTGTAAAGGGGTAAAGAAACGTGGCGCTTCACTTGTGCTATAAAGGGAAAGGAGCGTGCTACACTATCAGCAATTGCTTTTAGTGTAGCGGTAAGCGCAACGATCCATAAGTGGTATCAGAAGCAGATAGAAAGATATCAAGATTAACAACACCTTTGGTATACCGTGTAAACTGGCCGCTGCTCTCCCTGGAGAAGGAGAGCAGCGGCAAACCCTACTCTCTCTATCTCTGCGAGAAACTCCCCAGGTGGTCACCCATCCCAAGACTACTCCCGTGCAAGCACGCTTAACTTTGAAGTTCTTGGCTAATGAGCTCCCTTAAAAGGAGATGCACCTTGTTGGTATGAGTAGTACTATTAATCCTCTTAAATTAATCTCGGGTATTACAACAATAATGAGAGATGCGGTTCCCCATGAAATATGATTAAGCACCTGTCTGTTGGGAGACAAGTGAGTGGTCTTGGGTAGGGTTAAACATGCACTGTTGGACAAGATGCAGTGAATTTTACCCGGGATCTGATTAAATCAGTCCTGAACCTATTTGGGAATTGTCCAGAGTATTTGAGTGGCTAGGAGTAAATATTCAATACATAGCAGGCAGTTGAGGTAGCACACTCATCATTGATTATTGTTTTCCTTCTCACTTGAGCCTTCTACTTCCTAACTCTCATAATGATTACTCACTCACTCACTTACCCTCGGCTTTGTACCCTGGGTAGGCTTAGTTGGGTTTACTAAGCTATAGGAACATGTTCTCTCAATGATTTTCTCTCTTTACTCTCCCTCAACTGGAGCACTCGGTATGCTTTTTCCTTGTTAGGCACCGGGGAGGATAACATTGAACACTCCCCCTACAATGTTGCATCCGTTGAGAGATTCCTTGCTTTGTCGATGTAAGGCGCCGGGAGGAGAAAACTGAAACTCCCCCTCAGAATGTGCAAGGATTGATTGCTCACAGCTCGTCATACCCTCCATGTGTGTGGAGCAATCTGAACAGGTACCACACATGAGGTTTCCCTAAGCTCATCATTTGGAATTTCAGCATGTTTGAGGATCACACAATGTTGATGAGTTATGAGAGGCTTCAGTGGTTGATTGTTGATTGTTGTAAGATGACTGTTGACGCGAGTTTGATTGAATTATCTACGATTTTCGGACCTCTACAGTGCATATTAGACCTTAGGTTTGACTTTGGAAGAATTTGAACAGATTTGCCTAAGTTTTGACATTGACATCGGTGATTTACAAAGTTTGTCGGAAAACTAACGTTTTGACCCTCAAGGACTGCGCGTGAGGGTGTGTGAGAATGGATTCTGGGGCATAGCCCCAGAATAAATGTAGATCTTTTCTTTAGCTTTCCAACAAAAAAGTTTGCTTAAATCGGATCACCGAGTCAAAAGTTATGGCCAAAACAGTGCGGTGTCGCAGAAAATCTTGAATATTTTGAGTTTTTGAGGAATATCTTCGAAGTTGAGGTTCTCAATGTTGAATATCGAAAATAGGTGGGATTAAGGAAAATTCTAAGGCAATACCTTGAAATCGTAATCTCGAGATTACAATCTCGAGTTTTAAACCTCGAGATTGTAATCTCGAAGTTTAAACCTCGAGATCTTAATCTCGAGTTTGCCTCGAAGAATAATGGCGAAATCCACCTGCAAAACAAACCTCAGAATATCGAAATCTTCAGAATTTCAAAATGTTTGGAACATCTAAAACTTTGGAGTTTCGAAAACCTCAGAAAATCGAAAACTTGCTGTTTGAAAAACATCAGAACATTGAAAACTTTTAAAAACTTTGATAAGCAGAGATTCATTCAGAAATCCTATAATGTAAAGCTTCGAAGAACTGCGAAGAATGTCAAGTTTCGAAAAATTCTGAGTTTCAAGAAACTGCAAACTTTGAAACATTCAAAACATAAAAAATTTTAAAATTTCGAAATCTTCAGAATGTCGAGATCCTAAACATCGAGATCCTAAATGTCGAAATCCCAAAACTCGAAATTCCAAACCTCGAAGTTTCAAAACTCCAAATTTCAAAACTCGAAATTTCAAAATTCGAGATTTTTAAACTCGAGATTTCAAAACTCGAAATTTCAAAACTCGAGATATCCAAACTCGAAATTTCAAAACTCGAGATTAGGAATTCGAGGCCCTAAATGTCGAGATCCTGCAAAATGAAAACTTCGAATTTTGAAAATCTGAAAACTGTTCTGAATAGCCCTGAAGGTCGAGATTCTCTTGTATGAGTTTCAAGTCAAAATCATTTTTGCAGTAGTGAAAAACAAGAATCTCGAGATCTCAAATGTTGAGATCTTCGAAATTGAAAAAATTGCAGAAATCGAAAACAGAGATATGCTGTAGAATCGGTTTTGAAAGGCGATTCCAACAGTATAATTTTTATAAAATTTCGTTCACAAACAATATTACAGGAGCAAATCTCTACATCAAAGAAAAAGAAGAAAAAGCAGAGCAGTTCTTCGTTAGATATGAAAGATTGCAGATAGATTCAACCTATTTCACGCCTCGGCTCTGATACCAAATGATTGTCCCAAAACTTAACAATCAAACAATCATAGCAGGTATAAAGAAGCAGATAGAAAGATATCAAGATTAACAACACCTTTGGTATACCGTGTAAACTGGCCGCTGCTCTCCCTGTAGAAGGAGAGCAGCGGCAAACCCTACTCTCTCTATCTCTGCGCCTCTATTCTCTAAAGTCTCGATCGTTAGGGTTTCCGTAAGTTAGCCTCCTTTTATAGGAGAAGTTGGCTAACTTACGGGTTACAAAGAAGCTAATAGGCTGATACACATTTGTGGCCCGTATTACACGTTTAATTAATAACTACACAAATACAAAGATATTTAATTAGATTGGACACCATAAAATATTCCCAACACGACCGGTCCCAATGAAGCTTCCGGTCGCTTATCATTGTGACAGAAGTCCTTGTCCTTAACCCCAGCCTCTCTCCGATTGTCCCGGCGTCAGCTGTAGGGCCTCCTGTGTTGCTGTGAAGGAGCCTGGGACGCTCCTCCCGCAGTGAACTCCCCCAGGTATCCGCTCTCGATGAGCTTCTGGATGGCGTACTTCAAACTCTTGCAGTCATCGGTATAGTTCCCCGGCTTGCGATGATATTCACAGTAGGCCTCCATGTTTCGGCCCATTGTCTGCCCCTTGGTGGGAACCAGCTCCTTGACCAGTCCTTTATCTTTGATAGCCCCAAAAATCTGACTGATGGGGTAAGCCAAGGGAGCGTGGCCGTCGTCCACACGATGGCCATCCCCAGGGACTTCCTGTGTGGCCCAAGGGACGTAACTGCCGATCGTCTCCTTCTTCTTGGGCACCGGAGACTCCACCGGCCCGGGACCCAATCGGTCCTATATCTTATGTGCCGCGGGGGTTACCACCCCATCCCGCTACGCAATTTTCTTCCTCGATCACGACGAATTTCTATGCCCGGGCAAGTACCCCAGCATAGTTATTTCCGGGGTTCCTCTTCAGATCTAGATAGAGGTCCCCGGTTTCCAGTGCGTTGGTGAAGAGGGTGATGCCAGTACATTCCGGAAGGTCTTCCACTTTTAGGGTTTCGTCCCTCAACCTGATGAGAAAGGTGGACAAAGTTTCCCCCTTGTTTTGGCGGACGTTCGTCAGCCAGCTGAAATGCTACTTTGGTGTGGAGATTGATGCGAACTGCGCCATGAATTGTTGGGAAAGTTGTTCAAACTTATCAATGGATCCGGGCGTGAGCTGCCCGAACCACTCCTGTGCTGGTGCTTTTAGAGTGCTGAAGAACAGCCTGCAGATGGCCTCGTCGGAGGCTCCCAGTATAGAAAGCGTTCCCTGGAAGGAAAGTAAATGAGCCTTGGGGTCCCCGACCCCGTTGTACATCAGGGCCCGTGGGGGCCGGACGTCCCTTGGAATCTCTACTGCCATTATTCTAGTAGAGAACGGGGAAGACAAGGCAACCCCAGCTCTGCATCTCCATGAGCATAGCATCCCGGGGATTGGGGACAACAGGTGCAGGGTTTGCCATTGCCAGAGCATTTCCTCCTGGCATGATCCCGAAGTTGTGCTGGCCATGGATGACACGGGCCTCCTGCCTCATGCCCTCCATCACAGGGGTGCGTTCCCTGACTGCCCGCCCGTTACGGGGCATAACTGGCGTGCGGTCCTGGACCGTATGGCGTTGTGTTTCCCTGAAGGGCTCAGGTTCCTCCGGTGCCCCCCCATATCCAGAGAATGGGCACCCCTAGTGATCCTTGTATGGACCGAATGGCACGAACAAGTATTCTCGCCAGTGTGCTCATTAAGCGTCTGCATGGAACGAAGAGGGGAGAATGGTGCCCGCTCTGTGTTTGCGGAATGCACGCGCTTCGCCTCCCGTTGATCCGCCAGACGGCGGATGGTGTCTGCTATTTCTCTCAAGGCATTTGGGTCCCATCGAACTTTCTGGGGAATCAAATCAGTGAGCACCCCGAAGTCCCCACGGGCCCCTGCGATCTGGTTACAGCTCCTCCTGCTATGGGTCAGTCGTGAAGAGAGGTCTCGAGAGTTTCCTGCGTTACTTGCTGCCATCCTACTTAATTTTTAGTTGTTTTTGGGGGTAATTTTTTAGTGTAGAGCTAGGTTTTGGAAGAACTTTTTGATCAGTTTTCCCACAGACGGTGCCAGTGTTGAGGTTTATTCCCTTAACTCGCAGACCCAACATGTAACCTGGGGGTTTCGAACGGGTGGTGAATAAGTAAGATGGAGAAATAAGCAAGGAATATGTCAAACACCTGTGTTTACTAACTCAAACTGTTACAAGCCGAAGGGCCGAACGTACTGTGCTAAGCTACGAACTGCTATTATCGATAAAGTGCTAGAGTGCTAAATTGCGAACCCTTTATAGTGAAATAAATGCTACTATTTATACCGCCAATGGGTAGTTGGACATGTCGATGTGGCAGGCTGTGGGCGACATGATCCCAACCACCAAATCTTCTACATTAAATGTGCTTCCCGCCAGAATCTTGGTTTCCCGCCATTGGGTGGGGACGTTCGTCCCCAAGGGCCTGGCCGCTGTCCACTGTTGGGATCTCGATTCCCTATCAAGGGAAGAGGGGACGTTCGTCTCCATGTACTTGATCTATTGAGAGGCTACTATTCCAGACCTATTCTTGAGCCGCCCTTGGTTTCCTACTAAGAGGTGGGAACGTCCGTCCCCAAGTACCTCGTAGGGACTCTGGGTCTGGGTGCCTCCTGGCAGTGCAACACGTACGTCTCCTGGCCCGGCGGCCTTGGGACTGGCTGGTGATGGACTACGTTCATCCCCTGGCCCTTGGTGCTTGGCCTTCTTCTTGGACCTTTAGTAGGACACTCATAGGTGATCTTTAAGGGTGGATGGGCCGGCCCCGCCATTAACCCAACACAAATTTTACTCGTATAATTTTGTTAAACATTTGAAATTGATAAGGGTCAATAAACTGAAAACATGTTATTTACTAAAAACATCCACAAGTTTTGGATTATAGAGACAATAATCCCTGATCCCTTTTGAAATACATAAAAATATTGTGGACGCATCTACAATTCTACACATTCATTTACAGCGTACTGAGATCTGAGAAATCCATTTGCCAGCCCCGTTACCGGCAGACGGAAGAGTCGCAGTAAGATGTTCACCCGGCGAATGAACTCGTCCTTCTCGCCCGCGATTCTTTTATTTTTTAATTTTCTCTTCGTATTTTCTGCTCCCTCTCTTGAGGAAAGCTCGGGTGGAGAAGAAATTGCCCGTCGAGTTATGCTGAGCTTCAAGGAGACGCCTAATGGAGTTAACGTCAGCTTTGAATGCTTTCCTTCTGGTCCCTGCGTTCCTTGTGCCTACTCCGAAAAGGTTTCTCTCTTATTTCCCTCTTGGTTTTCTACTTTCCATAACGGTAGTTATAATTTAATAGTTGAATTTCATGTACGGGTGAGTTTGATCAATCGTTGCGACGATTTCATTATTGAACATATCTTTTCTTCTGCTAATCGATAAAATTAGTGAGCTTAAATGCTTATTTGAACAGTGGTCATCTGACTGGTCTAGTGGTATGTGTCCAACTCGGATTGACCCTGGAAACTGTAAATCTGTATAAGAAAAAAAGGTAGTATATACTACTCCGTATATGGTAGTAGGTGGTTGTGGAAATTTGGAGTGTGCAGCAGATTAGGCTTATAAAATTTCATGTACTACGTAGTAATTAACTTCTGTTAAATAAAACTTAATGCCTGCCAGTCCATTATGTGCACACAATATCATTTCTTCACTCTAGTGGATGGACATTCCGCGAACCGAGTTCGCTACAAATGATTTATCAAATTATCATATGTTTTTTTGGACAGGGAAATTTAAATCCTTCACATTTGTAATTACAAACTTCTTTGAAACTTAGCACTAACTACTAAGTACTACCAACTTTGATACTCTTTTCTTTTCTATAGAGTGATACAAAATACCGCTGCAGTGAAACTGGGTATCGAATTCCGTTCAAATGTGAAGAAACTAGAGACCGTCTGGAGGAAGGAAAGAGTAAGAAAATTCACAATCGGTCTGATTTAGAGAATGCAAATGCTCATACTTATCCAATAAGGCAAAGAAGTTTGTTAGGGGATTCATCCACTTCTGAGAGTGGGTTGCAGGCTTACATAACTTACAGAAGCTGTATAACTACAGTTAGTGAAGAGAGGTTGTCAGTAATTGGTTTTGAGGTAAGTAGATAGTAGATACCTTTTCCGCACCTATTGAAAAAGTGTTTATTTCCAGGGACGTACTGAAATGTGTTTGTGTGTACCTTTACCATCAACCAATGATATGACCCATGTATCCCATGCAGCTGTAGATATTATAAACAATTTGGGTCACCACTGGGAATGGTTTTAGATTGTTCTGTCTTTTTTATATATAAAATTATGCTTCATTCGTCAAGAGAGATCAAGTTACTTATAGAATTATAGGAGTAATAGAGTATAGATTCAACAGCAGTTTCCATCACTGAACACTGTTATCATAATATCAGTATCATTGAATGGGATTTTTTTTTTCCAATTGCCATTGTCAAGTAAACTACCCTCAGTTCCTATTTAACTTCCTAATACGACTTTCACGGATTTTAAGAAAATCAATTTTCTTTAACTTCCGGAAATACCGTTTTACGAGGGTAAATAGTACTGCAGAATCTACAGTTTTGACACCCTACAACTACTGTTCACAATGCAAATAAATAAAATGTAATGGTAGTTGATGGAGTATATGGGTCTAGACCACATGACCCACATACTCAAAAGACTAAGAGGAGCACAACTGTCATCCGGTAGGTCCTCCGTCGGCCAGATGGCACCCCATCGGCCAAAGAAGGGTCAATCTAGAATACGCTCCGGAAGCCAAGGAGAAGACTTGTCCTCCCTCGACCGTGCCTCCCTCGGCCGTGCCTTCCTCGGCGGTGCCTTCCTCGGTCGTGCCTCCCTCGACCAGATGGCCCTCCATCGGCTGGATAGACATCAACTCAGAATACGGTCCAGAGGCCAGGGGAATCGGGGTGCCTCCCTCGGCCGGGTCTCCGTCGGCCAGGGCTCCTTCGGCCAGACGTTCGTCGGCCACAGAGAGCTCTCACAACTAGACTCCTCATGTAATCAGGCCAATAGAGGACTTATATTGTAATGGGCCTCCCAAGCCCAAGATTTGGGAGCCCAACCCACTTTTCCCTATAAATACTACCCTTGGGAGCCATGTAAAGGGTTCACAAATTCATTAATAACATTGCACTTCTCTCTCTAGCTCTCACTTCTCTCTAAGGGTTTATACTCTATCATTTAGTGCTCTCGTTGAGAGCTAGAACAATCAAGTTAGCATCCTTCGTCGCTACCAAGCACAGCTAACTGACTATGGGAAAAACAAAGTCAAACCGTAACCTCATCAACAAGGCGATCCCTGAACCTCAGGAGGCTCGTGAACGCTCCGACGATGCCACGGCCGATAAGGTCACAGACAAGGAGGTCTTCTAGGAGGCTATCGACCCCACGACAGACCTCCGCAATCAGCTTAAAGACAACGCTCAAGACGCCCGTATCAGCCTATAGAAGAAGCGCACGGAGAAAAGTGACCGTGCGTCAGGACAACAGGCTACTCCCACTGTTGACCCTCAGCTTCAAGCCGCTCTATCGACCATCATAGCCAGGCTGGCTCAGAACCCCACCGTCCTTAGCGCGCTCATTCCAAGGACGGGAAGAACGCTACTCCACCGCCTCCTCCTCCTCACCCGTTGGTCATGAACGTTGGCAATGAGGAGGGGGTCGTGGCCCAGGACACGACATCCCACTCCGATCTTGCTTCCCCTCGTCGAGCTGGACCGACCCCAGTGCGTAGAGCCTCGGCCTTCAATAGGCTAGGGGACGCGCATCGTCGGCCAGCATCGGAGAGGCTAGCGGGATGGATTGGTGGACGTGAGCCTGTCTCGCCAAGGGAAAGCTTGGGGTCCGTATCCCGAACAGCGGATCGGCCCCGCCTTGACAAAGACAAGGGCAAACTACATGAGGGTGACGCACGACACCAGATCAATGCGGCTCGCGCAGCCCGCAACCAAATCCAAGGCGCCGCCACGGCCTCCAAGGACCCCCGGGATGAGGTCATCGCCCAACTTGAAAGGAGGCTCGCTCAGATGGAAGCAAAGCAAATGGCCGAGGCACGTACGACAGCGGCGTCCAGGGACCCCGGTTTCAATGACCTCTTGCACAAGGTTAGGCCCTGGAGCGGGAGCTGGGCGACAGACGTGGTGATCCCATCATCCAAGTTAGAACAAAAACTCCCTTCACCACGAGGGTGCTCTCGGCCCCAATTCCCGAGAAGTACCAGGGGAATGCCATCAAGCCTTATGACGGCCGCACCAACCCCCAAGACCACTTCAGCCGCTATCAGAACAACATGCTGATGGTGAACGCGTCTGATGAGTACCTCCGCCGTTGGTTCCTTTCCCCTCTCGAGGGACCAGCGTACGAGTGGTTCAACGCGCTACCCGAGGGAAGCGTGGACTCATGGCAAGATCTCGCCCAACGCTTCCTCACCCACTTCGCCGGGAGGAAGCGCGTGAAGAAACATTTCTCCCATCTCCTCTTCGTCAAACAGCAACACGATGAACCACTCCGGTCTTTCATCGACCGATGGACGAAGGAGACCGTGCCTTCCTCGGCCGTGCCTTCCTCGGCCGTGCCTCCCTCGACCAGATGGCCCTCCATCAGTCGGATAGACATCAACTCAGAATACGGTCCGGAGGCCAGGAGAACCGGGGTGCTCCCTCGGCTGGGTCTCCGTCGGCCCGGGCTCCTTCGGCCACAAAGAGCTCTCACAACTAGACTCCTCATGTAAGCAGCCCAATAGAGTCCTTATATTGTAATGGGCCTCCCAAGCCCAAGGCTTGTGAGCCCAGCCCACTTTTCCCTATAAATACTCTCCCCTTGGGAGCCATGTAAAGGGTTCACAAATTCATTAATAACATTGCACTTCTCTCTCTAGCTTTCACTTCTCTCTAAGGGTTTATACTCTATCATTAGTATAGTAAATTGATAAAAAAATAAATAGTGATGGAAGTAGTGTAAAATAGGGTTTACTCTAAGGCCTGCAGTGTGTACCTTTGTTCCTCAAAAGAGATAAAGGTTCTCTAATACTCATAGTCCCTATTATCTTCTTCTATTACACCCTTTGTGTGGATTACCTTACGTTCCCATTTAACTACTGCCTGCGTAGTGTGCACAATTCCTATAGTAATGATGCATTTAGTTGCTTGGTTCAGTGCTTTTGATTAGTTAGTAGCCCAGTAACATCGGATATATAACTGTTAGTTACTCCCTCCATTTTAAAATAACGGTTCATTAGGAAGTTGTGAGTTTAAGGTGATCATTAAATGTGTTCAAAATTTAGAACAATTCTCCAGTAATTTTTTAGCATTAGAAGTGACAAACAAAAGTTAAATAAATGATGACAACTTAATCATTTTACTATGTTATGTTTTAAGTTTATCTTAATGAACAGAAATTTGCGAACAAAGTGATTATAATAAATAAATAGCTATCTAAGAACAGATGGAGTGACAACCAATATATTTTTGTCATCCATCATGTATCATCGTTGCAATGTTTTTTCACCCATGATTTGTTTTTTCTTCTTAAATTGTAACTCTGTTTAATGCACCTCTTCCAGTCAGACACCCCCATGAAAGTCGCATTATTATGTATATGTATTTCATTCTGATCATATTTATTTTGTTTTTTGCAGGAAATAATGTTGGTTTTGCTGATAATAAGTGGTTCAACTATTTACTACAAAAAAAGGCGAATGAATGCACTTCCTGGTGGCATGCCTGTAAGGATTCCTAGTAGTTCTCGAATTTGAATCAAATGATGGCACTGACTGAAGGTTAGGAATGTTATGACTTAGTCTTGTTGTAATTTTGATATTACTGGACCACACAAATTGAAGCCTATTTCGAATGCATTAATCTTTTTCCTACCTGCATACACATAGAGGCAGGAAATGTATAGGTGAAGTAAAAGTAGTCTGTTTTATTGTACATCTGAATTGCATTTGAAAATATACTTGATTTTTTTTTTCCTGAATATGTTAAAGTACACTAGACTATAGAACCGGAACTGAAGTTTAAGAAACCAATCCTAATTATATGTGTATCTGAATTGAAGGAGTTTAATAATTAAAATGTTAATAGTGTTGTGCAACCAGGTGTTTTTAGGATTTTTAATAATTTTACATAAGTTTCATAACAATCTTATAAATCCGTTCAGTACTATATGTCTCTATTATGAATTTAAAAGTGCTACTCAAACTTTTGTTTCCCAATGGTGCAGTGCTGGACTACATTAAAGTTAGAAAATTTGTTAACACATTTTAAATCTGTTTCTTCCCAAGGAATCTTCTAATGTGAATTTACGGGTTAAGAGGGATGACCCCATTTGCATACTCCTTCGACGATGTGATATTGTTTTTGTAGCAGTGCAAGCAATGGTATTGGTTCAAACAGTGATTAAATTGATTTAGGAACTAGGAAGTAAGTTTACCTTGATTTTTTCAGTCCTTGAATGAAATGGTTACTACTCCGTATAATATTTGCTTATTACTTCTAGACTTCTAGTTTTATTATTGGTCTTATTCTTGACCCTCACAAACACTTGTTATGAAATGTTTTTAAGATACTAATATCATTGTCTGTGTTCATTATCCTCGATATGATGATAACAGACAAAGTAAATGCTCACTTTGCTTACGTTAGTAATTTTCTTCATAAGTTGTATAATGAATTTCAAGCAATTTATAATAGTACATCTGTTTAACAAAAAGGAGACATTTGTTAATCATCTTCCAAGGAAAGTTTCTTTAGAAGTATCACAAAAACATCTTATAGAAAAAACTACACGTGCTACTAGTACACCGTAACAAAGCTCGATTAATGATTCCTGTTTATGAGATTTCTATTTTGATACGGAGTATTTTGAAATGGTGGAAAGAGAAATGGGTATGTTTCTCGTATTATCTAATTTGGTGAAAAGAGTTCTCTCGACATGGGTGTCTACAATTGAGGTTGAATAAGAAATTAACGTCTCTGTTTCACTGCATGTTCAAGGATGTTTTTACCTACATGGACCGTTTTCAGTCCCAGATCAGACCAGACTTAAACAGATCACACCAGATTTAAACAGATCAGACCAGATCAAACTTGACTTCTGTAGTTATAAAACACACAAAGACCAGACGTTTACCAGACCATTTCAGACCAGATCGGACTTAAACAGATCAGACTAGACCAGGTCAAACTTAAACAGACCAGACTAGACCAACAAATTACAATCCAAGTAAAAACATCCTAAAAGTAGGGGTGGACCCGGTTCGGCACTGCACGGGACCGGACCAGGGCCGTTTGTCCTGCTTCGGGTAAGGGCCGGGTACCCGACTGGGTGTATAGGGTATCCGGTCTTGGTTCTTAGTTTTGGGGACCACACCGTCGGTCCTGGACTCCCGGTCCCGACCGGTTAAAATTTAATTTTTTTTAGCCTTGTAATTGATCAAAAATGGAGGGACTGGGCAGTCTCGGCCCGAAATTGGCCCAAAACCGGATTTATATGGGTCGGGCCCGGTCTCCGGGAAAAAATAGGAGGGACCGGACAGTGTCGGCCCAGAACCAGGACCGACTCAGGTCCTTCCATAATTAAAAGCTAGATGTCATTTAGAAGAACGGCCTACTGTACTGAAACACGTTATTGTACTGAAACACAATTCATGGAGGGCGGCTAGGGCTCAAGGCCTCAACTCCTCAAGCTCGTTAACATTGCAAAGAACGAACTTCTTATTCATAATTATAAAGTAGAAAGTACAGTAATATTTGATACCTATCAAACTAATGAGAGAATAAGTTCGAAAGAACAAACACCATGTCAATATGTCATTCATAATTACTCCGTATACAGTAGCATATAATGATGTAAAAAGATTAATAGATTGGTTTTGATACCTATCAAACTAATACGGAGTAAGTGAATAAGTTCTAAAGAACAAACGCCATCTTTTTCATAATTATATACTAGCATGTAATAATGTGAAAGTTGGTTTTGATACCTCTTAGACTTTGATCCAAAAGGTGGAATCTCCCACCCCAGGAGCCCCCCACGTCCCGACTCGACAGGGTACATGGGAGGATGTAAATCACGGTGACTTAATCGGCAGAGGAACAGTAAGCCCATATGTCTCGTGCGTGTCAGAGGTCCAACCCATTTTAGAGGTTGTGGCCTCCACACGGTCGCTGCGGAGACTTGAACCAGGGTTCCTTGATCCAAATTTCCGCCATTCAACCAACTGAGCTACTCGTGCGGGTTGATACCTCTTAGACTTAGACTACGTATGCAATTTATCTTGGGTGCATCCCCCCCCCTATCTCCTTTTTGCATGTAGGAAGAATACTTTCACTTAGATATTGTAATGGTCTGGTTTGTAAGATCTGATATTATTATGTGAATTTTGCTATTGTGTAAGTCTAATCGGGTATGTTTTGATATGTTTAAATCTGTTTTGATGTTATTATCTGTTTAAGTTTGAATTGATCTTGTGGGGCTAGTGAAAACATCAAGTCTTTGAAATGTAATAATTTGTGTGTTTTTTTTCATTTTTCTTTTCTCCGTTTTCCCTTTCTCCGAAGTTTTTCCCTTTCTCATAACTGCCCAACACCATCCAATATGAATATTATATGGTTGAGAGTGCACAGAGAGATAAGAGAAAAATAATACTACATAATTCATATGAATAATTAATTTTTTGACAAAAGGAAAATAAATGTTCTTTTGAGACAGTCGAAAAATGAAAGTATAAAAATAATTTTAGAACGGTGGGAGTAATATTGTAGTTGCTCTTAGTGTCCTAACTTCAATCCTAGGGTCATTAGACATGGTTTAAATTAAGCGTTTTTATTACAATTAGGGGCGGATCCAAGGGGATCAGTGTGGTCATCCGATCCCACTGAAAGTTTGAGGATATAGAGCTCTGAAATATCTTCGATTTTATATTGAAATTTGACTTTTCACCCCATGTATAAAATCATTGGACTGGACCTCATTCTTTCACATTTGTATATAATCATTGGACTTTGGATCTCATTCCTTCACATTTTTTGAACCGATGGGGTGCACATATAAATGATTTTAAAAAGGGGAAAATAATTTAAATACGCCAAACTTTAATGGGGTGTGAGGTGTGTACCCCAAACTTGCATATGTAATATATATACCCCGAACTTTATATAAAAACTTATTTTCGCACCACGATTATATGTTTTTACAAATACAAATTTATTGGAATAACTATATAATTTTAAATACCTTAAGCCTTGTTAGAAGGCAATTAACATTCTATAACTTCATTTGTGAAATAAATAATATTACATCCCGTACAATTTAATTTTAATTACATCCTCATAAATGTTTTGTGTATTTAAAATTATGTACTTAACACCATAAAATTACATTTATGAAAACTATATGATCATGGTGCTAACACAACTTTTTATACAAAGTTTAGGGTAAATATATTACACGTGCAAGTTTGAGGTAGTTATGTCACACCCTTTTAAAGTTTGAGATATTTAAATTATTTTTCCCTTTTAAAAATAGGGTACAAAGTCAATATTCCCCAAAAAGTGGGGTCCAAATTCAAATGCTCCCAGAATTATTTAACAAAACTATTGAATATTGTTTGAAATTTTATAAAATGGTGTAACTTTTTTCACAAATGTTGTTGGTACTTACTGGATTCTCACCTGTGCGATGCACGTGACAAAATTTTAATAAAAATGAAGAAATGGTTTTAAATCAACGGACAACAACATCAAATATTAATAAAATTATAATGTATGAAAGAGTGAAAAGAGAGTATAGGTATATGATAAATAGTTTTAAAAATGTAGGTGTTAAAAGCTGTTCTCTTCGTCTGATCTGAATGTTTCTAATCTGAATTTTTTAAGATATGATCTGAATCTTTCTGATCTGATCTGATCTAAATCTGTCTGATCTGATCTGAATGTTTCTGATCTGATCTGATCTGATCTGAATCATTCTGATCTGATCTTAACTTTCTAAACTGGTATAAAATAATAATAATTATTATAATTATAATAATATTAATTATTATTATTATTATTATTATTATTGTTATAATTATAATAATAATAGTAGTAATAATAATAATATTAATAAATAATAATAATAATAATAATAATAATAATAATAATAATAATAATAATAATAATATTAATAATAATAATAATAATAATCATAATAATGATGATCATGATAATGATAATAATGATAATGATATTAATAATAATAATGATAATAATGATGATAATAATAATAATAATAATAATAATAATAATAATAATAATAATAATAATAATAATAATAGAATGTTTCCAATTTGATCTCAATGTTTCTGATCTGATCTTAATGCTTCTGATCTGATCTTAATCTTTCTGATTTGATCTGATCTGAATCTTTCTGATCTGATCTGATCTGAATAAAATAAGAATAAGCAATAAGTAATAAGAATAAGACGAAGAGAACAACACCTTAATGTTTACCATTGTCCAAGAGCACATAAAATGTAAACATTATAATCAAAGAATCTTAGAGGAGTTTACTATCCTTGGGCTTTTGGGTATATCTTTAACGCGTCCGTACTTCACTTCAATTACTGGATGCACATTGACCAAAATTATTGTACTTGAGTTTGATAAATAAAACATCACATTGTTGTGCTGATATCTCAAAACAATATTGTATAAGTCTAATTTATTAATGTAATACAAAAAAATTACGATAGTATAAAATATTGCTCCAATGTAAATATTTTTTAAGAATGTAATTGATATATTTTTCAAATATTTTTGGGATCATTTTAACACTTGTAAAAAACCTGCACAGTATAACTTTAGGCTGCTCAGCCCATCTGAATCTGAATAAACCCAGCCCAACATCCAATTTTTAATCTCCCAACCCACAACCCAAATGGCAAACCCTAACTCATGGTATTTAAACTCTTTATCTCCAAAGCCACCATTTTCCGTACAAATCCTGTAACATACGGAGAGACATCGGTTGATACGATGCTCTCTGCCCCTCTTCTTCTACATTGAATCGCCAAGTTCAATCTACCTACAATCCTTCGCCCTCAATCATCCAGCCTTATTCTTTGATCGCGTCTATGTCCAAGTCTCCATATCCTTGCTTTCACTCGAAAGGTCCTTCAGTAAATCGATACTCTCTGCCATAAATCCACAACAGAGAGTCATCGGTTAAACCGATGGTCTCTGTAAACAGTTGCATGTTGAAGTCTTGAGGAATATGAAACAAATTACTAATATAGTCTTAGTTTTACCTTTTAGATTTACCTCTCTTTCTTGCCATTGATTCTTGTGTGTTTAACAAACACAATTTTCATAATCTTGCGAATGATATATGTTTTAAAACCGTTAGAAAGCATACATAAGAGCGGGAATGATAAGAACTGATTTATTTCAACATGTATTATGTGTGTGCTATGTAATGAGATACATCTTAACACGTTATTATCTTTTATATTGCAAGTCTTATCCAACAAAATGATTATACTTTTTACTTATAATAGTATGGTTTGTAAAATGTAAATTTGTAGGCACTTGGACCTGAATAAGGTGCCAAAATATGTATTATTTGTAAATGAAATGTAATTATAAAATAGTTCAAAATAGGGATTGCAGGGTTTTATTATTGCATAGTCAAATTCTCACCAAGAGGTTGTTTTTAATAATAACATGATAATTGAACATATATCTGTTTTTCAAAACATGCCCAATCAGCCTTGTTTTGGTTATTTTTAATGTTTGTACCTTTAAGTATCTTATGGTTGTTGATCTGTTACACTCAAAATATATTAGTTAGAACCTCTTGGTGATATAAAACTAATCACTAAAACAGTCTAAGATTTACCTTTTGTTGTTGCCATTGATTTTATGTGTTTGTGAGACATGCTTTCCCACAATTTTGCCAATAATATCTGTTTTTTATCAAACTGTTAGCAAACATACAAAAGAACATGAAGTTAAGAACTAATTATAGAGATGGAGTCTTACAAATGTTTATGTTGCAAGTAATTACTTGTACCATGAAATCCTTATTTTGCCAGTCTTGGTGATTGTTAACCTTAGATGAATCCTGCTAAAATACATCAAATTTTATTTGAATAATATTCCAAGAGTTTTCAGCATATATTATACCTCTTCATACTTGAAATCTGCTTAATCGATATGATATGTTGCTGTGAGATGAAGTAATGAAATTGGACTTATTTATACTACAACTTTAGAGCTCCTTGTAATAGATCTGCCAAATTATCCAATGGTCAATGACTGCCTATTATACCTTGGATAATAGATGTGTTATATACACATTCCCAAACCAAAAAACTTTCGGCCAACATCAAATCAGTAGCACAAATAATATAATGTTCTCTTTAGCTGGACAATAAAATAAATTAAAGGACAACACATAATAAATGAGAATCTCTGAGCCGTATCTAAGAAATATTCTCACAGGCTTTTTTCTTGACTCCGCGAACCTTGCATGGACATCTAACATTCCTTGCATCAAATTTCGACCTTCATGTGAGATTATCCCCAACCAAACATGCCCTCATTTTTAAGTGGTTTGTTGAGAAGATGGTGGCAAAAGTTAATTATAAATCTGTAATAGATTATAGGGAAAGTTCTCGAAAAGAACTAAAACAATTTCAAAATTCCAAAACAGGACTGTCATATTTTTATTCCCAAAATAGGACTAATTACTGTCATGTTTAGAAAATACTGCCATGTTTGAAGTTTGGTACTGCCAAAACATGACATTAATTAGTCCTAATTTGGGAATAAAAACATGGCAGTCCTATTTTGGAATTTTCAAACTGTTTTAGTCCTATTTCGGGTAATATCTCTAGATTATATTATGTATGAAAAGTTACTTTATGCGTACATACCACAAAATTAAGCTAATTAAGCTACCTGGACCGAAGCAAATAATAATAATAATAATAATAATAATAATAATAATAATAATAATAATAATAATAATAATTGATGGAGTATATGGCCCGGGACCCCCAGCCCACATACTCACGCAACCCCAAACAGGGCTTAGAGCCGTTGTAATTCAACCCAAACGGCTCTATAGCCATTGGGAGCCTTCCAGGGGGTCCCGGGGTGGGTTGGGGGTGGGAGTACAAAACATCTATAAATACTCCATTTTTTCTATACAATTTACTACACATCTTCTCCAAATATTCCTACTCTCTAATCTCTATTCTCTACTAATCTTCTCCATCTTCATCTTCTCAAATTTATAACTACATATATTATAGTTATAGAATTTATTATCTACTTATTATCTACTTATATTATTATCTAATTATTATATTATTGTTACTTATATTTATTTACTTATATTTACATATTACATATTACATATATAATTATCTCTAATTTATTTACTTATATTTACATATCACATATACTTAATATATACATATATATATATTAAAGTATTATATATAAGTGTATTACTCATCTTATAGTAATATACTTATATTATATATACTATAAACATAATATTATATATTATATTACTAGTTAATCTACTTATTATCTACTTATAAATATATATTAAGTATATCTATTTATACATATCTACTTATCCAATTGCTTATACACTCTCACACTCCCATTAATTTAGTTTACACATTCATACATTCTTTATTAATATAAAACTAGTTAATTGTTTCACTTATCATTTTAGTATTAGTTCATAGCTAAAAAAGTAGTTAATTGTTAGTTGTTAGTTTATTGGAAATAGTTACATTAAAAATTGTTAGACAATAATTGTTTGTTTAATCGTTAAACTAGTTAATTCGAAATTAATTGTTTAATTGTTAAACTAGTTAATTGTTACATTTATTAATCTCCTATCATAGTAGTTAGTTGTTACATTTATTATTCTCATATAAAACTAGTTAATTGTTTCACTTATCATTTTAGTATTAGTTCATTGCTATAAAAGTAGTTAATTGTTAGTTGTTAGTTTATTGGAAATAGTTACATTAAAAATTGTTAGACAATAATTGTGTGTTTAATTGTTAAACTAGTTAATTCGAAATTAATTGTTTAATTGTTAAACTAGTTAATCGTTACATTTATTATTCTCCTATAAAACTAGTTAATTGTTAAACTTGTTAAATAAAGTTGTTACATTTTAAAACAAATAGTTCGAATTTTTACATTGCATTATTATTTAATTGTAGTTAAGTTTATTATATTGTAGTTGCATAGTTCGAATTTAATTGTATTTCGAATTAGTAGATTTGTATTTCAAATTCACTAGTTTAATTGTACTTCAAATTTAATATTTGTTATATGTTTAAGACGGAACGTGCTAGAGAATCTGTAGATATGAGTAACCTCCGCCGCAACCGAACAAAGGAGATTGCGAGGAATCATCCAAGGTCACACAAAGGTAAGGGAGGGGCCGGGTCTTCATCTCAAACCCGAGATGATTTTGATGCGGATTACAACCAAAGATATGGGGATGCGATGTCCGATGAGCAACTAGAACAACTATTGCAACAAAATCAAGGAAGTTTTTTTCATCAACAAGACATCCTGCAAACCATTGACGAAGAAGAGCTCGAGGATAATGATGCGGAGGAGAGGGATCCGCAAACGGCCGAGGACGAGGTTCATGGCACACCGGACGATGAGGAAGAGCAAGCGGAAGTGGCTACTTCTTCCCAAGCCGATGAGAAATCTGAATCTGTCTTTAAAGCCAATTTTACAAAAGTTAAAGACCTCGAAACCGAGATATGGTACGCCACTTGCAAGCATTGCAAGAAAAAGTATAACTTGGAAATTTCTGGAGGGTACGGGAGCGCCACAAGGCATCTTAAGGCCAAACACCCGGCAGAATATGCAAAATCGGACAAAGACAAGGGAAAGCAAACACAAATTTCAAGGTTTGCAAGTGGCCAACACTTTGGTAATTTCTCCTATGATGATCAAAGACATTTGACTGGTATGTCTCATTTAATTGTTGAAGAAAATTTGCCTTTTATTTTTTCTGAAAGTCTTGCTTTAAAAGAATATATGATCAAGGTTCTTTAAATCCTCAATTTCGAAACTATAGTAGCAAAACAATTAAAAAAGAAGTTATAAGGCATATGTTTTGGAAAAGCAAAAATTACAAACGTTTTTCGCAAACTTTGATGGACGTGTAAGTATATGTAGTGATATATGGGAGGATACTCATCATCATTTATATTATTTGGGTTTGAGTGAACATTATATTGATGATGATTGGTGTATGCATAAACGTGTTCTTGCTTTTCATGAATTTAATGATCGACACACCGGTGATAATATTTATATTCTCATTGAGCGTATTTTAATTGAGTATAATTTGATTAATAAGGTGTTTGCTATTGGTTTTGATAATGTTACTAATAATATTGCTGTTATTCCTAGATTGCGCGAATTGTGTGGTTCATCTTCTTTGATGGGTAGATTTTTCATCAGCGTTGTGCATGTCATATTTTAAATTTATGTGTAAAGGAAGGGCTAGTGGCGTTAAGAGATGCTATGGAGGTGGTAAAGGGGGGATTAAACTTATTTAGGCTAGTAATTAACTTAAGATGCAACGGAGAATTTATTTGAAAGAAAGACATGTCAAATATTGTGTTTTTCCTAAAGATTTGTCTATTCGTTGGAATAGTACTTATAACTTAATTAAGGTGCTTATTAAATTTAAAAACCATTTTCCTTCTTTTTTAAAAGAATATGCTAACTATATTATAAACCTGGCCGACATCGACACTTGTGAAAAAGTTGTGAATGTTTTGGTGTATTTTATAATGCAACTCAAACTTTTTGTCATGTTTATAAACCTGCTGCAAACCAATTTTTTTGTTGAAGCTGTTAATCTCATCGACGCTTTTTGTGAATTTGCTGATGCCACTTACGTTAGTTATTTTTGTGACTTCATGAAACAAAAGTTTTTAAAATATTATTCCTATATTCCGCATATATATAGTATTGCATTTATTCTTGATCCACGTTTTAGACTTGCTTCTTTGGAGCAATGTTTAGATTACTATTATGCTTCTTTTTTGGTCCATTGCTTGTCGGTGAAGGTGATCGCCTCCGTCCGCTACTTCTTCAGCTGGGGAGGAGCGTGGGACACCTCCCCAATGTAAAGGGATTGGGCCCATTTCTTCCTCTGGGTGGCCGAGTCCCCCCCAGTGTTGCCCCCCACGATGAGGTGGATGTGGTTCTTCTTCGGAGGGGGCTCTTCAAAATCTTCGTCGTCATCGCTGAGTCTGCCGATCTAACGCTTCTTCGCGGAGGGTTCTCCCCCATGTTGGCGGTGTTTACCCACATATTTTTGCGCGGGCCACCTTTAACAAACTGGGAGAGTTCCCCCTGACGAATCAACTTCTCGATGGCTCTCTTCAGCGTGACGCAATCGTCTGTGTTGTGGGAGGTGTTCCGGTGGTAACGGCAGTAGGTGCCGCCCTGATGGACGGCGTAGATCTCCTTCGCCAACCGATGATCTCGCTCAATGAGATCATGTTCCTCGGCATAATCGAGGATGGAGCTGACCGAGTGAGTGAGTGGGGTCTTCGGCCTTTCCATCCTCGGCCGCCATATGTGGTCTTTGTTCTTCCCGCCAGATCCATGGCGGCTTTGTCCTCCCTGACCTCGGTCCCCGGCCGAGGGTGCGCCTGGAGCTGGCGCAGCATTCGTCTTCTTGGAGGGGTGCCCTCCGTCCTTCTTGTGGCTATGGAGCTCGTCGGCGTCAGCGTACAAGTTTCCCCGCTGAAGCGCCTTCATGTAAGACCTTGGAGGGTCAGTTATGAGACTCCTCGCATATGGGGTGCTGCGGAGGGTGCCCTGAAACAGGACCAAGAGGGTGCGCTCATTGATCCCCTCAATCTCATCGGTCTCCCTCGTCCATCGGTCGATGAATGACCGAAGCGATTCGTCATGTTGTTGCTTGACGGAGAGAAGATGAGTGAAATATTTCTTCGCGCGCTTCCTCCTGGCAAAGTGTGTGAGGAAGCGTTGGGCAAGGTCCTGCCATGAGTCGATGCTTCCCTCGGGGAGCGCGTTGAACCACTCATACGCTGACCCCTCCAGAGTGGAAAGGAATCAATGGCAGAGGTATTCATCTGACACGTTCACCATCAACATGTTATTCTGGTAACGGCTAAAGTGCTCCTGGGGGTCAGAGCGGCCATCATAGGGCTTGATGGCGTTTCCCCTGTACTTCTCGGGGAAAGGGGTCGAGAGTACCCTGGCAGTGAAAGGAGTCTTTGTCCTGATTTGGACGATGGGGTCTCCTCGTCCTTCGGCCAACTCCCTCTCGAGGACGCTGACCTTGTGCAGAAGGGCGTTGAAGCTGGGATCCCCGGATGAGTTGCCGGTGGGCGTGGCGGCCAGCTGTTTGGCCTCCATCTGAGCGAGCCTTCGCTCGAGTTGGGTGATCACCTCGTCCCTGGGGTCCTTGGCCGCCAAGGTGGCTCCCTGTGTCTGCAAGCGGGCTGCGTGAGCCGTGTTGATCTGGTGACGTGCATCACCCTCATACAGCTTTCCCTTTCCTTTGTCCAGGCGGGGCCGATCCGCTGTCCGGGATACTGACCCCAAGCTTTCCCTGGGTGAGCCAGGCTCACGCTGACCAATCCGCCCTGCCATCCTCTCCGAAGCAGGCCGACGGCACGTGTCACATAGCCTGTTAAAGGTTGAGGCTTTTCCACGCGTTGGGGTCAGTCTAACTCGAAGCGGGGAAGCAGGGTGGGAGTGGGATGACGTCGTGTCCTAGGGTACCACCCCTTCGTCATTGCCTAGCTTGACGGCCAACGGCTGGGGTTGAGGAGGCGGGGTCATGTTCTCCCCCGTCCTTGGCATGAGTGCACTGAGGAAAGTGGGGTTTTGGGCCAAGCTGGCCATGATGGCCGAGAGCACAGCTTGAAGCTGAGGGTCAACGGCAGGAGAAGCCGGTTGCCCCGAGACGTTGTCGCCCTTTTCTGCGCGCTTCTTGTCCAAGCTGATGCGGGCATCTGGGCCGCCGCCGTTGAGCTTGTTGCGCAGGTCAGTTGTGAGGCCGATGGCTTCCTAGAAGACATCCTCACCGGGTGCCTTGTCGGCCGTAGCGTCCTCCTCGTGCTCCCGGTTCTCTTGGGCCTCAGGGATGGCCTTGCCGAGGAGGTTGCAGTTAGACTTAGTTCTTCCCATTATCAGTTAGCTGTGCTTGGTAGCGACGAAGGAGGCTAACTTGATTGTTCTAGCTTTCAATGAAAGCACCAAATGATGGAGTATTAACTCCTAGAGAGAAGTGAGAGCTAGAGAGAAGTGCAGTAAATGCTTTGTATTAATGATTTGTGAACCCCCTACAACTACTCCCAAGGGGAGTAGTTATAGAGGAAATTAGGGCTGGGCTCCCAAGTCTTGGGCTTGGGAGGCCCATTTACAATTGGGCCACTATTGGACTGAGTACAAGGTATGTAGAAATGACTAAGTACAAAATTCGGTTCTGGGAGCCTTTTGTGGCCGGCGCGGCCATGGCCGATGCGGCCATGGCCGATGGAGCCTCGACCGACGGGGATACCCGGTTCTCCTGGCTTTCGGACCATGTTCTGAGTTGATATCTTTCTGGCCGGTGGAAGGCCATCTGGCCGACGGAGGCCCCACTGGGTGACAACTGTGCCTCTTATTCTTCTGAGTATGTGGGTCTTGGGGTCCAGGCCCATATACTCCATCAAATATATTTTAAATTTTTTACGTCCAAGTAATCTTAATTTAGTATTTAAACAAAAAAATAAATAGCCAGGGCCCGGCCCGAACCGGCCCACTACCCGACCGGGTAGGCCTGACCCGGACCGGACCCGGTATCACCCTGGGCCGGTTCTGGGCCCATGATTCTACAAAAAAAGCCCGCCCGGGCCCAGCCTGGGTCCATCCCTAGCCTGGGGGTTGTCCTCCATAGACAAACTTGCACGTGTGCGAGCATTTAATGCACCTAGCATTTATGACTAGTATAAATAGCGCCCTTTGGGCGGTTGTAACGACCAATTGAATATTTTTATTGCTACTAACACTTCCTCTCTCTTACTTATTGCTCTGACTTCTCTCTAGATACCACTAGCGGTATCCTGGTATAGACTATATATTAATAATTATAACAACAACAACAACAACAATAAAAACAACAACAACAACAATTTATGACCTTTGTTCATGATGATCCCTTTACAAACTTTAAGTGATAACACTACATATTATTATTATTTATAGAAAGAAAAGTGAAATGGAATTACCACCGTCTCTCCCTAGCAGGTCTAGGATTTGGTTTTTCCTTAGCAGATCTAAGGTTTGGTTCTTCCGGCCGGTGAATCCCCTTCACTTGTGTCCGACATTGGGATTGGATTTGAGGCAGATTGACAAGAATCCTTGCCCAAGCTGGATGACATCGAAGCCAGAGTTCGGTGATCGATTTCTTCGTGAACAGGGTAGCAAGCGCATGACATCGATGAAGATAACCGCTAGCGGTGGATTTGCCACGAGCGCGGGACGATGAGAGGTGCACGGATTTCGAGCAGGCCAGATGACGATTGACAATGAATGATCAATTAGAGTGGTACCAAGGTTACGGCCTCCTCCTGAAGACCTGAACCACTGCCATGGGTTGTACGAGGTGCTAGACTCCGTGGAAGTTTTCCTATTAGTTATTTTTATTCTGTCATTTGGCTTCTTGTTATCGTCTATGTTGTTAGGTTAGTCAGTTTGTTTGGGAATTCAGCATTTTTTTTATGTCAATGAGTATGTTTGGATGTATGGGAACATGGATGGTTGTGTCAAGCCCGCTACATGGTTAATGATTCGCAATGCTCTTTCAGGGGTGACCGTCTCTAAGTCTGATCATAGGGTTTACGGTCATAGTTGTTGGATTTTAGTTGGTGTCAGTTTTGTTTTCCCTTTGATAGATGTAATGATCCTGAAACTTATGATATGAAAGAAGGCTAGTTGACGATAAAAAAAAGTGAAATGGAATTGTTATAACTACAATAGAATGTAGTCATTTTAAGATACACTATTTTCTTAAAAAAATACCGGAGTAGTAAATATGCGTGATATAGAATAGATTTAATGACTTAAATAGGACTAATGACAAAGTTTATTGCACATATAGGACTGCTTACGGAAGTGAAGTTTCATGGGACTAAATTCCACACAGATGGGCAAACATAACCCTGCTTTACTTTTTTTAATTTATAAAAAGCAAATTAAAAAACAGTTGAAATCGTAAGCAGTTAACTGCCGACAGTAGCACTACCACCGTCGAAGCCGGAGCTGCCCCTGCTGCCCTCACCGGCACCGACTACTGCCACACTTGCCGGCACCGCCAGCCCATGTCCTTGCCGGCGTCGCCTATCGCCGCCCTCGCCGGTGCTGTTGCATCTCTGTCCGTGCATCATCGCCATTTATCACCGCCCAACCGTCGTCACCATCCGCCTCTGTCGCCGCCATGCTATCATCGTCGTTGCTGCCTATGTTGAATCCGGGGCCACCACTTCATCTCCGAGCACTGCCGCCGCCATCACACCCCACCGCCAAAATTATGCCATTAAATTGGAAGATTTGACTTTGAAGATTACCTTCAAATCTGTCTTTAAAACAAATTTTTAGATCTGCCATTGATGAAGTATATGGGCCAGGATCCCAGGGCCCACATACTCAGGAGAACGGAAGGTACCACGACCACCTGGTGGGACCCTCGTCGGCCAGATGACCCTCATCGGCCAGAAAGAAGTCTACTCAGAAAGTGATCCAGAAGCTAGGAAGAGCCGGGTGACCTCGTCGGTCGGGTCTTCGTCGGCCACACTTTCGTCGGCCGTGCCCTCATCGGCCACAGATGGCCTCCAGAATAGGGCTTTATGCTTAATCTTTTCTATGTACTTTGTATCCGGCCAATTAGTGGCCCTATTGTAAATAGGCCTCCCAAGCCCAAGACTTGGGAGCCCAGCCCTAATTTTTCCTATAAATACTCCCTCTAGGAGTAGTTGTAGGGGTTCAGAATTCATTTATACAAAACAAATATACTACTCTCTCTAGCTCTCACTTCTCTCTAGACTTATAGTCTATCATTTGGTGCTCTCGTTGAGAGCCAAAACAATCAGGTTAGCCTCCTTCGTCGCTACCAAGCATAGCTAACCAACAATGGAAAGGACTAAGTCAAACCGCAACCTCCTCAGCAAGGCCATCCCTGAGGCACAGGAGAACCAAGAGCACGAGGAGGACGCCATGGTCGACAAGGCCGCCGGGGGGATGTCTTCCAGGAAGCCATCGACCTCGCATGAGACCTACGCAACAAGCTCAACGGCGGCGCCCCTGACGCCTGCATCGGCTTGGACAAGAAGCGTGCGGAGAAAGGTGACAGCGCCTCAGCGCAACCGGCCTCTCCCACCGTTGACCCTCAGCTCCAGGCCGCGCTCTCGGCCATCATTGCCAGCTTGGCCCAGAACCCCACCGTCCTCAGCACACTCATGCCAAGGACGGGGGAGAACACGACGCCGCCTCCTCAACCCCAACCATTGGCCGTCAGGCTAGGCAACGATGAGGGGGTGGTGCCCCAGGACACGATGTCGTCCCACTCCCACCCTGCTTCCCCGCTTCGAGCTGGACCGACCCCAGCGCGTGGAAAAGCCTTAGCCTTTAACAGGCTAGGTGACACGTGCTGTCGGCCTGCTTCAGAGAGGATGGCGGGCGGATTGGGCAACGTGAACCTGGCTCACCCAGGGAAAGCTTGGGATCGCTATCCCGGACAGCGGATCGGCCCCACCTGGACAAAGGCAAGGGGAAACTGCATGAGGATGATGCCCGTCACCAAATCAACACGACTCATGCAGTCAGTTTGCAAACTCAGAGCGCCACCATGGCCGCCAAGGACCCCAGGGACAAGGTGATCGCCCAACTCGAGCGGAGGCTCGCCTAGATGGAGGCCAAACATCTGGCCGCCACGCCCACCGGCAACTCATCCAGAGATCCCGGCTTCAACGCCCTTCTGAATAAGGTCACTATCCTTGAAAGGGAGTTGGCCGAAGGACGAGGGGACCCCATCATCCAGGTCAGGACGAGGACCCCCTTCACCGCTAGGGTACTCTCGGCCCCTATCCTCGAGAAGTACTGGGGAAACGCCTTCAAGCCCTATGATGGCCACTCTGACCCCCAGGAGCACTTCAGCCGCTACCAGATCAACATGCTGATGGTGAACCCGTCAGATGAATACCTCTGCCGTTGGTTCCTTTCCACTCTCGAAGGGCCGGCATATGAGTGGTTCAACGCACTCCCCGAGGGGAGCATAGACTTGTGGCAAAACCTTGCCGAGCGCTTCCTCACTCACTTTGCCGGAAGGAAGCGCGCGAAGAAATACTTTACCCATCTTCTCTCTGTCAAGCAGCAGCATGACGAATCACTCCGGTCGTTCATCGACCGGTGGACGAGGGAGACTGAGGAGGTCGAGGGGGCCGATGAGCGCACCCTCCTCGTACTCTTTCAGGGTGCCCTCCGCAGCACCCCATATGCAAGGAGCCTCATCACTGACCCTCCGAGGTCCTACCTGAAGGCGCTTTAGCGAGGAAACTTGTACGAGGACGTCGACGAGCTGCACAGCCATAAGAAGGACGGGGGCACCCCTCCAAGAAGACAAGCGTCGTTCCAACCGCGGGCACACCCTCGTCCGGGGACCGAGGTCAGGGAGGACAAGGCCGCCATGGATCTAGCGGAAAGAACAAAGACCGCATATGGCGGCCGAGGATGGAGAGGCCGAAGACCCCACTTACCCATTCGGTCAGCACCATCCTCGATTACGCCGAGGTGCACGACCTCATTGAGCGAGATCCTCGGTCGGCAAAGGAGATCTATGTCGTCCATCAGGGTGGCACCTACTGCCGTTATCACCGGAACACCTCCCACAACACAGACGATTGTGTCACTCTGAAGAGGCACATCGAGAAGCTGATTCGTCAGGGGGAACTTTCCCAGTTTGTGAAAGGTGGCCCGCGCAAAAATACGTGGGTAAACACCGGCAAACATGGGGGTGAACCCTCTACGAAGAAGCGGGAGATCAGTAGGCTCAGCGATGACGACGAAGACTTCGAAGGGAAAAATGGGCCCAATCCCTTTACACCGGGGAGGTGTCCCACGCTCCCCCCCAGCCGAAGAAACAACGGGCGGAGGCGATCACCTTCACCGACAAGGATCTGCCTCCGGGGCCCGCATCATACAGGGAAGCCCTCGTCATCCGGTGCGAAATAGGTGACTCTATCATCCACCGCACCTACATCGACACGGGGAGCTCCGTCAATGTCATGTACCTTGACACATTCAGGCAGCTGAAGTTGGACAGAGCGCTGCTCAAGCCGATACGAACACCGTTGTCCGGCTTCACCGGGAACTTGATTGACACCGAGGGCACGATAGTCCTCCCCGTGGAGCTCGGCGACGGCTCCCATCGCATCAAGATCGACATGGAATTCATGGTGGTCAACCTCGCGTGCGCCCACAACTTGATATGGGGGCGGCCAGCACTAGAGGATTTGGAAGCCATCATCTCCATGAAACATCTATGCCTGAAGTTCCCCACTAGCGGCGGTATCGGCTACGCCCGAGGGAACCAGAAGATAGCCCGGGCGTGCTACCTGAAACTGACCAAGCCGGCAGCCAGTGCCGGGCAGAGAATTGACACCATCACTGCCGCGGTCTCCAAGGACGAGGAAAGGCCGCACGCTGAACCAGCCAAAGAGGTCGAAGAGGTCCCCCTGGATATCTCCCGGCCGGAGCGTCCTGCGGTCATCGAGTCCTGAAAATCGGGAAACAACTCCCACAGGATCATCGCGAAGGCATCCTCAGCGTCCTGCGGTCATATGCCATCATTTTTGGGTGGGGGCGGACGACATGCCTGGCATCAGCCGAAAAGTGATCACTCACCGGTTGTCAGTCGATCCCGCCTCCACGCCGATCAAGCAAAAGTGGCGCTACCTCTCGGCTGACAGACGTGACTTCGTCAAGGGGGAAGTTACCATGCTCCTCTCCATAAACCACATTCAGGAGGTGAAGTACCCCACCTGGTTGGCCAACGTCGTCCTCGTACAGAAGCCACCGACGTTCAGAATGTGCGTTGATTACACTAACCTGAACAAGGCGTGCCCCATGGACCCGTTCCCTCTCCCCAACATTGATCAACTAGTGGACGAGACGGCGGGGTGCGAGTTGATGTCATTCCTTGATGCCTTCAGGGGGTACCACCAGATATTCATGCATGAAGATGACGCCGAGAAGACGGCCTTCATGACCCCGGAGGGAATTTTCTGCTACCTCGTCATGGCCTTTGGGCTCAAAAACCCAGGCGCCACATACACCAGAATGGTAGTCAAAGTCTTCAGGACAGTCCTCGGCCGGACAATGGAGGCGTACGTCGATGACATGATCGTCAAGAGCAAGCAATCTACCACTCATGCTGACGACCTCCGGGAAATTTTCGAAATCATGGAGAAGTTCTAGCTCTGCTTGAACCCAAAGAAATGCACCTTCGGCGTCCAAGGGGGCAAGTTCCTCGGCTACATGGTCAGCCGAAGGGGCATTGAGATCAATCCGTAGAAGATACAGGCCATTGTCAACATGGAGCCACCACGAAATGTGAAGGAGGTACAACGGCTGACGGGACGCCTCGCGGCCCTGAACCGTTTTCTCTCAAAATCGGATGAAAGGTCTCTCCCTTTCTTCCAGATCATGCGCAAGGCAACCGGCTTCAGATGGACGACAGAGTGCCAGCAAGCATTTGAGGAACTGAAGCGGTACTTATCATCCCCCCAGTTCTTTCCAAACCTAAAGCCGGCGAAACCCTCTTCCCGTACTTGTGGGTGAGCACATCGGCCGTCAGCTCCGTGCTCATCCGCGAGGACGAGGGGACACAGAAGGCGATCTTCTACATAAGCAAGACGTTGTGGGAGGCCGAACTCAGGTACTCTCCCATTGAGAAGACGGTAGTAGCCATCGTCCATACGGTGAAGAAACTAGGGCACTACTTCCAGGCCCACGCCGTCCACGTCTTAACTCAGCAGCCCCTCGGTGCGCTCATGCGGAGCCCCACCAGTTCCTCACGGATGGTGAAATGGGCGATCTTCCTCAGCCAATTTCAGATAGAGATTAAGCCAAGGCCATCCATCAAGGGACAGGCCTTGGCCGACTTCGTCACCGAATGCACAACCAGGGAGACGGCCGCTACCACACCAGGGCCAGAGCCAGACGAAGCATGGACCCTCTTTACTGACGGTTCATCGGCCACCAAAGCTTGTGGTGGCGGCGGCGGCCTCATTTCCCCTGAAGGGTTCAGAGCCTACTACGCCATCCGCTTCAACTTCAGAGTATCCAACAATGAAGCCGAGTATGAGGCCCTCCTCAGTGGCCTTAGACTTGCCGCCGGCCTCAAAGCACAACACATCAAAACCAGATGCGACTCCAAGCTAGTGGTGGGCCAGATCGAGGGCTCATACGAGGCTAAAGAAGGGAGGATGAGGCAATACAAACAGGCGGCCGAGGAGTTGCTCAAGGCATTCGAAACCCATGAGATCACCCAGATCCCAAGGGCGGAGAATGCTGAGGCCGACATCCTCTCCAAGCTCAGCTCAGACACTCCAGAGCACATCTCCAAGATAGCAGAGGTCGAAGAGCTGAGCATGTCCAACATCCATGCCATCCCGGTCACGTGCATCCAACAGCGACCGGAGGACTGGATTACTGACATCATGACTTTCATCACCTCGGGAGAATTGCTCCAAGACGAGGAGAGAGCCAAGCTAGCCAAACTTAGGGCCCCGAGCTACACCATCGAGGATGGGAAAATTTATAAAAGATCTTACAACGGCACTCTCCTCCGATGTCTACACCCAGATGAGGCCGAAGTGGCTATGGAGGAAGTCCACTCTGGCGTCTGCTCCTCTCACCAGGGCCCTTTCAGCATGTCCCGACGTCTCGTCGTCCAGGGCTATTTCTGGCCAACAATGGCGCGGGATTGTGCCAATCTTGCAAGAAAGTGTACCGCATGCCAGGTCCTTCAAAAAGCCCCTGGTCGGCCAGCCGTCGACTACGCCCCGGTCATCACAACGATCCCATTCTCAAGGTGCGGTATTAACTTGGTCGGCCCCCTGCCCAGAGCCGCAGGCAACAACCGATACATCATCGTCGCCGTAGACTACTTCACCAAATGGGTTGAGGCGGAACCTTTGGCCAGCATCACAAGGGACACGTGTCAGAAATTCGTCCACAAAAACATCCTCACCCGCTTTGGCGTCCCTCATGAGATCATAGTCGATAACGGTACCCAGTTCGAGGTCGCGCCCTTTTAAGAGCTCCTCTAGGAGTGGGAATCAAACATCGTTTCTCCTCCGTTGCCTATCCTCAAGGCAACGGGCAGGTCGAGAATGCCAACAGAACCATCCTGGAGGGCCTGAATAAGAAGCTCCAGGACGCAGGGGGCAGTTGGGCCGATGAGCTCCCCAATATCCTATGGTGCTACCGTACTACGCCGAGGAGGGCAACGGGCGAGACACCCTTTGCCCTTTGCTACGGTTTCGAAGCAAAGACCCCCACAGAGGTCACCATACCTAGCCGGCGGGTGGAGCACTATGAGCCTGAGGCCAATGAAGAAAACATGAAGATCGACCTCCACCTGATCAAAGAAAGACGAGAGCAGGCCTTCATCCGGGCAGAGAACTACCGGCGTCAAGTAAAATCATACTATGACGCCAAGGTACGTTCTCGGGAATTTCAGGTGGCGGACTATGTCCTTCGCCGAAGAGAGGCGAGAAAGCCGAAAGAGGGTGGCAAATTGGCACTCAAGTACGAGGGCCCCTACATCATCAGTGCCGTAGTCAAGCCCGACACCTACAAACTAAAGCACCCAAATGGGTTTAATGTACCACGAACGTGGAATGTACATCACTTGGTGAAATTCTATCAATAATCCGAGGGCGGTGCAACCGGCAAAGCCCTCACCTCCCCACCCTCGAACGTGGAATGTACATCACTCGGCCTCGAGCCATTTATCAATAAAAGTTGTTTCTTACTTCTCTAAAGATCAGAAATGTTGTCACGCCCCAGACCGCATCCAGGCCACGTAGACAACCGTCGTACAACCCGATAAGAACAACAACAGTTCATCTCTATTGAATTGTACAAGGCGTCCGATTGATTCTATTGCCAAACCGATTAGTAAACACATACAATCAACATCAATATCATAATCAACAAATGTGGAAATAATAATATGTTTAATACTTAGCCACACGTGGCAAACACGGGCACCCAGACCCCCAACTATTTTAAAGAAGACATTGTTCGAAAATCCATGAGCAGTTTATAAATTTGAAATGAGAATGGAAGCACGAACCACGTCTTCCTTCTTGATCAATCACCCTAGGCAAAGGTGCAGGTAGTAGGACTCTAGCCTCAACCTGAAAAATGTGAGGGCCCCTCGGAGGGGTTAGTACTCCATAGAAGTACTAGTGACAAGCAGGCTACATGAAGAATAACTAATGTTTCAGACACGAGACCCAAAAATAGGGTGATACATATATATATATGTGACTCATCCATCCGATCATACATACTGTATATATATGTGTAAAATACTCGACCCGTAGGTCATTTCATTCAAAGAGTCTTTTAGAGATAAAGTTCTTACCTGACCTTTCTCACTCCTTTCTCGAATGCCTAGCTCACAAGCTACATTCTACATTCATAATATCCTACTGAGTTTTGGGAGCATTTAGCATCCCGGGGATACTCAACCCCAACCGAGTTTCAGGATCATTTACCGTCCCGGGGATACTCAACCCCAACTGAGTTTCAGGATCATTTGCAGTCCCGGGGATACTCAACCCCAACCGAGTTTCAGGATCATTTATAGTCTCGTGGATGCTCAACTCCAACCGAGTTTCAGGATCATTTATAGTCCCGGGGATGCTCAACCCCAACCAAGTTTCAGGATCATTTATAGTCCCAGGGATGCTCAACCCCAACCGAGTTTCAGGATCATTTATAGTCCCGGGGATGCTCAACCCCAACCGAGTTTCAGGATCATTTGATGTCTCGGGGATACTCAACCCCAAACTTAATCCTTACCAAACCCTAACCTGGATATGGCTAACCTTTCATTCCTTTAACTATGGACAATATCTTGCCCTATAGTCATATAACCATCCTTAGGAACCAACGTGGGCGGGTCCCACCTGAACGGCCCACATTAACCCGCTCAAAACTGCCCGTTTTGAGCATAACCCAATACTCGATCGAGTATCTACCCATACTCGGTCGAGTACAGGAGACAGTAGCCCACAAAGCTAATTTTCAATGTATACTCGATCGCGTATCTACCCATACTCGATCGGGTATAGGAGGCAGTAGCCCCTTGGGCAATTTTTCAACAAATACCCGGTCGGGTATGTGTCAATACCCGGTCGGGTATGTGTCAATACCCGGTCGGGTATGGCAGTTGACTTGGCGGTCAACGCCCGTTTGACAACCCAAACGGAGTCCGATTAACGTGAAATTTTATACACATATACTTCTTGACATCCTTGATCCAAAAATATCATTTTGGATCCCTGGAACATCACACATAATAAGTTATCACATTTTTAATCACCAAACCTACATAACATGCTTTTCAACTATGCTTTATGTATAATCATGGCATAAGCAAACACTTGGTTATCTTTAATCATTCCACAAACCATATCCTTGATTAATTTAGGTAATATCATGCCTCACGCAAAAGTTATAAAGCATAAAGCCGTCTTCTCACCTTAATGAAGCTTATGAAGTTCTAGCCTTCCCGATTTAGCTCCGGCGAAACTCCGGCGAACTTCAACGAACTTCGGCGACAACTCCGGCAACCCTTTCAACTCCGTGAAAGTTCCTTGAATACCTTAGAGAAGTTACTAACAAGGTTTTATCATCATAAAACCCATAGTAAAACAAATAACCTCAAAAAGGTTATTTTCCGGCGAACCGGTTACTTTGGCTTCTAAGCGCATTCTTGGACTTAGAACCACCAAAAAGGTTATTTTCCGGCGAAGAATGGTGTTTCAGAGCTTCCTTTCTTCCTTTACTTCGTCTTGTCCAAGTTAGTAGGAGGGGGATGGGTAGGAATACCCTTTTTGGCTCATTTGAGCAATGAGTGATGGGAAGGAGGCCCCCCCATGTTTTGTATGATTCCAATCAATTCAAACCAACTCCCTCACACCTCACCTCCATTTTTCACGCCTCCCAGCTCACTTTGACGAGGTATTCTCGTGGGTTGGCCCCCACTTATATGGGAGGTCAACTCTTTGTGTCCCGGAGTGTACAATCGGCCCCGAAAGTTGTATTTTCCGGACTGTTTTTAATATATTTTATTTTATCGGGTCAAATAAAATATACACTTGTTACCAATCCTCGTTGGACCTTAGAATCAATATTCATTCCCCAACTTTAATTTAGAAGTCTCCGAAATCCCTTTTTGGGCTGTTATCTGATAAATTGCCGATACCGATAATTTGGCCCCATTTGACCAACCGATCAATCCTATGCCATTGCCATGGCCCAATTAGGATATCCACCACCATATACATATTATCTAGTCCAAGATTAATATAATATGTGGTCCCGATAATATCGGGCGGCCCCACTTCCAGTGTGGGCCCCACTTCCAGTGTGGGCCCCACGTGAATTTTACTATTCATGTAAAAGAAATGATAAAAATTTACAATTACGTAAAAATGCTTTTATTCATTTCTCAGGGTTCAATACATAGTTTGGTACAGTACAAATACTCAGGGGGGTGTTACAAGTTCTACCCCCCTTATTTGGGATTTCGTCCCCAAAATCCACGCGTCTAGTCAAACAGAAACGGATATTGTTCCCTCATTAGGGTCTCCATTTCCCAAGTTTGCTCCTCGACACGATCACTCTTCCAAAGTACTTTTACCATCGGTACCTCTTTGCTCCTTAGCTTCTTCACCTGTCGATCTATGATCTTTACCGGCTGCACCGTATAATGTAGGTCTTCTCGGATTTCCACCGGTGGTTTGTCAAGAATATGTGACGGATCCCGCATATACTTCTTGAGCATAGAAACATGAAACACATTGTGAATCTTCTCTAACTCTGGAGTCAACTGAAGTCGGTAGGCTACGACCCCGATCCTTTCAAGGATTTTGAACGGACCTATGTAACGTGGGTTAAGCTTACCCCGACTGAGGAACCTGATGATGCCTTTCCAAGGTGATACCCTCAGAAATACCTCGTCACCGACCTCAAACTCCAACGTCCTCCGACATTTATCAGCATAGCTCTTCTGCCGGTCTTGGGCAGCCTTGAGCCTATCCTGTATGACTTTTATCTTCTCTTTAGTGATCTCGACTAGCTCGGTGCCCTCGAGCTTAGCCTCGCCGACCTCGTCCCAACACATTTTCTCCCATACAATGCTTCGTATGGAGGCATGCCTATACTCGCCTGATTACTGTTGTTATAGGCGAATTCCACTAAGGCCAACTGATTGTCCCAGCTTCCTTAGAACTCCAAGGCACATGCCCTCAACATGTCCTCCAAAATCTGAATCACCCGTTCAGATTGCCCATCCATTTGAGGATGAAAAGCGGTGCTAAACCTCAATTTCATACCCATGGATTCCTGGAACTTAGGCCAAAACCGTGATGTGAACCGCGGGTCTCTATCCGATACTATAGTAACCGGAACCCCATGCAGCCTCACAATCTCATCTGTGTATAATTTGGCTAATCGCTCGAGCGTATAGGTAGTGTTAATAGGTAGAAAATGAGCACTCTTGGTCAGCCTATCAACCACCACCCATACTGCGTCGTAGTTCCTAACCATCCGTGGCAGACCCACCACGAAGTCCATGGTAACATGCTCCCACTTCCATTCTGGAATGGTAAGTGGTTGTAGTAACCCTGCTGGGTGTTGGTGCTCTGCCTTAACCTGTTGACAGGTAAGGTCGCGGCTCACGTATTCTGCAATCTCTCTCTTCATCCCCGACCACCAGTAACTTTCTTTCAAGTCCCGGTACATCTTTGTACCGCCCGGGTGCATGGCCTACGCAGATGAGTGAGCCTCCTCAAGGATAGATTTTCGGAGCTCCTCATCCGATGGTACACACACTCGTTCCTTGAATAGTAGAAGTCCATCTTCTCTCTCACGGAAACCCTCGACGGGCCCCCCAAGCATCCGTTCCCGGATTTTCTGAAATTCCTCGTCATTGCCTTGACATGTTCTGATTTCATCTAATAAGGTGGGTCTCACCTCAAATCTGGCCAATAGCGCCCCATCCGTGGATACCTCCACGCGTGCCCTCAATGCCCGTAAGCATGTGAGTAAAACCCCCGATGATGAGCTCTTCCTGCCCAATGCATCGGCTACTACATTAGCCTTGCCTAGGTGATAGTCAATGATCAAGTTGTAATCCTTGATCAACTCCATTCATGTTCTCTGTCTCATGTTCAACTCTTTCTGAGTGAACACATACTTCAGGCTCTTGTGGTCGGTGTAAATGTGACACAACTCTCCGTAGAGGTAGTGCCTCCAAATATTCAATACAAACACCACAACACCTAGCTCCAGATCATGTGTGGGGTAGTTTACTTCATGCTTTCTCAACTGCCGAGAAGCATAAGCAATTACCTTCCCCGATTGCATCAGTACACATCCCAGTCCCTGAATGTTAGCATCGCTGTAGATATCATACCCTAACCCTTGCACGGGCAAGGCAAACACTGGTGCTTCGGTCAAACGTTTCTTTAACTCAAGAAACCCCTTCTCACACTTGTCATCTCACACAAACTTAGCCTTCTTTTAGGTGAGCTTCGTGAGTGGAGATGCTATCACCGAGAACTTCTCCACAAATTTGCGGTAATACCCCACTAAAGCGAGGAAACTCCTTATCTCCTTCACATTCTTGGGCCTCTCCCAATTAGTGACCGCCTCAATCTTTGAGTTATCAACTGAAATGCCCGAGCCCGATACCACATGCCCGAGGAAACCGATCTCCCCAAGCCAAAATTCACATTTAGAGAATTTGGCAAAGAGTTGCTTCTCCCGCAGTGTTTCAAGCACAAGCCTTAGATGTTTTTCGTGCCCATCTTCATTCATGGAGTATATCAAAATGTCATCAATGAACACTATGACGAACTGGTCCAAGTATTGGTGAAATACTCGGTTCATGAGGTCCATGAATGCCGCGGGTGCGTTTGTAAGCCCAAACGACATTACTAGGAACTCATAGTGACCATACCGTGTACGAAATGCACTTTTGGGTATGTCACTCTCCTTGATCTTCAGTTGATGGTAGCCTGACCTCAAGTCGATCTTAGAGAACACGGTTGCCCCGCGTAGTTGATCAAACAAGTCATCGATCCTTGGCAAAGGGTATTTGTTCTTTATCGTGACCTTGTTTAACTGACGGTAATCGATACACATTCTAAGTGTACCATCTTTCTTCTTTACAAAGAGTACCGGTGCTCCCCACGGTGAATGATTCGGCCTAATGAATCCGTTGTCCAGTAATTCTTCTAATTGGACCTTCAACTCTTGAAGTTCAGCCGGTGCCATCCGATATGGAGGAATCGAGATGGGTTTTGTACCGTGTTCTACTTCAATGGTGAACTCAATTTCTCGATCTGGTGGGAGTCCCGGGAGTTCTTCAGGGAAAACTTCTGGGTACTCTGTAATACTTAAGATTTAATTTAAACGGATTAATAGTACTACTCATACCAACAGAGGTGCATCTCCTTTTAAGGGAGCTCATCACCCAAGAACTCCAAAGTTAAGCGTGCTTGCACGAGAGTAGTCTTGGGATGGGTGACCCCCTGGGAAGTTTCTCGGGTCCTGCGAGGCCGGGGTGTTACATACTCACTCACCACTCTCACCTCAGTGAGACTCTTTCCCTTGCTTTCCTTGCCTATGACATAGGCCAAGTATGCTTGACACCCTTTCCTCATCATACACCTTGCTCTTATGGTCGATATGATACAAGGATTGAATTTCCCTCTATCTCCCTCGAAGCATAGAGTATTTCCTTCTCCATCTTTTAGTTCTAACACCTTGGTGTAGCAATCTACTTTCGCATGGTGTTTTTTGAGCCAATCCATGCCCATTATAGCATCGAACTCGAGCATATCTAACGGCACAAAGTCCCCCGTTAGACAGTGCTCCCCTATCCCTACATTACACGAGGGATAGTAGTGTTTCCGCTCTACATCATCTCCCAATGGAGTGGAGACCAACAAAGGTTGCATCATTGCTGCCAAAGGCATGCCCAAACCCTTGGCAAACGCTTCGCTCACAAATGAACGTTGTGCTCCGGTATCGATGAGAATTCTCGCGTCCCTATCGTTGATCTTTAGTGTCCCTACATACATAAGTCATGTAAGACACTCTACTAAACATCCCGACTGAAAAGGACCGAACGAAAAATTTTCAGCCTAGGGATACCCTATACCCGATCGGATAAGGCCATATACCCGGTCGGGTGTTACTCGAATCCCTACTAAAGAGACTTTCTGTTACCCCTGCCCGGTCGAGCACATGCCTCGAATTCAAACAAAATGTCAATACCCGGTCGGGTATATACCCATACCCGGTCGGGTATCACTCGAAATTCTCAAGTAAAAGCTCCCTGTCCTCAACTCTTGATCGAGTACACGCCTCGGAAACAAAATTTTACTCATACTCGATCGAGTATACAACCATACCCGATCGGGTATGGCTGGAATTGCCAAAAGTGAATGGTCCTGCCAAACTTGCTCGAACGAGTACACACTTCGAAGCTCAATTTTTACACATACCCGATCGAGTATATAGCCATACCCGATCGGGTATTGCTCAAAGTGTCAAAAATGAAGGATTCTGCCACGCTTGCCCGAACGAGTGCATACTTCAAAACTGAAACATAGCTTATACCCGGTCGGGTCTTTAGGGACACCCGATCGGGTCCTTTATATTTTTTGAAGATTTTTCTCCAAGTAAATGAATAAAATGCATGTGTAACCAAGAGATTAGCTGCAATGGAGTCAGGGTTGGCCCGAGCATCTGCCTCGGTCATTGCATACACCCGCGCCTGGGTCCTCCCTTGGTTAACGGATGCGGCGTTGCTAGCCGTTGGTCTGCCCCTTCCTGTGCCGCCCAGAGACGGCCCCGCACGTCCCCTACTAGCCGTAGGTCCTCCCATAGCTCCCGATGGTCCTCCTCCGTTCAGCATTGGACAAGAGGGTTTGAGGTGGCTCGTGCTACCGCATTTGAAGCACCGGGGTGGTTCATTTCACCTCCCCGCATGGTTCTTGCCGCAGTTTGCGCACCTCGGTGACCACGTACCCCCTGGTTTGGCCCCTTGCCCTCTTGAGCCCTTATTCTTTTTCGCCGGTGGTGCCTGATAAGTCCATTTTTGTACTTATTTTTCTCATCATATTTGAGAGATTTTCAGATAGAAAATAGAAAAACAAGGCATGTTTTAGATATTTTGGTTCAAGTTTCATGAAATCAGGTGAAAACCGCATTCATAATATGTTTGGCGAAATTTTGGGTCAATTGCGTGAAGAAAGTGGCATTTTTTCCCAAAAAATGAATTGCTACGGAAGTTTGAAAGATATGTTGACCAATTGATCAAAAACAAGAGTCCACGAGATGAAAAAATCATGAAAGGAAGTTCAAAACCAAGAAGAAGTTGCCTATATGGCCACTTTTGATGAAAATGGACGATGCATAGAGACACATGTTCGTATTTTGATCATAACTTTGCGCATGATTGCTCAACGTTCGTGATACGAGTTGCATTACATTGAAATCGTTTTTCTCTACAACTCTTATGAAGAACACAGAACCAAATAACAATCTTAGAATTGACATATTGCTCAAAGAAGTCAGACATTTGCAGTTGCGATGGAAAGTGACACATGCTCGCCGTTTTGGTCATATCACATACACTACAAATCCAATGAATGTAATTCAAAAACCAGTAGTTAGCCAAGAAAGATATCTACAACTTTGGTGAAGACAACTTTTCCATTTGAAGTGAGACGGTCAATAAGGCGGCCACCTTTCTGGGCGTCTACGAGTTTTTGACAGTTTCAGCACACAAGGCTTTGCATGGCGACAAAATAATGGAAGGCTGCCGACAAGGGCCGGAAGGCGGCCGCCCTCCGTGGCCGCATGAGGCGCGATGTGACTTTTGAGCTGCCGGTCGCTGAGACAAGACAGGAGGCGGCCAAATTGGCGACCGCCCTCCACGGGCGCCTGCGGCGGATTTGACGCGTGCACGCAGCTTTGTCGGTGATTTGATGGAAGGCTGCCGACCATGGCCGGAGGGCGGCCGCCCTTCTGGCCGCCTTCCACAAAACTCCAGCTATAAAAGCTCTCTTCCATCCCCAACTCAAAACACACCATCTCACACCCAACTCAGATCAAAAAGGGTGTGTTCTTCCTCCTCAAAGCTCGGATTTCCACCATCGTTGGACCTTCAACTTCAATCTTTCATATCTTTCTCATTTTAGCTCCAATTTGTAAGTTCTTTATATGAAAATTCATCTTCTCGTCGTGTAGATTCTGAATATGTTGTTTTTATTTCCCAAATATTTGTTAAAAATTCTATCAATTAATTTTAAGAATTTCGTGTTTTCCATTTTTATTCAAGAAAACTAGTTCTTGTTGTTATATTAATCTCCTACTTAGATAACCTCAATACCTAGTATAAATGGTGATTATTTGTGAAAGAAAAGAAAGTTTAGATGTTGAGAGTATTCACTTTAATATTTTCTTTTGTTGTTATTATTTATGATAATGTCTTATTTTATATGTAAAGTGTTAAAACTAGTAATGAGTTGTTGTAGTTAATTTACTCTTGGGCATGAGTTGAGTTAAAGAATATGGGTTGACCTTGTTTGACTGAAAATTAGGAGTTTAACTAATTTTATGGACTAGTTGTTTAAAATGATTAATTTGATTACTTAATAGAATTGGTCATTTCATTAATTAAACTTTGGAAGATTATTTATAACTTGTCTATGAGATTATAAATAGTTTAAGCCAAACATATTGAGCACATTAATGAAGCCTAGAGATAGGATAAATTAATGGATAGAATTTAATCTTTGTCTATGAGGAAGAAATTCAATTGTTTAATATGAAATTTAATTAATTAATGAAGTTGACCATTTTGTTAGCTAAAATGCGGAGTGTTATATCTATCTTGTCCATGAGATTAGAATATAATTTAGGTCAACCATTTTAAACACATTAATGAGGCCTAGAAATAGAATAAATTAGTGAAGGTAACTTAAATCTTGTCAATGAGAAAAGAAATTACTAGTCCAATCTTTAGTTATAAATACTCCTAATTATTAGGTCCAAGATAAAAGGATGTACCCATATTTTATAATTCAATTCATTGCCCTTCTTTGATCAATCCATTTAGAGTTTAATATTTTATTTTTCATTTAGTATATTTTTGAGCCATCATTAGTATTTGCATAATTTAATTTACTTTCTTTTTCAAAAACTAGTTTAGAAAATCAATCAAAAGTTTTAATTTGGAAAGCTTCCAATAATTTGCGATAACCTGTGACTCGACTTAAAATCAAGAAACTCCTCCGCCATTCCTCAAGAGACACGATACTCGGGGGAAACCGAAAGGTTAGACTCCGTTTTACTACAACGTCGTGAAAGCGGTTATCAAATGGCGCCGTTGCCGGGGAATGGCACGGTGAATTCTTGATTTTAATTTTAGCATGGGCGAATTCAAGTTAGGGAGACTTTCTTTTTCTTTTTTATTTTGTTCTCACGTGTTTTCTTGAAGTTTCTTCATGGATTACTCAAATGAACATTTTCATTCTCATCCACCATATCACTATCCATATAATGAACAACAAGTTTTTCAAAATAATCAAAATGAAGGATACTATGAGCAAGGTTATAAGGATAACAATCAATGGTGCGAAAATCCATCTTTGGGGTATGGAGATTACCAATTTAAAGATAACTATTTCCACCAAGGGCAAAACTTTGAATGCCATGATGATTTTTCCTATCAAGGTAATTATCATGATAATTTTAATTATTATGAAAATTACCACGAAGGACTAGAAAATCATTACACCGGCACAAACGAGTACTCCTACGAGGTTGACTCTGGAATTTCACCTTATCCTGAACACGAGCTCGAAAAATTAAAATCATCCTTGCTCGAGTTTGTGGAAGAATTAAAAAGGGCAATGATTGAACTAGCATCTCGTGACGAGAGTATCAAGAAATTGTGTGAACAAATCATTTATGATAATGAACACAAAATTCAAGAGGAGACATACGAGGAAGGTGCTAAATCTGAGGAGGAGGCAGTGGTAACTATGGGCGAGACGGTTGAAACTCTTCGCACCCCTATTTCTTTTGAGCCTCTCATTGCTACTGAGCTAGAGTCTGTCCTCATAGAACTTAGTCCTAAAGAACTCATTCTGGAAGTGTCCACTGAAGTTGATGAAGAGACCATAGATGAGGAGATACTTTGTGACACCGGTCCTACCCTACCATCTATGGATGATCTCTCACCTGAAGAGTCCTTGAAGGACAACCTTAATGAAGATGTTCATCTTACACAAGCAAAAATGCCTGTTGAAGTTGTTATTGAAACGTGTGATTTGGAGGAAACATTCTCCGATGACGCCTTCTTTGACTCTCTACTCAATGATGACGAACATAGTTGTTCTAGGCAAGGATCTGTTTGTCTAGATGATATATGTGGGGTTAGTGAGTTAGGAAGTTGGGATGCATTCTTAGAGAGTGACACATAATCTAAACTTTGCGATTTTCATGTTGAGGGCATAAATGAAGAAGAGAAAACTCATCAAGAGGAGTATCAAATCTCTAGAAGAGAGCTGTCGTCAGCCTAAAGTCTAACTCATCACAGCGGAGGAGGAAGCCGATGATGAGTGAGTAGCTGTTCGGGGTCAACAAGGCCGGAGGGAGACCCACCATGTCCAGATACTCCATAATAAACGGGTGGAGGGGAAACCTCAGCCCCTTTGCAAAACTCATGGGGTATACTCCAAAATACCCCGGAGGTGGATTCAACACATGATCCATACGGCCCCACATACATCTGGGCCACCAAGTAATCAGCCGCACTGCTCTCCGGCTTGATCAAATAAAGGTTTGTAAGGTCCAGGTAGGAGTAACCTGGACCCCTCTTCGGCCGACGCCTTCTCATCGGGGCAGCTCCCTTCACAGCAGAAACCGACTTTGGGCAAGGAATTGCAGCCGAGGTGGACGCTCCGTCCACAGCACGGGAAACCGCTACATCCTCACCGTCAGACGACGAGACAGCCTCTTCGTCCTCACCTTCGCTACCCTCTTGCTCCCCTGATTTGAAGGAGCTCATCTCATCTATCTCCTCACAACACTTCTCTACTACCCGGTAGTCAAGGGATTTAACGGAGGGCTCATCGTCATAAGGGTAGTACTCGTCGTCCAAGGTTTCATCATAACAACTAACTAGAGTCTAGGGGGTTTTGCTTTGGATCTAAGGGTGGTTCTCCACTAACAGCGGATCAAAGGCTAAAATAAGCAAAGTATACAAGGAATTGGAGAAAAGTTCAACGAACTGACCTTTGAAGTTTTGAAGAACGGAAGAACACACGCAAAAGCTCTCTCTCTCTAGAAAATTTGGCAGCACTTCGTTATCTCAGGAATGCAGTGAGGAACCTCTTCGGAGGGAGGGGGTATTTATAGACCTCCCCCCCAACGGTCACTACACGTGGCACCCTTCCATTGACCACGTGAACGACTACCACCCACAAGGCTCATTGGGCTAGTACCGGTTCAGAAGGCGGGTCAGGCCCACTTCCACAGTACCAGCCCACCGCCAACATGCCAACAATCAACACCCGCAACGGCCAACCACTCAACGGCCACACTAAGAAAGCGCGCCTACAGCGGCCTCGACACAAAGATGACTTCAAAAGGGTAGGTCACATCTCAAGGTGTGTCCATGTCGGCTTGAGCAAAATGCCAACTGTATGGCCTTTTCAACGGTCACAACGGCAAAGCAAAAAGAAACCCCATGCCATCGGCCTTGTGTAAAACCCCGATGATAATTTCTTGAAAGCGACCTGCGTCCAAGGGTTCTCCCACAGGGTTACCTTGGTCAGGAAATTGCCAAGGAATTAGATTCAGGGGAATGCAAGAGTCCGCTTCGGCCTAGTCAAATCCTCTACTCCTTCACCCCTCACCTACTCTTCGGCCTGAAGCAGTGGGGGACTGGGGGACTACACCGGCCTTTGAAAATCAGGACAAAATCAAACAAATCCAAAAATATACTAAGTCCACAACTACAACATCAGATATGCACCACAACGTCCATAACCGGCCACAGCAAAGTAAGTAGAAAGAATTCCCTCCAAAGATGGAACACCTAAGATCACAGCGCACTCAACGGCTTTGAGATCGCCGCATACTCCACTCTCGGCAAGAAATTAAGACGGGAACTCATCGTCCTCAAAACATGGACACCAAGTTGCGAACACCATCACTCCTCAGCCAAAGACACAGAATGAGAGCCACATCGGCCAAATAAAGCAAACAGCACCCTCACCGGCTACCCGGAGGAAGAAGGGCACTCATCGCCCTCGAACGGGGAATGACCACAATAGTCTCCTCGGCCATGGGTACAAGGTTCAATCATCAGCGGCCAGGAGTAGAGAGACATCGTCTTCATCGGCCACTCACGCAAGAAAACGCTCATCGTCTCCGCCAAGCAAAGGAACTTTTCACCCTTGAAACCGGAAACACGCATCACCCGCGCTACTAGGGCCCTCTTCGCCCACAGCGAAGACCACACAACGGCCAGAACGCGAAGTGCCCGTAACGTCCCATAGTGGCCCCACGACGGCCATGAAATGTCAAAGGCAGGGAATCTACTCTCCCTCACTTCGTCTACATCTCAACTTAGAGAGTGGGGGACTCCTGATGGAGTATATGGGCCAAGATCCCAGGGCCCACATACTCAGGAGAACGGAAGGTACCACGACCACCTGGTGGGACCTTCGTCGGCCAGATGACCCTCATCGACCATAAAGAAGTCTACTCAGAAAGTGATCCAGAAACCAGGAAGAGCCGAGTGACCTCGTCGGCTGGGTCTTCGTCGGCCACGCCTTCGTCGGTCGTGCCCTCATCGGCCACAGATGGCCTCCAGAATAGGGCTTTATGCGTAATCTTTTCTATGTACTTTGTATCCGGCCCATTAGTGACCCTATTGTAAATGGGCCTCCCAAGCCCAAGACTTGGGAGCCCAGCCCTAATTTTTCCTATAAATACTCCCTCTGGGAGTAGTTGTAGGGGTTCAGAATTCATTAATACAAAGCAAATATACTACTTCTCTCTCTAGCTCTCACTTCTCTCTAGTCTATCAACCATAATGATGGCAAATTTATATTGGCCGGTTTACACAACACTGTCATAGTCTTGGCAAAATATGAAGTCCACAACTAAATTTCTGAAAAACAAAATTTTAACAGAACAATAACTTTAACAAATTTATCTCAATAACAAATAAGAAGTGAATGACAAAAAATAAAAATAAAAATTGATTTTCACAAAAATTATTTTGCCATAACATGATTGTTAGATTACATTTCTGCTATAAACTTGGCAAAATCGTATACCATCATCCAAAAAACAACCATAAACATGGCGAAATCGTATGCTATCATCCAAATATTTGGAAAGTGAAATTTTTCAAAATATTAAAAAATCAGGAAACGGAAATTTGAAGTAGAAGTCCAAAAATCAATAAAATCGAATGTCAAAACTAAAAAAAATAGAGGAAGGAAAAATTAGAAAATGTAATTTCAAAGCAAAAAAAATCGAATAATTGGAGGAGGAAGAGGAGGAGTAGGAGGAGGAAGAAGAAGAAACCTGGTCAAACTGCGGCGTGCTTGCGGTGGAGTCGTCGGCAACTCGGCGAGTCGGCGGCTATGGATGAAGTTGTTGATGAAATCGATTTGATACGCAGGCAAAAGAAACTGATCGATCTGTTGAGAACTAAAAAGAAGAGAAGAGATGATAGCGCAGGCGAGAGAAGCAACTGGTCAATCTGATTTGCGGTGCGATGGAGAGAAGCAATCAATCGATCTGTTTTATGAGGCGTGGATCCATCACCTAGCAAAGCAGATGCAATAATGGAATGAGAAATTCCTTATGTTTTCAAATAGGATTAAAACAGTCTTATTTGAGAATAAAAACATAGAAGATCCTCTTTTAGATTTTCTCCCATCTTTTAGTCATATATGAGGCAAATACTATATAGAATATTATCATATACCATAGGGGCCTGAATAAGATAGTCCAAGATAGTAGCTCATGTCATAAACCTGACAAGCCGAGGCCTTGAGGTGAGGATGAGTCTCATCGTAAGCCTTATTTCGCGTTGGCAGACCCATTCCACTCTGGGACGAGCTGCTCCATCAAGACTCAGCCCAGTGACCACCAAGTTTTGGAGTAAAAATGTTCTGGACTTCCAAAAACAAGTGTCATATTTTTATTCCCTAAATAGAAAAATAAAATTGTCTAGTTTGAAAAATGCTCTCATGGTTTAGACTTGATACCGTTAAAATATGATAGTAATTACTCATACTTAGGAAATGAAAATACATAAACATTTTACTTCTGGGAGTCCTGAAGAATCTTTAAAAACTACATCTCAAACTCGAAGTTAAAATTAGGACAACAAATTACGGAGTACCAGAATTGGACAGCCACATCAATGATTCCAAGAAATCAAGAAAAGTAAGCATAGAACCCTATTATGCAACAATATAAAATAATACTTCCTCCGTCCCGTGATGAACTTCATATTTTCCTTTTTTGGATGTCCTAGAAACAAGTTCTCATTTCCTTAAATGTCAAGTTAATCTACATCAAAACAGTGTCAAACAGTGCAAAGCAGTGTCAAACAGTGCAAAGCAGTGTCAAACAGTGTCGAAACGGTGCCAAACAATGTTGAAACAGTGTCAAAACAGTAAAATTTACCTCATGGTAAGTTTATTTCCTTAATATGTGTGTAGGTCAAATTGTGAAGTACATCGTGGGACATAAAGACATCAACTTAATTATTTATAATATAATGAAGCTTAATTAGTGTTTAATCATTGCATGACATGAGAGAATCGGCAATCTTTGCAAGCTGTTAAAGTGGGCCTCAAACAGCCTTCACAACCTCCCACCAAAGAATCTAGTGAAAAGGACTAATAACATACACACACCACAATGTAGATATTAACTTTAAATTTCATTTATATCTTCCAGATCAATTCGATCTCTCATTTTGGGGTGCTTTTCACTTTTCACCTTTAAGTGGTGGGTTTGCTTTAGTTTTGGAACACATGCATAAGAATTGCACTATCCCTCTTCTACAAGGTATATAAAATCCACTTGGTAATGTTATAATGGACAAGCATATATTCGGACTAATCATATGGGACATGGGTGCTAGCTTGGCTTCTAATATTATTACAATTATACTCTAATAAGCTCACTTTTACTTTTTAGGATAAAAAATATTCTTCTTTTAAATAATACCAAGTACTCAAGATAGGTGGGAGCATTGGGCTCTTTAAGATTACTTCCTCCGTACCAAAATATAAGGACATTTTGATTTTAGAGCTATTTTTATTGTGTATACTTTACCAAATTGTCCCACAAGTGGGACAATCAACTATAATAGCAAATACTTTAACAAATAAGAGAAAAGAATGGTGAATTAATTAGTAAAAGCGATCAACTTAAGAAAATAAACAGAAATTGTTTGGACTTTATTGCAAACTTGGCGAGGCAAAACTATATCTTAATATGTAAACTATATATATGATAGAGTTTCATAATCTTTATTTAAATACTCCTTTTTGTCTCAATATGAGAAGGACGGAGGCCTCTCAACTGTCTTGATTCCTTGTCCTGAAATACAACAACATGACTCACTAAATTGTTTGCGCTTCTTTATGACTCCGTATGATTTATTAAGTAACAATCAGTCCATGCAATTTTTGACACGATTTTCATCATGGATCATTTGAGAACAATCTCCATGTACTTTAGTACAAGGGTAAGGTTGCGTACATCCGCCTCCTACTCCATCATAAATGGGAGCCTTTGCAGCACTGGGGTAATGTTGTTGTATTAGAAGGAGAGAGGTAGTAACTTTTATAGTCTTTTGAAATTGTTGAGGTTTATTGAGTCAAGCTAAAGTTCCAAACAAATATTTGGGTGTTTGAATTGATTATGTGGAGAAATAATTGAAACAAAGAGTAGACATGGGGGAGAACATATATCCTCAAAACTTGGCTCGAGATGGTTAAATGACTCTAATAGCACACTGAGGTTAAGAATGTTTTTACTTGGACTGAAATTTACTGGTCTGGTCAAGTTTGAACTTGTCTGGTTTGGTAAATATTCGATCTCTTTGTATTTTATAAATATTCAAGTCTTGTCTGGTCTGAATTGGTATGATCTGGTCTGGTCCGGTATGGGATTGAAAACAATCTAAGTAAAAACATCCTAAACACAACTCTTACACTTAGCTGCACATCTCTTTGTATTTTATAAATATCTTATAATACTTTTATTTAAAAAAACTAAATATCACTAATACATTTGGGATAATTTCGTACTCCAACAAGCATTATGCGGGTCGGAATCGGTCATAAACTAGATTTGACTAGACTTAAATAGACCAGACGAGATGAGACTAGACTAGTTCAATTCAAAGCAAACCAAAAACTTTAAGTCCAATTAAAAAGATTTATAGTGCTATTTTAATTCAAGTCACTGTTGTGTTTGGTGTTTTTGGTTTTGATTTCAGCAGAATAAAACTCAACAATGACTTTGGAGAACGTTGGCTGATGCCATTTATTGGGAGACAAGTGTTAAACGGGGTCCATCATGCTCAAATATACACCGTTGTGCACTACTCTGTGGAAGGAGAAAAAAATTTGGTTGTCCATGGCGGGTGCACGCACACATATTCAAATTCCTAATTTGAATATAAATTTTCGAATTCAAATCACGAATCAAATCAAGATTATTTGATTCATTGAAAACCCTAGCTAGTGATATGTCGTATTGTCACAGTCTCAACGAGACAATTAAGATCTCCTACTATTTATTTAATTTAACGTCGCCATCGAAGGAGTGTAACTATGAATGTTGTGACCAACAGGGAGCTAGGTCTCTGCCCGGCTATCAAAGCAAGTTAGGGAGTCCAGCCAATTTTATCCACCTGATCAAAAAACTAACGGTCCAAATATTTAAGTTCATTTTAAGCACAAATCTGAATGCGCCTTTCATCCATGAGAAAGACACCTCTACTGTATGGTACAAAATCTCGATTCGGTTGGCGAACGAGGGTGCAGGCACATGTCTGCACTATGATTCGGCATCGGTACCGACTAGGGGTGTGTTTTTTTTTTTTTTTGATAATCCAGGTGTCGGGGCTTACACTCCCATAATCATGGAGTCTATGAACTACCCTCCAAAGCCCCGACTAGGGGTGTGCTACTATATATTTGGCGCAACCGTCAATTACGAGTGCTACTCTCTGACAACACCGGCCACCTCCGTCCTCGAAGTTAATAGTGCGTGTATTGGGATGAGATTACAATAAACGTTTTTCTTTGTAATATAAGAAACTTTCCTAAATAAGAGTAAACACGTTTGTGAATTTCAAAATAAGACTACATTTTCTACATAAGAGTAATCTTTACTCATATTTCGAGAACTTTCCCTCATAATATATATAAGTTACAATATGGAACTTGTTGTAAATCATAACTTGTTTAGGTAATTCCTTGTGCAGTTTATTAATAGGTATCGCTCTCTTCATCTCAATATTATTTAGAGAGAATTCCCTAAATATGAGTAAAAAAGTTTTGAAATTCCAAAATAGGAGTATCATGTTTTTTATTCCTTGAATAAGAGTAAATTTCTGCCAAGTTTGGCATTACTAGCTTTAAAACATGGCATTTTTTCCAAACTTGGCAGATTACACCTATTGAGGGAATAAAAAACATGATACTCCTATTTTGGAATTTCAAAACGTTTTTGCTCCTATTTAAAGCAATTTCTATATTATTCAGCATTTTAACTTTCAAGTAAATTATGAAAATGAAAATCAAGTGATTAAATTAAAAGTTACACTGAAGAGAAATGATATGAACTGATAAATTTGAGAAAGATCTAGTGAGGAAATTTCATTGCGTTGTTTGCTTAACAGATTTTCCCTACAAAAATATACATATACACATAATTGGGTACCGTACCACAATGCTAAACATAGCCAATGAACGGCCGGCGTGACTAGAATCCAATTTTAAAATGATTATTACATACAATTGGTGATATACTATGTTCTAATCCCTGCAGCCTGCTACCTCTCTTCTTAGCTTGGAATTCATTCATGGCTTCTTAGTTCTTAAGCTCTCCTCTGTAAGCTCTTCCCGGCGGCCGATGAGAGTTTCCTGCTCTTCTGTTTAATATGCATCAAAAGTGGTAACACGGTTATTATGAAAAATGAGTTTATGTGATTGATCTTGAATTGATAAAGTAAGAACAAAGTAAAAATGATTTAAAACCGCACAAACTTTATCAAATTGGGTACGAGCGAATCTTCGTGGGATTTCCAAAAAAGGAGGAGTTCAGAATTTTAAATATGGAGTAGTCAAATTGTTAAAGCATAACTTGTCCAAATACATAGAGACAATAGGACTATGTGGGTGTTTGAAAGTGTAAAAGTACTTCTAACTACTTCAAATTGTTCCTAAAACTGCTCTTGAAAAACTGAGGAGATCAGTTTCTGAAAAATGGATTCCGATTTTAGTGATGCCTTTAAAAAAATAGTGCTCTAATCAATTCCAAATACTACCCCTATATAAGTGCACAACTAACTTGATGTTCCATTATCATCTTAATTAGTACAAAGAATATATTGTGTATTTCTGCCAATAATATATGTTGAAGCCTTGTGCCCTTATTGGGTGTAGATTATTGAATGTGTATATTTGGAAGGAGAAGGCGTGACCATAAAGTTAGTAGCCGAGAAAAGCGAAAGGAGAAAAACAAAAGAGGACATGAAAAGCATATAAAGGGCATAGTAAATGCAGAGATAACAAAAATGAAAGGTTAAGTGAAGACTGCTTTTTTCATGCATTAACTTAAAGTTATTCTTCATAAACCGATACAAGCTTGCTTGGATATATATTCAAAGAATGAAAAAAACGTTTGTTTCACAAGTCCGGTGGGCCCCGCCAGTCCAATGGGAATGTTACACATTCTATGGTACTTCATACTTCAATTCGTAGTGTTTGTTTTTACACTTATAAATTTGATGTTAAAGTAATTGTCTCGATTGATATAAGATGATAAAACAACATATAAAATCATGAATTACTCCTCCTATCAGGTTGACATTTTGGATAAAATCTTATGTCTTAACATTGAAATCAAGATACTATAACTACAACTACAAGTGATGTAATTACATGTAACAATATGAAAACGTAACAACATCACAATGGAAAAACCATAAAACCAAATTCAATCACTTAACAAAGCCCCTTGAACATAGCATGATTGCCAGAAGATTTTATACCAAAATATGATAAGGACTAATAATGAATATAGAGTGCAATGTAAGTACCTATTATGAATAGGGTCAGGTCCATTTGGAACTTTCCTTTTGCTCATGAAGTTGGGATCTACATGAACACTACTACTTACTTCGGACTTCCTACCATCATCCATGTTCATCCTTCTCCCTCTTCCTCCGCCTCTATTATGATCAGAACATGTCGTTCTTGTTCTTGTCGCTATCGTTGTTGTAGAGGTCTCGTTATGTAAAACTCCAACCAGCAATAACCAAACAAGTCCTAGCAAAACTATTGAACCATAAAAGGAAACCTTCGGAGACTTCTCACATCTACTAGTACTACTACTAGCCATAATTTTTAGTGTAATAATTATCTATTCTTCTATGACTCTCTATCTATATATATATGTATGATGTTATCTTTGGAGAGGGCGGGAAAGAAAATTAAACCAGCCGGATTACTATCCATAGACTGAATATAGACTAAAGGAAGGCAAAAACAAAGTAGCCAATATTATTAATTTAGCAAGACATAGGCTTGCTATAGGTGGGTGCTTCATGGTTACGTTGGTGTCCTTCAATTTATAGGTGAGAGTACTTGATTCTACCACTTTTCACGAACTTAATTATATAAGAATATATACGACCTTTAATTTTAGAATATGTTTGGATAGAGTGTTTTGAGGGTTTTAAGGGAAGGTCGGCTTTTGAGGTTTAATTTTAGGCTATGTTTGTCAAACATAAGTCTCTGCCTTCTAACTTTTGTAATGTTCAAAAAGTCTCTAAAAACTTCTAGTTATATGTTTGACATGATAATTTTTAAGAGTTTTTCAAAAATTAAAAGATCTTTTTTGAGATGCTACATGAAGTAGCATCTAAACAAAGCCAGTGACTTTTAGTATTAATTAGTCTTAACACCTTGTATATCAAACCGAACTAAATCAAACAATTTTCTTTTTACCAAACAGCTACCACATTTTCCTTTTAAAATCTTTTCAGTCACTAAAAGCTAGCCGTTATTAAAAAGCTCACAAAAGTATCTTTTCAGCTAGTTGTGCCAAATTAACAAACCCTTAGTCTCATTTTGGAGGTTTAGTGTACATATTAATAAATTTAGATGTCGAATATTCAAAAATTGAATACTTAGAGCCCATTTGATAATTTATATTTCTGGCTTATCGGCCTTATCAATTAATTTATTTTATCAAACATGTAATTAAGGTTGATCATATTTGTGGCTGCATGAATTGAATTTGCTAAAGAGACAATTATAGCTATTTTCACATAGCTTTTTATTTATTTATTTATTAAGATACTTTAAATATTCCCTCCGGTCCTAAATAAAGTTCACACTTTCCTTTTTGGGTCGGTCCAAAACAAAGTTCACACTTCTTCTCCTTCCTTATTTGGCAAATTATCTACATCAAAACAGTGCAAAACAGTGTCAAATAGTGTCACAACAGTGTAATCTACAGTAAAGTCAAATTTATTTTCTTAATTTGTGTGAAGTCAAATACTGAACTTTATTTAGGACCTGAGGAAGTATAACTTTTTCAGAACCAGAATCAGTTTTCAGAACCTGGTCACCCCCCAACTTCTAAAAAAACTGATTCTAGGAGTAAATTAGAGCACCAGAATCACTTCTGCACTTTCATCCAAACACTCCAACTTCTGTTTTTGCTCCCTGAAGAAGCAGAAGCAGTTTTAAGAATCAGATACAAACACCCCTTAGATGATCACCAATTTGTATATATCAATATACAAAGCTATAAGCCTTCCAAAACTCTCCCATAACTGACCCTCGGTGATTAATTTTTTTAAAAAAATCATTATATAATACTACCTTTAAAAATACATTTGATCTATAGAGTAGTTTTATGATATTCTTGAATAAGTTATGCTTTGAATAAACCCTCTTTCCTATCCCACAAATTAAAGAGGTTTCAATTTTATTAAACATTACTACCTTCGTCCAAAAAAACTTTGTCATTTCAAAAAAAAAATTGAACTATGTTTTTGATTAGTATAATATTATGGATGTTATATATACATTTTACACTTTTATGAAAGTACTTTTAACAAAGAACATTTTTCATATAATTTTTATATTATAAATAATTTCCAATAAAAAATATAATTGGTCAAGTTTTGGAAATGACAATTTTTTGGGACAGAGGTACCTTTTATTGTGATTTTTTCAAACAAAAAACTTTATTATGATATGGAATCCATCTATGTTCATTACTGCGTATTATTATATACTCCCTACGTCCCGGTCATTTCTTCCAACTTTCCTTTTTGGCCTGACCCAATTAATTCTTCCAACTTCCACTTTTGGAAAAAATATGTGGTTCACATCCATTCACTTTTTTCTTACACAACTACAACCATACATTTTCACTTTATTCTTACTACCTAAATTTGCGATAACTGTCAAAACCGGAAGAAATGACCGGAACGGAGGGAGTAATTTATACACATACAAACTTCTCCGTAATAAAAATGATAATCCTTATTAAATGAATAAATAATGAGAAACATGACATTATAAGTTACTCCGTAATTTAGACGAAGTACTACGTATTTTGGAGAAAAGTTAATACTCTCTCCGTCCCAAAATTATTGCCCCGTTTGGTTTTTCACACAGATTAAGAAAATGGAACTGTAGCGACACTGTTTGGCACTGTAGCGACACTGTTTTGCACTGTTTGACATTGTTTGGTATAGATTTGTTTACCAATAAGGAAATTTTAGAAACGGAACAATTATTTCGGGGCGGACTGAAAAGGAAACCGGGACAATAATTTTGAGACGGTGGGAGTACTACGTAGTTACTTTAGGGATAGAGGCATTACAGAAAAAATAAAATCTTTTTGAAAATTGAAGTTCAGAAGTGACATGAGAGAACATACTACTACGTACTTTTATAGGATAGTACTTGATAGTCTGATAAGGCCGAGCCATAATAAAAAGAAGTAGAGGGTGAAAATATGAGTATTTCTTCGTATATGAGTATTTGAGCCATCAACTCTTTCTAATTTTATGTGTTACGTAGTACGTGAAAATAGGTTTCGCTCCTCTCCAATCGGAAATGTCCGGTAGAAGAGAGATAGAGAGAAGTGCGGAAATGGTGGGGTAGAAAAAAAGAAAAGATTATGTTTAATTATTATTTTTTACGAGTATTTCTTCTTTTGCTTTGATTTGCATATTCTAAGTTTTTTTTAAAAAAAAATATTACTAAGAACAAGGTTATAAAAAATGTGACTTAAAAATTATTAGTGACTATAATTGTGTTCAAAATTTACATTGTCACGACTACACCGCTTTTTCAAAAGTAATATTTGTGCATTTTTTTAATTCGTACAATATCAACCTTCTTACTAAGTTTTTGTTTTTTCAAAATAAGTAGAGCGTTGACATAAGTTGTAACCAAATAAGTGACACAACTAAACACATACTTCCTCCATTCTCTCTTAATTGCAATGGGTCCATTTTTCACGTTTACCAATAGTACAATACACAACTATGATCATTAAAATATTTCATTTCTAATCGGTCCCATTTTTTATAATTTTCTTTCTCATATTTTGAAAATTTTCATATTAATAAATACAATGTAGTCAAAGTAAAGTTTGTGAATAGTACAAAACTCACCAATGTTGCATTTAAAAAAGAACAGAAATACTATATACACAAATTGATCTAATCATGAGTAGAAATAAGAGAAAATGGTCAAAATGGTACATGAAGTTGTTTCGACGGGAGTAAGTAGTACTTAATCTTGCATTTGAAATTTTAAAGTACATGAACTTGTGTTTTTATAGTCGATCAAGTACATCTGCCCTGCCAGAACGTTAAAATAGATGACATGGTCAAATTATCTGTTTGTATTATACAATTGCAGTCCAAATCATCAAATATTTAGAGCCCGTTTGGCAACACGTAAATCGGCTGTTTTGGCTGATTCTGCTGAAATTTATGAAGTTCTGGCTGAAGTGGCTGCATTGGCTGATTCTGCTGATACAAGAAAAAAAAAATTAAAATATATTTTATTAATAAAATAAAGAAAAAATTATATGTGAAAATAGCTAAAATGATCATCTACAGTAACTTCAGCCAATACAGCCAGAAAAGTAACTTCAGCCTTACTTTTTCGGCTTATTACACAATTCAGCGCGTGAAAGCATCTTCAGTACAGCCCAGCATCCCGTCCGAGCAACGGCTAACCAGCAAGTGGTCAGGTGCAATTAATGCCAGACTATGACATCGGCAAGTGGAAGCATGGATGACCAAGTCGATGGAACAACGGCCAATCAGCAAGAGGCAGCCCATGCTCTCCATTAGTATAAATAGAAGGTTTCAAGTCATTGTAAGGGTTATCATTTCAATACTCAAGCTCTAGAATAGCATCATTTGCTCTTATTTCTTGTATTAAACCATAGTTTCCGACTTACCGATCGGGAAATTCCTTGTAATCAGATTGGTTAATTAATACAAGTGGGCTTTCGAGTTTTAGTTAGTTCAGATCTTATATTTTCTTATACGCTTTGATTCTGGGTCATTCCTGATATATCCAAAGTTCGTGTTGGGCTTTCGGATCTACGGGACTTACCCTCAACAATATATATATATATATATATATATATATATATATATATATATATATATCTGCTCGGGCTTCTTAGAGGGCAACCGATTTCATTATCTCACATGGTATCAGAGCTAAATCAGCCATAGGAGACTGTGAGATGGGCGTTGGTCCATAATTATTTTCTCATAGAAATAATATGGTTTTCTAAAACAAGAGTACTATATTTTCCCAATGTTATACGGACTCAAAATGCATTCTTACATGGTCATCTAACTGAAAAAGTCTATATGCGTTAGTCCCGTGAGTTCATTCATCCTCAGTTTTCCACTCACATGTGTCGCTTGCGCAAGGCCATTTATGGTCTTAAACAAGCATCACGGGCCTGATTCCATAGGTTTAGTAGCTTTCTTCTTCAGCATAATTTTTCTTGCAGTAAGTCTGATAACTCTTTGTTTATTTTTTGCTAGAATAATTCTATCATTTATTTATTATTATATGTAGATGATATTATTATTACTGGAAATTTTGAGACTGCTATAAATAATTTCATCTCTCTTATTTCTCATCATTTTGCTATGAAAGATCTGGGTAATCTTCATTATTTTCTGAGCATAGAGCCACCCGTACCTCTAAAGGTTTATTTCTCTCTCAGCAAAAATATGTCACCGGTTTACTTGCTCGCTTTCATCTCCATATTGTTAAGTCTATTCGTACTCCCCTTGCTTCTCGCACTACATTGACCCTCACTGATGGTGAGCTACTGACAGATGCGACGGAGTATCGCAGCATGATAGGTGCATTACAATATTTAACTTTGACACGGCCTTATATTACTTTTGGAGTACATTTAGTGTCTCAGTTTATGCATGCCTCTCATACAGTCATACTACTCACTTGCTTGCGGTCAAGCGTATTTTCAGATATTTACAGGGTACTCGTGATCATGGTCTTTGGCTTCAAACTTTAGCCACTCTGACATGTGTTTTAGCATATTCTGATGCAGATTGGACTGGCTGTCCAGATAGCTCACGGTCTATTACTGGGTTTGCAGTCTTTCTGGGTCCTAATCTGATCTCTTGGAAGTCAAAGAAGTAGCCAACAGTGTCCAAGTCCTCTACTAAAGTTGAATATAGAGCAATTGCATATATTGTTCAGGACACGTTGCATATTCGGTCCGTACTCTTTGAGCTCGGATTTTCTGTCACAGTACTAGTTCATCTCTTGTGTGATAATATTTTGGCTAAAGGGTCAAATAGGTACATGAACTAACTTAAAGTGTTCAATTAGTCCCTTATATAGGAGGTTCTGCTCGACCATCGCCAATTCGGGTGGTCCCCAGTGGAATTTTTTAATGAAATTTTTTGAGCATCTTTTTCATTAAGTCTAGTTTATCCATACCAAATTTCAGCTAAAAATTCAATCGGGAAGATAGTCAAATGATTTTTTGAAGATAACTGCGCAATTAAACAGCGCAGTACATTTCGGAAAATCATTTGACTTCCTTCCCTATTTAATTTTTAGCTGAAATTTGATATGGGTAAACTAGACTTAATGAAGAAGATACTCAAAAAAATTCATCAAAAAACTCTATCGGTAACTGCCCCAATTGGTTATGGCCGGACAGAACCTCCTAAATAAGGGCTAATTGAACACTTTAAGTTAGTTCATTTACCTATTTGACCCTTTAGCCTAATATTTTTGCTTCCTACCTCACTGCTAATCCAGTACAACATGCTCGGAGTAAGCACATTCAGATTGACTACCACTTTGTTCGAGAACGAGTGGCTCATGGTGATTTATTAGTTCGATATGTTCCTACTCATCTTCAGTTGACAGATATTTTTACTAAGAGTCTCCCTAGTCAACGTTTTCATTTTTTAAGGAAAACATGCAAGTTGTATCTCACGCACAGTTTGACGGGGTGTAATAGACTAGGATCATTTATGTATTTTAAAGTTTAAACAATAATCCTCTATTATAAATATATTTGTCCGGGCTCCTTAGATGGCAACTGATTTCATTATCTCACAATTAGTACCATCTCATGGATACCTAATAATGTCAATTATGATAAGAATTTAATCTGATTTAGGAAAAATATACAAGTCATACTCCGTATTTCAGAGTACTATTTTGGAAACAATATTATATCCATCACATTGAACTAAAGGACGGATTGGGGTGACAAAGTTGAACAATATTATTACATCCGTCACATTCAAGTATTCAACATTGCTTTAAACAACGTTGATAAAATCGAACGAACGAATGCTAAAGGGAGTACGGAGTATTATATTTACTCTTGTTTCATTGTATTCTACTCCCTCCGACTCTAAGGGCTGGTTTGGTAATATCGGTTATATTGCTGATTGCGGATTGTCTGATTCAGTTAAAATTTATGAACTTCTGGCTGATGTGGTCTGATTGGCCGATTCTGCTGATCGATGTAAAAATTATATTTGAAATATATTTTATTAATAAAATAATGAAAAAATTATATGATAATATAGCTAAAATGATACTCTATAATAACTTTAGCCCATATAGCTAGAAAAATAAATGTAATACTTTTTCTTATTATTACACATTTTAATGCACAAAATCAAAAGTTACGTGTTTGATGACAAAGTTGATTGATAAGTCTGATAATTCAAAAAACAAAGGTACCAAACAGGCTCTAAGTAAGTTTTCCATTTGATTTGACTTGACACATTTATTGTAAAATTTAAATATAATTAAAATGATGTAAATGAGAGAAATATTATGAATCAAACATTCTTTTAATACTTTTCACATTACATCATAACAATTATTGCTTCAAAAGGTGGAATCTCCCACCCCAGCACCCCCCACACCCCGACTCGACAAGATTTTTGGGAGGATGTAAGTCACGATGACGCAGTCGGTCCAATGATGGTAGGTCTTATACCCGTGTGCACCAGAGATCCGACCAAGCACGCAGGAACTGTAACCTTCAAACGACCGATGCGGGTTTCGAACCTTGATCATTGTTCCAAATTTCTCACAACTGAACCAGCTAAGCTACATGTGCGGGTACATCATAACAATTATTAAAAGGAGGTTTAGGGGCGGATGGGGTCCCGAGACTGGACTAGCATCGTATCAACATTCTTTTACCCAGAATAAGTATCAGTCAAAACCGGATTCTCCAAATAAGTCATGACCTAATTACTTCAGAGGCTATGCAACAACTGAAATTAACCCAGGAGAAACCAAAAATCCCCCCTTTAGGTCACTCAGAATTGGACCAAACTCACAAAGTGGAGGCCAACGGCCCACTCAAAGAGACTTTAGACACAGCAGAAGCATGCGTGCTAACTGCTAAGCTGAGCCGTACTACAAGAATTGGAACTAGCTAGCTATTCAGTACAGAAGGCCAGAAAAGGGAACATGTACCGATCCAGTCTTCAACACTTTGTTGACCCCCACTCCTCATATATGTGATAAGCTGAGAACTATCACGCCTCCACAAGACTTTAATGAATACGTGTGATTATTTTACCCCATTTAAAGGCAATGTGGGACTAAACATTCCAAATGCCTTTTTTGGGTAATTCAAAACCTCCATATGGATCCTCTCCTTTAGGAGAAGCCAAATCCACTCTAGTCCAAAATAAGCTGTCAGTGGACTTCAGTCAAAAACTTGCCCTGCAGATGGCTACTTTAAAAAGCATTTACCAACAAAAAAATTGCAGAAATTGAAAAAAAACGTCCTTTTCAAATTAGTTTGTAAGATAAATACTAAACATAATGACCTTATAGAGTTACAGGCATTTTTTGGCATGGCATTTGCTAATCAGGTGGCCTAAACACTCGAGTGGGTTCCCCCATTTAAAGATTTCACATGGCACTTGAGAGCTATTAGTGAATTGACTAGGAGAGGAAAATTTACACAGGAAAGATCACGAGATCACCAAAGAATTCTGATATGGCAAATCATCTGATTTTGAACCACCGCCGGAAATTTACCCTGCTTGGAATGATGAGGAAAAGATGCCTTCCTTTTCCAACCAAATTAAAGGATGTAGGCTCAGTTCTTCCTTTGAGCTTTTGATCGGAACTTTCTCACACTCGCTCGCCGAGCAACATCCCATGCTTTCTGAGGGGCAGACACACCTGCCTGAGAAGCGAAAAAGGACTCATAACCGGGCGAATCAAAAGCAAAACCAGTGTGCTTTTCTTTCTCTCCTGGGAGTTGCATCATTGCATAGCTCCTCGCCTCATCGGGTGTGAGCTCATTTCCAATATCCATTAATCCCATATCAAGTCTTTCAATGTCATCCTTGTGAATTTCCTGAATAATCTGATAATCATAGGGGAAGAGCCATCTTTGAACTCTGAAAGAAAATATAGAGGAAAAAGGATCAACTCACGAGTACCTAAACACCAACATCGCATTACGCTTTGTTTGGATAGAGCAAACTAAAGTAAACTTGGTCAACTTAAGAGAACCTAGGCTTAGTAAATGTTTGGTGAATCTAGGTGAACCCAAGTGCATATATAAAATTATCATGATACACTAAAAGTTAATTTGGATAGAGGTTAAACCAAGTGAACATATTAAAATTACTTATACAGAGAACCTTCAGAACACTCCGATTCGCAAGTTCTTAAAAATAGGGGGTTATAGGAGGTTCTCTAAGTAAGTAAACCTAGGTTCTCTAAAAATCTAAAGTCTAGGTTCTTGTCAGATTAAAAAATGAGGTGAATCCAGAATTTAACCTCAAAGAAACTAGGTACATCGTGAAACAAATCAACCATTAGTATATAAGTAAAATCAAAGCACAACATAGTTCCAAAGTTTTATCCTACCCCTGATACAAGAAGTCGACAAAAAGTGCAGCAACAGGAACTAGAAGCAGCATGATGTAGAAGTAAAATGTACTCATCACGACATATATGACGTAATATATGTTTATCTGTTGATCATTTGAAATTGGATTGGATTAGAGAAAGTCTTTGGCTGAATACAAAAGCGAGTAACAAGATTGTTTAAAAGTAAAAATCCCACCTGGGCTTTTGGCAAGAGAGTGCCGGAGTAAATAAAGACAAATATGAACCATAACAATATGCTTCCACCAACGGTAAGTTGATGCCACTTTGTAATTGCATTGCACATTGTTAGGAGACGCAAATTGACAGTTAATACGACACAAGTGAAGGCCACTGTACTAACATCCCACAAGCCAAACATCTTGCCAGCTGAATTCATGCTCTTGGTACTGGAAGCAGTTACAAAATGGTACAATATCAGCGATTGGAGAGCTGCAAAGAAAGCCGTAACAGCCACAACTCGCCATTTGAGGAACGTGTTTCTAATTCCCTCCATGTATAACTCGGGATATTTCTTCGAAAGGGATGCACTGACATCCTACAATAAATGAAAACAGCTTACATCATAATAGTGTCATCATACACCAGGGAAACAGTGACTGAATATCTCACTTCCATAGTATGCAGCAATGCCATGGAAAAACAATACAACACTTTCAGTACCTTCTCAAAAAGCCCGAGAGCAATCACAGGCATGGCTGTGAAGATAACATTGTAGAGAGACTGAAACCAATCATCATAAAACCTTTGACCAGAAAATCCGGTATGGAAAGTAAACCAAAACTGTGTCAGGGTAAATGTCAGATTCTTGTAGAAGAAATATGTCACAACCTGCATCAAGAAGTTTACCAACATGAATTTCTAATTGAACTGAAGCATTAAATTGGTATATACGGAAGATTATAGATAGATGAAATTGTAAGTTTTAGGAATAAAACTTCCTTGATTGAATGAGTCATTCGGCCAGAGTATAAATACAATTTGTACAGATAACTACAAGCTGGTACAGATCCTAAAAATTAGGATCTAGATAACTATGAGCTTATCTACAACTAACTAAGTCTATCCGACTCACTATGTACATCAATCTAATCAGGAAAAATAATGTAACATTTTTCTACACTCCCCCTCAAGTTGGTGAATATATATCATACATTCACAACTTGCTTATAAGTAGCTCAAATATAGGTCTAAATAACCCTTTGGTGAAGATATCAGCTGTTTGATCTTTAGTGGATACAAATGGTGTGCAAATGATTCCAGCTTCAATCTTCTCCTTAATGAAATGTTTGTCCACTTCAATATGCTTAGTTCTATCATGTAGCACAGGGTTATGAGCAATGCTTATAGCAGCTTTATTATCACAATATAACTTCATAGGCAGCTCAATCTCCATCTTTAGTTCTGTGATTACTCGTTTGATCCAGAGTAACTCACATATTCCATTAGCCATAGCTCTGAATTCTGATTTTGCACTACTTCTAGCAACCACATTTTGTTTCTTACTTCTCCAGGTTGCTAGATTTCCCCATACATAGGTGCAGTATCCAGAAGTAGATCTCCTATCAGATATTGAGCCAGCATAATCTGCATCAGTAAAAGCTTCAATTGTCCTATTGTTTCCCTTTTTGAAAAACAATCCTTTCCCTGGACAGCTCTTCAGGTATCTCAGAATCCTGTAAGTAGCATCAAAATGTTCTTGGAGAGGATGATGCATAAACTGACTCACCATGCTTACTGCAAATGCAATATCTGGTCTTGTGTGTGCCAGATATATTAATTTTCCTACCAATCTTTGATATTGGTGAATATCAACTGGATTTCCCTCCTTGATATCTCCCAATTTCTAACTTGGGTCAATTGGAGTGTCTGCTGGTTTGCAGGCACTCATTCCAGTTTCCTGTAGAAGATCTAGAACATATTTCCTTTGTGAGACAACAATACCCTTCTTTGATCTAGTTATCTCCATTCCTAGGAAAATATTTAAATTTCCTAGGTCTTTAATCTCAAATTCATGAGCAAGTTTGTCTTTCAATCTTTTAGTCTCTGTGTGATAATTTCCTGTGAGGATAATATCATCTACATAGACAATTAAGATTGCAATCTCCCCTTTACCTGAAAACTTCATGAATAAAGTATGGTCAGCTTGAGCTTGATTAAATCCTTGCTTCTTTATGAACTTTGTGAATCTGTCAAACCAGACTCTTGGAGACTGTTTAAGTCCATATAAAGCCTTCTCTAATCTGCAAACTTTTAACCCAAACTTATTTTCAAACACAGGAGGAGGTTCCATGTACATTTCTTCTTCAAGTTTCCCATTTAAAAAAGCATTCTTTACATCCAGTTGTTGTAATGGCCAGTCTAAATTGGCAGTAAGAGATAAAAGAATTCTTACAGTGTTCAACTTTGCAACTGGTGCAAAAGTTTCTTTGTAATCAATTCCATAGGTCTGTGTGTACCCCTTGGCAACTAGTCTTGCCTTATACCTCTCCAAACTTCCATCTGCCTTAAACTTGGGGGTGAAAATCCACCTGCAACCAACTATAGGTTTATTTTTAGGTAACTCTACAAGCTTCCATGTCTGATTCTTTTCAAGAGCTTCCATCTCCTCCAAAACAGCTTTCTTCCATTCAGGTTTAGATAGAGCATCTTGTATGGTTGGAGGAATAGAAATAGAAGAGATATTGGAGGTAAAGGCTGCAAAGTCTGAGGTCAATTTAGAATAAGAAACATAGTTTGAGATGGGGTATTTAACACATGTTCTTCTCTCTTTTCTGAGAGCAATAGGAAGGTCAAAGTTGCTAGAAGTATTACCTTTTTCACTTCCTGACATTGAGGCAGAATCATGGACAGTTGTAGGTTCTTGGAATTCCTCTATTCTTTGATTTCTAACCCTTCTCTCATAAATTTTTCCAAAGAACTGACTTGTCTGTTGATCCTTTTCAATTGGTTCAGTTGGATTTACTTCATTATTTTTTATTCGTTGATCATTTTCAGGTGTACTGATATTTCTAAAGAAATTATCATCCAGATTAATATCAAGAAAATTAAGATTTTCATGAATATGTGACATTATTGGAACATCGTCACTTAATTTCTCCCCCTGAAGATGAGAATCAAAAAAAGGTTGTTCTTCCACAAAAAAAATATCCATAGTAACAACCATTGTTTTGGTTGTAGGATCAAAACATTTATACCCTTTTTGAGTTGCAGAAACACCTAGAAAACACATTTTTTTCCTCTAGGATCAAACTTACTTGCAGATTTATCTGGATTTTTGATAAACACTGTGCAACCAAAAAATTTTAAAGGAAGGGTGTTTACCAATCTATTTGTAGGAAAGAAGTGTTGTAGTGAACTAATAGGACTTTTAAATCCTAAGGTTTTGGATGGCATGCGATTAATTAAATAAGTAGCATGTAACACTGCGTCTCCCCACAAATATTTTGGTATGTTTGTTGAAAACATGATTGCACGAGTGACTTCAAGCAAATGTCTATTTTTCCTTTCTGCAATTCCATTTTGAGCTGGTGTATTGACACAAGAGCTTTGATGAATAATGCCTTTTTCAGTAAAAAAGTTGTTTAAAGTTTGAGAAAAATATTCACGGCCATTATCACTTCTTACCATTTTAATTTTGGTATTGAATTGAGTTTGGACCATAGCATAAAATGTTCTAAATATTTTCTCAACTTCAGATTTTTCTTTGATTAAAAATACCCATGTGACACGAGTATGATCATCAATAATAGTTACAAACCATCTCTTTCCCTTTAAAGTTGGTATTCTAGATGGACCCCAAATGTCACTATGTACCAAGGTAAAAGGACTAGTAGGTTTATAACTGTGGGGTAAATAAGTGTTTATGTGATGTTTTGCAAGTGCACACATATCACAATTAAACAAAGAAGCATCTTCATTCAGAAATAATTGAGGAAACATCTTTTTTAAATAATAGAAAGTAGGATGTCCTAGTCTATAATGAAGTAAATACAAATCTTTATTATTTGAAAAAGAAACAGTTTGCAAACAAGCATTTCTTGGACCTCTTTTATTAGATTGAGTGTCTCCATCAAAGATATAGAGTCCATCCTCCTCCTTAGCACTGCCAATCATCTTCCCCGATGCCAGGTCCTGAAAAATGCAATAAGAAGGATAAAAAATGACACAACATTGTAGATCTTTAGTTATTTGACTAACTGAAGTAAGATTGCAGGATAGATTAGGGACATGAAGGACTTTGGATAGATTCAGTGATGAGGAAATACTAATATTTCCCATCCCTGCAATGGCTGATAGAGAATCATCTGCAACCTTAACTTTTTTATCCTTTGCACGAGGTTTATATGAAGAAAAAAGATTTGAAATAGAAGTCATGTGATCAGTAGCCCCTGAGTCAATAATCCAGGTATTTTTAGATTTCCCAGAACAAAAAAATGATGAGTAGGTACCATTTTGGGCATAAGAACAAGAGGAAGATTCTGGTTTGGATTCTTTCTGAGAATTTTGGGTTTTCTGGGAATTAAGGAAGTTAAGAAGTTGCCCTATCTGCTCCTGAGTGAATGAAAGCTGATTGAACTTGACTTGTGGTTCTTGTTGAGTCTCAGTCACAGTTGTTTGTAGGGCCTTCTCAGTTTTTTTCTTTCCTGCCCCTGGTGGTTTGCCATGAATTTTCCAACAAGTCTCCCTAGTGTGCCATAATTTCTTGCAATGATCACACCAGGGATTTTTCTTGTCATCACTCCTAGCCACCATTGCTGAAGAGTCCACAGATTCCTCATTATGTACTGGAATGCTGTACATAACCTTCTTCCTGCTATCCTCCATCCTGATTTCAGAAAATACCTCCCTGATAGAGGGTAGAGGTTTTTTTCCAAGTATCCTCCCCTTAACTTCATCTAGATCTCTATTAATTCCTACTAGGAACATGTAGACCCTATCATTTTCCTCCCTTTTTTGGTGACTTGCTAGATCCTTGGCACTCTCCCACTTCTCATCATCATGGCACTGATCCAACTCTTGCCATAGGGATACCATCTCATTATAGTAAGAGATGATATCTCTATTGCCTTGTTTGGACTGTCACAACTTGGTTTTTAATTCAAAAATCTGAGAAGAGTTCTCAAGATCTGAGTAAGTTTCCTTAATGGAATTCCATACCTCCTTTGCAGTTTTCATGAACATGTGAGGTTTGGCAATTGATGCATCCATTGAACTTAGAAGCCATGCTGTCACCAAGGAATTTTCTGACCTCCAGACACTGTAGCCATCATCACCAGTTTTTTTCTCCTTTATTTCACCAGTTATGTACCCTAGCTTGCCCCTTCCATAAATAGCCAGTTTGACAGATTGTGACCATTCGAGATAACTTGTGCCATTCAATCTATGGCCAGTAATGAGCATAGATGAATGAACTGAGGTCTGGTAGTTTGTCATTGAGCTATTTGGGGAGTTAGGGTTATGGGTTTGTGAGTGGGGAGAAGAGTCAGATTGCTCGGTTTCCACCATTGTGGTGTTTAAACAGCCTGCTCTGATACCATGTAAGTTTTAGGAATAAAACTTCCTTGATTGAATGAGCCATTCGGCCAGAGTATAAATACAGTTTGTACAGATAACTACAAGCTGGTACAGATCCTAAAAATTAGGATCTAGATAACTATGAGCTTATCTACAACTAACTAAGTCTATCCGACTCACTATGTACATCAATCTAATCAGGAAAAATAATGTAACATTTTTCTACAGAAATATTACAAACCTTGCAAATTCTCAGATATGACCAGCGTCCGTGGACGAGCAGCAAATCTGTGAGATAACGAAACTGAGCAATTGCAAAATCACTGGCCATTACTGCCTGCATTCCTTCCTGACCACTTATTCCAACACCAACATGGGCAGCTTGGATCATACTAACATCATTAGCCCCATCGCCGATACTAAGAGTTATTTTCTGAGCTCCTTTCCTAACCAATCTAGTCACCTGCAAGCAGAAAGGCAATCTACAACATCTATCACCGATAGACATTATGACCAATTTTGTCCTGCAGACATAACTTTGATCTCTACTCATCTATCGCCTGCAGGCTCTCACATAACTATAGAAAAGAATTATTTTACTTTAAAACTACAAAACTGTTAATGTTCTGACTGATGAGTAGAAATCACCTAAAATAACTCACCTGTGCTTTCTGTAAAGGAGAGACTCGACAGCAAACCACTGCACTGCAATTCAAGCTCAAGTTCAAGAGCATTACACGCAAACTGGGATCCAAGGCATGCATCAAACACTTCCCATCAATAACAAGTGCTAACTTCGGTCTAGATTCAGAACAAAGATATTGTCGGGCTTCCTCATCATACGTTTTAAGTTTATCTTTCACTGTGTCTTTTATAAAACGAGCAACCTCCACTTGGTCACCCTAGTATAGAATCAATAAAAATTGTTAACGTAATGATATGTTTTGTAAATATGCTAGCAACTACACCAAAGGAAAGTGCTTACTTTATCTTCTACTTCTCTGATAGCATCAGTTTCTGAACTGATAACAAATTGTTTCATGCTGTTAGTTATCAACTTGCATGCTGTAGAAATGAAAAAAAAAAAGAGTCAGACCGTCAGATATGCATGGTTGTGTTTGTGTGTAACAAATGTATGTTTTAGCCATCCACACCATAAGCTATATTTATTGCAGTTTCTATCTTGTCCCCCGTAAGTACCCAAATTTTTATTCCAGCTCTGGAGAGAGTCTCTATGCAAGCAGGCACTCCTTCCTGAAGTTTGTCTTCTATGGCAGTGCATCCGATCAAAGCAAGATCCATTTCTATGAGTTCCGCCACCTGCATAAGACTAACATGCTTTTAGATATATAGTGAAGCTGTTTCCACCAATATTCATGAAATCAAAATCCAATATGCAACAAAGTAACAAACCATTATATCTTAGTCTAGACACTGGCTTATCATCAAAATAAAACAAAGTAACCGTTCAGAAAAACGTATCAGATTGATCAAAATATAATTCTTGTGGAACCAATACTGTTGTGCTTGGTTGAAAAGTTTGAGAGGAGGGAATCAATTGAATGCTTGGGAGGAATTAATGAAAGGTGTATAGTTATACGACTCTCCACTTTTAAGGAACCCACCAAACCCCAAAAAAGGCTGGGAGTCAAAGTATTTCCATTCCCACCCCCTCCACCATCCACACCCATTCCAATATGTTAAGTATCTATCTGGAATCAGTAATAATGGCGGCAGAAAATATGAACGAAGATGAACAGTGACCAGGAATGGTTATTCGAACAACAGAAAAGATAGAGAAAGTGCCCTGACAGTTAAAGAGATGTCAACTCTCCAGTCCCAGCCCAATACCAAATAACAGCCTGCCTTATTCCTCCTTTAGCTATCTATTTATAGAAGTCCACCCGACCCCCAATTACAAAACAGCTAGCTACTTATTATTCCCTTTTCTTCTGGAATACTTTATCATAATAGCTACTACTACTATTATTATTATTATTATTATTATTATTATCAAACAGTTGACTTCCTGAGACTCTAACATCACTCCCCCCTGGAACAACCACCTTGTCCTCAAGGTGGGTCATATGAGACACTCCTGACAAACAGCTTCTTCTTCATTTTTGCACCTCCTCCTTCCCAATACCCCACTGCTTTCTTTATTGTTATCTTCAGCGCATGAACTTCCAAAATCACCGTTGTTATTGCAGCAGAAGGTGTCTCTATTGACCTTCCATTCACTTCAGCAGCCTTAGAGTCCTCCAGATTGATATAGTAAAATTGCTTGTGACCCTTCTCTACATTTTCTTTTGGGTGTGCCTCATAAGCATGCACATCCAGCACCTCCCTTTCAATACATTCAATGATAAAACACCTTTCAGATACTCCTTCAAGATTTTGCAACCCATACCCCTTGTTTCCACCATTATACCACTCCAGATTAACATCCTTCCATCTCTGAAACTGTTGGTTCAAACCCTGCTCACCATAGTTCTCTTTTGCATATAACTTGCTAATCAATTCAACTGCTGGGATCGGCTCAACCCTCGAATCCACAAACCACTTTGATAGTTCGAACGCTTCACCTTTAGTAGTGTAACCCACCTTTTTCTTCCAATTTCCAGTCATACTTACTTCCAGTTTGTTTTCAGTTATTGCAGTGCTGAACGAACAATACCCTTCTCTATGCTCTTGCTTATTCTTGATGATGGATTTGAAAGAAACTTGATTCCTGCTGAAGTTGGTATCTCCCTGAAGCTTCATTGCTTTACCCATTTCCTTCCATTTGATAGTCAGCTGATTGAAATTAAATTCAACATTTCCCAAGCCTGCTAACCAATCCAGCCCCAAAACTATCTCATTTTCCCCCAATTCTAAGACATAAAAGTCTTGAACGATAGTAGTTTGTTGTATGTTAAGAAAAACAGCTTCACATCTCCCATTGTTTCTGATTATGTCTCCATTTCCTATCTTCACCTTGAATTCTGGAATCTGTAATATAGGTAGGCCTGCTGCTTGAACTACCTTATGAGATAAAATTGTGGGTGGCCCCACAGTCAATCAGAATGATTATAGTTTTATCCCCCTTGCTGCTCCTTAACTTTCCCTTCATTGTAAAAGTCTTAGGAGTTGTGATTCCTTCCTTGCTCAAGAGAGATAACTGCATAGTAGAGAGGTCTGTTTCTTCCATTGGTGAAGCAGGTTCTATAGTATTACTCTCAAATTCCTCCTCCTCTTCAGATTCATCTAACATGACGAGCTGGAAGTGTTTTATCTTACAAATATGATCTTTTCCCCATTTTTCCCCACACTTGAAACAGAGACCTTTTCTGCTCAACTCCTTAACTCAGATTGAGATAATCTGTGTGTACCCATTATTCCAGACTCCTTATTTCCTGTCTCCATCATTTTCTTTTCCATGGCAGGTTTCCCTTGACTGGACTGGTAGTTCAGACTGCTCCTCCCTTTGTTTTCATCCATCCATTTGTGATTCTGTACTGAAGTATACCCCTTATCTTTCATTCCTCTTCTATCATCTTCCTTGTTCCTGGCAGATTTCAGAGTCTGATTCCTTTGTTCCACTAGCAAGGCCCTATCCATCAACTCCCCAAGAGTTCTGACTGGATACAATTTTAATTCTGCTTTTATTTCGTCTTTTAAACCCTTCATGAAGATTCCTTTAAGGATTTTCAGATCAGTCTGTTTCAAAGGTGCCACCATCAACTCAAATTGTTCCCTATACTCCATTACACTGCCAGTTTGAATTACACTCAATAAGGGGCCATAAGGATCATTTATCAATCCTGGTTGAAATCTACGAGTCAAGGCAGACTTGAATGATTCCCAGGTCCTCACCTCAGTGTGTTCTTCCCACCACTGAAACCAGTTAAGAGCCTTTCCTTCCATAGCTAAAGTAATTAATTCTACTTTATCATCTTCCTCTATATGATTCATTTTAAGGAAACGCTCAGCCTTAACTATCCATCCATAAGCATCATGTCCGTTAAAGAGTGGTAAATCTACTTTCCTTCCAGACTTTTCCATCAATTTACTGTAATCATCACTTCGCGAAGAAGATTGATGCTTACCTGACGAAGACGAAGACGATTCATTGCTATCATGTTGCTTACTTCGCTTCGTTGTTTTGGATCTTCCGCGCGACTCGCCTCGCTGCATTATTAAGTCGCGCAACTCATCGCGAGTTCCCTGAGCCTCTTCGCGCATGTCTTCGCGGTCGCGATCGCGCATCACCTCCATGCGAGTCTTCTCTAACTCTCGCAACATGTCCAGACGACTACGTTCCAACTCTCGTTCCAAGTTTTCCAGTCTAACTTCCATTGTTGTTCTTGTTGATCCTCTCGTAACGACCATGTACAGGTTACCAGGTCGATGCTCTGATACCAATGTTAAGTATCTATCTGGAATCAGTAATAATAGCGGCAGAAAATATGAAGGAAGATGAACAGTGAACAGGAATGGTTATTCGAACAACAGAAAAGATAGAGAAAGTGCCCTGACAGTTAAAGAGATGTCAACTCTCCAGTCCCAGCCCAATACCAAATAACAGCCTGCCTTATTCCTCCTTTAGCTATCTATTTATAGAAGTCCACCCGACCCCCAATTACAAATCAGCTAGCTACTTATTATTCCCTTTTCTTCTTGAATACTTTATCATAATAGCTACTACTACTATTATTATTATTATTATCAAACAGTTGACTTCCTGAGACTCTAACACAATACCGGCATACCCTTTAATTTACCAAGCACCCAAAGAATTTTGTAATTGACCCTTATATTTGTAAAACACTGATAATGATTTTGATGATGATAGTGGACTGGTGGTGGTGGCGACTGGTGGTGAATAATGTTTATGAAATTATAATAATCATGATGATGATAGTGACACTAACAATAGAACTAACGATAACAACAATAATATTAAAATACTGATAGTAAATTAGAAATAACAATAAGAATAAAAATAACAACAAAGAGGATATTTTGAGGTGCTAATTAGGGACTCATTGGGAAGAAAAGAAAGAAAATATGCCAATAAATATATGCTTTACTATCCAGCAAGAGAGTACACTACACATTATGTTCCATACAGAAAAATAGTGCACACAGAGGTATATGATACAATGGGATGAACTAGGTAATTGGTTTGATTTGACCGATGTGGTTACACTATAGTACATTTTCTACATGGGCTCAATTCCGGGATGCCTCATATTCTAATATTGAATAGATTTTGAGGTTCAGTTTCACTGGAGAAAGTGCAATTACAAATGAGTAACTCAATAATTTTAAAATGACATGCTCATTTGAGGGAGACTGTTGAAGAGTATCCCACATTGAGAAAATAGAACATAGCAGATGGGCACATGATGTTTTTAGTTAAGCTAGGTTATTATTTGGATTTGACTTTTTAATTTTCAATTTGACCCATATGCATGACAGCTCAGTTTCTACATACTATGTTTTGGTCCAGCTCCGCCCATCTCAAAGCCTAGCAATATTAAGCATCATGATTTCCTTTCTAGATTGATGTCCACTTCAATAAAAAATCCTAAACATCTAAGTACATGCAGTGAAAGTCTTCAATGATAAAAATATCCCATCCTTTATCTGCAACCACTCTTCAATGAAAACAAACTACATTCTATCAAACATAAGCTAATATGAAATGTCAAAAAGAAATGTATTTGCATGCCTCATCTAGTTTCTTCTCACGGTCTTGAAGAGAGGATTTTGCATGAACGAAATTTTCATTCCACCTTTCATATTCACTTGGACTTAAGTTTCTATATGCCAAGCAAAGTGTGCGCAATCCAGCTGCTCCAAATTCTTCCAAGTGTTCCCTTGTTCTTCTTTTCAACTCATTATCACCATTTGCGAGTCTTTCATAAATTACAGAATCTGCACCCTGTGGGAAAGCAGATTTGTAAATAAGTCATTTCATTACAATCATGTTAACATTCCAATCCAAATGAAGCAATTACCTTGCAATATAATACAAGCCTTCCGTCAGGATAGCGACATACAACAGACTGGCGCTTTCTTGTACTAAATAGAAAGAAAATGTTGAAAGCCATTCCCAAGTGTAGTTTGAATTACAAATTACAATTACTTGAATGTGGAATTAAATTCACCAAAAAGGTACAAAACTAGTACCTGTTAAATTCAAGAACATTCAGGATCTCATAGGGAACATCCTGGGTCTTCCCAGTACTCTCTGCATGTGACTCACGTACATAAACCAGAGTAGGAGTACGCCTGTGAAAAATAGTAGTAAGGCAGTAAGGTTAATAGCCTAATAACAATATCAAAGCAACCATAACTGATTTTGGCTGCAATGCATGTACCCCAGTAACACCCATAAAATAACTTCTTTCCTTTCCAACATTATCTTTGTGTAATTCAGAACCAGAAAGTGAAGCTGCAAACAGAATCTCAGACAGGGTACACTCTAACAAAATCAGATAATACGAACGATTAAGAATTTAAGATTTATTCGTGTTTCATTCTTATATGTTTTTATTACATTATTATATCATGCTCATGTCACATGTGTTTGCACACTTTTTCGAGGAACTATAACTTTAATTAAGCCTCTAAAAACCACTGGCCTAAGACTTCCTCCGTTCATATTCAAATGTCTTAGGTTGACCAAATCACAAAATTCACAACAATGTGTAGGCGATAAGATTATCACACTTTTAATGTTTTCCAAAAGAGTCATCATTACAAAAGCCACTTTTCATTAATGTCTTTAAGGGGAAAACGGTAAATAGATAGTATAAGATGGGTAAATAGGGAAATAACTAATTAATGTGCATAGATTTCCTATATATGAAAAGAAACAAAAAAAAAAGTGGATAGGAAACCAAGAAGTAACATGTCTGATTTCTTGCACTCCTTCATTTCATATGTATTACCTTCCACTTGATATATGCAGAAAATAGACAACAAAGCACTATCATAGAATTAAAAAAAATGCTTGCTTGAAGTTAAAGTGTCACACCTGTAAAAGAAGAAACCGAAGTTCTTTGCTGCTGCAACAAGAGCAGCCTCATCAGGTGATGCTGCTTGATACTGAATACGTTCGGGGGACTCATCACCTTCAGTGAGTACAGTGTGACAAATTGCAAGGCATCTGAAGAATTCCTGCACAAAAATGCATACTTTTTATTATTCCTACCACCCTGCTTTATGTGTCAAAATCACTGCTTAGATTGCCAATGAGATTATGTTATGACTAGATAAAGTTAAATAAATATTTCAAAATAAAAATTACACAACATGATAGATTGACAAGCTATTCCATGATGTGAATGTTGATTTCACTCCAATGTAACAATGTGACATAACAATTGCAATTATCTCAAATCATTATTGTCTCATGGTATTTACCATGGAAGTGAAGAAAACCTATAAATCTATGATGATTTTGACAGTTCTTGAATTGGTTACCACATGAAGGCATCTTGCTAAAAATGTTGACACTGTATTATCTTTATGAAATTTATAGATAACTAAGTAGTAGTAATTTTTAAACAGTTAGTTGACGGAAAAGTTCATGACACCAACCAAATTTGTGTGAATTAAAGTGATGATTAAAATTATATATTCCAAACTTGCATGGAATACTCAATATAAAACATTTATTTATAGTTAGGCTGGGATAACTGTTGGGAAGTGAACTATGGGCGGTAAAATGGGATATTAAGAGTAATAGCAAAATCACAATGTGAACATTGTGATTTTGCAAAAATCACAATCTGAAATGAGTTGGGAAAACTCGTATTTAGAGAACTTGCATCACTCTTTTTGCTAGAGTACTATGAGATGCTTAACATTAAAGATTATATAATATGAAATATCTTAGAAATTCGTGATAAAGTATAGAAATCAATTTAATTATATCAATATAGTGGTCTTAGTTTTACTCGCATTATGGTTTCCTATTCATTTCGACCCCAAACTCTTTAAAGTTACTATTCTTATTGGGTTTGATCTCATTGAATATTTATTTCTCAATATGTGTATGGCAAAAGTCTCTAAACGTTCTGTGGTTGTCATTAAAAAAATCATATCAATGAAAATACTCCATAGTAGTTTATTATTCAAAATGTAACAGAGTCAGCTGTCCTGGACGTGACTCCTTAGTTTATGTTGAAGTTTTCTGTCACAAACAGTACCCACAAAGGGATGTTCTTTGCTTCGTCCCCTTTTCTGGCAGTCAACTACAAAAACCAGCAGCGCCATGATTTTCCTAACCTACCAGTGACTATATAGATGGAAACTCGTCCCAGTGAACTCTCACCTGCTACCTTGCTGCAGCTCCAACCTCACGCTCTGGCACATAAGGTTGTTTTGACAAGGTTTATCTCACTCCGATGACTCTGAGTTGAAAACTTTATAGTTTTAAAGCAACTTTAATTTTTCATATTTTAGTGTGCACTTTCGGAAAAGTAGAAAAAAACAATGGAAAAGGGGAATGAAAAAAAAACTTCAATGTTCATGGTTAAATTATCTTGTAATTTAAAGTTAAATAAAGTTCAAGCTGAGGATGCTTGAGTCAGTTGAGTGGGCTCAATCAAATTCAAGTAAATTTCAGTTTCAGAGAAGTTCAAGTGTCAAGTGTAGTTAAAATGTCCAAGATCAAGTACAAATTTGGATTCAAGAGAAGTTTGAGTTCCAAAAGTATAGGAATATAGTAAGGCTCTGTTTGCAAACACTACTCAAAAGCACTTTTGACTTTTTTCCTCTGAAATAAGCTAAAATGGTGTTTGCAAATGACTCATTCTGCTCATTTTAAGCAGTTTTAAGTCAAAAGTGGGAAGCATCCCTGGAGATACTTTTACTTGCTTCTAGGTTATTTGGTAAGTATTTCAAAGATTGAGGATAAATTTTATCCGTAAAGTTATTGCAGATATCCTAAATTATCCCTCCACAAAACAATCTCCCCCGATCCATCTTTCTTCTCCGGGCTGTCCATCTCCCTCATCGGATTTCTCCATCCAGATAGTGGTTAAAGGGCTGGGGATCTAACCAAGCATCTGTTGATGAATCAAGGAGGAGGTAGGGAGGAAGAGAAGAAGAATTTGAGCGTGGAAGTAGAAATTAGGAAAGACCAGAGAAACGAGCTCTTCCACCGCCGGGTCCCCGCCGCGACAGTAGACTCCCGTCCTCCTCCAAAAAACCCCAACAAGCAAAATTTGTCCAAGAAGCTAGGCGAGAACCTTTCATCCGCTAAAAATCAGCGCTATCCCAGGCAATACGCTCTTCCGAACAAGGATTTGATGGTGTCATACTGTCATCACAAAACCTGTCATTGGGGGTTGAATCGCCGCACGCCGCGCCCTTTACTGAAGAGTCACTCAGTTGGGGTCTGTAACGAAGTCCCACGCCATTTTTGGACTGATGTTTTGAAATTTGAACAAAGTTATTTTTGCCATTTGACAATACATTACACAAACAATCACTTTTTATGAAACACTTCAACTTTTACATTTTAATTAAAATAACTTCTATTTCCAGACACTACGTAATTTTACTGTGAATCACTTTTTCAATAATCTCTTAAAAAAACCACTTTTGAGAAGTAAAAGCAATCGCAACACTCCCTAAGCCTAGTTTCAGAAGTAGTATTATGGTTTACTATTCCCATTAGGTTTATAGTTTAGGCTTCCTGTTCTTATTAGGTTTAGGCTCGTTATTTCTCGACATACGCATTGTCAGTCTTCAGAAATGCAGAAGTAGGGAGTTAAAAATCATCATATCGACCAACATATTAGTTTATTAAACAACAAGGAGAATATGTAATAAAGTCTGCCCCATGTGTACGACTTGTTGCTCATTGAACTTAAAAATGAGGAGGATAAAGGAATAAGTGAAGAGAATTCAATAAGATTCTCTACGTTAGAAAGCAATAGCTTTTGCAGGATGTAGCTAAGTACCTTGCATGCATCCGAATTTGGTTCATTTCTCCAAGCACCTTGCATTATTCTAGCATCAGAGAAATTAAAACCTTTATCTCTCACTGCATTAGATGATCTCTGAACCTGTTGAAATTTCATGGCATAATTTTAATGAAACTACATTTAATTCAATTTTGTGTGTTTTAAGAATTAATCATTATATAAAAAGCTATACTTACCCCCAATCCGATACCATTTCTCTGTGAAGTGCCTATTTCTATTTCACTGACACCAGTGCCATATACCTCTCCTCCAATCGAGCACTTAAAAAACTCCATCATATTTCTAGTAAGTGTCCCAGTTTTGTCTGAAAATATGTATTCCACCTATCCAAAGATAAGTTACAATTAGTTACTCACCATTCACTTGGTCAAAAGCATTACAAGATTTAAATAGATGGAGACGAGAGTGATACGAGCATCACCAAGCTGTACAAAAATAATAATGATCAATTGCTTTAACAATCTCCCATACTCTAAACCTGGGCCATTACCTGTCCAAGTTCTTCATTCAAATTAGATGTCCTTGCTTGTGCAGGAGTATTACTCTCAGCATGGTACATGTTTACGTCATTATTGATGAATTGATTAGATTGAATAAATTTAATCATCTGAAAGAAAAAACAATTTTAGCTAGGAATTGAAGCTGTCACAAGTATAATGCCAGTTGCCAAGAAGATGATGTAAAAGCTATGGGGAATAAATACCTCAACAGAAACATATAGAGATATCGGAATAATAGGAGAATAGAGAGTAATTAAGGTGAACATAGTTAAAGTGGCAACCTGTGCAGCCAAAGAAACATAACAAAAACGCAAAAAAAATTATTATATGCAGTATGTGAGAGATCAGCATAACCAACACATGGAAAATGTTGCAAGCATCTTGATCATTACCATGATACGATTAGTAGGATTGAATTGTGGATCAGAATAATTATCAAACCGCAAGTAAAAATACTTGCTATTAATGAACAGACCACTGAAAAATTCAAGAATGACAAATGTTATAAATGTTGAGATACAATTTAAATTAACATGGAAAGTTCAATTGTATAGGGCATCAGAAAATGGAGCATTCAAGAAGTAATTAAACCTTCCGATGGATCCCAAGACACACATGCAGAACAGAGCACAAAAAAGCATGAGAATTAGTTTGTCAAGTTTCTTTTCTAAAGTGCTCCGTTTAGAAGGAATTTTCATAGCATTCATCATGACCTGCCAAATCATCATTGACAGCAGAAATCAATAGAAAAAAACTATGTAATATGAGGATACAAAAAACAATAAACACAATGATGCAGGAGTGCCTCTTATATATTTTTATCATTATTATTTTCACTATCATCATTGTTGTTGTCACTATTATTATTATCACCAGTTCCCTTTATTAGAATTGCTTTCATATTATTACTGAAGTTTTCTGAATATTATTTCCTTGAATTCATTTACAAGAAGTACATAAGCTATTTATACAGATAGGAATCCTGAGAGAGTCTATTCAGCACCCTAGGTGACTGTCTAAATACTAAACATAAATGATTGAGAACTGAAAAGACAGCAGCTATTAAATACAACCTGAAGCACTAAAGATACATAATTACAGTAATAATAAGGAAAATAAATCCTAGATTAATGATGTCTCTTCGTTTTATCAACACTCCCCCTCAAGCTAGGTTTGTAGATATCCGTCATGCCTAGCTTGACAATAAGACCCTGGAACCTAGGACTGTGCAGAGGTTTGGTAAACACATCTGCAACTTGATCTTCTGAGGGAGTGTAGCTTAGTTCGATCAGACCTCCTTCAACCTTTTCTTTGATAAAGTGCCTATCAATCTCAATATGCTTGGTCCGATCATGTTGGACTGGATTATGAGCTATGTTGATTGCTGATTTGTTATCACACCTCAATTCCATTGGTCCTTTCCACTTGATTCGTAAATCTAAGAGAATAATTCTGATCCATAGAAGTTCACATAAGCCATGGGCAAGAGCTCTTAGCTCAGATTCAGCAGATGATCGTGCCACAACATTCTGTTTTTTGCTTCTCCATGTCACGAGGTTTCCTGCTAGGAAAACACAGAGACCAGTAGTTGACCGGCGGTCAACGAGGGAGCCACCATAATCTGCATCAGTGAAGGCTTGGACTGATAATTGCCCACCCTTCCTGAATATTATCCCTTGCCCTGGACTTCCTTTTAGGTAGTGAAGAACCCTATAGGCTGCTTCTAGATGTGGTTTCCTTGGATCATGCATGAACTGACTCAAAACACTAACTGCATAGGCAATGTCAGGTCTAGTATGAGAGAGATAGATAAGTTTGCCACACAAGCGCTGATACATTGATGAATCAACCTTGGGTTCATCAGTAGCAAGTCCAAGCTTGTGATTAGGATCCATAGGTGCATTAACCGGTCGACAAGCACTCTTACCGGTCTCATTTAACAAATCTGTAATGTACTTTTGTTGGCTGATAAAGATGCCTTCAGATGAGCGAGCAACTTCAATTCCAAGAAAGTATTTTAGAGGGCCAAGAGACTTCATCTCGAATTTGGATTTCAGCTGCCCCTCAAGACGTTGTTTCTCAACTGGATCATTACCCGTCACAATGATGTCATCCACATATACCAAAAGAATAGTGACTCCATTTGGGCGAGAGTGTTTGTAAAAAAGAGTATGATCCCCTTGGTTTTGACTATACCCAGCAGCAAGAACAACCTGTGTGAAGCGGTCAAACCAAGCACGAGGGGATTGCTTGAGACCATAGAGGGCTTTTTTTAAATGACATACATGTGTAGAGGTTCTTGTTGATGTTTTATTAAAGCCTGGGGGAATGTACATGTAGATCTCATCATGCAAGTCACCGTGGAGAAAAGCATTCTTGACATCAAATTGCAATAAAGGCCAATCAAAGTGAGATGCCAAGGATAGTAGGATACGGACAGTATTGAGCTTAGCTACAGGAGCAAAGGTCTCTTGATAGTCAATCCCATACGTCTGAGTGTATCCTTTAGCCACAAGACGAGCTTTGTACCGCTCAAGAGATCCATCAGCCTTGTATTTGACAGTAAAGATCCACCTGCAACCAACAACATGCCTCCCAGGAGGTTTAGTCACAATATCCCAAGTATGGTTCTTTTCAAGAGCTCTAATTTCCTCTTGCATAGCATCCCTCCATTCTTTCTTTCCTAATGCCTCAGAAACAGAGTTGGGTATGGGAATTTCATTAAGTCTCTGAACAAACAAGGCATGTGAAGGAGAGAAGTTATCAATGGTAACAAAATTAGCAAGAGGGTATAGAGGTGTTTTGGTACATTGACGTACACCCTTGCGTAAAGCAATTGGCGGAGATGGTGGTGGAGAAGAAGAGACATTACCTGGGTCAGCCAATTGGTCATGCGTCAACAATGGAGTGAACCTGTTTTTCCTTGAGTACACTTTTGTCACTGGTAGAGGAGAAGATGGGTCATGAGTGGTGGATTTAGTAGGTGTAGGAATGGGATGATCTGGTGGTGTATTTGATTGAGGTTCAGGTGATGTTGAAGACTGTTGGGAAGTAGGTGAGGTTGCTGACACATCTAAGGAAGGTGATGGATGATCATGTGGTGGTGGTGGTGATGGGATGTCTGGTGATAAAGGCTTAGGAGGGTAGGAGATTGTATGTGGTGGAGAAGATGTAATAGTATAGGTGGGCAGAGGTGAAGGATGTGGAGTATCTTGGGATACAGGGAGAGAAGTAGGAGTGTAAAAAGGTGTGTCTTCGTGAAAGGTCACATCTGCACTGGTGTATGTCTTTCTGGTTGTAGGATTATAGCACTTATATCCTTTCTGAGTTGGAGAATAACCAAGAAAGATACACTTAATAGATCGTGGGTCCAATTTTCCCCTATGAGGCGGAGGAATATGAACAAATGCAGTACACCCAAACACCCTTAGATCAAGATCAGAAGAAATTCTGGTTTGAGGAAAGAAATGACGGAGAGATTCAAGGGGTGACTTATTTTGGAGTACCCGACTGGGAATTTTATTGATGAGATGACATGCTGTGAGTGTGGCTTCCCCCCAATAGTGTTTAGGCATATTTGATTGAAACAATAAAGCCCGAATGACGTCTAGGAGATGGCGATTTTTTCTTTCTGCTGTGCCATTCTGTTGTGGTGTGTACGGACAAGAGGACTCATGAACAATGCCTTTTGAGAGGAAATAAGAGGAAACGGTTTGATTGAAGTATTCAAGAGCATTATCAGTGCGGAAGCGTTTTATTGTGGCGGAGAACTGATTATGAATCATATTGCAAAAGATAGGAATGATGGAACTCACCTCACTCTTGTTTTTTAGCAGAAAAACCCACATAAAACGTGTACAATCATCAATAAATGTAACATACCACCGGGCACCAGATATATTAGCAATTGGAGCAGGACCCCAGACATCACTATGTATAATATCAAAAGGAGAACAACTGATTGTATTACTTCTGGAAAAAGATACACGAGACTGTTTAGCAAGTTCACAGACATCACATTGAAATGTAGAAACATCAATACTACTAAAAAGACTGGGAAACATGGTTTTTAGGACATGAAAAGAGGGATGACCAAGACGCTTGTGGTGAAGCCAAATAGTGTTGGTATTGGCTGTGATTGTGGTAAGAGCTTTTTGTGGAGGTTTGGAGACAAACAGTGCATCAAGGTAGTACAGGCCATCTCTTTGTTTAGCAATTCCAATCGTCCTCCCCGTGTGTAGATCCTGTAATAAACAGTGGGAAGGGAAAAAAATGGCAGCACAATTAAGATCAACTGTGAGTTTGTAAATAGAAGCAAGGTTCATAGCCAGGTTTGGGACATGTAGGGTGTTTTTCAGATTTAATTTTTCAGAAAAAACAACCGTACCAAGTCCCGCAACCTTTGTAGGTGTCCCATCAGCAGTAGTAATGTGCGTGGATGTAAAACATGGATGATAATTAGAGAGTAAAGAGGGTATGGCAGTCATATGAGATGTGGCACCTGAGTCTAATATCCATTGGGATTGTGAACTCTGTTCCGAAGCATTAAGACAAAAAATAGTAGAGGTTTTACCTTGCAGGGCCAAAGAGCTATGACCAGAACCATTTGAGTTATTAAGAGACTGTAACATCATACGAATTTACTTTAATTCCTCCTGGGAAATGGGCCAAAGATTAGTAGAGCTCTCAACAATAGTGGGAGTGACTGAGTTGGCACGTCCAGCACTCATTCCACGTCTGTCTTGGCTTTTCCTTTCTTTCTGTAGATGAGGATAAAGTTTCCAGCATGTATCCACATTATGGTTGGATCGCTTGCAATGATCACACCATCTTCCTCCCTTACTACCCTTAGTTTCCTTAACATCTGAAGGAGTAGATTTGGTAGCAAGAGCTGTACTGTCAATCAGATTTGTATTCATCATTATATTGCGTCTGCTCTCTTCATGTTTGATAGTGGCAATGGCAGAAGATATGGAAGGCAGAGGAGTAATGCCAAGAATTTGACCCCGAGTCTGATCATATTCGGGATTTAAACCAGACAAGAAGCAATATAGACGTTGCTGATTTATATAGTTCTTGTGAAGAGCTGCATCTGCAGCATTCGACCACTTCATCGTTTGATACTGGTCAAGTTCAGACCATCGTCGTTGGAGGTCAGTTGCATAATCTGTGACAGATTGTGAATCTTGCTTAAGATTCGTTGTTTTGAGCCATAAGTCATAGACAAAAGCGCCATCTTTAGCAACAGAGTAGGACTGCGGTATGAAATCCCAGATTTCTTTAGCCGAGTCCATGTATAAACATGTACTGCTAATGTTGGGATCCATAGAGTCCCATAACCAGACCCGTACGTTGGCATTAGTTTTCTCCCAAATAGCAGCATCAATCTCTCCTTCTTCTGGGGTAGAGACAGTGAGATAATCTTCAAGATCTTTGCCACGTAGAAGAGTGTAAACCAGCTTTGACCACCCAAGATAGTTCCTGCCATTGAGACGGTAAGATGGCGGGATAGAAGGGAGATCAAATTTCTGGTTTCGAAGAGCAAACGCGGCTGCAGTAGCAGCTGAAACAATGGTTGAGTGATCAAGGTTACTTGAGGCTGATTCGGCTTCTTTAGACATGATAAAACCCTTGATGAAGAGACTCCACCGGGAGTTAAAGAGAGAGAAGGGTAGAGACACCCAAAAAAATGACCGTTGGAGAGGTGATAGACTGACTCAAAAAAGGCTTAGACGAAACCAAGCTTTGATACCATGAAGTTTTCTGAATATTATTTCCTTGAATTCATTTACAAGAAGTACATAAGCTATTTATACAGATAGGAATCCTGAGAGAGTCTATTCAGCACCCTAGGTGACTGTCTAAATACTAAACATAAATGATTGAGAACTGAAAAGACAGCAGCTATTAAATACAACCTGAAGCACTAAAGATACATAATTACAGTAATAATAAGGAAAATAAATCCTAGATTAATGATGTCTCTTCGTTTTATCAACAATTACTATGTGTAGTAGTTTCGTATTAGTATATGTAATCTATAATCTATTCTAGTTAATGTGTAATAGCAGTACTATAGTAAGTTTAGGCATAATATAATACTGGTCCATCAAGACTGGAACTAGTATAAATAGAGGGCTCTCTTCATTAATAATATCATCAAAGTTTTGGAGTTGTTCTTTGGGGTCTTGACAAAGTCATATGCCACCTTCACTTGACTAGGTGGAGAAGTTCTTCATCTTTATTGATTCAATCTTTCTCCACTTCCCAACCAGTTCATAACAATTTGGTATCAGATCTGTTTTCTTCTTTTTTTCACCATTTCCAATGGAGCTAAAGACTCGCAATTTTTTTGGCTTGGGAATCAAATGGAATAAAGCAAACTGGCTCACTAAACTGTATGCACTTCTTTGTTATGATGCAACAGTCAGTCAATGCAATTTTCGACGCAATTTTCATCATAGGTCATCCAGAAACAGTCTCTCTGTGCTTTAGTTCAGGAGTAAGGCTGCGTACATCCGACCCCCTTATCCCACTGTAGGTGGGAGCCTTTGCGGCACTAGGGTAATGTTTTTGTTGTTTATTGTATCTGTTTTTTTCCTTGCCCCTTTCGTCTTCTTCCTTAGCTACTGTGTGTTTTCTTTTCTGTCAAGAATCTCTAGAGAAAAAAACGGACCAGATACTTCTTGCAGAGAAAACCCAGGCCTTGGAACACCACCAATACAAGAAAGCAGTTCACTGCTATCTGCCACAAATAGTTCCTGTTTTTCCGGTGGAAAGAAAAACAGAGAGATGACCAGTAGCCATAAATCAGAGAAAGAGAAGGGCTGCCGATTAAAAAATTCAGAAATAACAACTTTGCCTTATGCTCTGGCCGTGCTGCCACAATAATTTGGTTTATGTGTTTCTAGCACCTTCAGTTCTTTAAGCAGGAACAATGACAAAAGATGGCTCCACATTAATGAAATACTCCAACACGGTGCAGTTCATTACTTGCAGCGGAAAGAACTTTTATGGAGTGAACTTGGAGAACTAATGTCTCGATATCTGAAAAAATGAAAGCTATTGCAAATTTGCAATTGCCATGGATGATCTTATTGCTGCTAGTCTGCTACACAGAAACTTGATTCCGTTGTTACTCCTTAAACACAGTATTGTGTGACCGCCATGGAGGGCCTTGCTTCAGCCACGAAGAAACATTCTCCTCCCCAAAATTGCCCTCGTGGAACACACGCTTAGCCCCACGTGGAAACATTTATCCCGTGTTGGGGCAACTATAAAACAAGCCAAGGGTGTATGTTAAAGTTGGGATGAACAATGGAACCGGGACAACATTGCTGCAAACGCTTGTTTTACATTGAAATTGTGGAGCTAGAAGATAGTGATGCTAAAAAAAGTCAGATGATACCGCTGCCACCATCAGATTTGATGTTGCAGTCCACATATCTACTACTGCCAACTCCATCGCTACCATCAACCACATTGCTCTTACTGATTCAATCGTATTCTTTTCATCTCCCAACCACACTCATAGTACATAACAGATTGAAAGCTTTGTTAATTAAATTGTGTAAAACAAATATGTAATGGATGTAGCATTACAAGTTGAATTTGGCAATATTATCAGGACCTTGTTACAACCTCGTTGGTATAAGATTAAAGAAACTTCACAAAGAAAACTTTCTCGCACAATCATCTAATAGAGCTAGTGTTGCAAATTGAAGTTACACACATTACCTTTGTTTCATGCCCTGTAAAAATAACCACCCCAACAATGTAGTCGGTGTTCCTCAAACTGCACCCCTGTAAAAGTATAAAGCTAGATTATTATTCATGTACATAAACCAATCCAGAAACTTCTTTAAGAAAAGGTCAGATTAAGGATAACAGAGAATCAAAAGCATTGCCTAATGCCCTAATAGAACATGAACCATTAATGGTAGTTCACGTATGGTCCAGTACTAATAATGAATATCAATAAAATGCTTTCAGATGTTCTCTGTCTTAACAAGTGAACAAGAAATATCTCATCTTCTCTTAAGCCAATATTGCAAACATCATATGAAACTTGACACTATACGTGGTAGAGAAACATTGTACCCTTAAAAGAAGTTGGTTAGGGCTGAGTGGCAGGGTTTGCTTTTGACTTATAAGATTTCCAGTGAAGGTATACAAAGAATTGTTAGGTTCCTCACATTGTATTTCACCTGCAATTCACAAAAGGAATCTATGCCAGGTTATTTTAAACTGCAGTTCATGTCACAACATTTTCAAGTTAAAAATTAAGCTAATTAGGATGCAGTAAAATTATGTCTAATGTGTTATCTCCATCAACAATCAATAAATCCTGGTCAAGTTAACTACAAAAACGAGCCACTCTTTCTCAGCCAAAATCCACCAAGTCTGAGGAAGAGAACTTATTAGAGTTAATACTTAACATTTTGCCATAGAAAGAGCAATGATAGCAATGCTATGAAGGAGATCCCCCCACGGCTTCTGTATAGAACATGCCTTCCCTATCAACATTCACAAAAGAAGCAAATAAAAGAAAATGAAAAGCACATATGAATGTGCTTGTCCTAGACAAACTAGACCAACACTTACCTAGATGATTTGACCAAAATAAGGTGATATCAGTTTCATAAATGATATTTCTCTTGAATAGATAAGTGCTTCATTGAGCTGATTTGAGCCTAAAAGTTTACCCACATGATGGTTATAATTTGGGACGAGGCGGAGGCAATGCGAAAATGGGTTGAAGTAGTCGACCTATGCAATGGTTTATAACACATATGGGTTTATAAGTTCAATTGTATAATTGAACTTATAGCTTCACAAACCTTTTCATTTCTATTTATATGTAAACACTTTTCAATGCATTCAAAGTGGACAATTAGAACAACTCTTGTACCGCGTTAAACTTGGAGTATAATCAATGTGGAAATGGGTCAAAGTAGAGTCCAATGCATATATTAGGTCTGAATTCATATAAGTCCAACCAAAGTTAAGAAATTCAATCCAGCATTAACTCATACCATAATAAAAATCCTATCTCTCTCTATTTTTTAGTGTGTGGACACTCTTTAGAATTGTCCAATGTATTATGAGTAAAATAATAACCCTGACTCGCATAGGTGTAATCCAATTTGTAGGTTCTTGTGAATGCGTGTCTTGAGACTCTTGACTGCATGTCTTTCTAGACATTAAAATTGTACCAATGCTAATAAACAAAGATATGAACAATAAAAAAACGTGCAAAGGCAGCTGAAAGTCAAACCTTCAAATTCAGCCACTTTTTCAGGAGTCACATAATCCCAAGTCTTCTCCAAAGCTTTTCTGATCTTTAAATTGGTTTCCCCATCCAAATTAGCTGTCTGCAATACAATGTCTGAGAGTGTGCGATGGAAGAAGATGGAAACACATTGAGATGAGATGCCAAGTATAAGCATTTAGTATGTCTAGAATATATGTTCCGTTAAAATTTAGAATTCAAAGTATATTTATCCCTGCCCAAGTTGACTAGATACAAATACCATTGTAGGGAAAAGGTGACAGGCATTACTTTTGAAAAGGCAATGACAATAAGAAAAACATTATTCAGATGCACACCATACAACCTCAAGATAGCAGACACCATCAGGATTAGTACTGGCAAGAAACAATAGGTCTGCAGGAAAGAACTCATCTTGCTTAACCTGCAAGAAGAGTAACAATGACACAAATAAACCTCAGTAAAACATACTAAATGGGGCATCAATTCTAAATGCAACAAATTTTCAGGTGCTTCTATTTGCTGAAGATATCTATTCAGTATGTAAGTTATTTTCTTGTTTACTTTGTCTATCAAAATATTCTGCCCTTACAAAAACATTCTCTAAGTATTCTATTTTGGTAATTCATTTTAAATATATTTATTATGGAACACATTTAGTAACATAATAACTCTTTTGATACGAAGGTAGATAAACTTGAGCCTATTGCTCATTAGTTCTTGAGTTCTGTAATTTTATTGCCAGAAAGTAAATGTACCGCCAGTCTGCATATTACAATATTAATGCATTGGAACTTTGGCAAACTCAACATCTGGACACATACCCCATACTCAACACTACATGAAGTCCATTTAGTAAACAATTTATGAGCTACTCTGCTCCTGTTAAAAGTATGAATCAAACCAAGTGTGTAAAAACACTATTATGAATCGCAGTAGTTTAGATAAGCTATAACATCTTTTTCATATTTAATGCTGTTTTTCCTACTGTTTCCCCTTTCAAAGATATTTAAGCTATTTACCTGTTCCTCCTTTCAACAGCATTTCACCTTTTCCTAAAAGACCCCGTGATTTATTTATCCGGTATCACAAATAATCTATTCCATTTTATGTTCAAATATGTCAAAAGCATCGCAGTATACTGTAGCTGATCAATCTACGAAAAGCATAATACAATTTCATATAGATTGTAGTTAGCTGTAGATAAAGGTAACAGGTTCTCCTAAAAAGTAAAAACTACAAGAAATAAAGAGCAAGTAGGAGATTGTTTGTACAGTGCATTTACCCTCACAATGTCTCCAACCTGAAGCTTCTTCCAAGGCACACTCAGCCATTGCCGGCCTCCCAAGATATCTACTGGAGCATTATTAATCAACATGTCATTCTGAAAACGTTTCTGTTCACCAATACACAAGAAGAGAGGAAAGATTTGTGTGAGCTCTTGAAACATAATAATTGCTTAGAATATTGAATTGGAAAATGTGAAAGGTGTCGAGAAGTCAGTAACCACATGTAAGATGAAGGGTTTGTAACATTAAGAGAGGAAGAATGAAAATCAGAAAACAAAAAAAGATCATAAAGAACATTACATAGATAAACAATGCTTTAGATGGAATGCCTTCAAGAGGCTATATAGCATCGCTTCAATAATTCATTTTTTTGTGTATCTATCGCTATGCCCTAAGTGTGTGACACGTAATGAAGCTTGGGGTATTGATATGCTCTAGGTGTTGCCTATAAGTGCACATATGTGTGTGATCATGTTCAGCCTTAAAGTCAAGAATTTAGTAAGAAGTAATGAAAATTACTCTTCAATGATATTTTGTTTCTCTTACTTATGCTTTCATCTCTTCGGAAAGTGGTGTTTATTAGCTGCCAGATCTTCCAATCTTAACATTTTCAAACCATCTCATTTAACATGATATCGGATCTACCATAGCCCATATTCTCACTCAACACATATCAAGGCAAACAAGTTGAAATCCATCATTTGGATTTAAGAAGAATGTCATGAGGATTACCGCATAGACTGTAGGATCTAAGTATCTGAAAGACAAAAAAAATGACATATGTATTTTTGATTTGTTGGGTACGGTTGCCTACGAGTAAATATACAAATATGCTAGAATTGTCGTATTTTTGGAGTTTTGGTAAGCTATTGTCTTCAGACATAGTGACATGGAATATGTACGGTTGGGTACCAGTTCCACTCACATGTTTTTCAGGTCACCCGGAAGACTGTTGACTTCCTCTGTGTGCAGCAGGTTTTCTATTCTTGGGTGGGTGACCCTAGTTATTCATATTATGCCTTCTCCAGTAGCGTGCTAATGATAATTATTTGTAACCCTGAACTTGTATTTCCACTATATTGTGGCGGTAAACTCTCATTGCCTTATATAACCTTATTAAGTGTGTCACGACATCCTTAGCATGGTTATACGTGATGGTCTATTCCTCGGTGATCATAGGGCATGACAAAGTTCAAGTAAATACGAGTCAAAGTCAGGTTATAGTCAAGTTTCAAAGGTAAAAAAGCTTCAATTTTAAGTTTTTTGAAGTTCAAGTTTCAATTTTTGAATATGAAGTTCAAGTTAAATTTGAAGGGGAACTTGGTGCTTGCACCCCATGATTTACCCCAACATTTAACTTTGCATCCCATATTTGTTTACATTTAAAACTCACCACCCAGTGAGGTACACAATCAAAAATTAAGATAAACTACAGAATGCAAAGGATAACAAATGGAAGCAAATTATTAGTAGAGATGAGCCACTCCTGGGTGCATGACGAAATAAGGAAAAACTTGGGATGCAAAGTCAAATCATCACAGCAACTTAATCCCAACTATTTAGGATCATGACGATAATTTTAGTGCCAATATTGTACGCCAGATGACATTCATGTCGTTATCTTCGATTCTTCATAAGAATGAAGAATGGGATAAAAATTCTAAAAACCGTCATTATCATAGATAACTTCACATGCATGGAATGTATCAGCAGATGGCAATAAGTTGAGATATTTGCTAGCATCATATCCGTAGTCCTTACATGATTGATATCAAAAGATCAACATGCAAATCATGGAACAAAACCAAAGACCAACATGCAAATAATGCAAAATCAAAATTTGGGATTAAACATGGGGTGCAAACACCTATTATCCCATATTCAAATGAAGCCATCTGTGATTCTGTATCAAACTTGGAGCATATGATGGCCTGACTTGAGAGGGTATTAAATTATTTTAAAATTCTTTTTGTGAGTGTCTATCAATATCAAAACGCCCATAGTGTGTAAACATGTTATCTATTTAAGGATGTGGATATGATATATGTGTTGCCCATGTGTTATACATGTGTGTGTGATCATTGTAACCTTGATGTCAACTGTTCTTGTACTAAGTATTAAAATGTTTGTATTACTACCACTATATTTGTTGCTAATCAATCCTTATTTCAGTTTCCACCTGCCATATCTTCATATCGTAAATTTTTAAATGCTGTTTTCCACGGTACAAAAAGAGTCTTGATTCTTGAATCTGCTTATTTTACATTTGTAGTTGACTGTTTGGGACTGTCTTCAATTGACTCTTAAATTAAGAAAAATAGTCCAATAGATTAAAGGTAGCAAACACTTCAATCCTAAATCATCAACTCCAGTGCATAAGGAAAATTTAGAAACTGGTACTTACCCAATCCTCCCACGCCTCTTTTATAAGAGAAACAAGAAGCACCAGGCTCAAAGGAAGCACATTAGTGATTGGACTTACAGGACTGCACCAAAACAAATGTCATACTGACATAGTATCATCATACATACTAAAAAAGGGCAGCCTGGTGCACATTGGCATCCCTGCAAGGCTAGGGTCCGGGGAAGGGTCTCACCGCAAGGCTGTGTATGGGGGCAAGCCTTCCCTTGTCAATTTTTCACAAGAGACTGCTCCCTAGACTTGAACCTTTAACCCCTTAGCCAAGGGTCACGCAGCACTTAGCAGCAACACCTTAATTGATACGCCAAGGCTCCCCTTCATCATCATTCATACTAAGATTCAAGAAAAAATATGCATGTGTATGGTTTTAAACGGTTTTCCTTTAAACTGCAGTCATCATAGACCCAAAAGAAAGTATACCTCACTGGAGTGCATGACAAAATTGAGATCATAAGAAAGTAGAGATTAGCCACCCGCCTGAACTGTCAGCATAACACATGGTACAACATATCAGATAGAAGTATGCAAAAAAGCAATGTTGAATGTAATAGCCTAATAGGTTAATCCACTTCCATTTCACATCTGACAAGTGTAATGTATATAAGCAATGATGAGAGAAACAGAATTAGAGGAAAGATTAGAAACACATATGCTTATAAAAGTACTGTAAAGATTAAAACACTGCCCAATGAGCAAATATACTTGTTTATACGGAGTATTACATATGCCACTTTGGTGAACAGAGCACCAGGTTCCAATATTTTGGGTCCAGGGATAAAAATGATAATGATATATTCTAAGTAGGCTTGGTTTTATGTCCTCCTACTTTGTCTCTGTTTATCCTTGGATAAAAAAAATTAAAAAAATTAGTTAAAGAGTGAAGTTGATACAGTGAAGTCAAACTTCTCTTTTCATGCATAACATTTTTATTTCATAGGCGGGATACGAAGTAAGATTCATCAAGAGCATCAAGACTTAATATTTACTTCATTTGTAATTTCATAATTTGTAATAAAATACCTGTTCAAACAAGCCCTTCGGTATAAAAGTAAGAACATCATACTTTGTAGTTGATACAGAATTGCCCTAAAAATGAAAAACAAAAGTAAAATGAAATTAGAGTAAGGCAACTAGTGTACTGATTGGACACTGCAATTTAGATTTCCTTGGACAAAATAATCAATCGATACATTCATGTTCAAAACATGTTTTTGTTAACAAAAACCTCTATTTTGCCCCAATGCTATCCCATTTGACTGTATTAAAATATCTACCTCATTCTCATTTTCTTAAATCGCTACATTAAATTTCTTGTTTCACAAGGAAGAATCGCTATAAAGTATTTGTAATTCTTTTGCATGCAATTTAAACACATTTTTAATTCCTTGCATTGTTATCAGAACGCAATGGCGATGACATGTTAACGAACTGTAATAATTTTCATTAAGTTTGATACATGAATTATATGATTCCAAAATCTAGGGTCAATTTGGATCCTATGAGTTTGAAATATGAATTATGATTCCCACCAATATAGAATGCATTGGTGCATCCTCATAATATATGAAGGATGACATGACCTTAAGAAAAATAGAAATCATTTACATGGACCCCAAGCAAGACACCGCTACTATGAGGCCATTGCTTAGTTTATGGATGTGTTTATACATGATATCAAACTAATAAAGATACAGAATGATGCAGACCTGAGACCCTAAAAAAACTCATCTAGTTTCCTTTTCCATCATTCTCCAGCTATTCAAAAACCACTTATTCCAGGTAGGGGTGGGTTCGGTTCTTGCGATTCGGTTTTGACCTAAAACCAAATATAGAATCAAAGTAAAAAGTTCGGTTCGGTTTCGGTTTGGTTCTACACTCCAAAACTTGGAACCACGGTTTAATTGGTTTGGTTTGTTTCGATTCGGTTTCGGTTTTTTCGGTTTTTTTACCAAAAAATTATCATTTGATTTAAAATTGATATAATACTTTGAGGGATCAAACATATATTACATAAAGAATGCAAGCACACTACAACAAATAAAATAAAAATGAAAATAAATAAATATGTCATGAATTATATGAGTATGCGAGAGAGATAAAAGTGTATATTATTAATTTACATTGTTTGTGACTAGTTCAAAAAATGTTCATGAGTATATACGTTATATGTGATATAGTTGAGATAAATATTTATTGTTTCATCAATACGAATTCTTTAAGTTAAATAAAAATAAAAGTTAATTAATACTAATAACAAGTAAAAACATATTATCAGTATAGCTACATTATTACGTGCAATGAATGTGTAAATGAATTCACAAACTAAACTAAACATAACAAACATTATTTCTCTAGCACAAGAAAATCAAAAACTATTAATGATATTAGGATTAGTTAGGATTAATGCTTAACAATGGACAAATAAATTTTACTCCGTATATTTTAACTAGTTCGGTTTGTTCGTTTCGGTTCGGTTTTGAAGGGTAAAAACCAAAACCGAACCAAACAACTATGGTTCGGTTCGGTTTTTTACATTTGATTTCGGTTTGTTAGCGGTTTGGTTTTATTTGGCTACGGTTCGGTATGATTTGATTGGGTTTTCGATTTTTCGGACCCGGCCCTAATTCCAGGTATCATCCTGGAATTCAACCATTAGACACCAGTAAGCGCTAAAACTTAACTTCAAATATACCAAATCATCATTCCCACGAGCTCACATTCCCTCTCAATAAAAATTCGATCACCCCAAATGACATCCGAAGACATTTTACACAATAACATTATAATGATTATGCTTAAGATGTCAAAGAAGCTGAAACCTTAAAGTCAGCTATGGCCGTGGTTTCAGGATCATTGCAAAACACGGTTCGATAACCTGGGGCTTGAGGCTGGATCTTCCCAAGTCGCACAGTTGGAGACGGAATACGGCCCGTCACCGGCGTTTCATCGCCTTCGGCGCCGGTCAATCTAGACCCTTTTGATCCGTCCATATTATTACAGTTCCGCGACAAACGGAATAAAATGCAGGGCTTTTCCAATATTGCAATTCATGAAGGAATGACCAGCAGAATGTTTTCCCTGCAATCTCATAACTTTTCAACCGTCTTTGTTCATTCCCCAAAATCTCAGTTATCACAAAGAAATGATGAAAAGGCCGTTTACCCATTCACATGCCTCAATTTCGTTATTCAAAAAAGGAACTTTAATCTCTGTTTCATGGAGCGCGGTTCTGCGTGTGTGACTACTCTGCTCGTCATTCTGTTTGGAAGAATGACTACTCTGCCCGTCAGCGGTTGAAATGGCGCGTCGAGATGTGTGATGATTGTGTACGTTCACTCGGAAGTTCTTGGTCGTCAAAAGACAAATGGGCTGATTTGTTAGAAATTTGAATTCTGTCTGAAGCTACTACATCTACAATTGGCTCATTCTGTTTATTTAAAAAATATATTTTTTTTATTAATAAAATAAAGAAAAAAGTATATGAAAAATAGTTAAAATGGTCATCTATAGTAACTTCAGCCAATACAGTCAGAAAAGTAACTCAAACCTTACATTTTCTGCTTATTGAACAATTCCGCGCTCGAAAGCAAAAGTTACGTGTTTGGTGAAAAAATTAGTTGGTAAGCCTGATAAGCCGAAAAACAGTTTCGCCAAACGGCCTCTTACATTATAATTTGACAATGTAAAGATTTTGCCCGCTAAGATTTCGACCCTGGATTGATTTTTTAGTGGCAAGAAAAAATCAATTCATTTCCATACTAATTATAATTTGAGTTTTTATACACCTCCGTAACATTTATATCTTCATGTTTAAAAGTGTGAAATAAGAATATTGAAGAAAAAAATATTGAGGATATGATGGTAAGATAGTGAAATAGTGAGCTGGAATGAATGACAAATCCAAAAAAATAATTGTAATAATGTATCGTTTTCAAAATTATTGAGGATTGTTTAGGTTTATTCCTTCAACCCGTAGGCCCAACACACGACCCAAGGGTTTCGAATGGAAGAAGTATTGAACTAGATGCAGAAACAAACAAGAAGGGTCCAATAAGAAGTCTTAATACACTGAGTTCCTTCTGGATGTTCGCCCTCTAGAATTTTCCTTCTCGATGCTTGGCTCGACATACTTGGGAAGACCGGTCCCTCAAAACCCGACTCCGCTTCCTTTGGATGTTCGACCCCTAGAACCTCGGCCTAAGATTGTCCAGCCTCGTCATGCGCGACTCGGGGTGCCCCGACCTCGTCATACTCAGCGACAACCTTCAGCCTGAATTCTTAGGGACGTTCGACCTCCGGATGCTAGGTTGGGCTTCCTTGGAACGTTATGACTTAGATACGCTCAGCCTTGGCAGGCTCAGTCTCTGGATATGTTGCGCGTCTCACGGCCCTCAGTCGTGAGGCTCATCTCGTGGCCCTCGGCCTCTTCGTGGACGATGCTTGTCGCCAAACCCTCAGCCTCTGAAGTGGAGTTGCTCGTCTTTGCTACGATAGTCCTCCCCAAGATTCATTTTGAGCATCCTTCGTTATCCGTCTTTCGGATCATGACCTTTATCTGCACAGTGAGCCTGACCGTACACTAGACACGATGGCGCTGAGGGGGCGATTGTACTGCATAAAACGGTGGTCTCCATCCTGGGAGGCATGGACGAGCCGACCGTGAGCGGGATACAATGGTGTTGAGGGGCCGATCGTACTGCATAAGACGGTGGTCCTCATCCTGGGAGGCATGGACGAGCCGACCGTGAGCGGGATACGATGGCGCTGAAGGGCCGATCGTACCGCGAAGGATAATCATCTCATGTCGGGCAAATGGTTCCAGATGCGTCCGTACTCGGCATTCATCTCATGATGGGTACAAACGTCCCCAGGACAATGTTTCCAGATGCGCTGGTTGGTCACCCCAGGTGCCCAGAGTATTGGAGCCGTACGTCGCCACTGTGGGGATGATTGGCCTTTTGGCGGGCAATTTCCATTTTTTTGAACGTCACTTTCCTTCCCCCTATGATCCTAAAGCTACTTGGTTCAATGCATCTTTCATCGAAGCTCATGAAGGGGCTCTGAAATACCTTGACGAGAAGCAGGAGGAGGACGAGCGGAAGCGGGGCGAGGAGGATAAAGGCGACCGATGATTCTTCCGGGCAGCGGTCAAGTTTGATTCTTCCCTTTATATTCTCCTTGGTGTATCTCTTTTGTTCCGATTTGCCTTCCGCACTGCTAACGAAGCGAATGGTATTCTAATTTCATTCGACCACCTTCTCGTCGGTCCTCCGCAGTTCTGGCATTTGAGGTTGTGCTGTGTTAGGCCGCCGGTCTTGATGAAGAATAGGTCTATCCCTTTCGGGACTCCCTGGTGCCCCTCCCTTCTTTTTTTTGAGGGGTCTTCGTTTTCGCTCAACCACCTTCTCACCGGTCCTCCGTGCTGCCCCTTGGTCTTATGCTGCGCGAGACTAATGATCTTGATGAAGAATAGGTCTATCCCCTAGAATTCCCTGGTTTTCGTTCAACCACCTTCTCGTCGGTCCTCCACAGCTCTGGCATTTGAGGTTGTGCTGTGTTAGGCCGACGGTCTTGATGAAGAATAGGTCTATCCCTTTCGGGACTCCCTGGTGCCCCTCCCTTCTTTTTTTTTGAGGGGTCTTCGTTTTCGCTCAACCACCTTCTCACCGGTCCTCCGTGCTGCCCCTTGGTCTTATGCTGCGCGAGGCTAATGATCTTGATGAAGAACAGGTCTATTCCCTAGAATTCCCTGGTTTTCGTTCAACCACCTTCTCGTCGGTCCTCCGCAGCTCTGGCATTTGAGGTTGTGCTACGTGAGGCCGACAGTCTTGATGAAGAACAGGTTTATCCCTTTCGGGACTCCCTGGTGCCCCTCCCTTCTTTTTTTGAGGGGTCTTCGTTTTCGCTCAACAACCTTCTCATCGGTCCTCCATGCTACCCCTTGGTCTTATGTTGTGCGAGGCCGACGATCTTGATGAAGAACAGGTTTATCCCCTAGGATTCCCTAGTTTTCGTTCAACCACCTTCTCGTCGGTCCTCCGCAGCTCTGACATTTGAGGTTGTGCTGTATGAGGCTGACGATCTTGATGAAGAACAGGTCTATCCCTTTCGGGACTCCCTACTGCCCCTCCATTCTTTTTTTGAGGGGTCTTCATTTTCGCTCAACCACCTTCTCACCGGTCCTCCGTGTTACCCCTTGGTCTTATGTTGCGTGAGGCCGATGATCTTTATGAAGAACAGGTCTATCCCCTAGGATTCCCTGGTTTTCGTTCAACCACCTTCTCGTCGGTCCTCCACAGCTCTGGCATTTAAGGTTGTGCTACGTGAGGCTGACGGTCTTGATGAAGAACAGGTCTATCCCTTTCGAGACTCCCCGGTGCCCCATCCATTCTTTTTTTAGGGGGTATTCGATTTTGCTCAACCACCTTCTCACCGGTCCTCCGTGCTGCCCCTTGGTCTTATGTTGCGCGAGGCTGATGATCTTGATGAAGAATAGGTCTATCCCCTAGGATTCCCTGGTTTTTGCTCAAACATCTTATCACCGGTCCTCCGAGCTGCCCCTTGGTCTTATGCTGCGCGAGGGCGACAATCTCGATGAAGAACAAGTCTATCCCCTAGGATTCCCTGGTTTTCACCCAACCTCTTCTCATCGGTCCTCCGTGCTGCCCCTTGGTCTTATGCTGCGCGAGGCCGATGATATTGATGAAGAACAAGTTTATCCTCTTGGGGATTCCCCAGTTCTTTGTTCGGCCACCCGCTCGCCGTACCTGCTCTTAGCTTGGGCCCTTGGAGCCGAGCTGAGCTAGGCCTACGATTTTGATGGGGAACGGATTTATCCTCTTGGGATTCCCTGGTGTCCTTCTATTTTTTTGTCGAGTGGTCTTTGAATATGATGATGGCATGGCGGCACGTGGCGGCGACGGTGATGACACGATGGTGCTGATGGGTCGATTATGCTGCGTGAGTGGAGATGCTCGTCTCCAGGACCTTGGCCTCCGAAGTGGAGATGCTCGTCTTCGGGTCCTTGGCCTCAAGGATGAAGATGCTCATCTCCAGGACCTTGGCTGTGATGGTCACCTTGAGGCCATCAGCCTCTGGGTCGAAGATGCTCGTCTCCAGGCCCTTGGCCGCTGAAGTGGATATGATCATCTCCATGCCCTTGGTCTCAGGGGTGAAGATGTTCATCTTTAGGCCCTTGGTCTCAGGGGTGAAGATGCCCGTCTCTAGGCCCTTGGTCGTGACGGTCTTCTCTAGACCACCGGCCTTTGGGTGGAAGATGTTCGTCTCCACTACGATAGGTTCATTCTGAGCATCATTTGTCCCCCAGTTTCTTGATCTTTATCTAAACAATGAACATAGTAACGCAGCCAAATGGCTAGACAATACGTATATGTGTACACCTCTTTTTTTTTTGTTTAATACGGAGTAATAATTTTACTCCACTTACCAGTTCGGACAGCATTCCTCGTGAGAATAGACCCACTCCTCTGTCAAGTAGTAGTGAGCATGTGGACCCACTTACCATCTCCTCCCTCAGCACTCGTTAACTGTGTGCGAGTGTATTTTCATCAATAGATCCTCGTAGGAGCAACCAGCTGGTTCATACCTTTGCCTGCAGCTGGTTTCATTCCCATCAAACGAAACTGGATCTCATCCGCGGGTTTCTTCTGCTTCCAGACTTCCAACGTTTCATTGTTTCCTTTCTCTTCTTGCTAAAATCAATTCATCTTGGTATGGATTTTTTTTTGTAAAATCAAGAACACATGAATCTTTTTTAACTAGATTCCCACAGACAGCACGAGTGTTGAGGTTTATTCCTTCAACTCGTAGGCCCAACACACGACTCAAGAGTTTCAAATGGAAGAAGTATTGAAGTAGATGGAGAAACAATCAAGAAGGCCCCAATAAGAAGTCTTAATACACTGAAAGGGTTACAAAGCCGAGAGGCCGTTCGTACATAGCTATGCTATGAGCTGATATAATTGCTAGAATGCTAGAGTGCAAAGTTGCCAACCCTTTACAATGAAATAAATGCTACTATTTATACCACCAATGGGTAGTTGGATAAACTGATGTGGCGACCTGTAGATGGCTGGGGTCTCAACCACCAAATCTCTGCATTAAATGCGCTTCCCGCCAAAATCTTGGCTTCCCGCCAAAGGGTGGAGATGAGCGTCCCCTAAGCTTGCCTTCTGAGTTCCGCCCGGCCTCAAGTCCCAGACATCGAACATCGTGCAGCCCCCCTGGACCTTCGTACCCAGTTATCCATAGGATATTGGGCCCTGGTGGCCCATAGGGGATGTCCGTCGCTTGTTCTGGGGGGGAGGCACTCCCTGTTGTTCTTGTTTCTGGAGACGTTCGTAGAGTGGACCTCATGGGTTTATGGTCCAATCCATGTTGGGCCATTAACCCAACACAAGTCCCCCACTTCTGATGCTCCGAGCATGCGCGGGACATAAGGAAGTAGAAATTGAATCCGACGTACGTCGCCAGCTAATACCCTTGCCGCCAGAAACTTGGGTACCCAGGCATTGGTTGCCTGGTGTTCCGTGGCGCCTTCCAAGTTACTGAGCCACTTTGTGTCTCCTAACGTGCATCTCCTGATTGTTTCCATGGAATGTCGTTATCTGTCCCCCCTAGTCTGGTATCCTACAGCAGGACGTCCCCTATGGGACGAACTTCCTTTCTTCCGTGGGGCCATCTTCTGGATATTTCACCATAGGGCCTGGGCTCAGGGGACGAACGTCCGGTGGGCTTTAATGGGTCGATGGGTCGATCCTTATTTGGCCATTAACCCAACACAAGCCCCCACTTCTGATGTTCCAAGCGTGCGCGGGACATGAAGACGTAAAACTGCTTCTGTCGTGCTACCTTTTGCCGATGCCCTGATGCGATGGTTGCCTGCTGTATACTGGATCTCCGAACGTTTTGCCTTATTCACTGGATCTCCGTTCCCGGCCATCTATGTGAACGGGCCTTGGCGGCCCGTTGGGGACGTACGTCTTCCCGTCTAGAGGGAGGGTATTCTCTGTTGTTTGCCTTTGGGGACGTTCGTAGGGTGATTAACCCAACAAGGATATAATGGGAAGATTAAGGAATGAGAAGATATAATGTTACGGCAAGAAAAGAAAAGTGGGGAGATATGAATGTTACGAGCGGGAAGATATGAGTGCATTACATGATTGCCCCCGCACGGTTGCGTTGTCACGTTGATAACATAGAAAGTGGTTGAATATGAGGGGATGATTCATTAGAGAGGTACGCTGAGCATATCCAAAACATATATGGAATACATTATAACGACAATCATGTAATAGAAAATGTTTTTGAGTCATCTGGATTTGGGGGGTCGGTGTTTAAAAGGGAAGTTTTTGTACACTTCTTCAACGATGTAGTAACTTCTGTATTGCAAGGATAGAAGTAACTCATGTGCGGTGATTTATTGAACTGGGTGGTATCGAGTTGTTAATTACTATAATAAGACCACTATTTGAATTTAGTATCTTATGTGTAAGGGTAATTAGTAATCACCTTAATGTGATAGAGTTTGTGTGTATTAACTCACGAGTAATGAAAGGAAGTTGCTATAATTATATGTTTTGTATGAACTTCTCGGAATTGCTGAAAAGGTGAGGTAATAGTAAGTGGTGTTAAGTAACTTATTAGATGGAGGGATTATAGCGTTGATCAATTTACAAAACCTTAGTTACGATGATTAGACCAGAGAGTTTGGTTTTCCTAAAAGTTTTTGCAACGGAAGAAGCTTTACAAAAATCAGTGAGGAAGAACGAGTCCCAAACGGGTAAACTCTACTAAAGTCAAAAGGACAAACATGTAATACAATAAACGGATATTTATCGAGTTAAAAGATTAAAAATGCTTGGTAATGTTTTTGTTCATAACTTTTCAAGTAGTAATATTAATGGATTTTTTTCTTATAATTATTGTGGAGCAATTATTAATAGAGTAATTTTAGTGTACATAAAAAGTGTATACTTTCTGTGCACTCACATGTGTACACAGATAATTATTGACTTTTTCTAAATTGATTATGTGTGTACATAGATAACTAGAGGGATGTACAAAAAAGTGTACATTTTTTGCGTGCAAATAGTATTTTCTTATTAATAATACTCCATCTCTATTGAAAAGTTTGGTCAGTTTTTTTGATAAACTAGCCTTTTTGTTTAAAAAAACTCAATTACGCTTACATTTTCTACTTTTTATCTTACTTTCATACTATTCTGTCATATCTCCTACTTTTTCTACATTATTTATTGTTTTTACTACTTTTGCCTAAAATATTGTGTCAAACTTATTGTAATAAACACTTCAATGCGAAGATGGCATATAAAATACACCGGGGGAAATAGTAGTGGAGGGAATTGATCATTATTAATAGATATTTGAGTCAAAGTTTAAACACAACTATTTGTTTTCCACCTAGTAAAAATAATGTTGAAATTGTTCTTTACAATCAAATAATATTTTACAATTTTATACCAGAGAGTCATATGTAGACTGATTCTCCTAATGAGATCCGACATCCGCTATCAATTGCTAGTAGCCAGGCTAAAAAATAGCACGTGTCATATGTAGTATTAGATGTTGTAGGCTAACATATAGCCCAGGCTTTAGCCTCTATTGGATTCAAAACTAAATTATATGCGCCCATGTGATCTCAAACCCAAGCCCCAAAGCTTTCTCTTCTACCATTCTCGAATAAAGATGCATCAATGTTACATTCATTGGAACAATGTTACATTTCATGTATCCGGGTGAGAAGATTGCCATATAACTCCACCTTGGACGTTGGTTGACAAAGCTCTAGGCTGATCAAGATGATGATGTTGGAAACAATAAAAGGGATCTAATATGTAATTAATTAAAATGTGTTTACCATCAGATAAATGATTAAAAATGTGTTTGTCATACTACCTCTTTACTGTGTCGAAGTATTTTGAGGAGTATGTTTTGGATATACAAAACCATTCGCTCTATTTTCCTTTTGAATTTCAGTCAATTCTTTCAGTTGCTCGTTTAATACGTCTACTCTTTAAGGTCACATGTGAATAATTTTGGGAAATCTTTTCTTTTCAATAATTGTGAAGTCTTCAAAAATATGTATAGGCCATAGAGCGAGATGTCGACCCAACCCTCCTTTTGATTTTTTGCCTATACATATTTTTTGCCTATACACATCTCGCAATGTGTAGTGGTAATTTCTCTGGCCTTTGTTCCATAACCCCATCAGTGGGCTACTAGACATAAAGCGAGATGTCGACCTAACCCTCATTAGTAAAAAATCAAAAGTATAAACATACACATAAGAGTCCAAGTTAATCCTTCTATAGCTTGTGAGGGTGAAATTCCAAGTTTTAATATACTATGAGAGTCTGCTGGTGATAAATTTGAACCTAGTAAGCTTCTATAGCGAGCTAATGAACTTCAAAATTTACATGTTCTAAGGATTTACCATCTTGTGGTACATGCCAAAACAACCATATTAGCAATTCAAAAATATGAAAATCGTATATAAGCTAAGATTTTTAAAAAATGTATATTAGCTTAGAATTTGAATTACTTTAAAATTTAAACTCGAGTTCATTTAGAATATTGCACTTCATCACCCTTTATATTTTATGTTCGTTGAGATTCTTCAATAATATAGTAATTATAGGTTGTGGATTTCAGTTTATCCAACAATCAATGATATAAATGTTGAAAGTAGAGAGTAGATGAGCAATAAAGATGTATTGAATACGAGAATAGTTTACATATGTTGAAGAATGGTGTATCAACAACTACGGTGAAAATGCATCTCTCAACTCTCTGGAACGATGATACAAATGTCTTCATTAATTGGTCAATCATTTTGAATCGTTCAATCGTTTTCAATCATCACGGTTCACATTTGTAATATCTGAAGGTTGAGCTTTTGTATTACATAAGGCTTTCAAGCCCAAATACAAAGTTGACCTAGTCAAATAACTAATCTAATTAATACACACATACAAAGATAATTAATGCAATTGTACACAATAAAATAACGTCCAAAATAGGTCACTTTTATCCCCAATGAAAGGTGATCCAAATGATGCATTTCATAAAGTTCAACTAAAGGTAGTTTTTGAACTCGTTCACCGCATCTCTCACTAGACATAAGAGAAAAGTTTACATCTAAGTCAAAATACAAAATCTTTTAACTATATCTGCGTGTTTGATGAGTGACACCATGAGTGGGTAATGTTAAAAAGGCTTCATAAAATTGTTTTCACCCAATAAGTTAGCCTTTTATGGGACCCACTTAGGTTAGGATTAATGCATCAACCACGACAACATTAATACTTCGTACTGCGGTAATACATACTTTATCAAGTTCATCTTGTCTGTTCAATTCATTTTTATTTTAAATGATGTCCTATTTTCTCTTACGCATCATATGTAGAAGAATAAATAATGAAGAATAAATATACTATTCCATTTTTTTTCTTGAAAACGACTAAGGAAAGGAATCACATAAGTATACTCTCGAACATACTATACATGTGAAAATGTATATACCAATTAACTATAAACTAGAGATCATAATTTTTCATCAACGGTTTGAACAAAAGAATAATTTATGATAAAGTTACAATTGTTGTGTTCACTTGTTCCAAATCAATGTTGAAAGCTTGTTTGTTCTATATCATATACTTCAAGTGTGTATTTTTTTTGGAAAAAGAGGAGTTTATTGAGAAAAGGAAATAGTACAATGCGAGAAAGGAAAAAATGCGAAAAATACCTAAAAGAAAAGAAAAATAAAATAAAATAAAGGCTACTCCCAAGGGAAATCTCTGGACTGTGACCTTGTTCTCAAGCTATGGCGCTTTTTGTTTTTTGAGATTTCCTGTAGATCTTTAGTTGCGTATTTAGGTTGTCTGTTGGCAGACAATTTTCAGAAGTTACATATTTTGCTTTGGAGCAAATTTCCTTGTTGAATTTGGATTTTCTAATTTCTTCGGGGTATGAAATAGGAGGACGATGATCGCTTTCAGTTGCATGTCCAAGAAAGTCGTCTGTGAAAAAAGAGTCATCAGAATAATCAAAACTGTCTGAGGCATCTGAGTAAGCCTAGGTTTGTGTCAACTTGGTTTGTTTCTCTAAAGACCGAACATTCTGATTTTCGGTGCAGTCACTCTGAATCTGAGAATTTAAGATCAGTTTGGAGATGGAGGTGGGATCCACGAATTCTATTGTGCTCCTTAGTTGAAGAGAGATTGAGTCATCCTGCACTGAGTTTGATATCCCTACAAAATTAGAGAAAATATTGATAAATTGCAGCAAACTTGATTGTTTATGTCCCATAGGAATCTTAATGGAGCTCCCCTTGTATTTGATAATTTTCACGTAGTAGCTGGATCTGTTTGTTTCTACAGAAAATGTGATATCTCCAAATCGCCTAGACTGCTTAATATTTGGGTAAGTTGACTTTGTGAGCTGAGAGATGAACCGGATGATTCGGGGAGCGAGGTGAAGACTGACATCCATTTTGTGCAGTCATGAATTTTTTATCTCGAACAGGACTACATTGCTATTTTTTACTGCGAATTTAAAAAATTTAGATTCGATCTTGACTGTGTCAAACCCATCCTCGACAAAGAAAGAGTATTTTTCACAGGCTTCTGGCACATCCCGAATTATTTCAACCGGGTCCCTAAAAGTGTTGTTCAAGTCCTTTAGAATAATGTGTCTCTCTTTTGGAGGAGAAACGTGGCTAGAGGGTTGCTGGAAACCTGATTGGTTTTTGTCTGCATCGCATCTCACAATATCTGCCCATGTGTAGACTTGTGCGTTGCCAGGGGTGTATGTCTCCTTTCCGTATGTGACCATGAGTGGAGCCACCTATATGGAGGTATTGTCGGTCGCAGGTCCAGATTCCGAAACTGAGACCACCTATGTGGAGGTCGCCGGAAACTAAGGCAGATGAAGTCTTCCCTTTGTCACAATGTTGACGGTGTGTAGGGGTTCTCCGGGCGTCGCTCATGATTCTACCAAGGTTGTTGTTTTTTTTCTCTCGTGCAATGTTTACTGTTGAGGTTGGGCGTTTTCACTTGATTGGGCGAGATGTCTGGTTCACAATCGAGTTTGTAGGGTTGGGTTGAAATAGGAATATCATAATCGAATTCCAAGCTGAGAAATCGATTAGCGTTTTCAGCTATCCCAATTGGTTCTGGGCACAATTGCTGGTGCGTCTTCCCTGAAGTGGGCGCCGGGAGGCCCCGAGGTGGGTTGGATGCCGGGAGTCTCTGAAGTGGGTTTCTGTGGTGTCGTCGTCCCCTGTGTGTGACCAAACGTCAGCCATCTTCCAGATTCAGGGCGCTTGGTCTGGGTTTGCGGTTCGGTTGGCGCTGAATAGCAGCATAACTTCTGTCCCAATGGGGATATTTATCTTTCATATGAAATAATCGAAAATGATTTGAGTTTCTTACTGACCGTGTGATATCTGCACGAGGACGATGCTGAATTGAAGGGCACTGGCTGAGATTTCTTTTCTTGCAGTGAGCTCTGCGCCAAGAAGATTCTGGATCTTCATTGTTGCGGAAGAACTGAGATGAGATACAGGTGCCTTGGTCAGGGTGATGTACCGGTCTTTCCCTCAGTGGCGATTCTGGGTACCATGCGTTAGAGTAGGCGTACATTTTTTGATGCGTCGGTGACGATCCTCAGGTCCAGAAGCATCTGCTCTGGTTCTTTGGTGTCTTCGCTCATGATTTTTGATATGGGGGCGCTGATACCGCTGTAGTGGTAGATGGTATTTTGCCGGTAGACAGTCCCTGCAGTATAGTCGGTCTAAGTATCGTGGGGAATCCCAGTGAGTGTAGAAGTAGTTTTCATTGAGGGGGTGATGCAGATTCCGACATGGGTGTGGCTGCCGGAGGTCCATTTCCGGTGTTCAATAAGTTGCCGGAATTTTAGAGAGATGGGGGAGCTTCTCTCTCTTCATCTTTTGGTATTTTGACTTCAAGTGTGTATTTATACATCTATTTGTTGAAGGGCACATTTTGTGTGTGACATATGGTTCAACCGTATATTTATTTCTTAGACACACATAAGATATCAAATGTAAGCACTTAATAATTTACAAGCGGTAACTCATCTCGGTCATCTGATGAGTTAATCTAAAGACTATAGACACGCGGTAACATTTTGGTACTAAAAACAAACTTTTTTGTATGTAGCACTTTGAACATCAATATGCAATTGTTTATTTCATTATAGAAAAATATGCAACACTTTGAACGTTAGTGTGCAATACAAATAGCGTATAAATGCATCATACAAATATTTGTACAATATGCTCTATTTGTACCATATTCATCTCCTCTATGTATATTACAATATCTCATTTCAAACATCAATGTCTACTATGTATATATGTTTTTAATTCGACTAGATTTATCTAACATGGTCTCATCTAATCTGGTTCAAACTGTTCTAGCTTAGTCTGATATATGTCTATTTTATATGTATTTTATTATCATCGAAATCTTATCCAGTCTGATATAATCAGGTCCGATATGATATGATATGTTTAAGTCTAATTTGCTCTGATTTAACCAAGGATGGAAATCAATGTAATTATAAAAATATTATATGTACAAATTTATACTAGGCTCACATATTTAATTAAACATTCTATAAATGTATACAGGTGGCCCATAAGATGGGTTTCCACTAGGATTCTCTCATTTTTTCATTTCTTTTCATCCCACTAATATTGTCTCGTACCAAATTTGGTAACATGTTTGTTATTCTAACTTCTAAATCATTCTTAATCTATTCTTACTTTATCAATTCAATATCAACCACATAAACTCACTTTTCTTAATAAAACTGAAACATCCTCATGTCCCAATGTTAGTGTGACGAAGGTAGTATTACATAAATATGAAATGACATTGTATGTTTAGGCTTGTGATCGGTTCGGTTCTGGCTAAAATTCGATGGATAATATTAAAAATTGTAGGCGTTAAATTCGGTTCGCTTCTTGTAAAAGAATGTAGTTGTTAAATTCGATTCGATTCTAGTTAAATTCGGTTCGGTTCTTACCTTTTTTGGTTCCTTATAAAATTTATTATCCTCTAAAATGAACACATTTTTACCTTTAGTTACGTAAAAAAATCAAATTTCAAATCATAGAAATAATTGTCGAAATTATGACCATTATATTATACATACATGATATTCCAATGTTCAAATATCACAAAAATTTCCAAGTGCAAACATTAAATAAACATAACAAAAACATAAAGGTTTAAAACAGGCATCAAATGCCAAGCAAAAATGTTTTATAGCTCCAAGGTACACATCCATCCAATTACACGTAGTTCAACCCCAAAATAATATTCTTATACTACTATTGCAACATAAGTAAAAAGTAAGTAATAATAAACTAGCCAGTAATATTAGTAATTTACTATGAACAAATAACAACTTAATTAACAAAACATTAATTCCATTCTGAGGTGAACTGAAATAACATATACAATTACAAACAAACAATACGTATAAAAGTGGACTAAAGTAGTAAAATAAAAACTACTCAGGTTGGCTTGGTCCATGATATATATATATATATATATATATATATATATATATATATATATATATATATATATATATATCATATTATGCAAGACAAATATTTCTTACAGGAAATTCCTGACCGGAACACCGTCTGGCCACCTCCATTTGAGGTGCTTTCGGGTAGATATTCTTCATAAAAATCTTAAATTCCCGATATTCTTCATTTTTTAGTCTATCACAAAATTGTCTCTCTTTAAAAAAGTGAACTATGATATGTGTTGAGCCAAATAATTGGTTATTTTTAGGAGCAAAGAGAGCACTCATTTTATTTGTTCTTGTTTTTATTGTCTTATTTTTCTTTTATACATTCCTGATTTGATATGGAGTAGATGTTACCTCAAACTTTGTTAACTGTTATTATCAGAAAAGATGAGATTAGACTAGACACGAGTACCTTACCACACTATAATTAAAGACATGAAAGAGTACCACGATTATTAAAAAAATAAAATTATGTAACTATATATACATAATTTCTATGATCAAAGTAATAATGTATCGTAACACATAAATATTACAAACTGTATTGCGGAATGAACATAGTGTGACATGTGAGAAAGAATAAAGGGGAATTGCCCTAAATATGATTAAATGCATTTGTGTATTCCAAAATAAGCCTGTCATATTTTTATTTTGTAAATATGAGTAACTACTGTCATGTTTTGACAGTACCAAATTTTAAACATAATATTGTAATATTTTTTCAAGTTTGACAATAGTTACTTCTATTTTAGATTTCTCAAAATTTTACTTCTATTTTGAAAATTTTATCGACTAACTCTACAAAACACACACAATATGAAACATTTTTACCATTTTAGACTACTTCAAATCTCACTAGACTAAATCTAAACAAATTAAAGCCCTTTTGGTATACCCTATTTTCAATTTATCAGCCTTATCAGATGACTTTTAAACCAAACACACAACTTTTGATATCGCACGCTGAATTGTGTCAATATCAAAGTAAGTAAGATTGAAGTTACTCTTCTGACATAATTGGCTACATACGTCTGCAATTACTCTAGATGACCATTTTAGCTTATTTTTTCATATAATATTTTAATTAAAAAATATGTAGTGTATTTTAAACATTATTCAGTCAATTTAGCCGCTTAAGTTAGAACTTCATCAATTTCAACAGATTAATGAATCGATTCAGCCAATTTATGTGTTATCAATTGAGATTTAAATTGAAACATAACAAACCAAACTGATTTCGATAAGAGTAAAATACAATAAAACATATATTATACGGAGTACTAAGGCTATGTTTGTCATGGCACTTCAGCTCAAAATGAGCTGAAATTTCATAAATCCAGCTAATTTATTTAAAAGTAACAGTGTTTGGATGAAAAACTTAAGTGAGCTGGAGCTAGAAAATATTGGCTGAACTAAAACGTTAGTAAACATAGCGTTTCCACTGGTAAATTATATCGTACACCCGGTTGTATGGTGCTCACTGTACAACCGGGTATTTTTGCAATTAATTACAACTTTGGTGGTAAAGATTAGGGATGGAGAAGGCATCGAAGACTTATGTTTGCTGCTCGCTGATGTACTGGGAATCGATGGAGGAGGTGCCGACGACTTCTGTTGCTCGCTTGTTGAATTCTTGTTTCCTAGGGATTGGTGAAGGAGGTGCCCGCCTGGGAGTTGAATGAAGGATAATCGTGCACGTTGTGGCCTAAGTTCTCAAATTCTAGAGGACCAATTTCAACTTTAATTTGTATTTTAGTATTATATTTTGATATTATATTTTAATAATGTGTGTTCATATTTTCAGCTTGTTAATTATTAACATAAATTTTATGTTATATTGAAAATGAGTGCAATGTTTATAATAATTGCGCATAACATTTAAAAGAATTGAACATACGTAAGTGAATATTTTATCACGTTAGAAAATTCAAATGAGCATATACAAATGAAAATTTGAGTATACTATAGATTTAAATGAGCTTTTTGAATTTTTCATTGCTCATTTCGTAAGTTATGTATGATCATTTGATATTGGTGTAATGCTCATTTTAAAATATTATATTCATGCATATTTCAAAAGTATAATATTAAATTAGATTCACATATCGGACTCGTACAGATTTATTGTAGGTATTTTAAAAAATAATAAAAAAAGAGTGAATTAAAGATATGAAACAGAGATTACGATATTCATTATTATACATTTGATACTCAAAAAAATAGGTCTCATGCTCTTTAAAAATACATTAATGCTCATTAAGCGGATGCTGTGAATTTCATTTAATTTACCAAAATGCCACCGGCTGTACAGTGCTCACCATATAGCCGACTGTACGATATAGGTACTCGTTTCCACAAAGCTGAACATATGATACACCGTGTGTACTAAATTATCCTTCTATGCATATACTTTCTCTTACCCTTACATTTCTCACAACCCACATGCCATCACCTCTGCTTCATCACTCTAAATTATCTTCTACTCCCTTCGTCCCTAATCTTTCTCCCTTTTCGGCTGGGCACATTTATTAAGATAGTGAGATTTGTGTGGTGGAGAGTTGTGTAGAGGAGAGAGAAATGTGTAAGAATGTGTAAGAATGGTTGTGAACCACAAATTTTTTGCTAAAAGGGGGAAGAGGAGATAATTTTGGGACGGACGAAAAAAGAAAGCTTGAAGATAATTTAGGGACGGAGGGAGTAGCATTTTGTTTAGTATGGTTTAAAATATAAAATCTGGCCATACGAATAAGGGTAGTTTCTTTACGTGTTCTAATTGTCTAACGACTATCAATCTACTTTTTCACCTATAATATTTATCTAAGCACTAAAATTAATATGTAATACGATAGTACATCATAAAAAACTGAAATTAAACATGAAAAAAATCACTATTTTCATTAATATAATATATATACACATGAACGTACATGTAAATATATATATTGAAATTTTAATATTGATTAAAATGTACAAAACATTATAATAAATATTTTTTCTATTAATAAATTATATATCCTTTAATGTAATTTCATATTATCCGGACATTCTTTCAACTCTTTTTGCCAAACGGATCTACTATATTCAGTTGACAATGCAGATTCAACACTTCAAAATTCAGGTTCAGACAATAGTTTCTATTTTAGACAATAGTTCTTAATTCAGTCATTAACTTTCACTTCCAGTTCATTGTGTCAAACATAACCTAAATAACATCTAAATAGGTAGTGTTTACTTGTTCAATCTTGTAGTTGTAAATTTCGTGTCCCTACAATTCATTCCTAAATTTCGTGCAAAGTTTAGTTTATTTAGACGAAAAGAGATGAGGGGATGAGGAAAGAGGCACGGTTTGTAATCAATTACTACGTATGAAACTAATTATATGTTTGACTTTAGACCGTGTTTCCGCGGATCCACGGTGACTTTTATGCTATGCGGTACCTCTCCAAATCACAGATGTTAAATTATTGTCATCAGGCAGATATATACGCCTCTGCATTCATACTAACACGCAATTACCCATTCCATTTTTAGAGAGAGAGGGGGAGAGAGAGCACAGTAATTCAGTGAACGAGGATAGGGATGGGTTCTCTTCCCTTCCACGTTTTCTCGATTTAAATACCATATTTTCCGCTTTTATTCTGACTGCACAAGGAGTTTTGATCGGAGTTCCAGTTTTTATTCTCACTGCAGAGGAGTTCTCATAGGACTTCTCTCTTCATACTATACTCATTAATCCAGTTTTCGGCGAGGAGTTATTTTTTGATTGAATTGGATTTGGAGCTGGGTGGAGATGGGAGGATGTGTGTCCAGGTCGGTGAGCTCCGCCGCAGGTGGGAAGAAGAAGAAGAGTCGGAGGAGAAAGAAAACTGATTTACAAAAAAAGGCGACCTCTGGTTTATATGACCGAACATCTGATAGAGTTGACAAGACTTCTCCGCTGGCTCGATCTAACAACAACCCTGGTTCGTATTTTACTGGCTCGTGTATGCTCTTCTTATAATGTTTGTAGGCTATGTAAGTAGAATCTCCATTCCAGGGGTTTGATCTAATGAAACGGAGATGGATTGATCATTCTTTTTATTTTTAATTTTTTAATTTTTTTAGGTTTGGGGTTCAAAGCTGCGTTTTTGAAGGGTGGGCGTAGTTAGAAATATGTCTTTTAGTTGACATATAAGTTCATATCTCACTATCACAATTTAATTTGTATCTATACGGTAGAATAGAGTATGGGTTCTGCTGGTTTGGGATAGAGTTTGGGATAAAGTTTGTCTGTTTGTGGTTGGAATAAGCTCATTGCTGGAAAACTCTTTTGAGAAATACACTTGGAGTTACGTGGGGAAAGTACTTGCGGGGCTAAACTATTTGGTTAGGATTGCGTTAGGGCAAAAAAGAGATTTTTCTACCTCAATCACAATCTTAAATGGAGCCTAAGATCATACGGAGTATCATATATGAGGTAGTTAAGTAGTCTGATAATTGATGCCAACAGTTTTTTGGATAAATGGGAACTGAATGAAGTTTTGTATAAGTTAGATCTTGAGTTATTGGGGTTTGTGTATACAGTGAATGAACTGAATGCAAGGCCGTGAAAGAAAATATGATCAAGGCGGTCAAGGCCACATATTGGAGTTAATATTTCCCTTCACACCTCTCCTGTACCTGATTAAAGCTTACGCCTTTGAGTTGTATTCTCATTAATTTGTGCATTAGAAAACTGGATATTAGGTGATTTGATATAAAGTAATTTCTTAAACCATTGGAAAGACACTCGACCAGCCTTCTCTGTGACCCTTTACACTCTGCAGTCTGATACATTAGTGATTCAGTGATTGCATACTGTCATGCTATGAGAGTTAAAACAATTTTGACTTTCTATGTTATCCGGATAAATAAAGGTTAATTTCATATAATGGTCGGTAACAGGAAGTGTTGAAGAAGCATGGTTTGATTCACATACCATATTCGAATGCGAGTGCAGTGATGAAGAATTTCAGAGTGTAACTGATGGTATGTATTACTGAGGGGTAGTTATATTAATCCTCACCTATTAATGGTCTCATTTGTTGATGTTACTTTCTACTACAGATGCTCACTCTCTCAATGGATCTGAATCTGAGCATGTACATAGGCCTGGGAATTCATCTGCTAGCCATTCAGCTCGTAGCTCTGTCAGTGGCAATACCAAACCTAACATTCATCCACACAGTTCTATGCATCAGAAAGATGCTGAATCTGGATTAAGATCTGATGAGGTAAAGCCTCAAATTTGATCATACATACACATCCGGAAGTACTACGTAGTGGTACTTTGTAGATTTTCACGATGATTGCTCATTGTTTCTAAAGTATGGGTACTTCCTTTTGTCTTATTGCTATTAGAGAATGTTCATTTTCGTATGCGTGGTGTATGATTATCATAGTGTGTATCTTACTATCTTTAATATACCAACCAGGTCAAACAACCGGAGGAAATCTCTCCCTTTACAAATGAAAGTTGTACCAGCAGAGGTCATGGCTTGTTGAACGATTGTGGAATCCTTACACATAACTGCCTTCCTTGCCTTGCTTCAGCTGTTGCTCCTATTGAGAAGAGAAGATCAGTTGACTCTAGTCCTCCTCCGAGTGCAAGGAAGAAAGCTGCTTTAAAGCTTTCTTTCAGATGGAAAGAAGGACATCATTCCACTCTGTGTGAGTCTTTGTAGTTAGTTCATGCTTTGTTCCTTATCATTTTGTCGCACAAGCTGATAGTTCAATATTTTTTCCCTTTTAGTTAATTACATCTATCTTCTTTGACTTTTGGTCAAATTACAACATCACACTAGAGGTTTCTGATTATTACAAATAAACCTTTTGAATCAGATTTCCCAAAAATGATATTGAGAATTGATAGGATTAAATGGAAATTGAGTTTTTTCCGACTAAACTACCCTCAACAGGGTCCTAATCAGCCTTGTCAAAACAATGATTCAAATATTTTAGCTGATAAAAGAAATAAGAGATGCAAAATTCATCAAGAATACGAACTCAAGTCCTGTTAATATTCTACGATATATTAATCTTTCAGTGGTAAAAGGACCGTTTAAGGAAATCTGAATGGGTTAGGGGCTAACTTGTAATATTCAAAAACCTCAAGGTTCATTTAGTAATTTGACCAATTTGTGATTTTTGTAAATGTAGCCTGATGTAGGTTATGATATTTATTTTCGTTGTCTTTTTAACTGATTGCAAATGCAAAAAGTTGATTTTGGAACCATAGCAAGGTACTGATTTCATATGCATTGCAGTATCATCCAAGTCACTTCTGCTTAGACCTATAGCCGGTTCCCAAGTTCCATTTTGTCCCTTGGGGAAGAAAATGCCAGACAGTTGGTCTCCAATTGAACCGGGGACCTTTCGAATTCGAGGAGAGAACTACTTGAAGTAAGTAAATTCCATGCCCCAATATGTCATTCCTTAAAATTGTGCTCTTGCAATGTAATACCCTAGCTTATGTCACTCTAACTTTCGTAATTCTTCTTTCCCATTTTGATTATATTTTTCTTTGGCAGAGATAAAAAGAAGGAATTTGCTTCAAACTCTGCGGCATATTACCCTTTTGGAGTTGATGTATTCTTGTCTCAAAGAAAAATAGATCACATTGCTAGGCTTGTGGAACTCCCTATTACTGAATCATCAGGGATTCTTCCACAAATACTTATTGTGAATTGTCAGGTATAAATTGTAATCTACTTCATGGAATGCTACTATCAACCAAATGTGTTCTTTTATGTCATTAGGGTTACGATACGTGTAAACCTAACTTTGCCATTTGAATTTTAATGTCCTGCTATAATAGTGTCTGTGCTCTATTAGCCCATTCAGATGGACATTCAACAATTGAATTTGAAACATGCTAGGGTTTGTTTTGATTGAAGCCTTTGGAGGGCTTTGTTCTTGATATGTATTTTAGATTTCTAAAAGGTTGAAAGATAACATGATATGTGATCTGATAACATTTCAATAATCTGATAGTTGTTTTCAGTTCAACGTTCTATTTGTCAAGATATAGACTACACCCTCCAAAACTCTCATCGTGACAGACCTTTGTGTTTAAGTTCTGAAAAAACAACTAATGTATAAGTACTTTTTTATCATGAGAGAATATGGTAAGGTGAAGTCTTTACCTACTCCAAGACTATGCTCTGATTACATGCAATTATCTTATTGCAGATACCATTGTATCCGGCCTCAATCTTTCAGAGTGAAACTGATGGGGAAGGAATCCATTTTGTCCTATACTTTAAGCTTTCAGAAAGTTATTCAAAAGAGCTTCCATCTCATTTTCAAGAGAGTATTAGAGTAAGTTTGAGCTGCCATAATTTTGGTTGCGTTTTAATCTATTTCCCATGACGCAGGGTTATGCTTTTCCCATGCTTTTTATACTTCTCGTTTCTTTTACTTTATATCTTTGTTGATTTTACAACTTGTGGAGTAGTTTCTTTTTTAATGTTTACTTTTCCTGTATGTTCCATATCATCTTTCATGTTAGTTGACATCTTTGTTATTTATTTTACATTGAACAAAACAGAAGCTAATTGATGATGAAGTGGAAAAAGTGAAGGGGTTTCCAATGGACAGTATAACACCTTTTCGGGAACGGTTGAAGATTTTAGGCCGTATAGCAAATGTGGACGATCTGCCATTAAGTGCAGCAGAGAGGAAGCTCATGCATGCTTACAATGAGAAGCCTGTGCTTTCCCGTCCTCAACATCAGTTTTACACGGTAGGTCATGCCCAACATTTTCTTGTTCTTATAGCGGATTTATTTTTTCCAAATATTATATCAACATGTCTATAATTGTTTTGCAGGGAGAAAATTATCTTGAGATTGATTTAGATATGCATAGATTCAGTTACATTTCCCGTAAGGGGTTTGAAGCGTTTATGGATAGATTAAAGCACTTCAATTTAGATTTCGGCCTCACAATTCAGGCAAGTAATAAATGCCAATGGAAAATTTATTTACTATGAGATTTTCTACTTTCATTCTTTTATAACAATTGATGCAATGTTTTTTTGTAAACCAGGGTAACAAACCTGAAGAATTGCCGGAGAAGATATTATGTTGTGTACGTTTAAATGAGATTGATTACGCGAATTATCAGCAACTAGGCTTGAATCAAGATCTCTTTGAATAGGTGCACAAATTATGTAAACTCCCGGAATCATCAGTGCATATAAAAGTTATTTTTTTTGCTGCTTAAACTTCCTAATCATCAACCCAAGCTCCCTCACTTTTTTTTTTCAATCTGCAAAAATATTGTTATGCCAAAAGACAACAGACTTGTGCGAAAAACGCTTTCTGATGTGTCTTATGTTCCAAAAGAAGACCAAAACAATAGGCTCAAATTATGATGAGTAATATGACAAAGTTTACTATCAAGTATCAACATTACCATTTACCATGTTCTGTTTGCTTGTTGAAATGCCAAACAGGGCCAAAATTAACATTTACCATTGACATGCTACCTCTTCATTTCTTAGTTCTTGAAACATTTATGAGCAATTTTTCATAAAAACTATTTTAGCAATGGAATGGAAGTTCATAATGTGCCTCCAACTATTAACTATTTTACCATTAACTATTTTAGCAAGGGAGTAAATCCAATTTAGTGTTGCTGTCAACTGTATGAACCCACTAGGGGATGAATGGAAAGATAGAAAGCGTAGTGGGGAAGAGCGAAGAGTTGAAAGACCTTTAACTCTTTAAGTAAGGACAATTATTGTGGGAGTGGTCTTCAAATTTGGTTGTCGGAAATCCGCCAGAGAGATTGTCTGCGGATGGATCTAGGTTCCTTGCCAAATAACTACGTTTGAATAGGCACATTATGTATTCAATGTAATTAATAACTAAGAGGCCGTTTGGTAACACTGTTTATCGGCTTATCAGTCAACTTTTTCACCAAACATGTAACTTTTCTTTTCGCGCGCTGAATTGTGTAATAAGAAGAAAAAGTAAGGTTGAAGTTACTTTTCCGGTTGTATTGGTTGAAGTTACTGTAGATGATCATTTTAGCTATTTTTACATATAATTTTTTCTTTATTTTATTAATAAAATATATTTTAAAAGTATTTTTTTCTTAAATTGGCAGAATCAGTCAATGCAGCTACTTCAGCCAAAACTTCATAAATTTCAGCAGAATCAACCAAATCTGCTGATTTTTGTGTTACCAAATGGGCTCTAAGCATAAAAATATAGACAATTTTTGCATTTTGAGATGGAACGAATTGTCTATTATATTTAAAGTGCACATTGGTCCTAGGAGTAAAAATGATATGAAATTCAAAATATGAGTACTATATTTTCTTTTCACTTAAATACAAGTGACTTACTGTTGTACTATTTGTGATACGTTTATATGCACCATTTTTCAAAAGAAAAACATAGTACTCATATATATTTTGAAACTTCATATTAGTATTATTTTTGTTCTTATTAAAAGTAATTTACAGTAATTTCATTACTTTTGAATAAATATCGTATGCATATTTAATATCGGACTGTCTTGTGTTTTAATATAAAGGTTTTTTCCACCCAAAAATATTAGTACTACATTAAAACTTATTTAAACAAATATGACTAATAGTTACTTCGGAGTATAATATAATGCCATGGTAAATTAAATTAAAAAATGAACATAAATTATTATGATTCCATGACTACTCTAGTCATTAGTCACATTTTTGCTAATAATATTTAATTTAGCAATGAATTTGTAATTATTTTTAGTCTAAATGATTATTGCTTTACTACTAGCACAACCTTATAATATCATACTACGGGGTCTACGCCTACGTATAATGTTAAATCATCATCCATGGTTACAAATAATAATTGATTGAATTTATCAAGTATAAATAAATATCTAAAAACTAATTTTCTATTTTAAAAAAGTTGCAAAATATAAATTCTAAATGTAGAAGAAAAAAAATAGTTTCGTTAGACTATTTTTCTTTCTTTTTTTGCTTATCTATAACTCTATATAAGTACAGGGGAACATTGTTGGATTCTTTTCAAGATAAAGATAAAAAAGAAATTGCCCACAGATGTGATATTTTCAAGGTAAAACCATAGGAGCAATAGTTCCAACCTTTATTCACATGCGCATGTATATCATCTTGACAATATAGTTGAAATATACACTAACAATATACTACTATCTCCACCCCATCCCATGGTTCAGTTCCTCTCCATTTTTCATAAATTTCATTTCTTCTTCCTATCTCTCTAAAATCTCATCCACATATCCCATCTATAATCTCCCCCTCTATTACTCTCCACATGGAGATAGTGATTCCTTATTACAAAACATTAATTTGTATGATTAATATTGAAGTGATATAATAAAGTAAGAATAAATTAAAAATGATTTGTAATCACATAAATTTTAAAAAATTTGATATGGAACAATCTTACTGAGACAAATAAATCAGGAAAAATAGAGACAATTTTGACGGAATGAAGAGAATACCGTACAACTGAATGGAATTATAGATGTCACACGCCTCATAATGTTTTAAAGGATTAGGAGTATTATGGAAGCTACCATGGCATTATTATTGTCATAATAAGTCATTAATTATTAGCTCCAATTATACTTTGTCCGTATTCTTGGACTATAGATGAGTATAAAGGTGATTAGATGGCAACATATCTTTGTGTTGATAGCTACAGTTAACATATCCTAATGAAATGGGAAATGGTGACCATGTTAAAAGGGCATTATGTTTTATTAAAGTATCACTTATTTATTAGAACACGGATGCACTTAGAGGGACCGAGAGAAAAAAATTATACATACTCCATATGTAAATTTCTATATTTTTATATATTTAGGATTGATCTCTATTTATATTTTCTTATATACTACTATATCTTTTAATTAACTCTGATTCATTATCGATTCTTGACATCTGGTTAACCAATTTCAAACTGTCTTTTAGAAATAAGTCTCTAAACGTAACTCACTTTTTTAATTCTTTAAATAAGATCTAATATAGTAATATGTCTTGTAAAGTTTCAAGTAGTAAAAAAAACTAAATAGTTTAGTTATTGCCCAATATAGGAGCAATCATAAACATAATTGCACAAATAAGAGTAGAACATGAAACTTCCTTCAATAGGAGTGAACCTAATTAATTTTAAAATATGACTTATTTGATCCTATTAAAATATGAAAAAATTCTAAAATATTTTTAAAAAATATTAAAATTATAAAAATTAAAAAATTATTTTTTTAAAAAATAAAAAACTTTAAAAATAAATAAAAAATAGATAAAACACATTAAAAAATATAAAAAATATGGAGGCCTTTCCTGCTGCCCCGACCACCACCCAGCAATTCCATCTCTCATCGGCAAAAAATTCCATTTGAATAAAAATGCCAAATTTTCTAAAAAACTGCCATCAAAATGGCATCTTTGACAAATGTTGGCATTTTTCCCGTTGGTCGGAGCTGGTGGTGCTGGGAGGTTGTTGAGGCGGCGACAGAGATCTGCATCTTTTTTTTTTATATATTTTTTTCATTTTTTATTTTTTTATTTAATATTTTTTTTATTTTTATTTTTTTTTGTTTTTATTAATTTATTTAATACGGAGTATATTTTTTAATATATATTTTCTTGTTTTTTATTTTTTATGATTTTATTATAAATGAATTAATTTTTTTTATATTTTAATTATTAATGAAAGTGGTTGGGGCTTGGGGCTTGAGTAGGGGTATATGTGTCCAAACATTAAAGTTTCTCATATTCAAAATATGTACTCCTATTTTTGCATTTTGCGTATTTTTTTTACTCCTATTTGGGAAATTCTCTCTAAATAGTTTGATCTATTTTAGTTTATGTTTTCTTCATAAACAAAAAAGTTATTAATTTCTTAATTTGAGCAAAATAGTAATACAAAATTTCACTCATTTAAAATACATGATATTGAACTTATTATAATCGAGTGCTATTTGCCTATTTTTTGTAAAATTTATCATTATAAGATAAACATTTAATATATTGCATGATTTGGTCGAACATATATCAAGCTATATTCAATTATACTGGACCTATATATGAGTCATGTACGATGTATAAAAATAATAAAATGGAGACATATTTATTATAGTTTCTGACATATTAAAAAAAGCTTTCGATATTGAGTAATTATTACTGTATTAAACTTTTAAAACATTTAGCATTTCATTGATTTAAAATACTTTCCTCGACTACACGCATTCAATTATACCAAAATATAATTTGTTTCTCCATTCACGGAGTATGTATATGGGGGATGATTCAAATAAAAAGTGGTCTTAACGTGCAAAGTGTAAAGTTTGCACTTTTTCATTTTTCGCTTGCACTTTTTCTTGCTTTCGTTGCACTTTTTCGTAGGAACTCAAAAAATTTGGTTTATTTACAAATATGCCACCGTCATTTTGGCCGAATTTGGCCAAAATCAAAATGACCAAAAAGTGCAACACAAACAAGAAAAAGTGTAAGCGAAACATGAAAAAGTGAAAACTTTGCACTTTGCACGGGAAGACCACTTTTCATTTGAACACATATATATGTGTGTGTGTATATGTGTGTATATATATATATGTATATATATATATATATATGTATATATATATATGTATATGTATATGTATATGTATATATATATATGTATATATATATATATGTGTGTGTATATATATATATGTGTGTATATATATATATATATAGTTGAATAAGGCAAAAGTATTTTAAAAATACCACACATTTGTCCACCGATTCCGATTAGCCTCTTTTATCGTGAAATTGAAATAATAACCATTTAAAACATAAATTTGAAGAAATACTATAATAGATTAGAGAGTACGTTGAAAGATTATTTGAAATGTGAAGTTCAATTCTAAATATGTATGGCCGCCGGTGTACGGTGTACCCGTACGTGTTGGCATGGGGTGAAACTAAGGCGGCAAATTAGTGGTGGCGCTCTGGTTCCGTGACGGCAACTTAGTGGTGGCGCTCTGGAGTATAACACTAGTTCATGAAACAATATATTATCTCTGTCTCGAGTTAAACGTTTCAGTAAAAAATGACACAGTTATTTATACTTTAATCAAATATGGTTATCGAGTATGCATATTTTGAGAAAATAGTTTTGAAGTCACTATTAATAACTAGTCCCTCCGGTTTTTAATAAAGTTACACTTTGACTTCACACATATTAAGTAGTGTTGGACTCGGGTCGGGCCACCTGAACCGCTACTGTGCGAAACCGGAACCGGCCCAATTCTCGGGTCCAGGTCGGGCTTAACCCCAAATTGTTTTTTTTTTCATTTTTGGGGTTCCACCCGGGTTGGGCTTGATGGTTAGGATGGGTTTGGGGGGGTTTGGGAGGGTGGGGGGTGGGGGGGTTAGGAAAGCAAAAAAAAAAAAAAAAAAACCAAACCGGAGGCCCGGCCCGGCCCGGTGGCTACCCGGGCCGGTCCCGGGTCCACCATTCCTGAACCGCCAGCCCGCCCCGTACCCGACCCGGACCCGAGTCCACCCCTAATATTAAGGAAATAAATTTGACATTACTGTAGATTACACTGTTTGACAATGTTTCGCAATGTTTGGTGTAGATTTGTTTTCCAAAAAGAAATCTAATTAAGAACCGGAGGGAGTATGATAATATAAATGTACCGTTTCTAGTATTTGATGATTAAATTATTATTTAAGATTGTTAATTATTTTTTAAAGAAAAAATATAATTTTTTAATTAAAATATAGGAGCTCTTTCAGCCGATGTAGTTTATTGCGGGATGCACTACTTCAATTCGCTCCAACCACTTCGACTTCATTACTTTGCATAATTTTTGTAATTAAATAAATATACTCCTGTAACGTGTTCATGATTGATATAACTTCCGCCATAATGGCTTTTAAATGTTTTACGTTTCTATATTTTAATTTTAATTTTATATGATATCTTTTCAGTGTAAATTGTAAAACATTTGTCATTACTTCCTCAGTTCCTTGTCCGGAATTTCCAAAATTTAACACTAATCTAATACAATAATTCACGAAAATATCTCTAAAATGATTTCAATAATTTTCAAACTTATCTCAATATATATTATGAAATCTAAAAAATTGACCAAGAAGCTTTTAACCTTTTCGTCCCTTTCTTAAAGAAAAACCTTTTCGTCCCTCTTCAAGCTAGCATTGATTTTTATAAACTCAACTTGTTCACTTGTTCTAGAGTTGTTTTTGGTGGTACTTCATCCCATATACGTGCTCCTTGGGAGTTTAGAGTTTGAAACTAGACGTGCTCCTTGGGAGTTTAGAGTAATGTCATCAAACCACAAAGTATTTGATAACTTGTCCTACCGATGTTAAAGTTAAATCTTCCCTATTGATAATAAATAAATTTTTAATAATTACAATTTACATATTCAAAAACTATATTAGAATCTCTATAATATTACAAAATCCAAATTAGAACATAATTAAAAATTGATATCATAATTAAGCGAATAAAATGAAACGATTTGACCAAAAAAAGTTGAATAAGCAAATCAATTTCGGATGGATGTAGTATAAATTAACTAAAATCACAAAAACAATTATTGAATTAGTATAATAATGGAAAAATGAGAAAATATTACCTCCACACTTTTAAAGGACAAAAATATAATTGAAAATATTACTTTTATTTTTGAAAATGTGACTAATCTTTGTTTAATTATTCACACTTTGAAAATTTTGCATGCAAAGTTGTTGCATATAAAATTGAGGAAATCAATCTCTTTGCATGTTAAATTAAAAATAAATTATTAAGTTTAGGTGTACAATTTATTTTTAATTACACTCAAGGTCATCATCTTACTTTATATAAAAAGTAAATGTTTAAATGATATGATTCAAAATGTTTAAAAATGTGACCTACAATTTACAAAGAAATAATGTCAAATATATAATCAAAGAAATAATGTCAAATATATAATCGAATAAGGATATTGGATAAAAAGTTACTGGATAACTTTTATTGACTCATTATGTCCAAATTTACATCACAATAACTATAATAATATACACAATCACTTCGCAAATTATATCATGGAATCGGCCCATCATGCACATGGTGTGCCGATCCTCATACGACACCGTTTTGCAATTAAAAAATAGAGCAAAGCGTCGTTCCTTTTTCCCGGCGAAGGTGAGCCCCTTCCTTTCCAACTTCCCAATCGTTAGCTTCGGATTGCGAGACACTTAGAAACGGAAATAGCCATAGCAGAGCATTGAGTGGAGAGCACTTATTCCTCTTCTTGTTCGAGCACACTAAATCCGAATCCAGAAGTGGTACTCCATCTATCCATCTACAAAGACCACATCTCCCTCAAGGACTACGAAATCCATGACGGTATGAGCGATCTATACTCCGTGTCTATTTGATCTCTCTGTCAGTATGTAATTGAACCATCACTAGTGTAGAAAACACTTTCTATATGGATTAAAAATCACTTTTTACGTCGGTTCCCGTAACGACATAGTAGCCAGCGATATAGAAAGTCAGACATTTTTCGTGTCGAGTAGTCGTACCCCTTATCGAATGTTTTTTATAACGGTTACGAATTTAACCGTTATAGAATGTTTTCCGTGTTAGTCCAATGATACCCCATATAAAATCCTTTTTATATGGGTTAAACCACCAACCGTTTTTGAATGTTTTTAGAAAGTAAACCATAAATCCAATAGATTATGCATAATAATATTTTTATATACTATATCAACATAATGAAATCATTATTATTTTAGATTAGTTTATTTTGCATAAACAAGCCCCTTACTATAAGTCAAAAACAGTTGCTCCCTGATCAAAAGAAAATGAAAAGAAAATCAAAATATGGACAATCAGATACACAATACCTAGTAGCCCACACAAAGCAACCACAACATCCCTAAACAGCAAGGGACAGGCCCCTTTCTGTAACCCTAAAACAATAGCTAAGCAAAATACATTCCTAAAATAAGACAGGTCCAAGCATGTCAATAAAAAAATCATGACAAGTACTAGAACTCAATGACGATGCTCGGGTACAAGCTGAAAAGTATTCTATACACCACCACTTCAATTTTCATACTGAAATCAATTTAAGGAATAACATATGGTAGAAAAATTAAATCAATTCTCAACACTTGTTAGATTCATGGGAAATGTGTGAAAACTAACTATAACATACCAGATGGAGGAGAAGACAATATGTTGAGGTCAGTCCAGTAGACTTCAAATGGAACATAGCGAAACTATACTGATGAAATCAGAAGAGAGACTAGAAAAGTTATCTGAGAGATCATAAATATAGAGAAAATTAGCAAATATAATTATAGATGAACTCTTAGAAGATACCTTGAGGAGGTAAAACTAAGTCTGATTTTCTACCAGAGCAATCAATTGTTGAGGTTTCAAGGAGTGGGGAAAGCATTGAATGGCATCCATTTTGCCGGGAAGAGGCATTATGCTCTTCTCAGCCCTTGGTTTTTCATTGAGACATTTTAACAAATAGGTATAGACAACTAAAAACATAAACCTAAAAATCTTCCAGCTTCTTCATAAATCAAAACGAAATTAAGCAAATACCAGAGAAATATATACATGAATCAATTATGAAAAGTAAAACCATATACATATTTAGTGTGTAAGAAAATTATCCGTTGGAAAAATGGTCTCTGACGAAGGAGATGAAACGTTGAAAGAAGTAGCGCCGTTTGATTGGGAGCAGCAGCAGTGGTCGTCAAATCCCTCTTCTGCGTCGACGTCGTCTTATCCGTCGAAGTCCTCCTCTCCGTCGAAGGTCTTCTCTGTACTCCGTATAGTTCGTATTCTTCGTGAAGGGTTTAAAGAGAAAGATTCATTGTCCTTGCGCCGAGAGCTAGGTTAGATTAATCGGCAGCATCTTTCGTAAGGGTTAAAAATCAGCTGACATAAAAAGCATTTTAAAATATTATAAAAAAGCCTCTATTTCAAATTTAAGTTTCCAAAAATTATTTAAATGACCCCGTTTTTACTTAACAATGTCGGTTATTGTTTCAACCATTACAAATAAGATTTTATATTTATAATACTTACCCGGTGAACTTACTCAACTTTTATTATTTATAAATATGACCCCGCGTCTACATTTCATAACGGTAAAATGTGAACCCATATTAAAAGCCTAGTTATAGAATGTGTATTTTGCACTAGTGCGTAATAAACATCATAAGCATCATCTTTCCAACTTCTAGTTGTATCATGAATTCTCTATTGTTTAGGGAATATTTTGTTGTTGGGGACTTCAACGGTCCTTAATTTGTTGTATGCCCGTGTAAACCATGCAATTGTTTATTGGGAATAGAAAGAAAAAAGAGGGTTACATTTCGCATACACTAGAATTATATTTCGTTTTGGCTAAAGTTACATCTTGTAACACGCGGTTTACATTTCAATTTTCCTCAATAAGTTACGTGATTCTGTTAAGGTGTTACGTGATTCGCATTGTTTTGTGGTATAACTTGTATTATGGCCGATTTGGGTAGGGTGTTACATGACCCTCCTGAAATTTTATTTAGAGGAATTAGTGTTCTCTTGTTTAGTGTATTTCGTACACTCCTGAAATCTTTTTAGAACACTATTACTCCTGAAATCTTTTTAGTACACTATTACACTATTACATGTGATTTACAATCGCCATAATACAGGTTACACCACAAAACAATGCGAGTTACATAACAAAATAAACTCCCGTTATTCAAACAAAAATGTGTTTTTATATTAAAAATCATATTTAATGGTTCTAATATTAAAAATAAAATATATGCACTATTTATGTAAAATAATTGGGCAATTAGAGTCTTTTTTTCCATTACTTACACTAAAATCAATATTTTACTTCTTATATTCTGTTCTATACAACTTACATTTAGACTTGGTGGAACTCAAAATTTTACATTTTATTTACATTTAAATTATTCAATTGAATTTTTTTTATTGGTCCATACCATCAAGGTACCATACCTTCAAGGTACCATAGTAATTGCCAACATTTAAATAAAACTCCACGTGGAATGATCTAACCATATGATGAAACTTGATGCATCCATACATTTCGCATCCAACAAAACTACTTCACATCCCAAAACAATTAAAACATGAGAAAGTTCCAGGAATACGACTAAAACAGTTTCAAAATGAGTAAATTCCTAAACTAGGAGTAAATCATAACAAAAGTGCAATAATAGGAGTACATTGTTTCGTGTGATATCATAGGAGTAAAAAGACATGTCTGGACAAAACTGCCCTTAATGAAAACCCTAATTATATTTATTAAAAATGTAAAATAGAATAATTAAAAGGCTGTAACATAACGATAGCATAGCCTCTTGCGCTAGCACCACCCACCACCTACACTAGATGTCGGCGCCGCCTGACACCAACATCACCTCGCGGCCGATCGCTCCGCCGCTGGACGCCGCTGGATGCTGCCACCACCAGTCACGGCCGCCGCCACCGCCGCCGGTGGAATTCATGTAACACCACCACGTTTTGCTCCATCACTGTCCATCTAAAATATGTGCAACTTTGTAAATGTAATCTAACCATTTGAATGTCATTTGTATATACCCGAGTATATTAAAAACAGAGGATATGAATTTTCTGGCCATCTTGACCTTTTCTTGGCATTATAAATAGTGTATTTACAAGGGTATAATATTGCCATCATTGTGAGTTATTGCCATATAATTGGCACTATTGGTGTTAAAAACATGACATTATTAGTATTGTAATTGTCATATTGTTTTTAAAAAAATGGCACTATGTGCCAAAATAATATTTTTATAATGAAAAATGGCATTATGTGCCGAAATTACAAAAGAACTCAAGGAGAGGAATCTGAAATTTTTATAAAATGTCAAAAATTATAATACATATTGTAAAAGATAAAATTTCAAAAGAATAAAATCTTGATAAAAATTTAAAGTCAGAACCGAGAAGAGAGCAAGAAAACGGTTTGATTGAAACAAATCATGAAAGAGAAAAAAATTGAAGTGAAAATCAGTCAAAAGGGGGTAAATAAGCAGCAACTTCACACTGCAAAAAAGGGGGAAACAAAAAGGAAGAAGAAAAAGAAGAGAGAAGAAGAAGGGAGAAGAAGATGATACAAACTAACCTGCGATGATCGATGCTCTTGAATTCTTGATTGGAGTTGGTGAGAAAGATTAATTTGTAACAGTAGAAGAATGAGAAGGGCTAGTGCTCCTACAATGATGAATTGAAAGAGAACGTGCAAGTGATGCGTGTGACAGGAGAAAAAAAAAGAAATGAGTGGAGATAGAGGAGAGAGAGGGTGTGAGGATAAGACGGACGCGGGAAAAAATCAATAGAAGGGTATAATTGGAAAAGAAATTGCACGGTCAAATAGTTAACTCCTATTTGGAGAATAAATCAATATGAACTCCTAATTTGGAACTTCTTTATTGTTTTACTCCTATTTAGGGTAAATACTTATTTCAAAATTTCAAAATATGACTGTCAAGTTTTTTATTCCCAAAATAGGACTAATTAATGTCAAGTTTCGAAAACACTGCCATGTTTGAAGTATGATCTTTCTATATACAAAACGAAGTGGGAAGCCAGCCACTTTTCCCGCCCAAACAATGTGCTCTCAACGGGGTCCACTTCATTAGAGTGAATTTATTTTACTTTAACTTTTGTTTAAATGAAAGATTCTCTCCAATATTGATCTATGCAACGGATCAGCAGGTCTGGGGTCCACTTCATTTATTGAATTTTGTTTGCTTGAACTATTGCTTGAACCAATGAAAGATTCGGCATTTGCAGTGAAGATTTTTTGGGTCCGATGTATTGGATTTGAGTCATGAAGAAGAGTGAATTTACTTTACTTTAACTTTTGTTTAAATGAAAGATTCTCTCCAATATTGATCTATGCAACGGATCAGCAGGTCTGGGGTCCACTTCATTTATTAAATTTTGTTTGCTTGAACTATTGCTGGAACCAATGAAAGATTCGACATTTGCTTTTAAGATTTTGTTGGGTCCGATGTATTGGTCAAACGAATCAGTTTAGAGATTGAGCATTTAATGAAGTGGTTGGGGGTTGAGCATTTAATGTGGTAGTTGGGTGTTCAAACTTATGAATATCGTTTGCCTATAAAAGCTGACATCGGATGTTTTCAAACCAACACTCCCTTCACTCCCTTCATTCACTCCCTTCACTCAACATGACAACAAACACTAACGAAATTCCCAGAACATTGCACTCGATGATAAGGGACGTTGATCATACCAGATCAACATGGGCACTCAAAGTACGAGTTGTGAGGGCCGTTGAAATGTCTGCCCAAACTAAAGGAGGTCAAAGAATGTAGGTTGTTTTCCATGACGAGGAGGTAAACTATGCTTTTGCGTTTTTTCCATTTACTTTCGTTGACATCGGATTTTATATTCATAAGCTTTTTTTTTGGCTAATGTAGGGTGAAAAGATACATGCATTGATTAAGAGACCCCTTATGCACCTGTATAAATCGAGGATGCTGGAAAACCAATGCTTTAGGATAAAAAACTTTTTGGTGCTCGACAATTACTATACGTACAAAACTACCCCGCACCCATATATTCTGGAATTTATTAAAAAAACCACAGTTTTCGACCACCCTTCAGAAAACTTTCCGAATTTCATGTATGATTTTCATCAGTTCGACATGCTGCAGAGCCTAAGGGTTGTGAACGATAAACTGTTGATATGTACTATTTTAAATATAAATTTTTTAGAGTGGCCGTTGGTACTATTATATTACGAAATGTATAATAAACAAATGTATAACTCACGTTATCCTATGTCAGATGTGATTGGAAAAATTGTTGGAAAAACACCTCCACAGACGCATGTGATAAATGGCAAGCCAGAGCGTCTAATAGAACTAACTTTGGAGGATCCCGAGTTAGTAAAAGTGCTTAACTTATTAATTTTAACTTATGGCTTTAGTTTTCAAAAGGATTTAACCTAATGGTCTTATATAGGGGTAACCGTATACGAGGCACGCTATGGAACAACTACTGCAAAGAATTCTGTGACTTTTACGCAGAGCACAAGAATGAAACCATTTACATAATTCTTCAAATGTGCAGACCAAAGCGTTACCAAGGTAGTCTATTTAATAAGAAGATTTTAATAAGTCTATGAAAACATATGTAATGCTTATGTATTTTTTAATGGCAACTCAGGATCTGTGTTGGTGTCTACTTCCTACGACATATCTAAGTTGATCATGAATGGAACGTCAACAGAGTTTGAGGACTTCAAGGCACAGTACACACCACATGAACACCATGTTAGATAAACTAACCACTAGGAATTCCCAATCTCATTCTACTTATTAACTTGACAGATTTGGACCAGAAAATGAGGAGGTAGCTACTGTGACCATTTTCACTGGGAATAGCATAGGCCACGACATGGAAGAAGTACTGAGAGGAAATGCAAAAATCATAGGGATAAGTGAATTCTTGGATGATGCAAAGGTACCTAAATCTTACCATAGACCAAACGCACAGCAAATATATTATTGTTATCTAATATTTTGTCATTCTCTTGCCTAATGCAGGATGGCACCTATTGGATTTTGGGAGATATTGTTTCTATCGACAACTACAGAGAGTGGTGTTATCTAAGCTGCCCTATGTGCAACAAAAAACTCCAGCCCGAAGATGACAGGTTTAGGTGCAACAATTGCAACATTTCTCTTCCAGGAGGAACCCTAAGGTATAAAGTTCCCGTCTGCATCATGGATGACTCCGGACATGCATCCTTTACCCTTTGGGACAAGGAATGCATTGAAGTGATCGGAAAAACAGCAGCTGCCAGCAGAAAGGAAGTTGAAAAGGTACGACGACACATAATGTTTTCCCAACTTGACTAGATATCTTCATTAAGAAAGTTTAAAATGATTTTTTTGAAAATGTTACAGAAAACGGGAGATGCTCAACACTTTCCAGAGGATATCGAGGCACTGATAGACCAGAAGGGACTCTTCAAAGTCCAGGTCAAAACCAGAGCAGAAAGTTCATCCTATCAAGGACCTCTTTCTTATGGGGTTGTCGCCATGATCAGGGACCCTACGATTTTGGCGCTTTATGTTAACGCATCTGAACAAGCAAAAGGACCGGAAACTTTAACTGAAGAGGAAAAGGTTTTAATATTTTGAAGTTTTTTTTTTAATTTTGGGACGCACTGCCTTGCTGACTTTATTCAATAATGACAGAATGGTTTTGATGCTAATGATCACTTGGAGGGAGAAAATGACAACGGTATAAGAAAAGGTCTTTCCATATATAAGGTAAGGGTGTCATTTACATTGAAAAACAAGGTAGATGGTGACAAGTTTTACTAACCCTTGAAATATGTTTTTATAGGCTGTCGTGACAGAAGATGAGGATGCTTCTACGCCTATTCAAGTTCAAGCAGCCGAGATGGGATTGGAGAAGGTGATACTCAAAATTTTTCAGAGTGTAGTCACAGTTAATTAAAAACATCACACGACTAGCTTAACTTAATTCATTACATTTTTCAGGACAAGGATAGAGTGGTGGAGGAAGCTACTGCATCAGCAAAAGGGAAACGAGTGGTGATAGGAGGGAATGATGAAGTAAATAGGAACCTGCTTGATTAGTTTTCAGCAAACATCAACACCAACAAGAGAAGGATCCGAGTTAAGCAGGAGAAGGCCTAAACAATGTGACCAAGAGGAATCGGCTACCTAGAACTCTATTTTTCTAAAATCATTCTGCTACTAAAACTCTATTTTGCTAAACTTATTTTTTGGGCCTGTAATATTAACTATATTTTGCTAAACTTCGTGCTACAACTGTAATTTTGCTAAACTTGGTGCTGAGACCTGTAATGCTTAACCTTAGGATTTGTTATAATTTTGAAAATGTTTTTGGTATATCTGTTTGGTCGTGACTATGATGTGCAGGAAAGGATAATTCTTAGACGCAACTACATTTGGGCAATACATCACAGGAAAACGAAGACGAGCAAAACTGAAAGAATGTGAAAGTGCAACCTCTACATGAAACAACAAATAGTGTCATTTGTAATATATGGCATGTTAAAGTGCAACCTCTACATGCAACCTGGACATGGAAAATTAGTACACATTCAGTTCTGAAATCATAGTCATACGATGATAATTTGTATTAAATCAAAAAAATTAGGATAACAAACGGGGCTATGTAAAACAGTATAGAATTTTAAATAATAAAATGATTTAACAAAAATATTTGTATCAAGTCCAGATTTGGTTGGCATATAAACACTATTTGCTACTTCAATGTTTTGGTCATTTCTGATATAATGCATATATGCACAGCCAGTGGAGGAGCTAGGGGGGGGGGGGGGGGCAAGGGGGGGCAAGCGCCCCCGCTCCGACTAATTTTTTTTACTAGTATTACTTATAATATGTTTCTTGCCCCGACTTCTTTTTTGATTTTAAAGATGCCGCTTTCTGTTTTTGGTGTTACCTTTTTTCATGGGCATGAAGGAAAGAGATTTGGTGATGATGTGTTTGTGAGGACCGGATTCCGTAATTGGAAGAAAGCTCTTGAAAAATTTAGAGATCATGTTGGTATTGTAGAGAGTGTGCACAATGATGCTAGAACACAATTTTTTGCTTTCAAAAATCAAAAACAAAGTATTTCAAGAAGTCTCTCTTCAGGAACACAACTGTTGGGTGCGGCATACCGTACTCGTTTGAATGCAAGTGTGGATTGTGCTAGATTTTTAATTGCACAAGGATTGGCTTTTCGTGGTCATAATGAGCGAGAGAGCTCATTAAATAGAGGAAATTTCTTGGAATTGCTAGAATGGTATAGTGCACGCAATGCCGATGTGGCAAAAGTGGTGAAAGACAATGCACCTTCGAATCACCAACTTACTAGTCCTATGATTCAAAAAGATATTATTAATGCCTGCACATCACAAACAACAAAAGCCATAATAAATGATCTTGGTGACAAGTTTTTTTCTTTATTGATTGATGAAGCTCGTGATAGTTCTGTGAAAGAACAAATGGCAGTTGTTGTGAGATATGTAAACGATCATGGAGTTGTGATTGAGCGGTTCCTTGGGGTTAAGCATGTTGTTGAGACCACATCTCTTTCTTTAAAAAGTGGCATTGATGATTTTTTTTCAAAACATGAATTATCAATGTCTAGAGTTCGAGGACAAGGGTATGATGGAGCTTCTAATATGCGAGGTGAGTTGAATGGATTGAAGACTCTTATCTTGAATGAAAATCCACATGCGAGATATATTCATTGTTTTGCTCACCAATTGCAATTAGTTGTCGTGGCTATTTCTCAAAAAAATAATTTTGTGAGTGATTTCTTTGAATATTTGTCCATGATTACTAACATGGTTGGATCCTCTTGTAAAAGAAAAGATGAATTTCGCCAAAAACAACATGAAAACATGGTAGCCATGTTAGAAAAAGGTGAAATTACGACCGGGAGAGGATTGAATCAAGAAAGTACTTTAGCACGACCGGGAGCTACTCGATGGGGTTCACATTTTACAACCATTATTCGTATTCTATCTTTGTGGTCTCCAACAATCCAAGTGCTTGACAATATATTTGATGATGGAATTGATTCGAAATCAAGGGGCAAAGCTAGTAGTTTGGTTGGAAAAATGGAGAGCTATCAATTTGTTTTTATAGCCCACTTGATGAAGAAGGTATTGGGATTGACGAATATGTTGTCACATTTCTTGCAACAAAAAGATCAGAACATTCTTGAGGATGTGAGCTTGATTAAAAGCACTAAAGAGAAGTTCCAAGATTTGAGAGAAAGTGGATGGGAAGAGCTATTAGAAGATGTCAGTAAATTTTGTGTGAAGAATAAAATTGACATTCTAAACATGGAAGATACAACTCATCGTTCTAGACGCGTTCGCCATCCGGTAACAAATTATCATCACTTTCGAGCTGATATTTTTTATCAGGTATTTTTATTAAAATTTAAATTATTTATTAGTTGTTATTATTATTATTATCATTATTATTATTACTATTACTACTACTTTTTATTATTATCTTATTGTAGGTTATAGACCAGGTCAATCTGGAAATGGAGAATCGCTTTAGTGAGTCAAATACAGATTTACTCGCTTGTTTAGCTTGCCTTGATCCTAAAGATAATTTTTCCAATTTCTTTGAGTCAAAGCTACTCAGTCTTGCGGAGTTATATTCATCTGATTTTTCAGTTGTTGAGCAAATGGAGCTTAAAGAACAACTCCAAGTTTGGATATATGAGATGAGAGGAAATGAAGCATTTTCCACTTTACAAAGTATTGGTGAAGTGTCTAAGAAGATGATTGAGCTTACAATTCACAAATCTTTTCACTTGGTCTATCGTCTTATTGAGTTGGCTCTAGTGTTACCAGTTGCAACAGCCACAGTTGAAAGAGCTTTCTCAGCGATGAATATTATCAAGACAGATCTTCGCAATAAGATGAGAGATGACTATCTTACGGATTGCTTAGTATGGCTACATCGAAAGAGACATTTTTCAAGCAATTGATAATGAAGCTATTATGCAGCATTTTCAAAATATGAAAACTCGTAGGATTGATTTGCCTAGGTTGCAGAAGTAAATCAAGTAGTATGTAATGAACTATAATTTTTTGTTAAATTATTACGCTATTGTTGTTCTTATTATATTTTGGACACGAACTTTAAAATTTTTAGTCTTTGGTTTGCCCCTCCTTGAACAAACCTCTGGCTCCGCCACTGTGCACAGCAGTTCAAACAAAGGAGGTTAACGGATACATACCTGGTTTAGATTTGTTGACCTGCAATCCTAAATCTAATATAATTATTACATACAAGGGCACCTAAATTAAGGCCCCAATTCCTACGAATTACATTCATAAAATACTATAAAACAAATTGATTCATCCTCAAAGCACCTGCATTCAGTAATAAAAACAGAGTAAGTAATAATATTTTGGACATAAAATTATTGTGAACATAAAATTTTAGAAAAATTTCAGAAGTTATAACAGTAGTGGACTTCTACGTATATTAAAGGAAATATGTACATTTTTTTAAAAAACAGATGATTTTAAAAACCACAGTATGTTCACAAAAAAAATAGATGATTTTAAAAACCACAGTATATTTCTTGGTTCACAAAAAAATGTGTAGGAAAAATAGATTATCCTCATACACTAGAAGCAAAAAAAAACATAGTAAGTTATTATTTCAGGCATTAGTGTTATTTAACACATATAAAACTTCAGAAGTGCTAACAACGGTGGATTTGATTAAAAATAATAGATTTATTACTTTTAATAAGTTGAGTATATTCTGGGGATTATAAAAAACCCAAAACAAATGTGTTCAAAATATGATTTACTTTAAGTAGTTGATTTACTTTAAAATAAATAGTTAATGTGTGCTCAAAATAAATCATACTTTATCATTCAGTAGAGTGAATATGGTTTACCAGAATGTATAAGAGAATCTATATAAATTAGTTGAAAAACATAGAGGGAATCATTGGTTCAATTTATCAAAACAGATCTGAGATAAAGTCATGTCCGATTTACCTTATATCATTCTAAATTACCGAAGTCATTTAACTTGGACTCAATATTAATTGAAAGTATAAAAGAACCTGGATTTATGTTTTTTACCATAAAATATCGTAATATTTTGAGCACATTTGATATTGGCCTATTATTGTGTTATATTGAATATACATTTATATATGTATATGTATAACACGCAGGCCGTACAAAAAAACTTTAAATATATAGAATCTTATATATATATATATATATCAATTAAAATAAGTTTAAATGATAATGCATACAATAATATAATAAATTAAATCAGTAGAAAATTTCAATGTAGGAGTTCTGATGAATATACGAAAATTTACCAAAGATTAGAGCTGAGTATAGACTTTTTGAAAACCGCCATTGAAAGCACCTGTTCTAAATACTAAATATGGCCGAAGTTGTTGAAAATAGATTGTTCCCGAGGTGGCAATTAATAGTCTGTCAATGTGGTTGAAAATCGGGTGTTCCCAAGGTGCATTTATTATAATCTCAGACCAGTCATTTTAAAAGTGTGAAGGGGTATAGATACGTACCAACTTATTTGCGTATCAAAGCAACTGGATAACATAAATACTCTTTATTGCTTCAGCTACTACCTCAAGTATTCATTAATGAGACATACCAAACCTTGGAAGCAGAGCATCCCGCACAAGGTGTGAAGTTCATATACGGACCACAACGCATTCATTTCTTATCAACTGTAAGTCAGATATCAATGTTGTCATATGCTTTCAAAACATTTAATTATGCAGACTGAATGAACCACGCACATTTCGTGAATGACATGTTATGCATTTTGAGTGTGAATTTAATATTATATAACCTACTTCGTATTCTAGCCTTTCAAGATGAGTGAGTGTTCATGTCATGAAAAGGAATACTGTTGACTAGAATACGTGGGATGCATAGATTAAACGCGTTATTGGTGAATGACATGACTCAAAAAATATATATTTTCTGACCGAAAATTTGTAGATCTAAGTAGATCTAAATGCAGAAAAATAATCAACGTTGAATCATAACACATGCCCGAACCACAGAATCAAAGATCTAGAAAGATCTATTCAAATTTCGGCATGTAATCTATGATTTTTAAAATTCAGCGCAAATAAATAATATCCGCATAAAAAAATGATAACAAGAACTTCAAGTTCAGTAGAAGACTAAATCATAAAAGATGGGAGGAGGGTTAGTTCAGCGACAGAGATGAAGGTGGTAGGAGGGTTTTGCCCCAACACAGCCACCCTTGTGCTATACCAGTCAGCCCCAACACTGGCGAGAGTAGTTTTATCTGATGGTTAACATCGGTGAGAGAGGTAGAGGGAGAGGAGTTTATCTGATGGTTAACATCGGTGAGAGAGGTAGAGGGGGAGGAGTGTATACGATGGTTAACATCAGTGAGAGGTTAGAGGGGGAGGAGTGTATCCGATGGTTAACATCGGTGAGAGAGGTAGAGGGAGAGGAGTGGTTTTATATGATGGTTAATAGAATGAAGGAGTGTTAGGGTGCTGGAGAGGGTTTATATATGAAGGGTTGGGGCTGGGCTGGTCGAATTTGGGCTGTCTGATGGGTATGGGTGCTGGACGGGTGGGCTTTTTTAATTTCCGAAAATGGGCTGGGTTATGGGCTGGATTAGGTTAAAAAAATAATGTAATCTATTATGCATTGGTAGTTGGTTGGAATGAGATGAAAAAAACAAATTGATCTGAATTTTATCTAATTTGAAGGGGCTGAATTTTTGGGTTAATTTTTTTTTAATTTACATAACGTATAATTTATATGCCAAATAATGATAATAAACAAATGAATAAATTCAAGACCACATTCTTCCAAAGCAGAGACTGAAAATATTGTGTTTACAATATTAACAAAAATAGATTTTCGGGAAAACTATCAAATAAGCACCTTAACTATTCAAAAAAATCAATTAGGCCCCCTCACTATAAATCCGATCAATCAAACCCTATAACTATTAAAAAAGAGGCAAATCATCTTTTTAACCGGTACCCTCCGAGTTCCCGGTCAGACTGCGTACGTACATGGCGTGTGAGTTGGCTTTTTTTTAAACGCAATAAAATCACTACCTTGGTTTAGTCTTATATAAAAAAATCTATTTTATTGGTAGAATGTAATTGACAACATCTTAGTGTTTAATTGCATTTGTGAACAGAAAATGTTGGCCAAAATGTTCAAAAACGTCTGTTGCCTAATCACAAGATGTCATCTGATGTTTTCATGGACAGAACTAATGGTACTTCTTACTTTAATCATTATAATTTTAAAATATTAATTATGAATTGTACGATGATATGTATAGTGAAACGATGCTGATTTCAAACTATTTGTATTTACATCTACGGTCTCGCATTTGCCATTTAATCGTTCTTGGACAGACAGGACAATTAATGTCAATAACGTAGAGCAATCTTTAGATGCGTGTCTTCCCGATAACCAGCGCATGTGTGACAAAGTACCAACACATATAGAGGATGAACTTCCATCACAATCACATCAAGTTGAAGGTGCGATTGTTATAACTATTAGGTAGCCAATCAAGTTTTTTATGTTTGTGAAGTCATGCATTTTCTTTACGTTCACTTATAATCGATAATAGATGAAGGATATAATAAGCCCTATGTATTACGATAATGAGTAAATATATAAATTCATATAAACTATGCGACTCAGTAGTTACTTTTTAATGCAATAGTATTTATACATATATACATTATTGAGATAATTTGATGGTCTGATCAACTATCAAAATAAGTGATCT